>OZ010791.1:549564174-550177924 GCA_963932465.1 Maratus speciosus
CTGTTTGATGTGAGGTGTTCAGCTATAAGTATGCAAAATTTCGTGTCTCCAACTTAATTAGGGGCTGAGTTAGAAAAATTGCTTAAAATACACAAGTTAGAGCCCAGAGGGTTAAATAATAGACTTTTTCAAAATTTTATTATTTGTCGTTTGATGTGAGGTGTTCAGCTATAAGTATGCAAAATGTCATGTCTCCAACTTAATTAGGGGCTGAGTTAGAAAAATTGCTTAAAATACACAAGTTAGAGCCCAGAGGATTAAGTAATAGACTTTTTCAAAATCTTATTATTTGAAGTTTGATGTGAGGTGTTCAGCTATAAGTATGCAAAATGTCATGTCTCCAACTTAATTAGGGGATGAGTTAGAAAAATTGCTTAAAATACACAAGTTAGAGCCCAGAGGGTTAAATCTTAGACCTTTTTCAAAATTTTATTATTTGTCGTTTGATGTGAGGTGTTCAGCTATAAGTATGCAAAATTTCATGTCTCCAACTTAATTAGGGGCTGAGTTAGAAAAAATTGCTTAAAATACAGAAGTTAGAGACTGGAAGGTTAAATATGACTTTTTCAGAATTTTATGATTTATCGTGTTATCGCAAGTTTTCACCTGTAAGTATGCAAACTTTCAATTCTCCAACTTAGTTAGGGGATGAGCTAGAAAAATTGCTTAAAATACGTAAGTTAGAGCCCAGAGGGTTAAATATCAGACATTTTTTCAAAATTTTATTATTTGTCGTTTGATGTGAGGTGTTCAGCTATAAGTATGCAAAATGTCATGTCTCCAACTTAATTAGGGGCTGAGTTAGAAAAATTGCTTAAAATACAGAAGTTAGAGACCGGATGGTTAAATATGACTTTTTCAAAATTTTATGATTTATCGTGTTATCGCAAGTGTTCAGCTATAAGTATGCAAACTTTCATGTCTCCAACTTAAATAGGGGCTGAGTTAGAAAAATTGCTTTAAATATACAAGTTAGAGCCCAAAGGGTTAAATATTAAGCCTTTTTCAAAATTTTATTATTTGTCGTTTGATGTGAGATGTTCAGCTATAAGTATGCAAAATTTCATGTCTCCAACTTAATTAAATTAGGGGCTGAGTTAGAAAAATTGCTTAAAATACACAAGTTAGAGCCCAGAGGGTTAAATATTAGACTTTTTCAAAATTTTATTATTTGCCGTTTGATGTGTGGTGTTCAGCTATAAGTATGCAAATTTTCAAGTCTCCGATATATATAGTTTCTGAGAACGGGCTCTGTGACAGACGGACAAACAGACAGACAAAGGAGTGAGACAGGTAGGGTTTCGTTAGATGAACGAAACTCTAAAAACATGCTGCGGATGACTGTAACAACATCCTAAAATTACATTACCATCAGCGATCTACCAATCCCGAATTTAGTTTATATTCGTTTCATATATTCTTATTCTTTTGTGCGGCCCTGTAAAATAATTATCAATATTATATACAGTAAAACCTCTGAATACCGGACACCCCGAGAATGCAGAATTTGTCCTCTATTTAGAGGTGACCGCTACTGAGAGTAAAACATGTACAGTTATTTAAGCGTTGGTAATCGAAAAAATGTCCGCTAAATAGAGGTATTCGCTAATCGGGTGTGTCCGCTATGGAGGTTTTACGAGTAAAACTTCTGAATAGCGAACACGTCGGGAGGGCAGAATTTGTCCTCTATTTGGAGGTGTTCGCTACTGAGAGTAAAAAATGTACAGTTATTTAAGGGTTGGTAATCGAAAAAATGCCCGCTAAATAGAGGTGTCCACTAATCGGGTGTGTCCGTTATAGAGGTTTTACTGCATAATAATATCATCCTTTACAAGAAAATTGCATGTTGTATGATAGACACACAGACATCGAGAGAAAGATAACCTCCGGATCAATAAACACTCATTTCTTTTGTTTTAGTTATCCGCAATTGTATGTCATACAACATGCCAGATTTTATACAACAGGCTAAAAAGGGTCACCGTGGTACGGAATACTGTATTATTATTTGTTTGCCCACCAAAACTGGTTGCCACGGGTTGTTGCAAGGTTTGTGATCACGTGGTTGAAACTGATCTATTCAATATTACTGCGTGCGTATTTTTTTTTTATTTGCTCCATGTGTTCTAACCAGTTGTCTACGAAAACATCAACCGGTGAAAGTGACGCACACCAAATTTCTGTGACGTATGCAGATAAATTCTGCTTTTTTATCAGTTTTTTTAATATAACTTTTAAACGGTTTGGAACTTATTTTTCATAGTAGGTGCATTCAGTAGGCGACCCTCATAGGTACCTTCTGGTGCAATCAGAAACGAAATCCGATAAATATTTTTTGAGTTATGCTTGACGAAAGGTTTTTATTAGGCTTTTTTTTTTAGTAGGACATGGCGTTAATATCCATCGTAGTAGTAAAGTGTCCGGACAGTAATATTTCGCTGAGTATTAGCCTTCGCTTCGCTCAGACAATAATTTTCTTGAATAGGACTACACATAAATAACTGTCTCTTAAATGACTAATAAAAATATGTACCCATTCATGCCTAGCGCCCTATGTTTTCTTCGTTAAAAAATGCGGAAAACAGGTAATTTCGCAGTATAAAAAAATACATATTTCAAAAAAGTCTACAAGTTATGATAATGAATTATTTATTTGGATCTTTGACAAAAAAAAAAAAAAAAAAAAAAAAAAAAAAATATATATGGAAATAAACTTATTCATTACATTTCGCCGTCATGAAAAATGAAAAATCTATAACATAAAAAATGCCTTCATTTAAGCAAATAAATATCCATTTTATGGTGTCAAATCTCGGTAACAGATAAATACATTTATAGATAATTATTTCGTATAATTTTCATGTTATAAAGGAAAATAAATTATACAAATTTATTAAAATTCTAAACGTCCCAAAAATCTGACGCTAGGTATTAATGGGTTAAATAGCAATTATTATAACTGAAAATAAACCCTTTTTTACGTTAAGTGTTCACTTCATCCGGGAAATGAAAAAAATCACATGAACTGTTCTAAAACTATATTTGCTTTCTTGAACAGATTTCTGATAATTAAGAAAATTCTTTAGTACATTTTCTTAATATCCTGTTTAACACTAGAAAGACGGCAACTTGCCTTATACTTAGAAAGGCGGAATATCGAGGGGCCAAATTGGCCCCTCGATATTTCTTGATGTTTTGAGTAAGGTAAATGCTAAGTAATAAGAGAAAAAATGAGGAAAATTAAAGAAAAGGCAAATAAACTTTATACTGACCTTTATTTATTTACATTTTACACTTTATGCTTTCTTAAAGCAATCAGTACATCGAAATTCTGTAGACCCGCATTTGCTGCAAGCTGGTCTTTTACATTCGAGGCAAGTGTTTCTGGTATAATTTCCTTTGCTGCTTGTTTTCACTTTGCATTTTGATCTTTTCGTTCCACTGCTGTCTTTTATGTCATTTGCTGAAGTCACGTTAGATTCTGTACCACATCGGGATGCTGTATATGGAGCCCGCAGCTCTTCACACAATTGCAGAATAAAATTTCTCCGACTGAGTTTCTCCTTTCCTGTCACTTCTTTATTTAAAATCCAAGCATTTAAGGCAGACATATCCAAAACATTATAAAAGACGTGCATAGGCCAACGACGTGTTCCAGATTTAGTGGTATACAGGCGTAATATGCCCACTCCCAATGTCCACTCCATACTTTGGTTATAAAACTCGACTGTCTCGGGTGTCTTTTTTTCATTATTGTAAATGGTAACATTGGGATGGAAGGAACTTAGTAACAGAACAAGTTTCTTCTTCTTTCCCTGATACGTCGTGATAGTTATATCATGTTCCTTTTGGAATAATGTTCTAGAGTATAATTCTTGCTTTCCTATCTTGGCTGTTGGTGGCACTTCTTTGCGAACTTTTCTAAGTGGTCCTACTAAGCTTGTTGAGTTGGCTCTCAAATTTTCACACAATTTTACAGATGTAAAATAGTTGTCAGTAGTTACATTTCTACATTTCCCTAAATATCCTTGAGTGAGCCTCATCACTACATGTTCATGAACAGCTTGATCTGCAGGTCTATTGATATCCTGGCCAATATACGGAAATCCGTTGAGGATATATTTCGAATCTACACAGACAAGTAGCCATAATTTTATCCCAAATTTGTCCGGTATATTTGGAATGTATTGTGTAAAAGGACACGTTGCTTTTGATGGCAACTATTGTTCATCGACCGTGATATTTTCTCCTGGTTTGTAGCATGATGCACTATTTTCAATGAACGAATCCCATAGTTCAGATGTCAAAGCGAACTTGTCTGTTTTTAATCTCTTTGATCTTTCTGTTTTCAAATCGAAACGAAAGAATCGAATTATATCTTCGAGACGATCTCTTGGCATAGTTTGCGAAAAAAATGGCGGTCCCCAAACTGATGACCATAACGTATTTACTGGAAAATTCTTTTCTCCGTATACTCCTCTTGCATACATAATGGAAAAAACAGCGTCCAATTCATCTAATTTTATTGTCCATGCGTCATTTCCAAGTTGACGGCGAGCTTCTGCTACGGTACATTTTTTTTTTATTTGCCGCACCATTTTATCACTGAATATTAGACGCCACGTACTAATTGCATTATCTGCATTTATATACCTTTCCGCATATGAGGTCGTCCCCCCGCAATACGTTCTGTGTTGCACGACGTCCTTTAGTAGCAAAAGGTGCAATCACGTTCCAAATTGTCCCGTCGACAGCAGTGTCTTCGTGTCCAATTAAAGGTGGACCAGGAAGACCAATAGATGTTTTCCGGGGAAGTTTTTGACCACGCCTTTCAGAATGCACTCGTCCTCGTGCCGTAGATGTAGAAGGCTGGGAAGTATTTTTGGAAAAATCACCATCAGAATCACTTTCATAGATAATTTTGCTTTCTACTGACTGTAATTTCGATGAAAAAAAATTATCAGGCGTATTTTTTTCTGGATTTTTTATTAGATTCTTCTATGGTAGTCTTATTTCTGCACTGTTGAGAACTTTTCACTGAAACACTATTTCGTGAAATTGTTTCAATTTCATTTTTCTGTGGAACTGCTGCTTTCCGTATCTTCTTTTGGAGAAATATATTCTTTATCTCCATCTAAACTGCTGTCATCACTGTCACCTGACTCCATTTCGTCTGATCTTCTCAATTCCTTCAAAACCTCTTCGTGAATGAGACCACGTTTACGAAACATCTTTTCTATTCTTTGTCACTTCAGTAACTGAAAATATGTTCTCATTCTATTGGTCACGTGGGTAGATCTTCAGGCTCGCCACCCAGTCGAGTCCAACTTCCGGTAAATCCCATTTTACGCAGTGAGGGGGAACGTAAACAGAATGTAAAGGGGGAATATGAAATCGAATTACTGGGATGCTATTTACAAGGTCATTTCGAGATTGATGCAGTGAGATGCAGATGGAGACCGGCTAACTGCGCCGATGCCGACCCTTATTTGCCTCCCCCTGTATGAACTGCGCTCGGCGTCACGTTGGACCGGATATCATTGTCAACCCCCTCTCTTATACTTATGGGCACGAAGTGACAGCTTTTTTTTTTGCTAGAAAGACTCTTTTCTGTTGGCGTTGATTCGCTAAATTGGGCGCTTTATAGATAATTTCGGCTATCAATAATGCTTTTCTTAAACTCGCAAAAAACTTATACACATATATTTTATATATGAGTATAATATATATATATATATATATATATATATATTGTTAATAATAACTATTAAATCACAGAAAAATCGACACTATAAAAATGTATATTCCGCTAATACAATATGCACAAATTGAAAAAAAAAAGGGAAATAAATAGAAGTATGATGATAAAAAAATCCATATATATATAACCATGATAGAACATTACAAATCATCATCAATTTCAAATATTTACACAAGAAATTTAAACGCTGAAGAATTTTTTTTTAATTACTTTAGAAGAGAAAATTTTATGAAGAAATAAAACTTGTTACCTAATAATGCCATTTTTTTCTCCAAGCATATTATTTTTCGTTCAATAATATAATATTTGACATGGGCCAATTATGTATGGAAACAAATATTTTCGTAAGGTTTAAACTAATATCTCATTTACTCTGCCTTTAGATGTTTCATTCTAAGATTCTTCAAGAACCATAAACATTATTAACATTTATATACAGATATTTACAGATATTTCATAATTCAATTAATATGCTAGAAATAAATTTCACTTTAATATTATTCTCTGTAGTATTTTGAAAGAAAGATGCTGAGGAAAAAAAACAACATTCTAAATGGAAGAATATTCTTGCTGCTGAAATGAGGGTTATGATTATCTGTTACAGGTTATCTCGCGATTTATTTCGGACGCCAATATTTTGCCAAAAATTTTCTCACCAGAGAATAAACATTTATTTTATATTACTACCTATAGTTCTTGCAAAAATGAATACATTTTTAATCTTTTTTTTTTATTATTATTTAATCATTCAATAGATTTTCGATTAAAATAAATAAAATATTCCGTTTTAAACATCATTAGCGCAAAATAAGGTAAGGGAGGAGGGAATCCTACGTCAAATTCCTCCAAGATTATAAACTAATAACATGCATACAGAACTCATTGTGTTAAATAAATACATTATATGTAAAACCAACGTAAAGAAAAGTATAAACAGCCAAAATTTTTAGCATACAACTGTTTCGTGGCTCCATAATGAGAGCCTTTATTAGAAAAGAAATTTTTTTTTTTAAAGAAAGAAAAAGAATGCTGCAATAGCAGCAAAGTTGTAATGTTACTGCTACTACTGTTTCTCTGTCTGTCTTTTCTGAAGATTAATCCTTTAAGCACATAAATGCTCAATTTATATAATGGATGTTTGTGCTTTTCGTTAGTCTTTGGAATGGATCATTTTCTTCTGATGGACTGATGGCTTCCATTATTATGAAACAACCATTATAAATGAAGTGTTAGGTGAAGATGAAAGAGCAGTCGTAAAAAGTTAGAAGTCCGATTTTCTGGACAGAATGGGAAAGAAAAATGGCCATAATTAAAAAAAAAAATGTATATGGGCATTTTCCCCCCACATTCTGACCAGAAAATCAGAGTTCTAACTTTTTACGGCTGCTCTTTCATCTTCACCTAACACTTCCTTTATAATGGCTGTTTCATAATAATGGAAGCCATCAGCCCATCAGAAGAAAATAACTCGGTAAAGGCGGAAACTTGGTTAAGCGGGACTCGGATAATCGGGACTTTACTGAGTATTTCATTTAAAAAATGGTCCTTAGAATATTTTTGTTGGTGTTCAGAGGGGGGTCATGATCCCCGTGACCCCCCCCCCCCCCTTGGACGCGTCATTGTAGATTGCATAGTTCAGTATTACATATATTATGATTACATATTTTAAATTTAAAAATAAGTCGGCTATTCGAAAATTAGTAAAATTCTCTTTGTAAATATACTTTCCGGAAGAGAGAGAGAGGGGGGGGTGGGGGGCAAAATCCATGTTTGCCCCGGGTGCAAAAAAGGCTAGTTTCGGTCCTGTTTAAAAGGTGGCTTGATAAAGCAGCATTGAAACGATGCAAAGTTAAAAAACAAAAGAAAATCACAACATATTTTGTAAAAAAGATGAAGTGTCGTACGTGTCTATCTAATAAAGTGCCCGAAATTACGCAATTGACAAAGTAAGTAAGTTGACTCTGTTTATTATTTTCATAAAGAACATGCTTTTTTAACACTATTTCTACCCACATCCAATAACACCTTTCAAAGTTTTGATTTTTATTTATTTTCCTTTTAATTTTTAAAGATAATAAGTATTAAAACAACTCTTCAATGTACTAAAAATGATTCGGAATTGTTTGATATAAAACTTTCAAATAAAATATTAATCATAAATCAAAATATGTTAAAAGTTGTCATTTGACATCGGTCAAAATAGTGTTGGCAATAAAATTTTCCACATTTAAAAAGGACTTTGAGGAATTTTAAGGGCTTTCGGTTAAGCCGATTTTCGGATAACCGGGTTTCTACTGCATATAAATATAAAATGTTATTTTTAAAAGTTACAGAAATTTAATTTTTTACGGGATTTAAATACTATATATTTAGTAAAACTTTCTCCGTGTACTAATAATTAAACAATAAAAGTTTCATTTTTGTACAAATAAAACTTACCGAGTTATGATAACTTGAATTTTATGTATTTTCAGCATTTTTTGTCATTGAAACAGGAAAAACACTTTTTATCAAAATGTTACAAGTCAAAATAAAAATTTTCTTAACAATGGTGTGTGTTTTTTTTTTAATTAACATTAGATATTTCTTGAAATACCTTGAAAGAGCTAACAAAATTTGGGGCGGCAGTTTGCACCGCGCTATTTAAATGAGAAGTCCCCTTCTTTCGTAGTAAATATTAGTAAGTATCCTGTAGTAATATTTTATTTGTATTCATTACGTTGAATATCTCATAAGATATAATGCAATGCTAGATGAATACAGACCTTAAGTATTGTGATTATTGTCACCAAGATTTACCATGGCCGAATTTGCATCCAGAAGACTTTTTTGGAAAAATAACTCTTTAAGGCAACCTTCAATAAAATGATGGATTACTTATCTCACCTCCTTCGAGCGCAGTTCATACAGAAGGGGTCGAAGCTGTAGGTGCAATTTATGATCTCCTCCCACCGTAGGCGCAATCGATGTACACCCATGCAGATACCAGTGAGTGCGAGAAGGTGGGATGTCGTGGAGGGCCAATTTGGCCCTTCCCGTCATTCTAGGTATATTATTTGAAATCGGTGATTCTATTGAAGTTGGAAATAATTTATTTCAAATATACTGACAGTAAGCCAAATAAATAAAAGTCATGAAATATCGAAATATATAGTTCATTAATATAGAAAATACAAAGTTGCAAACAGCGATAGGGGCCAGATTGGAACTTTCCGTCATTCTAGTGTTAACTGCTGTCGTTATTTTATTAAATGTTGCACGTAAAAGTACTCCGCATATTTACTTCAATTACCGAAAGAAAGTTTTACAAAAAATAATACAGTAAAAATGCGATATTTATTTTCCTTCTGCATTCTTGCATTCGCTTTTGTTAGTAGAAATAACTATACATATTTTCGTAAAACTAAATGTGCATTTTAAAACATTATTTAAAAAAAACTTTATTATTAAAAAAACAGCATTTGCTAATTACAGTTTGCAAATCCTCCCCCAATGTACATTTACCATTTTCTAAATTACACAGATAAACTTTTTGAAAAATAAAAGGAAATCATATGTTAAATTTAAAAAGAAATTGAATCTACTTGTTTGATATTTGCTGTATTGCTTTTTAAAATGTCATGTTTAACTAATTTTCTATAAAAATTTCAGTGACTAATTTGTGTGTACAGTGTATTAACTTTAGTTAGAAACGCTGAACTTTTGTGATTCTCTATTTCAATAATTGTGCGCAGTTTCATTGCATTAATATGTAGCAATAGTGCAATGAACATAGCTGCTGTAAGATTGTAGGTTTTATTTTTGTGGTTGTAATTAGAATGTTTATGTATATAAACTGTACAATTTCTTGACAACGTAGAAATAATTGGGCAATTTATTAAAAAAGCTTTTTCTGATACATAGATATTTAAAGATTAATTTAAAGATTACAACAGAAATAATATTTATTTAAAATTTTCATATTAGATAAAGTTCAAACTATTTTTCAGTTACCTGTCTAAGGTAAGTTACCATTAATCCTAATCATCTCCATAATTTTGAAATTTCCTATGAGAAAATAACGTGTATTTTAGAATTGAAATGTGAATGAAAATTTGGTTTTCAAAATTTGTCCAAATTTGGGTATTAAACTTAATTTTTTTAATATGAATAACACATAATTCTCAACTAATGGCTATTTTCATATTTACTTTAAAATATGCGATTGAAATATGTGTGTTGTTTCATTTTGATCCCACTGTATTTTGTTTAATATTTATTTTCATACTTTCATGATTTTTTATTTCTTTTTAAGAGAATGGACTTAAATACATTTTTATCTTTCCAAAAGTATATGTGCTTGTGTTAAGTTAAACACGAAAGAAAATAATCTGGTGTTACTGTCCTTTTTTTTTTATGTCACGTAGAACAATTACTTAATGAAATTTTTATATCATTTGAGATTAGAGCAAAAATAAGTTCATGATCCCATATGTTCATTTAAATTTTCCAGTAGAAAATTGTATTTAAGATGTATTTACGTTTATTTGCAAGCGATGAAAAAGGTGCTGTATACACAATACAATATATTAAAATTTTAACCGTATTTATACAAATGATGCTATACAAATTGCTTGTAGCTTTTTTGTTTATGTTTGTACACACAAAACATATGAACGGATGTTCCCTTTAAAATCCTTTCGTTGTTGATTTTGTTTCAGTGGAATCATTTAAGAGATTGATTATTTCAGATTGATCGCAAAGACTAAAAATTATTTGTGTGTATGTTGGTCCGCATAACTGCATTTGTTAATTTTAGAAACTGTAACTTTCGTAAAAGTTAAAAAATCGAAGCTCTAATTTGATACGTCGTTAACGCACAACTTTAAGTTTTTAAAACTCTGATGTATTATATATAGAGTTTTTGCAGGAATGCAGAAAAAATTAATGCAATTCCTTTTTTGCGCATCAAATTGAACGCTATAGGCAACATTATGCTATACTAATATATATGTATTAACATATATTAATTGAAGTGAATATGGATAATATGAAAAACTTGCCACCAGCACAACCTGCTTTGATAAGAAAACTACTCTCACATAAATATCCCAATAGTTTAAGTCACAGCACATTAATGTATGTTTTATTAATATGTTTTCATACTTTTTCATACAATACATTTTTGTTTTTCAAAACATATGATTTGGTCTCTGCAAAACAAATAGGTGCAGTTATTTATTTATTTATTTATTTTTACAGTCATTTATGCATAAATGTCGATATATGAAGATATATATATATATATGAAAAGAGTAGAGAAACTTCATTCGTTTTTTTTTTTTTTTTTTTTTTTTTTTTTTTGTAGAAAGATTAAATTTTCGCAAACGGAAACTTATTTTAAATAAATACATACTTATAATAACAATTTTTTCTGAATATTACTCTCGCGTAAAGCAATCAAGTTACTGGAAATGTTTTATTTTTTCGGATTATTCTTATTAGTCAAACCGAGTTTGAAATCCGCAAGTGATTTAGCAGATGTTAATCTGCAAACATATTACAGCATCTTCATTGGTATTACCGAAGTACCTATGTAGACACTTAAGATTTCATTTCCGCTAAGTAAAGGTGTGCATTTAATGGTACCATAATTCAAAATGTATGATTAGCTATATGCTTGCATAATTTTGAAAATAGCTGTTAATAATAAAATCAAAATGGTATATAAAATATAAAATATAAATAAAAAATTATTCATACGAGTAGTAATAATGGAATAATTGTTTGATGATATGAATCATTATAACTTTCATTATAGATATTTCAAACAGTGAATGATACAATTATGTACATCCTAAAGTTTTAACCTTGTTTAACTCTATCAGTACAAAGGCAATTTATGATTTTTTTAAATTATTAGATAATTCTCTTTAGTTGAATAGTAGGTGAATAAATATATTCTTCTGTATTTTGATGTACTATTTTAAAGTGTTACTTAATCTGTGACACGTAAGAAACAGAAATGACAAAATGTGCATTCTAATGCAAAAGTTATCAAATATGTAAAGAGCAAATCTTTTATAATATATTAGTTATTATTAATATAATTAAAATAATACAACATTTTACAGAACTTTGTTTCTAATTAAGTTAATGGCATATGATGTTCCACATTGAGAATATGTTCGTAATGTTGAAAGTACAAAAAAAAAAAAAAAAAAAAAAAAAAAAAAAAAAAAAAAAAAAACGGTTACAAAAATTTTTATATAACACGTTGACTGCGGTTGTTAACAGGTAGTCCACAACCCCTACCTTTTCCCTGATGCGTGTGTCGGCAGAGCGTTGACATTTTGGTTCTATTATTTTTAAATGAATCCCAACTAATCCAGCACAGTTCAAGCACATCCCATTGATTCACACGCATAAATGAAGAGTTAAATAAAAAGAAAAGTGCCCAGTTAAACTGATGGCATTGAGCTCACAGGCTATTCAAACTAATTGTATATTATACTCTTATTTCAAAGAATAATGACCCTCGAAAAATAAAGAAATCGGCAAAAAAACACACATTTAGCTGAATTAGGGGGGGGGGGCAGGGTCAGCTCCCCTGTTTTCCTCTTTATACTTAACCAATGAATCTCAAAATCTGATCAGGGAAGCGCCTTATCAGAATAATAATGCCTATAAATTTGAAGCAAATCGGATAATTCTATCAAGAGTCATCGCGTTACGTGCATACATACAGACGGACACACATACATACAAAACCTCCGGACTCATTAGCTCTGAAGCTTTGATAGCCTGTGAGCTAAAAAATGCATTTACCACATTCCCAGATTTTCTGTTATTCTTCATTTTTTTTTTTTTTTTTTTTTTTTTTTTTTTTTTTTTTTGTATATTTGCAGTAAAACTGGAATAATTTCGTTCTAGATTATTTTATTAGACGCCTAACTCTTAAACATTTTTGTCAGTTTTTGGAGAGAATTACCAGGGGACTAATGTACAATAAATATATTCTATATAGAGTATAGAGATTTGTGTCATTTATTACAAAGTTATTTTTAACTTATAAATTATATAAAAAATAATAATATCTGTCAACAGCCGCTTCACAAGAAGATCGACTTTACTAAAGCAACTGGCGACAACCATTTTCAAGAAAATGACTAGAAAATAGGGAAAATACCTCACAATATAAACAAATTATATACAAAAAGAAACATAAAAAAAATACGATTCACCACAGGACAATGATAACAGGTTGAAAGAAACAGCAGTCAACGATTTAAGCTTTTTTGTATTGTTTGTAGAGAACAAAATTTAACGTGCATCTCATCTATTTTTATTTATTTTTTATTTATTTATTATTTTTTTTTTTTTTTTTTTTTGGCCAAACACATTTTCTACAGTTTAAGAATAAAGAAGTTTTCATTTTCTCATTTTTATCAATTGTTGTGATAAAAGAAATTTTCCCCCAATCTTATATATTTAAGAACATTATTTAAAATAACCATCGTATACCATGCTGTAATTATCATTTTTGAGTAATGAATTATTATGAAGCTTATAAACATTAAATGAAAATAATTATATTTTCTCATATTTGATTGTAATGTTTATTCTAAAAAAAAATTCTTTTTTGAATTACAAGAATACTTTTTGTTTCGCAGATAATATATATTGTACATTTGTAGAATATAGATTGACGGCACTAACATTTCTGAAGAAATGTAATAAACACACATTACCAGTATGTGATATTTGTATTTCCTCACATTGTCACTCTCAAGAGGCATTCACATTATAATCGTCTCTTTCGTTTAATCTCTAAATGTTTTAGTCCTTTTCAACTCGTAAAAAAGGGGAACAATTCAATCTCAAAATGACTTCACAATGACCTAATATGGATGTCATTGTGGACAGTAAGGTGAATCACAGTGTTTGCATATTTTGGGATATTAGGGTTAGTTAAAAAATATATTTTCATTTCACATATTTATTTATTTGTATGAGTGATTTTCAAAATTGTATCTCTTAAAGGAAAATACGATATATGTTTCCGTTACCCAGTTATGTAATTTGAAATGCTAAAAAAGTATAAAAGTACATATATTCATTTATAGAACATTTGTTTAGCAGTAAGTAAAAGTTGCTTCATGGATTCTATTCCTATACTCTGTATTTACCATTGTACATATAGAAATTTGTTTAAAATTTCGTTGGACATAAAAATATGAGAATGGAATAAATACTTTTTTTAATGTATGATTTGTACATTAAAATGTACATTATAATGTTTAAATTTATAATAATGTGTGAAAACAAAAATTATATAAAATGCTCAATGTTAAGTAACTTTATAATGGCGGCAACTATAGTCATGGTGAGATATGTAGGTATACTAAGGTATGAGATTAGACAACCTACTGCGTCGTCAAGTGGCAAGAATGATAAACACTTCTATTTCAAAAATGATACCAGATGCTAGAAGAAAATCAATAATAGCATTGTAAAGAATTTTTGATTTGATATAAAATGCTATTTTACATGCAACTGTATTATTATCATTAACGCTGAAATGCAGAATTTTTATTTTCTAACATCAGCTGGAATAAATCCCTAAATAGACGCATTATAAGGAAAAGGCATATATACTATGAAAACTAACGCAAGTAAGTAAGTTAGAGTTTATTTTAAAATCAAGTTAAGTATGCCAATTGTGTTCAATCGGAACACATCCAAAATATATTGCAGTCGAATCATTTTAACATGACACATACACATCTGTAAGGGGACTACAAGTTGTGTACATAAGACAACCAACACATCTAAAAAAGGTGAAAAAATATAAACAAACGCAGTTCATGTATAATATCTGAATTCGACCAGACATCGAAGATATCCACATAGTGTCAAGCATGGGTATAATACATCTCTTTTCAACATCCTGTAGTTCTTTTAGATATATTTAAGCCGTGCCTAGAATATATCTATGTACATCTGACACACGTCTATAATACGTCTAAAAATAGATCTTTTCTCGACTTTCGGCACTATGTAGATAAACTTAAGGAATGCAAGAAAACAATGGTTTTCCATCGGAAAGTATTGATCAGCAATATATTTCTAATACATTTCTAAAAGTTAAAATTACATAAATATTTAAAATGTGAATATGTGTAAATGTTGTTTTTAATTTATTAGAGTTTCTAAAAACAAACAACGCAGGAAAGAACAACTCATAGAGTAATAAAATAATATTTGGGCAAAATCTGGAACTTTATAAAAGGGAAAACTAGTTATTGCTTAATAAGTAGATTTGAAACTTCAAAATGTTCAATTGTTTAAAAAATACTTTAAAACACCTTAAATTTGAAAACTTTTATCTTTTCTATTGGTAATAAAACGATAAAGGAATAAAGACGCAACGAAAAGCTTTCCATTTAATCAAAAATAATGAAACAATTGCCGTCCTTTTGTTTTTCGTTTTCATACCATAACACAATATAATTATTACATTTCAGTTTAAAAACAAATTTATTTTTTGTTACGAAAGATAGTTTGTCAGTGAAATACAAAAGTTAACGTGCTATTTCTTTATTTTATATGTTATTAGGCATAAGAAAGTATTTTTCTATACTATTTCCTATTGTAAAAATCTGACATGTTCTTTTTTTTTTTTTTTTAGTTTCTTTAACTACAGATAAATACGATATCTTCTTGTGAAATATAAATAATCCATTTTGGGATAAACTGCAACGGCGTTTATTTATATTTTAATTTTGACCATTTTAGTAATGCCAAAGAAGGAAAAAATTATTAAGCAAAAATGTATTTAAATTTCTATAACATTATCAACAACAAATTTAAATTCATACATACTGGTGCTTTAAAAAAGAGTAATTTGAATTCAAAAATTGTCCAGCATTCACTTCAAACGAATCACATTCCGCTCATTGCGAACGCCAGTATTTTGAAATGTGGTTGCAACAACTACCATGGTAGATTGCTCCTTGAGGCTTGGTTCACTGAATTGCGGTCGCATGCTTTGAATGATGCTCGTTCTGTCCCTAGCGAATATTGTTTGTTTTTAAAATAGCTAACTGTAACTGTTCTTGATTTGTTCTGACGTTTGAAATGCAATGGATATTTTTTGTACTGATGATGCCTTGCGTGTCGCTTGGCGAAACGTTTACATATTGTATTTTTAATTGCTTTTTATTGTCTTTATAAATTTTATTTTTTAACTGTGCTCAAGTCTGTCTTAGTTTATTTTATTTGGTGTTTTAAAATTTAAATTCTTTCTCAAGATTCTTGTGAATATAAATCAAACAACGAAGTGTTTATTTACAAAACATACAAAAATTTCCTATAATATTCTATAAAAAAAAATAGAAAAAATATTATACAAACCTATATATGTATAGCCCGTTTTTCTATAAGCTAGTTTAATAGAAATATACATAAATGTTCCATAGATATGTCTGTAGAGCTTCTATAAAAATATATGTTGAAATAAAATAGAGTTTCTGTAAAATTATTCTAACATAGTCTATAAAAATATTCGAATTTCGTTAACAACCTGCAGCTATTTCCAGGCGGTCACCCTTCTGAGATTTACACATTTTAAAATAAGCTAAAAAATTAAAAAAGAAGTTAAGTTGCAATATCGGACATTTTTAAATAATTGACAGTTTTAGAGATAAAATATACATACAGAGAGACAATTCTAAACAAGTTTTGTGTGTGCTTTGAAATTGTTTACAAGTATCTTACAGTTTTATGTTTGGAACAATAAAGAAAACAATTTTAAATTGAAAACAAGAAAGTAAAATCATGCGTCAAGCATATATTATTAAACACTTTCCAACGCTTTCAGAATACTTTAACACAATTTTGCCTCTTAATAAGGTAAAGTACATACCCATGTAAACATTTTAGAATAGTAACTCTTTGCAATCCAGATTAAAAAAATTTCCACCCACAGATGGGAAAATACTCCAGTTATTTTGTACTGCCCTTTATATGACTTACAGATTTGTACAAACTCTAAATAATATGCTAAAATTTAGTTTAGTAAGTAAACGAATAACAATTTTCAAATTCAACGTCAAAAATTTCTACGAATAGACAGAAATCTATCAATCCTTTTGTAGACTCCCATCTATACTGTTCTGCATAAATGCCACATATTTATATGAAATTTTATTCAGGCAAAAATATGCTTAAAATTACTGAAATCACACGTCGAGGAATTACTATCCATAGGTGGTCATGTATCCAGTTCTTTGCATAGCTCTGTATATGGTTTTATTTTTATGCTAGAATCTCTTTTATCTTGGTGTACTAATTATACTTGAGCTTGAAAATTCATAACACAGAGAAAATAAAAACACCTTTAATACGTTCACGCCGGCGCGGTGGGTCACATTCGACTGTCTCAGAGTTGTCAAGTCTCCGGCTTTTTGCACACCACTATTATTTTAGAGAAAAGGTTGTTCCTTTAAATTGCCCAATTGTCCTAATTAATTAAAACAATATTTTCTGTATTAAAATACTGATATCCAAAAAGCCGGAGACTTTGCAGCTCTGAGACAGTCGAGTGAGACCCACCGCGCCGGCGTGAACGTGTTAAGCAATCCACGCTCATTCTAAGAAATGCTTACGAATTCTTTTGTATGGTCCTGTTTTCAGCCTGCAGTTATGCATTCCACGTAGTATACAAAAAATCAGTTAAATTTAAAAACTCATACCATAACTAAAAACGTGCTTTCGGGAATCATTAATAGACATGACTTCGAATACGGAATAGTATCTGGAATCTTTTATGTGTCCATGTAAATACAATAATAATAAATACAATACACATAATAGCCTACTTTAAGCATCTTGTAGTAAATATCAGTAATGTATATCAATTGCCCCACGGTTGAAGTAGTGTAACATAATTTAAATAATCTGAGAAAAGTTTTTGCTTGTAGACAATTATAAAACCGAACTCTTGAGTGACTCTGTAATTAAATATAAATGCTTGGTATCCCCTATTAGATTATAAACATGCATTAGTGCACCTCAGAAATTCATATCAATTTCATTATGTTTATAACAGAGTAACATAATTAAAATACGCCGCAAAACATTTCTCTTCATAGAACATTATATAACGGAATACGTTTGAGTTATCCTTTACCCGTACTGTAAGTGCTATACATAACTTATTCTATAGTAACCCTCTTCCTGTGCACCTCAATACTGTACATAAGTTTTGTTATATTTATAGTACTGTAATACAATTAAAATTCATCTCCAATGTTTTCCCCCATATACAATGTGAAACGTTTGATACGTTCGAGTGCTTCTGTAAATGAACTGTAAATGGTACACACTTCATTTTCAATACTGTATGTATTGATTCAATGCTTAATCTCAATGACGTATATCAATTACATGCAAATCTGAGTATATTTACACGAATCACAGCACGGACAGACTAGCAGACATACGAACAGACAAAACCAATTGATAAACACGTTTGAACTCTGTTGGAAAGAGTTAAAAATAATAAAAATATTTTTTAAACACAATTTTAAAGGAATATAATTGTTTTCTAAATTTTCCTTTATCGTTCATTTAGGGATAGCTTCTTACTTTTTACTTCTAAAGATTTAAAAATCTCATCACTATTTTTATTTTTAACTAAAGCCTTTGACATTTTAAATTTCTAAAACATGTATATTCTAAGAATGAATCTTCTGAGTGAACACAATAGCAGAAGAGCTTCTTTCAGGATTCGTTCCGGTAATTGATTAAATGCATCGAACACCCTTATAGCTATGTTTTATAAATGACATTTTTGTCGGAAATATATATTTCTAAACTATTCTCTAATATTAATAAGTCAATAATTAAATCTTTGTCAGTAATGGTATTATAACTTTCACATACTTTTTAGTTACAATTAGTTATTTCAAAATTAAATAAAATACCGTGTTTCGTCATTTTCTAGAAAATGAAAAAGTTTTTGAATAAAGGTAAAAATCAAATTCTGTTCTATTCAACTAAAAGAAGTATTGAGTAACAAGGAATAATATTGGTTATTCTAAACAGTGAGTATTATTTAATTCCTATATTTAATGATATTTTTAATGAGACACTATTTAAAAAAAAGGAAAACTTAATAAATCAAGCTATTTATTTATACCCAATTTTCAAAGAAAACATTGGGTAAATCACACTCACCGAAGATGTGTTGTATAATTTATAGATATGCCATTACATATTCCGTCGAAACTTTTCAATTTCAAAGAACGGAAAGTATTTTACAAACTAAAGATTATGCTTGTGACATTTAAAATTTTTGAAAAATAGATATTCTATGAATGTATTTTCAAGCTGACAGGATCAGCAGGGAAGTTTCTGCCTGGTTCGCTCCACTCATTGATTAAACACATAAAGAAACGTACTTTTATAGATGTAAATGAAAGTCTCCAGGTATTAATATAAATTTTTATCCGTGGATTCGTTAATAGTCAAAATTTACACGGTAGCCATTTAAGGGGTCAGGTAAGCTTTGAAGCGTCCAAAAATCGAATTTTTTAAAAATAGCTTATAATTAAATATGATTCTTTAGGAACATTTAAAAGCAAACCCCATACAGAAATTCGCATCAGAAGAGAAGTTATGTCTAAAACACTTTGCGCTTTTGCTATATGCTCAACGGGTGATTCAATCTTTAAAGCCAATTTTCTCAAAACAGGGATTTTGATCATTGCGCGCACGATTTTTGAAAAACGGTTACCTAGAATTTCAAGAAATTTTTGGTGGATGTATTAAACGCACTGAAGCACAAAATGACCTATTATTATGCTTCTCTAGTAAGAAGTTTAGAATTAACGAGTACTTTTGTATGAAAAAAAAATCGCGATATTTCGAATTACTTTTAAAAAAATTCTTTTCTCGGGATCTAGAAGTTTTATTTTTTTCATTGTAGGTCATTTTGAAAACACCTTAATCTGTACTCATAAAAAAAATCTTGGTTTGTTTCAGCCATTCAAATGGGAAAAATCATGCGCGCAATGCATGCAAGAATAATTCTTTCGTAAAAAATGTATTATATTTTAAAATAAATTTCAAAAAATTATATATTTGTATACCTTTTCTAACAACTTTAATTGATAAAATAAATCGTTCCTAACATGTATTTTCAATTTTATAATTAAAAGTTAATTAGTTAAAGAGTGACTATAACTCTTACAGAGGTCGCTTTTCCATGCACTTTATTGTTTCAAGGGTTATCTGACCCCTTAACATATAAGAACAACATTAATAGTTATATGTCATATATTTTATTTATTTACTGCTATCTATCATTTTAATGGATGTAAAATTGCATATGAGAATGGTAATAATTTTCAACCAATGAAGAAAAATTTTCATTTCGTGATTCTTGAAACTACAGGGTGACAAGCTACCGTCGAACGACCGAGGACGACCGCCACAAAACTTAGAGCATGTGGAACCGCAAATTCAAACTAGGGATTTTGCCACTTCATTTTACTTAGACTGCCTTTACTATGTATTGAACTAATGCTTTAAATAATTTCCCCCTTAAATGCTTATTACTCTTTAAACTATTTTTAAAAATTTTATTATTACTGTATAAATTTTACTTTTTATTTTTATATTAGTGTTTATAATTTATATTATTAGCTCACAGGCTATCAAAGCCTGAGAGCTAATGTG
This sequence comes from Maratus speciosus, assembly GCA_963932465.1. Taxonomy (NCBI): domain Eukaryota; kingdom Metazoa; phylum Arthropoda; class Arachnida; order Araneae; family Salticidae; genus Maratus; species Maratus speciosus. Next base: position 549,584,660 of record OZ010791.1, read on the forward strand.
CCCGCCGGCGGTCTGTATATATGTATGTATGTATGTTCGTATGTATGTATGTGCGTACGTACGTAACGCAATAACTCTTGATAGAAATATCCGATTTGCTTCAAAAAAATTTCCAGGTTCATTCTGATAAGGCGCTTTCCTGATTAGTTTTCAGGTTCATTGGTTAATATAAAGGGGGGAAAGGGGGCTACTCCCCCCGGAACTTAGGTAAATGGGATTTTCATGCAGAATTATCAGATTTTCTTCTAATTTAATTCTGATAAGGCGCTTCTCTGATTAGATTTGAAGGTTCGTTGTTTAAATCTAAAGGGGGGTGTAGGGGGCTAACAACCCCTTAATTAAGATAAATGGGTTTTTCGATCCGATTTGCTTCAAATTTGGTACACCGATTTATTCTGATAAGGCGCTTCCCTGATTAAATTTGGAAGTTAATTGGTTAAATATAAAGGGACGTACGGGGGGCTAACCCCCCTCTTAATTTACATAAACGGTTGTTTCTATCAGATTTGCTTCAAATTTGGTATACCGGTTTATTCTCATAAGATGCTTCCCTAGTTAGATTTGGAAGTACATTGGTTAAATATAAAGGGGAGGAACGGGGGGCTAATATAATCCTTAATTTAGATAAATGGGTTTCCTATCAGCTTTGCTTCAAATTTGGTATGCCGGTTTATTTCTATAAGGTGCTTTCCAGATTACATTTGGAGGCTCATTGGTTCAGTATAAAGAGGGGAATCGGGCTATCCCCCTTTATTTATTTTTCGAGGGGCATTATTCTTAGAAATAAGAGTATATTTACAATTTGTGTGAATAGCCTGTGAGCTCAATGCCATCAGTTTAACTAGACACTTTCTTTTTTTCTATCCGATTTTCTTCAAGATTGGTATAACGATTTATTTTTTATGATCTAACATTTTTTTTTTTAAAATAAAAATGTCATTTGTTTTGGGGAACAAGGGACCTTCAAACTCATTTTTTAAATATATATAATTTTTAATTTCCCCTTTAAATACTGTTGAAGGCACACTATATGCTTTATGGCATGTATTCATCATACGAGAGAAAAAAAAAAGAATTTTCCTGAATATTTTAAACGTTACGAAGAACTTTTCCAAATGCCCCAAGCGCGTTTAATATCGATTAAAATCACCAATGTTTATTATGCAAATTTCGTTTATATATACAAATAAAACTGTACATCGAATTTTATATATCTGATTACAAGGGCAATACCAAGCAATATTTCCTAAATTTTAGGAAACTTTCAGTATTTTCACGTCACATTGGTGCAATTAATTACTTTTATATTTTGCAATCATATTTAGTTTAATAAAAACATTTACGGTTTTATGACATATACTATAATGATAAACAGATATAGAAAATTTCAAAGCATTCAGAGGAAAAAATATGCTCTCGGAGTATTCTGCCGTAATGGATACCGGTGAAATGTTTAAACTGAGAGAGAAAAAATATATATATAAGATTTAGTACAACACAAACATTAAAATATACTGTCTAATCGACTAACTTCCAATATTACCATAGTTTCAATAAGTTTACTGAGAAATTTCATAAAATTAATAGTTTATATTAGGGCCGTGGGAAGAATGACTGCGCCCCTTTCTCAATTTGGCGCCTCCAAACACATTGCTTCTATTTGTGATAAATAGTCCCCGAGCCAGGTGCAAATTTCGTCAGTTATTTCCTCTCGGCCTATAATTCGTAAAATGCTTCAGAGAGATGTATCATGAAGCTCCGTGAACGTCAGCTGCGGTTCCGTGGGTGGGTTGAGCAGCGATAGCCTCACAAACACGTAAAAAAAAAAAAGAAAAAATTTAGTCATTTCCTCCCGGTTGAAGATTTGTCAAATTATAGCTAACCCAATATCTTGAAGAAAAAAAAAATCAGCTGATTATAAAGTGGTGGTTAATACGTCAGCTGGTCACACGAACATGAAAAAATGTACAGGGTGCAAAGGAAAGTCCATTTAACCTGAAAATACTTGCAAATGGAGAGAGCTACAGCTATAGAAGGGAGGTAACGGTATAGTAAAGTGACTACACCCTATTTAATTCAAGCGATGAAAGCGTCCCCTAGTGGCGAAATTTGGAAAATATCTATTGAAAATCGTAAACTTTTAGTTTACGTTTTAGTTAGAAATAAAGCAAAATTTCCAATTAGAAAGTTTTAGAACATCAATTAATTAGTATGAAATGACATTTGATTGACACGGATAAAATAAATCGTCGCCTGTATACCCAAAAATGTCCGAAATTGATGAGCGACGATTCTACTTTGCATATTCACATTCCGTAAATGTAGCAGGTGCACAATTTCAAATTGTGACGTTGTACTGTGCTGTAAAAATTTAATATCTAATGCATTTAAAATTTTAGATTAACCCTTTCAGGGGCAGAAAAATTCTGTTCGTTAACTGATTACGTAATATTACTAACACCAGAATATTCAAACGAATTTCTTAGAAAATAAAAACCCGCTAATTTTCACTTTCATTACAAGAGCACAATTTTATTAAAATATTCTTGCTGCCATTTGTCAGTTTTGGAATTAAAATTAGGTGGTTAGACCGTCTAGCCACCGCCCTTGAAAGGGTTAAATCTATGTCATCGTATTAAAGAGGCTAGTAATAGACGTTCCATGCTGAGAAATGTGGCATGTAGAATTACTCTCACGAATACAAACGTGTATCGTGAGCAATGTCGAACTTTTCGAACATACTGAATATTAACTTTTTTGTCACTGTGAGACAGTTTGTCTTTTTTGTTTTTTGTGTGATGTTATCAAAATGTATTGAGATAAGCACGTATTTATACCATAAATTGTGCGTATTTTTTCATACTTCTGGCTATTCCATTCAAACTTTTACACAAAATAGAGTGGATCGATTTCGGACATTTTTGGGTATACGGGGGAAGATTTACATCCATCCAAGATTTAGATCCATGTAAACCAAATGTCGTTTCATACTAATTAATTGATTCTCTAAAACATTCTAACGGGAAAATTTGCTCTATCTCTTTTCGTTTTCGATTTGCAATGGCTATCTTCCAAATTTCGCCACTAGGGGGCGTTGCCGTCGTTTGCATTAAATCGGGCGTAGTCACTTTACTATACCGTTACCTCACTTCCATAGCTGTAGCTCTCTCAGTTCGCAAGTATTTTCAGGTTAAAGGGACTTTCCTTTGCACCCTGTATATTTTTTTCATGTTTGTGTGACCAGCTGACGTATTAATCACCACTTTAAAATCAGCTGACTTTTTCTTTTCTTCAAGATATTGGGTTAGATATAATTTGACAAATTTTCAACCGAGAGGAAATGACTAATCTTTTTTTTTTTTTTTTACGTGTTTGGGAGGCTACCGCTGCTCAACCTACCCACGGAACCGCAGCTGACGTTCACGGAGCTTCATGATACATCTCTCTGAAGCATTTTACAAATTATCGGCCGAGAGGAACTTGGTCATCAAAATCTGTTGCTGGCTCGCGGACTAAAAGTGCCGAGACAGAAATAAATTCTGTTGAATAAATATTTCGCTTTTATTTTTGAACTTTAAAAGGTTTTGTTTTAATTTAGAAATTCAAATAAAAAAACAATATAAGAGAAAATCGCACTTATTTATTAGTGAGTTCATTATGTTTTGCGCGGGAAAAAAAAGATGACCAAGAGAGAGAGGAAAATAAAATCAGCGAAAAATGATCGACGACCAAACAATGAATAAATAAACAAATAAAACCGTGTTTGGAAACATAAATTTGGCGTCCACTAAATTTCTGCGCTCTGGGCGACCGCCCTCTGAGCTCATTACATTCCACGGCCCTGACAGTGCCAAGCGAGAAAGAAACTGCGTCCGTGACAAAGTTCTAAACGAAAATTAAAAAAGCAATATTTTATTGGGAGAACAAATGCAGTTGCAAACATTTATAAACAAAAATCAGTTGATCACGAGAGCCCTTAAATTAATTTCTTATATGCAAATAAAATGCAAAAAAAAATCATTAAATTGCAATAATTCGACTTTGAGCTTAAATAGAACTTGATTTTTTGTCAAATTTTTTTTCAGTATTTCAACGATTTTGTTGATTTTGAAAATCCCTTATCCCCTTAAATGATTATAATTTTCTAAGTAGTTTCAAAACTACAGCTATACTTTACCGAATGGCTTCACCTATTAGTTAAACACGTACCTTAATGCTGAGGTCAGCTCGTGAGCCCCTGAAAGCTGCTATTGGGGCAAAACTTCTTTTAAGATTGTTGGAACACACGAATGTGTTGTATAAAACCGAAAAAATTAAAAAGCTATTTTTGCCAAGCTCAAAACCACGACATTGTAGTTTTCTGCAAAAATTTAAAACACTTGTTTCGTGGTTTCTATTCTTATTCAAGAAAATAAAGCACTGTTAAATATTAATTGAGATGTGAAACAAATAAACATTTCTTCAGTAGAGCTACCCACCTTCTGTATTTTTTAGTATCAGTAAAAGTTTGTCTTATTTAACTGCAGAATTGCTTTATTATATAAGGCTAATTCAAAATTATAGATAGTAGTCTTCGATATTTGAAACTTACGGTACTAAAAAATCTTGAGGTTTGGCATTTCCACATTTTAGCTAACCTTTCAGAAAAATCCAGTAATTTCAATCTTGTGTTCATCATACTAACATTTATACATTTTATACTAATACATTTATACATTTATACATTTATATTTTATACATTTATACTAACATACTACATTTATTATATTTCAAAATACCCTATACATGTGTAAACCATTTCTTATTACGTGTATAAATATGTATGTTTTTCTTTTTATATGGTTTGTATCTTATTCTTATAAATATTAGAAAGGTAAAGCATAAAAATTAAAGCAATTTATGAGAAAGAAAGCAAGAAATTCTGAACACATTGCTTCTTCCCTATATGAAATACCATAGATAAAATTATAATATTTCATCGTTTGAGAAGAAGTGTCTAGACATTCTGTCAGACACTTAAATTGGACAGAACATTTTTTTCTTCAACAAATTTATTTAGAATGTTTTTTCTTACTATAACGCTTTTCTGTTATTGACAAATCAAAAGTTTTCTCTAAGCGTTTTTACAATTCACTTAGAAACAACTCGCTTTTAAATTTAATAAGGACATTTTATCTAGTATAAAAAGAACTGTTTCTTCATAATGACGAGTTGGTCTTTAAATAGTTTTTAAGATTTCAAACGGGTTCCAATTTTAATAGAGATTCGGAAATATTGGTGCAAACATAGTGCAGTAGCATATATCATATTTATTATCAATTCTAGATTTAACATTAAATGAGACGCTAACTGTATATTTTACATAGCTAAGTAATCAGTACGTATTGATTGGTATTATTTGTTATACAAGCATACAAATAAAATCATCTCGAAGCATAATAGCAATTGTAATTTCAGGAATTTTTGAAAATGATATGCCACAAACAGAATGTCCTCTATGAGTGCACATTTTAAAAATAATTGAAGGGATCTTGGAGGATACATTGAAAATAGCAATGTTGCATCCATTTTGGGTAAAATAATAAGAGTACAGAATTTTGTTATACAAAAATGTCAATTATTCGATGTTCTCTATTTTTAATATACCTGTGGTAATAGTATATATAAATACTAAAAACATTTTTTAAAGACGAAAACGTATCTGAATGTTTTAATGTAGCTTCACAATTATTGAATGAAAAATATAACTGAACAATATTATCACTGCATAATGCACAAAATTTACAAATGTATGTATTCAAATTCCTTTAAAATATAATAAAAAATGATATAATACAATATAATACAATATAAGAAGGCAAGGTAAATATATTTGATTGAAAGTTGTTTTAGTGGCATAGTTAAAAATGGCAAATAAAATATCTCCGCTTTTCAAATTTTTGAAAGAAAGCGCAGACGACACCGTCACGTACAACGTATCAAACGTATATTTATTCCTTTTTTAATTTGAGTAAAATATATTCTTAAAATAATTTTCAATTATTTTTAATGTTATGCTAAATTTCATTCTCTCTGCATAAATGCACTAAAATCTTACATTATTTCATAAAATTTTACCTAAATTTTATGTTACAGCTCAGATTTAAATTTTTTTTTTATCTTAATTATAATTATCCTTATATTACGCTGTTCGTAACAATTTTAAAATTGTTTTCTTAAATTTTAAAATGAGATTTTTAAGCATTTAAAAAAATCAATAAACATTCTTATTAATATTATGTTATATACTGAAGCACATCTGACGAAATATTTTAATAATTTTTATTAAAAATTTATAATTCTGTTTTATGTTTATCATAATATTCCCATTTTTCATTCCCATTAATTCTGATCTAACATCCATTTTAACCTGTTTTTTTTTTTTTTTTTTTTTTTTTTTTTTTTTTTTTTTTTAAGGGGCGTTTATCGTCTGTTTTGATAAAGTGTCTTTATCACTAAGTCACTACGGATCTAAGTGAAGAATTATTGTATGAGAAGAGTTATAATGACTACCTTTATTTTTGTCTTCACTTATTTTCTTTTCCGGGTACGACATTCAACGAAGAATACATTGAAAGAGATTCCCGTATCATGTTACAAATATCCCGATTTGAGACGATAAATATAAAATGAATAATGAGAGGAAATAAAATTAACGCCCAGGATCTTTAGATTTGAGGAGTGACTTTTAAAAGTAAAATAAGATAAATGTTTTCAACTATGAATTCTTATAAGGGGGATGAATTTTCTGTTTTTCGAAACATATATAAAATAAAATTTCCTCATATATATATATATATATATATATATATATATATGTGAGGGAAGAATTTCGTAAGTAACACATGCATCAGACTTAATGTCCCCGACTCTGTATTCCGTATCGAGATTAAAAAGATAACGAAGCTGCGTGAAGTGGAAAGGCAGAAAACAAGAAATAGAACGAAAAAAAATCGGACGACGGCGGTTTTGTTAAAAGGAACAGAATATTCTCGACGAAATAAAATAGAAGATTTAAATGACGTATGAAAATCTTAGAAATATTCGACGGTACTAAGTAAATGAAGCCAAAGTTGTTGCTTTTAAGCTAAATATAGATTGAGAAGAGTGCTTTTAACTGTATTTTTGTTTAGTCTTCGTATTAATAAATGTCAGTGTTCGTCTTAGAAGTGAGTTATGATTTATAAATAGAGTCTCATCCCACAAAGTGGTGTTCAGAAGTGACAGATAACCCAGAATTACCCATTTTACAGATTCAAGCCGGATATTATTCTAACGGTGAGTCCATTGTTATTATTTTATTATGAAGTTAGTTGACATACCTGAACTGGAACTTGCATTTAACAATGAACGAACAAATAAAATTAGATTACTACATAAATTCCTATTTGATTCTGAAGGAAATTAGAAAGAGATCTATTAGAAAGAAAATACGTGATTTTACTGGTTTCGGTTTTCGGGGTTCAAAAATAAAATAACTAAAGTTCAAGCTGATTTTCCTTTAAAAGATCCGATTACAGTGTGCAATCTACTTTGTATTTCTAATGAAGGATCTTTAAATGATCTTGCAACCCGATTAGTTACACACCTTTCAGACTTGAGTTTACTACAAATTAATATTATACAAAATGAAAGTGATACTGATTTGGAACCCGAATTCCCTTCAAATAATATGACTTCAAGTAATAACACTGAATTATCAAATGTTGACAAAAACAAGCAACTTCCAGTTCAAAGTTTTGTGCCACCGTCTATTAGTTTTACTGATGTTGAAAGTGTTGTACCTCCTTTTGACGGAAGTTCTCTGAGTGATATAAATGTCTGGCTCAGTAATTTTGACGATGTCACTAGTATGTTTAACTTATCTGACTTTCATAAATTCATATTTTGTAAAAAATCCTTACGAGGAAAAGTCAACTTGTTAGTACAGACAGAGTTTCATATCAATTCATATGACAAACTTAAACAACTCTTAATTTCGGAATTCAGTACCACTTATAATTCTGCCGAGTTACATGATATATTAAATAAACATTGCAAGAAAATGAATCAATAGAAGAATATTTTCTTGCAATGAAACAATTATGCTAGCGTGGTAAAATCGAGGATTCCGCATTAATGCAATATATCATAAATGGTACACCCGACCCTTTTTTTAGAAAATCAATATTATATGGATGCTAATCCATGTAGAATTCAATCAAAAGCTCAAAATTTATGACAAAATTCGACATGACTATGAGAAAACTAAATTTCGTAAAGTCAAACCTGAAATGACAGTGAAAGAGAAATCCTTTCGACCAAAATCTGATCTTTTTGCTTTAATTGTGGTTTGTCAAATCATAAAAGTAGCCAATGTAGACATAAAGACAAAGGCCCTCGTTGTTTCAATTGCTCGAATTTCTGCCATAAATCGACTCAATGTGATCAATCAAGGAGGCCTAGAGCTATGCCTGAACCCTCCAAAGTTTCCACGGTCACGTCGAACACTTTCATGACCAAACAAGTCATTATTTTGTCTGTAAATGTTACATCATTGGCAGACACAGACAGTGAATGAAGTTTGCTAAATGAAAGTACTTACCGCAAACTCCCTACAATCTCGAACCTTGAACCATCACATTAACTGGATTAGGAAATCCTATAATCAAACCCCTGGTTTTTTTCTCTCCGGACATTCTGATAGATGATTTTAATTATACAAATAATGTTTATGTAGTCCCAGATTATTCCATATCCTTTGATCTCATTATTGGTACAGATGTTATACAACAAAGTATTTGCACAATTTCTGGAAATAATATTTCGATGCAAAAAATCGATAAAAATGACAATACGTCCAATGATTTTTTGTTTAATGTTGCTCACGTGTTAGGCGATCTTAATCTTGATTTATCTCATATTACATATGAAACAATACGTTCAAAAATTTCAGAACTTATTCAAGATTATTCTCCCAGAAAAATAAAGACAACTGATGTTAAATTATCAATTCATCTGGAAAACGAAACACCTGTCACTTGTCCTCCCAGACGCTTGGCGCCAATAAAGAAAAACTTCGTAGAAAAACAAATTTCTGAGTGGCTCGAAAAGGGAATTATTCGTAAAAGCACTAGTAATTTTTCATCATCTATTGTCCTAGTAAAAAAGAAAGATGGCTCACATAGATTGTGTGTTGACTATAGGAAATTAAATTTTAAAACACATAAACAACGTTTTTCCATCACAGTAATTGATGACATTATTGATCAGTTGCATTCTGCAAATGTATTTACTACTCTTGACCTTAAAAATGCATTTTTTCATGTTGATGTAGAAGAAAATAGTAGAAAATATACTTCTTTCGTAACACATTCTGGTCAATTTGAATTCTTATATATGAATTATGGCCTTAGCGATGAACCTTAGTGTTTCAAACATATATTTATAACGTTTTTCGAGACCTCATTAATGAAAAATTACTTATTGTCTATATGGATGACTTCATAATACCAGCTGCAAACGAAGTCGAAGGACTCCAGAAATTACAGCGCGTCCTTACAACTGCATCTGAGTATGGTTTAGAATTGAATCTTAAAATATGCCACTTTTTGCAGAGATAAATTGATTTTTTGTGTTACCACATTAAAAATGGTCAACTGCATCCATCTCCCTTAAAAACTAAATCTGTCCTCAATTTCCCAGAACCTAAAAGTATAAAAGATGTACACTCATTTATCGGACTAACTTCATATTTTCATAAATTCATTCAAGATTACTCTTTAATAGCTAAGCCTTTAACAGATCTCCTTAGAAAAAACACTAAATTTCACGTTGTTGACCAGCAACGAAATGCATTTAATCAGCAGAAACACATTAATGTAATGCAAACAATGTTTGCCATTAGTTTCTATTGACAATCATTTTCACCCTGTCTACTTTATGAGCAAAAAAACCACAGATACCGAACGTAAACGTGAGGAGTGACTTTTGAAAGTAAAATAAGATAAATGTTTTCAACTAGAAATTCTTCTAAGGGGGATGAATTCTCTGTTTTTCGAAACATATATAAAATAAAATTTCCTCATATATATATATATATATATATATATATATATATATACATGTGTGTTTGTGTATGTATATATGCGTGTGTATGTGCATATATGCTAATATTATAAAGAAGTAACGTTTGTTTTATTGAGGTAATCCCTAGAACTACCGAACCGATTTCAAACGTAATGTTATCAAGATGATGGTGTTAGTTCCTGTTCCAACATAGGCTATGTCTTACGACCATGTCACTAACCCAAATGGGGTACCGGAGCAAAAAAAAACGTTCTAAAAATGCGATTTTATGTTACTGAAGGGCTTAGGAATAAGAAATTTTTCATGGTAGTTACTTATAAGATATAAATGATTTCTAAGAACTTTTATTTTAAAAAAAATCGACATTTAAAGGCGGTGCAAATGCACGAAAAGCGTTCCAGAATGGCGTCTAAATGGCGATTTTCTACGCAATCTGAGGAAGTACCGAACCGATTAAAAAATATATTGGTGTCAAAAGGATGGTGACAGCACTTGCTCCAACATAGGCTATATTTTATACCGATGCCACAACACCAAAGAGGGTGCAGAGGCAAAAAAAAAAAAAAAACTTCTAAAAATGTGATTTTTGTGTTACTGAAGGGCCTAGATATATGACGCTTGGAATGGTAGTTACGTATAAAATATAAATGATCACTAAGAACATTTCTTAAAAAAATCGAAATTTAAAAAGAGTGAAAATGTGCAAAACACGTTCTAAAAACGTTCTAAATGGTGATTTCTACGCAATCTCAAGAATTAGCGACCGATTTAAACAATAATGGTATTAAAACGATGATGACAGCCCTCGCATCATCATAGGCTATATCCTATGTCGGTAACACTACCTTAAAGGAAGTGCAGGAGAAACAAACGTTCTAAATTGCAATTTTTGTCATACTGCAGGGGCTAGCAACTTAAAATTAGGCAAGATAGTTCTTATAAGACATAAATGATATCTAAGAACATTAAAAAAAATGAAATTTAAAAAGGGTGAAAATGAGGTAAAATCGTTTTAAAAAACTTTCTAAGTTGCGATTTCTACGCAATCTCAGAAAATACCCAACCGATTTCAAAAGTAACCGTTACAAATTGATGATGAATTGCTCCAAAATAGGCTCTATTTCATGTCGGTGTCACTACCGCATGGTGGTTGCAGAAGCGAAAAACTTTCTAAATTGTGATTTTTGTGTTACTGAAGGGTCTAGAATCTTTTATAATGGAATAGAAATGTATTTTTCAGATCATTTACGTTTATTTATTTATTTATTTATTATTATTTTTTTTAAATAAAACTAATTTTTCATTGAAAATTAAATAAAGGAATAAATTCACTATATTATTTTGATTTTTCCAACAATCTTCATGTAAATATTTGATTAAAAAAAAAAAAAAAAAAAAAAAAAAAAAAAAACGGATGTAAGTTTTTCTTTATGTAATTTAGAAATATTTAACGCCTATTGCATTCGACAAAGATGTAGTGATAGACTGCGTTTGCGTAACATATCACTAAAGGGAATAAAAATTATTATACTAATATTTTAATGAACAATAGAATTATATATAAATCCGACGTATTTAAAATATCTTTAAAAATATATATATTTTTTTTTTCATCTAGATTATTCTCTTTATAGACTTAAATTGAACATTCAAAAGTGGAATTCTAAACATTTTTTACGAGCCTACATCTAAATTGTTTGTTGCAATTGTCGATCTACTTTCTGTAAAATTATCTGTACACACTTATCTAAAACTTAATAACTATTTAATTTCAAAGATTTAAAAAATATATATCAGCAGTGTAAAGGTAAAAGTTTTTTATAACAAGCCTTTCAAAAATCTTTGAACCCTTAAGCTGCAAGTCAAAAATAATTAATATATATATATATATATACATTTCTTTTGAGAAAATATTTTGCTGACTTTAATTCTTAACACAAAAGAAAATCAGATATTTATATATATATATAATTAATATGATGAATGAAGTTTATGAAAAATACATGATTCGAGGAATTCGTCAAAGGGATCTTCTTTTCAACAGTTTATGTTTTTAGCAGTTTTAGGGAATAAAACTGTAAACATCTTTTTAAAATGTTGCTAATATAAAGTATATTTACTTTTCTCAGTCTGTAAAATTTGATTTTTAGATTCATCAACTGTAACGTAAGGCTGAAACTTCAAGTTCAGGCACTTTCTTATTTTCTTAAGAAATTTCTGTATTGTAACTGGCTGTGAGATTTTTATTATTATGCTTGTTTTTTATTTATTTATTTATTTATTTTATCAATAAAATAAATTGCAAACTGCTGGGGATTAACTAGTATGTGAGACATTTTCTACTTTCTACTGACTACTTCTTAATTTTAACTTTGACACAAAAAATCTGTATTAAAGATTATTTTAAAACGAAAACAGTTTTCATGCGTTGAGAGTAAAATGAAAATTTATTAAATGAAGAAATGAATTTTAACCCAACATCTAGAACATGAAAAATATATATCTCTTAAGCATTTCTTCAATAAGAAAATTACATAATTACAAATTAGTATCTTATAACTCAATGCAACATCGTCCAAATTAAACTTTACGTAGAGATATACGTTCATCATACTTTTATAATTGTATATTAATCAATGATCTGTTCGAAAGTAAACATTAAAAAGTTACATCTGCATAAAATATTTTTGACATGCAAAACCAGCAAAATGCTGCGAAATTTTTTTGATTTTTTTTTTTTTTTTTTTTTGTTAGACTGGTGTAGTCTGTTAGTCTGTTTTTTTTTTTGTTGTTGTTGTTTTTGTTAGTCTGAAAAAGACATTTGTTGAATCACGAAGAATTGCTAACATCCGAACAGATATTTACTTTTATAACTGGGTGGAGATACTTATTAACTCTCTTTCAAAACGTCTATAGGAATATGGACAGCAAATGAAGCATTTTAAAAGAAAAAAATCCTTCTTTAAATCTCGGAAAACAAACAGTGTCTCTGATTATTGGAGACCTTTTCGAAACAGTCCATAACACGGAAGCGGTTATATTATATTTTTTGGAACCTTGTTACTAGATCGAGAAACATTTCTTGTTATATACTGTATGCATATTGCCTGTGAATTTTTATAATTTAATACCAGTATATAATGCAGAAATTGCTACAAACATAAATAGAATAAAAATAATAAAACATTTTTTTTTTTTTTTTTTTTTTTTTTTTTTTTACTATGTCCGGTGTTGTTATCTTGTTACTTATTTCACTATTTGAGGAACTCTATTTCAAAATCATTTTATAACTATATTTGTTTAATAAGAGACAATAATTAACTTCTGTTTTTTCTATAAGCGTAAAATTTTTGTGGTCTAAAAAATCAAACCGGAAGTAATCGATTTCCTTTCACTGACTTTACCTGAATATAGCAACTTAAAAGTTTCTTCTTGTTACCTTCTGGCACTAAATCAAATGTATTGAACATCTTTTTTTTTTCTTTTTTGACAAAATAGAAATTGCTATACTTAAATGCGTTTTTCCAAAAAAAAAATGTTTGTTTTTTATTAAAGTAGTAGAATTTTTGCGTTTCAATAATAATAAAAAAAATATTTATTCTGAGTACGTATTTAAAATTGTATTTAATAACGGAAATCCGTCGTATATTATAAGCTCCGAGATTTATATCTAAATTATACTTTTCTAGATTCATTTGACGTTTCACCAGCTTTATATAATTCATAAAAATTCCATTGTTCGTTTTGCATTTCTACAATTTCAAGTACATTTAGAATATTTATTACATTTTAAAAGCATGGAAAAAAAATAAGTTTTTAATATTTGATAACAGGGTATTTTTTTTAACAGTTTCAACCATTTTCTTCTAAGTTCTTTATTAAACAAAACTAATGTATTAAATTAGTACTAAACAAAAGTATAAAGCATTTTCTAATCGTTAAGACATTTTAAAATATTTTCATTGATAAAAAAAAAAAGAAAAAAGAATCGTAATTCAGACAGTTTAACATTATCTGCCAAAATAAATGATTAAAAAGTACATTGCAAAAATCCTTTCCTATGCACTGCATCTACAATAAAAAAAAAAAAAGTCTTATCATATAATTATCATAGTGTTCTAGGTTAAAAAGAAATTCATATGATTCTTTAACTTACATAAATTCAAACACTTTACAATGGACTATATTCCAAATATGGGTTCGAGGTTGAAAAAAGTCATATGGTACCGGTAATTTTCCCAAAGAACTTCAAACTAATAAGAAGAGAACCTACTACTGCTTCTACCATGAACTGTTTCATTGGCTGGGGGGGGGGGGGTGAGGGGAGATTTACAAAACATCTAAGTGTTTTTCGTTACTGAATCGATTAAAAGTATCAGAATGTATTTCGTTCCTGAGAATGATGCAACACTTAACAATATAATATCCATTGTACGGAAAATCGCTTATCGTCTCATGGACTTCGGCAACAACCTCGACAAGAACGGATGCTCGTCCCGGCCGAGATCGATCGCATGTGAAATAGCTTTCTTCAAATCTGAGTCTCAAGTCCCGTAAGGAGATTTGTCTGCATATTTCCCGACATGATTTCCAGCTGTCAGCGAGGAAGAATTCAATTAATAAAACTTTGGTTTGCATTCACGGCAAAAAATGCTGATTATCGCCTTCCATTACATGATTACTTGATCAGTTACTAATCTGATACGTATAGCTGAATTAGAGAAGCATAAATTAGGATAATAGTAACTAATATCTAACATTGACAATGCAGACTATTTTTTTAACCATTTGGAAAAATGGTTATTGTCCTCGTCGGGGTAGGAAATCAAAAGCATATCAAAAGGTTTTTATTGGTTTAATTTAAAACATTTTATTCATTTTCTGATTGGTCTATACAGTAATCTGTATTTCCCTTTACTTTCAACAGAGATGGAAACAGAGTGTTGCCACTATGACAAAAAAGCAATAAAAACTACAAAAAAAATTGGTACTTGTTAGTTATATTGTCGACCAAATTAGTGTCGCCAAATAGTAAGATTAAAAATGCCAATAATGGTTGATCGTAAATGTCAATTCACTTGAATACACGTGTTTACGCCATCAAGTGATTTTTATTTCGACGTTTTATTTGTATTTTTACTAATGTTATACTATTTTATTTGTTCTTTCGTTATTTAAAATAAAAATTATGTCAATTTGTATAATTTGGCAAGTGGTTTGGCGATTTATATAATTTGGCGAAATTGGTCGACGGGATAACTAACAAGAACCAAAAAATTAATAACTCAGAAACAAACTGAGATACAGCTTTTAAATAAATTGCATTTAAAAGTACATATTTTTCTCTATACGACGATATAAAAAGTAATATTGTGGGATGTTTAGAAGTTTAAGAAATAAATTTCATTTAAAATTGGCCGTCAGATTTCTTGGAAATCTGAATCTGACGATCGAAAACCCTTTTCCCGAACAGCCAATGAAATGCTTGGATAATACGTAAGTTTCAGGTACGTACGAGTCGTACGAGTCAGGTACGTACTACGTACGAGTCGCAGATGATTTTTGTCGCTTGCAATTTTGCGTGTAATAACACTATTATGTTTAATTCATGGCGTACGTAATGTATGATCAACTCTGTGCTATTTTTTATTTCTTTAATTTTAGTCTTTGAAAAAATCATTTTCCAAATGGTCGTTGTAATTATTTTTTTTTATTTTTTTTTATTTTTTTTTTTACTTTTGCCTTGCATGCTTCATTTGCTATGCAAGCTTCTGACCGCCGACTCAAAACTCCTGTTATTTATGGAGCTCAGTGGTCCCATACAGCTTTTCCGAAGTAGACACACAATGCCTCACGGCATTTTGTCCATGCAGACAATAAATCTTTACAATTTCCCCACGTTCTGTCCCTGTAAGCGCGTGTTGTTCGGAATTTAAGAAAGCAGGGTACGCAACAAGCAACTCATAGTGCTTATTCAGTCATAAAGGTATCATACGTCAAAACACCGCCCTGCTGGCGGATGTTTTTTAATGTATTTATGGCCACTTAAATTTAGACAGTTTTTTTATAAAATATTTCTTTGACTTGTTTAATCTCAAAAAAATGAAGCGAAAAAGCTTAAAAAAGTTATTGGTACCAAAATTCAGGGGCAAATACAGACGCTAAAAAAAAATCTGCCTTCGACAGCCGCCATTTTTGTGTTAGTGTTCAGGCCGAGTATCTAGGAGGCGGTGGTCGAATAAAAAAGTGCGGCACCTTGGTCACTTTTTCAGGTTTGGAGTGAGATTGAGTAGTATGGGTCAGAGCCGAAGACACACTCTGAAAAGTGATTGTCATATTTGCTGAATATAAAAATATTTATTTATAATTATTTAATATTAGATTAGCGGAAAGCTTTTTTAAGTACTTTATTCCGTTTTTATTCAGAAATTTCCAAATATTGAAGTACTTCTATTTTGTAATTATGGGAAAACAATTTTCAGCTAATTTTTTTTTTCATTTTTTTTTTTTTTTTAATGGACTGACATAACCAGAAACCTAAATTAAAGAGATCCATTAGTAATTGTTAAAAAAAATTTCAAATTTTAATATTAAATATTAAAATTTATATATTTTTTTCCATTTATCCTTTTAATATTTTAAGAGCAAAATAAAAATAACATATTGCTACAGAAGAATATTTTTGAAAGGTAACAGGAAGATTTAGCAGTTAATTTATTTAAAAAGAACTTAAAATAAGTATTTTTTTTATTTAAATTTTTAACGAAAAAAATATAATTTGTTATCAAATATCTATTGTATGCAGGGGATGCAAGTATCGCTTTACGTCTGATTGTGATTAAAACAGATACAATATCAGTTTCTACTAGTACCCATTTAAAAACAATCAAGAAAAAATAATTTCGCAGAAATTAAAATATATATATATATATACTTATGTTTTCTCAAAAATTGGCAAGTTTGGTTTGAAAATATAATATGTTATTTCAAATTATCGTTGTTTATGTGTCCATAGTTTGTTCAATATATATCAAGTGTAATAAAAATCTGAAAGACATTTATCGTTATTTTAGATTTTCAAATATTTGAAAAGATTTTATGGTCCATTTATCACCAACGAGTTAACTTATTTTCTATATGTATTTCATTTAGCAAAATTTATCTATATTTTTCATTTTCTTTACAATTCTTTCTAACTTATTTTATTCCGGAACACATACTTCAAATTTATTTTTGTTGCCAAAAGTTTATAAAAATTGAATTTTTACCATATTTTGTATTTGTGGATAATATTTCTTAAAGAATACTTTTTATATTTAAATGTAGAAAATAGATTTCGAGATTAAAACTTAAAATATATTTCTATTTTTATTTTATTTAAAATTCTAGTTTATATGCTGAAGAAGGAAAATGTTAAAAGTTCATAACGAAAGATCATAGTTGAAGTTTAAAATATACTTTCATAAATTCTGGAAATTTGGGGGTTTTGTGTGCTGAAAACTGTCCACAAGATTTAATTTAACTTGGCTTGTTTTCCGTTCGGCGCAAATCTTGCAACCTAATTTTAACGGGCTACCTCTGCTACTATTGATCTAATTCTTAATAGTGAGACGCTATTTCGGTGAAATGCAACATTCTGTAAAAAAATATATATTTTTTTAATTTATCTCCAACACAACTCAGGGTGAAAAAAAAATAAAAAAATCTGTAAATAAGAATCAGAAATGAGTCGTTCTTTGAGTGAACCGTAGCATGGTTCGTTAAATGTTTCATGTTTCATTTCCGCACAGGCTGCAAGTGGAGATGCATTCGATCTTTATTGGGAGATTGTTGATCGGTTTCTTATTTCTAGTAACCACTAAAATCACGAGCGTCTAAAATCTATAACAAGTGGGATATACGACTACACTGTGTTCGTTATATGACTACATTACTTTCAAACTTCGTGATTTAAGACAGTTCAAACTCCAAAATTCTCAAAGTTGAATCTAGAATCAGTGTAAGTTCGGTGGATTGCACCAAAGTTTCGTAACCACAGGTTCAAACAAATCAATAATAAGAAATTTTGGGGGATTGGTACACATCCGCCCCTATTTCCGAATATCAATTTTTGTCTTATTTATGACATAAATTATGTGGTTAAATAAAGCCAATCAAATTTAGTGGCATGTCTAAGTCTTACCTATGACTTAAATTACCGCTTGTTCAAAAATCTAACTGAGGCTGGTTTAAATAGTATAATCTAAATGTGGTATACGTACGGGTTAAAATTTCATAAAATGATGGCGTATAATATTGAAGAGTAAGTTGGTCGTTTCAAGTTCCGGATTATCAGGAAATTAAAAACCAGTAAGCAAGACACCAACAATTCCGGTTTTCACAATCGACCAATTTATTTTTAGATTTTGACACATATATTTCTATTATCCTTATTCTGTGTTTAGCTCTGAAATGACTGTAAATTAGGGATGGGCATTATTTAACGTATTAGGATAAAAAACCCTGTTACTATGCTGGAACCTAATATTGAATTATTATGTTGCCGAAAAGTCCCTGTTAATTAAATAACATATGGTTTTAAATGGCAGCGTCTTTATTCATTTGCCTTAATCAAGAATTAAATTTCGTGTCTTTAAAATAGAACAATGTTCACAAAAACGTCCTCCGTCGTTTCTTTTCAATTAATTTCAGACGTGCGCCCCTAGTTCGGCCCATCTTCACCCTCTAGTTATGGGAAACTCTCTGTTAGGTGTGTGGTGCTAAAAATTTATTTTGCATTTCATCAATCCCTAATTCATGAATAGTAATGACTTGCAGCACTAATTAAACTCTTTTTCGGCTTGGTGCCTGGTGTTGGGTCATCAGCATCATCACATACTTTCACCGATTCTGATGGCGCAAATAAGAGCAAAAACGAAACACTGGCACAAATAGTTAATCAGGAAAACATCTGAAACTTTCTGAGAAAAAAAGCTCATCCTTGACATGTTTTGTATTCATGAATCGTATATATTGTCTTCATTTAGCATTTCCATAACAAAAAGCCAAGTTTGACTTATAAAACCCAGCATAGTTTTGTCTAATTTTTGATCTGGGCAATTTCTTTTTAACTAAATATCGTGCTTTTTTTTGGGGGGGGGGGAGGGGGGGAGCTTGCTTCTAATTTTCAACGAGTGATTTCTTTTTTTTAAATTTTGCAATACATTTAATTTATGTTATGTAAATGAAAAAAGCATTGATTCCACCCCCCCCACCCCTTAAAAAAATGCGGCGAAACAGGCGTTCAGATTCATTAAATTTATAAAAAGTACCTTTTTGCAATATTTAAGTAAAATACATTTATTTATAATTTTTTCTCTTAAAAATTTCAATTCTCGATTTTCAATAGGAAATCTATTTCCAAAAATAACAAAACATTGCTTATCTAAATTCAAATAAAATCCATAAATTTATAATTTTTTAATTGCTTAGCACATTTAAAACGGGTTCATTAAAACTTCAATTGATTTCAACTGAGAGCAGCTGAAACTAACCGTAGATATTTCTGAATCACGCCATCAGTAAATGTAGTTATTGACACATAAAATGTTCTTTTATCGCTTAATAAGCTTTTGAATAAAGAGAAATATAGAAGATCTTTGCAATTATTTATCTGTTAAAATTTTCTGCGGTCAAAATAACATTTGCTTATTTCGAAACATTTGGTACAGCAGTCTTTTAAATTAAAAAATACGCTGTAGAATAAATTGATCTAAATGGGTTATTTTGTCGGAGTGAAATGACATTTGACTAAGAGTTTTTATTTACTCTTTATGTGTTTGAAAGAATGAAGCGTTTTGCGTTGGCGGTTTATTTGAATATTTAAAGGGTCTTTACTACGTACTCATGGAGTTTTTTAGGGGATAGGGTGGGGGGCGAGGGGGATTCCAGCACTATAAATTTTGTTTTTTGGCAAAGTCTTTTTTTATTTTTGTTTTGTCATTTTTTTAATTTTCTGAAAAAAAAAGAAAGAAAATAGCCCCCTATAATTTGTGAGAAATTTTAATTTTAGTACAGTTGTAATTAATTTGAAAAACATACTTGTACAAACGAAATTTGTTTGGATGAATTACATTTGATTAAAAGTATATAAATAATATTTTTGTGTTCTTGTGAAATTAGCTTTGAATATGAGTTGATAGATATGGCTGCTATGAAGTCGGCGATCAAATTTCTATTTTTTAATACTTTCCAACGTAGTTGAAAAGTGTTTGTGAATTCAGATTGTCTGCCCGTCTGTTTGTCCTTTCTTTAACTCGAGTAAATATTAGGCCGGCTGCCATGAAATGGATATATCTTATTTGGGTTTCGTATGGCATGTTCGGTATTGTAAAGGAAGTGCGTATAGCGTATTTGGTTCATTTGCAGGGCCACTCAAAAGAATTCCGTTACATTACGGTACATGGAGAAAAATCGCTTGCTGTGTATTTTAATGATATTACAGTATTTAAAACATATTGAAATTGATATAAATCACTGAGGTGTACTACAAGGTTCTTACTATAGAATAGGGTGTGCATAGAACTTATCGTTTATTTACAGGAACACACAAAAGTATTTGGATATCGAAGAAAATGAACAATAATTGAACTTTTGAAGCCACGAACGATAATTGCTAGGAAGGGCGTTTTCAATTGGGTATGTGTTTTTAAATTTGACTGTTTTTTAAATATTACTTGGTGCGTATCAATTCCAGATCATATACAAGGTCGAACAACAGTTCTCAACAACATTCGTTTATTGGTTGAAATTGCTGAGCGGAAATTTTAAAATATATTATGCGTTTAAATGAACTAACTTTTTGCATGCTATGTAGTATATATACATATCTGTAAATCCTATACAGGGCTGCAAAAAAAAAAAAAAAAAAAAAAAAAAAAAAAAACGTATATTTTAATGACTCTTCATGGTAATGGCAGAAATGGGAATGGCATGTTTTCAAATGCATTATGTGTTTTCCAAATTTTTCATTAAAACGTCATCTTCCACCTTTGTCAATTGTGATGTTTTGTTATGGTATTCTGAATGTGTTGGAAAGTGCATCCATAATCTATGCTGTATGCATAATTCTTTTTTTTTTGGGGGGGGGGGGGGGGGGGTGGAGAGTGGGATTAGAAATTGTGTTGTTAAAACTTATTAATTATTATACGGGGTATCACCAATAACTAATTTCTGAACCGTTAGTTTTAAAGGTATATTTCCAATTGCAATTTGTTCTGCATCACATAAAAATCGATTTGCATTACAATAATTCTTTACAAATAGATAAGAAATTACAAATTTTATACAATGCCTCTGTCCTATAAGTTTTATTTAGAAAACTTTTTTCCGTGTTCTGACAAGCAAAACAGCAAAAATGTATTCTTTTATGGTCAAAACTTACTGAGTTATAATACTTAGAATTTAATGAATTTTCAATGTTTTAATCACCATAAATGGGAAAAAATGTTTTTAGTGTCAGAAATCGCTAAAAATGCATGAAATTCAAAGTATCATAACTAGGTAAGTTTTTGTCTTGCAAAAATTACGTTTTTAATCACAAACTAAATTTGGTTCATCTCAATAGAAAACTGCATTTATAATTATGTCAAAAAACTATTCCAAACATTTTGTTTAAAAGCCCGTCTAATTAAAACATCCGTTGACCGGATACACAGGATTAGTTATATGTTATAAAAATAACAGGTTGTTGGAACCTGTTACCTGTACAAGAGTGGAACGATGTAACCTGTTAACCAAAGGTAACTATACTTCCCATCTCTACTGTAAATTGTAAGCGAGAAAAGAAACATTTTTTTATACAAAAATGATACTTTGCCATAAGTTTTTAACGTAAAATCGTATGGTAATATTACTAATTTTACATTATATTTTTCATTTAAATAATAACCTTAAAATAAAAGATTATACATGGTTAACCCTGCGTTAATATTGTTTACTGAATAGCTGTTGTACTTACCTCTCCAAAACGTTTTCAGTATTTATATTATATATTTACTTATTTAATTTGCAAAACATATACACAATCTTTATTACGAGCCAGTAAAATTACTATTTTGTTTCATTAAAATAACACAATGGAAAGTGCAAGCTATTTTGTAAAAAGAATAAACGATTATGAAGCTCATTAAATTTATTAACTCATTTCATATATGTATAATTGTGTGATACATTTTTAATTAAATCGTTTTATTATAATGGATTTTTACATTCCCGCTTAAAATGAAACCGGCTGTCTGCGATTTTATGACCGCTTTATCATAATAAATATTCACTACTTCATATGTTAAATGTGTTTCTTTATCACAGCTTTTAAAAATGTAATACATTTGCGCTGAAAATTTTTAACTGCAACAGGGGGGGGGGGGGGGGGGAGTTGCAGGTGATCTTGGATTCCAGATTTCCGGCTGGATCCCCAAAAACTATTTTACAGTGAAAAAACGATTTTTTAAAAAGATTATTTAAAAGAGCAGTTAGTAATACTATAAATGATAAGTAATAATAACAAGACCACTTTAAAATGTAACTTTTAATTTACTATGTTACTATTTAGGAGAGGGGGGGAGTACAAAGTCTTAACCCATTTGTGCCTGGCTCCCCACTTCTTTTAAGTTCTTTGTTTAATTATAACCACTATATATATAACACAATGCTTAATCCATTGTACTAATATGAATACTTTGATGGAAATTGTGTAAAAGAAACGTAAAAAATAGAAAAAGAATATCTATAAAATTTTCCTTTATTTCCGAAAAATCATAACGTCCTAATTTTAAGACGCTAGGCATAAATGGGTTAAAGTGATAAATAACAAGACATGCCAGATATGAAATCGATTCTTGTCGTAGAAGGAGCCTGGAAGGTCTCTCTATTTTTATGCCTGAAACGCAAAGGGATATTATGTTGCACGTTCTGAGATAAGCACTCATTTCGTGTAGAATGAACCCCTTGGTGGTAGAACTTCTACGCTAAATCCTAGGAAGATACCAATCTAAATCAAGTTCTAGGCCTCGTCTCAAAGATAATCTTCTGACTACCGCATTTTGCTTTCCCTGACATTCTCTGGGAATCATTTATACACTGAGCTGCGCTAACCTCAACTATACTAAGTATTAACTCTTTAGATCCAAGCTCCAAAAAACAGAATGACCTTAGAATCCCAACAAAATAGCCGAAAATCCTCCCCCCCCCCCCTTCTTTACGGTTCAAGCCCACGTAGCACTGGGTCAAATCACACAATAAGAAAGCCATTCATCATTTTCCCCGACCTCGCATGGGGAGAAAAACTAATCCTTTCTTTGAAATGGTGGATTTCCTTAGCGATGATCCGTATAAGCATCCATTTTGTTGCCTGGACGGAGGGGAAGTGGGTGCTTTAATTTATGTATCAAGTACACTTATGCGCAAATGTACAATAAATATGCGCCAATTCAACTGTTAGTACTATGTATGCTTATCCAATAAAAGGAACTTATTCTGTAATCTTTCTGAGAATTTGTTTTTTCTTATACACTTTTTTCTTTGTAAATAACTATATACGCTAACCCTTTATGTACTGAATTATGAATTCATGAAAATTTTATTTTCTAAAGCATTTTTCGTGAATTGTTTAAACTACATTAGAAAATTTACATAATCATTTAATACATTTTAGAAGGATTTTAGAAAGACTGAAGGATTTAGAAGGATTCATTAAATTTGAATTTAAGGGATTTTGTGCAAAATTGATAACTTCTCTCAAATCTTTTATTTTAAGTATTTTTCTAGTATTTTGCAGAATTAGGAAATATACAAATATAATGTTCTTACAATAGAAATCTTTCTGAATTGAAAAATCGCCCTCCCCCCCACACACACACACACACCAACACCAAAAAAGCTGAAAAGATGCAAAGTCAAAAGAAATCATCCTTTAAAAATATTTTTGTTTTGTGTAATACATAATGCTTTTGAAAAAAGATAAAATAACGTATCTATAACTCATTCTAAACTGTATTACAAGTAATCGGTGTATCAAATGAATTTTGTAACAAGTTATTTTAATGGTACTTATAAGTACTGTCAGTAGATAAAGGGTTAACTAAATGTGATCTATTTTCATATGGTGACAAATTTCAGAAATATATGATACACTATCGAGTAAATCTAAAGATATTAAGGTGCAGTCGAACAAAAGAAAGAAAAAAGGAAAGAGATACATTTTAATCACCCCATTGTACAATTAAAAAAAAAAAAAAAAAAAAAAAAAAAAGGCCTTCCGGCCAGTGCCGGGAGGAAGAGGTAGCTTTCATATTCCTTATTTAAAAAAAACCAACTTATATCATTCAAACACACGAAGCTCAATTTAGTGGAAACCGAATATAGGAGATTCAATACTAATTTTTATCAATATAATGAATGAGAATTTCGCGGAATGAATGAGAAAACTGCTCCGGAATCTTTGTATCAAAGCCAAACACATAAAAAAAATCTTTTTCATTTTCCAATTTTTTAATACTTCATTTTAAATTTTAAATTTAATTTATATTTAAATGGCAACCCTTTTGAAACAAGATGGCGAATGAAGCTGGCCAACAAACTCGGTCGAGACATTGGTATGTACTATGTACAGACCAAGTTACATCCAAATCGGTTCATAAATACGCCTGTTATCGCGTGACAAAAATCAGGTCGTTTTAAAATGTCAGCCACAATAGAAATTCAAAATGCTATTCTCAGCCATTTTTTTAGATATAGATGAAAGAAAATCTGTTCCGGAATCTTTGTATTAAGGTCAAACACATACAAAAAAAATCTTTTTCATTTTCCAATTTTTTGGTATCTCATTTTTTTTTTTTTTTTTATTTTTTTAAATGGCCGCCATTTTGAAACAAGATGGCGGATGAAGCTGGCCAACGAACTCGGTCGAGATATTTGTATGTACTATGTACACACCAAGGTACATCCAAATCGGTTCATAAATACGCCTGTTATTACGTGACAAAATTAGGACGTTTCAAAATGTCAGCCAAGCTAGAAATTCAAAATGCTATAACTCAGCCATTTCTTAAGATATAGACGAAACAAAAACTGCTCCCGAATCTTTTTATCAAGGTCAAACACATAAGAAGAAAATATATTTTCAATTTTCAATTTTTTGGTACCACATTTCAAATTTAAATTTTTCTTAAAAATTTAAATGACCGCCATTTTTAAACAAGATGGCGGATGAAGCTGGCCAACGAACCCGGTCGAGAAATTGGTATGTACTATGTATAAAGGAAGTTACATCCAAATCGGTTCATAAATACGCCTTTTATCGCCTGACAAAATTCAGGACGTTTGAAAATGCCAGCCACGCTAGAAATTCAAAATGCTATAACTCAGCCATTTTTTAAGATATAGACGAAACAAAAACTGCTCCAGAATCTTTGTATAAAGGTCAAATACCTAAGAAAAAAATATATTTCAATTTTTAATTTTTTGGTACCACATTTCAAATTTTAATTTTTTTTTTAAAATTTTAAATGGTCGCCATTTTGAAACATAACGGCGGATGAAGCTGGCCAACGAAATCGGTCGAGACATTGGTATGTACTATGTACACACCGAATTACATCGAAATCGGTTTATAATTACGAGAGTTAGAGTGTGGCATAGGTCATATATATATATATATATATATATATATGGTGATATGTATATATATATATCAATTTTGAACGGAGGGTGGTTTCGGGGTCTGGGGGTCATGATGGATGAAAATATACCAAAATTTTTTGAAATCGCTTTCCTCCGAACGGCTGCAATAGGTAGCTTTTTGTAATGAAAGCTACCTAAAAAGGGAAAAGAAATAGACAGTTATCTCTTTTTTGAAATAGACAATTATGTCCAGAAATTATGTCTTTCTTCAATGTATGTTGTCTTAAAAAAAATAGTTTTCTCGTTAAATTTCATCTTAGATTAGCAAACTTGGAAGTCATTCGTGCCAGCAGTGTATAATTTATAGAGATTTAAAAATTTTGAATTCTCCGTTACAAAGCAGATTGCAATGCGGTTAGTTCTTTAAGCATAAATCCAGGACTATTTTTCAGAATAAGATGTGATTTTATAATTCTCATACATAAAGCATTTATAAATCGATTTATATATATATATATATATATAAAAGAACTTAGATTATAAGTCCTAATTTCTGCCGAAAAAAATATTTGTAATTAATTTTCAAAAATAAATAAATATACACACACTCATATATATATATATATATATATAAACTTTTTCTAAAATTAAACCATTATACATAAAAAAAGCAAAAAAAAAAAAAAAATTCTAAACCATTACAAATTGTCAACAAAAATTGAAGAGCTAAGTGGAAGAACATGTTAAGGCTGTTCTCAAATCCAGAGGGTCAACTTTCTGACATAAAGTTTTAATTCATTTTTGTTCAGAAACGCATGAAACTAGAAGGTGGTGTTATTCAGAAACTATGTCATCGAACTGTTTTTTACGTTTTCTCGTAAACGCAATACATCTTTCTGAAAATACTGTCAAAGTTGTCATATTGAACTGAACGAAAGAAGAAAATCCCAGTCAGTAAGGGGAGAAAAATACCGTGTCACGTAATGAACTGCGTTTTCAAATCCAAAAGGGCAACTTTCTGACATAAGTTTTAATTTATTTTTGCTCGAAAATGCATGAAACAAGGTGGTGTTGTTGTTCAGAAACTATGTCATTGAGCTGTTTTTTTCCATTTTTTTGCAAACGCAATAGATCTTTTAGAAAAGAGTGTCAAAGTGGGCGTTTTGAACCGAATTTCCGCGCGAAGGGAAAACGAGCACTCAAGAGCGGGCGAAAAACGTGTTTGTCAAGTGATAGAATTCGCTTATAACTCAATAGGTAATTGATTGATCAAAAAATGGAAAAAACAGTTCAATTCCAAATCGCTTCCATGGCCAGTTTTTCCAATTTTATATCTTTCCGTTAAAAAATGAAATTGTAAATATGTCAAAACGTTTTGCGCTTGTTGAGCAGAGCAGTTAAGAACAGCCTTAACAGTATCTTTGGAAATATACCTTAAGGTGGTTCTCATATTCACTGCTCAACAATGCGAAACTTTTAGACACATTTTCTGACTCATTTTTACTTTCTTCTGTTTTGACAAGAAGAAAGTATTGGTTTCATGAAAATTTTCGAATTCCAGTTTTCGACGGATTTACACGTTTTATGGGTCAGAGATTCCAAACAACACGTTTTTACAAAATGTCTGTCTGTGAGTCTGTCTGTCTGTCTGTCTGTCCGTCTGTCTGTATGTGACACAAATTTTGTGGGCGCTCTATCTCAAGAACTAATGCACGGAATTTAATAAAAATTTATATTCAGGTAGTCCCTGATATAGATTGGTGCTGATTAGTTTTTGGTGTAAATCGCCCTGCAGGTGGCGCTGCTATGTAGCATTTTGCAGGATTTCCGCAAAAGCTCTATTTCAAGAACTAATGCACAGATTTTTATAAAACTTCAGATTCCGTTAATCCTTGATATGAGTTGGTGCTGGTAACGTTTTGGTGCAAATCGCCCGACAGATGGCGCTGCTATGCTGAATTTAGCAGCATTTACGTGATTTTCGTAATAGCTCAATCTCAAGAAATAATGCACGGATTTTCATCAAACCTCAGATTCTGTTAGTGCTTGACATGAATTGACGTTTTGCCCCTTGTGGTGTAAATCGGTCCACAGGTGGCGCTGCTATGCTGCATTTTTTGAGATTACCGCAATAGCTCTATCTCAAGAACTAATTCTTGGGTTTTCAACAAACTTCAGATTCAGGTATACCTGGATATGAATTAGTGCTGTTTATGTTTTGGTGTTAATCGCTCAACAGGTGGCGCTGCTATGCAACATTTTTTTACGATTTCCACAATAGCTCAATGTCCAGAACTAATGCACGGATTTTCATCAAACTTCAGATTCAATTAGTCCTTGATATGAATTGATGTTTTGTACCTTTTCGTGTAAATCGCTCAACAGGTGACGCTGCTGTGCTGCATTTTTTGTGATTTCCACAATAGCTCTATCTCCAGAACTAATGCACCGATTTTCATCAAACTTCACATTCCGGTATACCTTAATATGATTTAGTGCTGTTTGTGTTTTGGTGCAAATCGCTCAACAGGTGGCGCTGCTATGCTGCATTTTTTTCAGAATTTCGCCTACAGCTCTATCTCAATAAGTAATGCAAGAATTTTCATCAAACTTCAAATTCAGGTATACTTTGATACGAATTGGTTCTAAAGTGATGTAATTTCTTTTACTATTTAAATGATTTAATTGACGTGATTTATATAGAAGAAAGTTTTGTGATGGCCACAACATACTAGTTAACTATAAAGGCATAAAATTTACAAGCCTGACTATTGAAGGCATTTGGAAACGAATAGCTTTCTCCATACATAATAAATTACTTATAGAGATAACAGAGATTCTTGTCACGTGACTGTCACGTTTTTCTCTTTTCCTGTGATATCGCTTGCGGAAATTCGATTCAAAAGCTAACTTTGGCAGTATTTTGAGAAAGATATATTGCTTTTATTTATGAAAAAAACGACATTTACATAGTTTCTGAAAAGAATACTTGCCAATCTTACGCGTATAACGCGTTTCCAAAAAGAAATGAATTCATAAATGAGTCGAAATGTAGCTCCTTTGGATTTGAGAAAAGACTTAAAAATGAGAGAAATATTTTCACAAATCTACTTTTTATTATACAGATTCAAAAATTATCATGCTTTTAATCCTTTATTCTGAACTACATTAATCTTTTAATGAATCCTTATTTGAATTTTGAAATGTCAGTAGAGACGATGACTAAAACACTGTAAGTAATCGTTAATGTTTACTGTTATGTGTTTTCTGTTTTGGGAACACACAGTAATCCAAGATATACTGTAAAATGTTCCCATAAATATGTATGTAGTATTCATTAAAAGAACCTTAATTGTATGTCGAGAAAAAACGGACTTTTTTGTAGAAACTGAGTCGGGCCAAACTTCCAATTTTTATTCCGGACCCGGCCAAGATAGCTTTCGGTCGGGTCGGGCCTGGAAATTCTGACCCGTGCAGACTTCTAAAAACCAGCAGGAGTAAAATGTAATATATATATATATATACCGGGTGTCCCAAAAAGGACTGACTGATTTTAAAATTCAATAACTTGTAAACGGTGACAGATATTTAAAAAATTCTTGCAGGAGGGTTATGCATAAGGTCAAAAGTTTTTTTACAGTGATTTTCAATTTTAGTTCGAATTACAAACAATAGATGGCGCTGTAAGCAATAGTCGCTAAATACAGGCTCGATTTTTGGTCATTTATCTTGTTCTATGCGGAAAAAGGAGATGGAAATGTATTATCCGGGCCACGAAGTACCAAAAATCGAGCCTGAATTTAGCGTCTATCGATCGCAGCGCCATCTATTGTTTGTAATTCGAACTAAAATTGAAAATCACTGTAAAAAAAACTTTTGACCTTATGCATAACCCTCCTGCAAGAATTTTTTAAATATCTGTCACCGTTTACAAGTTATTGAATTTTAAAATCCGTCAGTCCTTTTTTGGGACACCTGGTATATCTTTTTCAATTATTATTATTTGAACATGTGTGTATCTATCGGTTCGGTCCCTTCCTAAAATAAATAACTATATAATTTTCAAATGTTAACTGTAATTCCTTCTAGCCAATTCTAATAAGCTCCTTGAAAAGCTAAGAAGGAATTAATTCTTAAAAATCAATGATGGTTTTAGAAAAATAAAAGTTCCCTTAGATTAATTTTTTTTTTTTTTTAGAATAAAAGGAAATTCTTTTTATTTATTTTAATTCACTGAGAAAAATACAAAATTTAAAGTTTTATTAATTGAACAAGTTTTAAGAAAGTTTTTCTCTTAAATAATAAATAATTCAAAGTATTTTTTTATTTTATTATTATTATTTTTTTATGTACAATATTATGTATATATATATATACGTATGTATGTATGTATATTAATTATGGCTGTGCCCGTTACGAGCTAAGCCCTCAAAACCCTATCCAAACCTCGCCGGATTGTTAAACATGGTAATTTGAGTTGTTTCAAAAAAATAAAATCTGATTATAGTAGATTGAATGATATTCCACAAATGAAAATGTAGTCATATTTAAAGGAATATTGTAACATATGAAATTGGCAGGTGTTTTCATGCAGATATTATGCAATCGAGTGTTCATTTTTTAATAAAAGCAAAAGATCATTCCTAAAATACTGTCAAAGCAAAACCTGTCGTCACGTGGAAAAAATCGCTTATAAATATAACTCATTGATCAACGATTGGTAAACACTATTCGATGCCAAATCGCTTCAGTAGTCATGCCTGCAAACGTCATGCTTTTGCATTTAAAAATGTGTCCGTAAATATTTAAAAGCTCCGTGTTGTTGGAGGGACATATGTCTTTGATAAAGTCCTTAAAATGTGACACAATCTTAGATTTCAGATTAGTTCGGATGATGAAACTAACACCATTTTCAAACGAAAATATCATTTTCATATATGGAACAAGTTAGTGTGATTGCGTCAGTATAATGTCATATTCAATAAACTTTAGCTTGCATTTAAAGTCCCAAAAATTTATTAGTTTATTTCTAAATTCCCTTTCTTCTATCCCTTGAAATCAAAATTAACCAATAAAACTAAAAGCTGAAACATTTAAAAATAATTGATGGAAATGATGCACTAATCTTAAACGCATAGACAATTCTGTTGGTGAAAATGACACAAATTCCCAAAAGAAAAAATGCCTTTTCATCCAAAATGAATGTACATCAGCACAGATTGTTTAGAACAATATTTTAATTAAAATTGTATTATATAATTTTTATATTCCATTATAACGAAGTCTTTTTAAAGAAATGTACTTGATAAAAGTTCTCAAAAGAAAAAAAAAAAAAAAAAAAAAAAAAGCAATTTAACAAATTACAACGACCATTTGGAAAATGATTTTTTCGGAGACTAAATTTTAAGACATGAAAAATCGCACGGAGTTGATCATACATTACGTACGCCATGAATTAAACATTAACATTCCTGGACCCTTCATGAAGAAATTTTAAACGAAATTTCAGTTTTACAATTTTCGGTACTGTAAATTTTTAAACTTCTACGGAGCTGGCCATACATTACGTATATTACACGTAAAAATTGCAAGCGACAAAAATCGCCTGCGACTCGTCAGATTTCGTGAAACTTACGTATTATCCAAGCATTTCATTGGCTGTTCGGGAAAAGGCTTTTTCATCGTCAGATTTCCGAGAAATCTGACAACCCATTTTAAATGAAATTTCATTCTTAAACTTCTAAACATCTCACATAATTTTACTTTTTACACCGTCGTATAGATAAAAAAATATGCACTTTTAAATGGAATTCTTTTGAAAGCTGTATCTCAATTTGTTTCTGAATTATTAATAGTTCTCTGTTAGTGTTAATTCTCTGTTGAAAGTAAAGGCAAATTACAGATTACTGTATAGACCAATCAGAACACGGTATAAAATGGGGATTCAACCAATAAAAAACTTCAGATATGCTTTTGATTTCCTACACTGACGAGGACAATAACCATTTTTCCAAATGGTTAAAAAAAAAAAAACTTCGCGGAACGTAATTTTTGCTAAAACTTTGTGGCAGAGTTTAAATGAAACGAAACAAAAAGCTAAAATATCTTTTTTTTTTTTTTTTTTTTTTTTTTTTTTTTTTTTTTTTTAAGAAACACTACAGCAAGGAGAGATAGTTAATGTTAAACCTATGGGAGCTTCTTTTCGTAATTTCTGTAAAAACATTGTGGCAGAGTTTTAATGAAACGATATAAAAGACTAAAATATATGTTTAAAAAAGAGCGAAACATTACAGACACAGTTTTTTTTACTTCAAGAACTTTTTTAAATTATTGTATTCCATTATAATGTAGTATTTTTAAAGAAATGTAGTATTTGATAAAAGTTCTCAACAAAAGAGGGGAAAAAAAAAAACCTTTTTTAAAATTCTATACTTCACCAGGCTACAAAATGGATGCCCCTACATCCCTGCAGATTAATCGAATGCGTTAATCCAAAGAGGAAAGCTCCCCGTTCCTTCACCTGACAGCCCGACACCACCCATCTTGCCCTTTGAGGGGTGAGAGCGTGCAGTGTGGGTTTTCACGCTTCTTTACAAGGTCAGTAGTGGAAGAAGCAACCCACTGCTTTCTCCCTCTTGTCAAATTCCGACAGGTGGTACATCCCTCTGTTTATCATCCTGCTTCAATGGCAGATAGGGGGGTTAAGAAAAGAAACACAAAGACTGAAAATTTTGAAAGATTACTTTTTGTTTATTGCATGTTTTGTTCTTCCCGTGGAAATTCCAGACAAATATACTTTTTATGTTTATAGAATTACGTCATTTCTATGCAAATTTTCATTTAAATGCTACTAATTATGATGCTAAAAAGTGTACTTTCGAACTGTATTTTGAATTTTAAATCATAATTTTCCAGAAAAATCTTTTAGTTCATATAATTATAGTATTTTGAAAATATACTACTATATATGAAAATTATCGCAACTTATATGTATTTAAACTAAATAGTTTATATAATTTAAAATTAAAAATAAAACTAAATACAATATATAACTTCAGTTACGAAGTTGAAAATGTTTACTTAGAATGGATAGCATTCTAAAAATCGAAATCACATTAAAAAATAATAATAATACACTGTAAAACCACTCGTAACCTTTACGAAAAAAAAAAAAAAAAAAAGTAAAAAGCAATTTAACAAATTACAACGACCATTTGGAAAATGATTTTCCAAAGACTAAAATTTAAGACATAAAAAATCGCACGGAGTAGATCATACATTACGTACGCCATGAATTAAACATTAATAGTGTTATTACACGCAAAAATTGCAAACGACAAAAATCGCCTACCAATCGTCAGATTTCCTGAAACTAGCGTATTATCCACCTGAAACTTACGTGTTATCCAAGCATTTCATTGGCTGTTTGGAAAAAGGCTTTTCCATCGTCAGATTTCCAAGAAATCTGACGGCCAATTTTAAATGAAATTTCATTCTTAAACTTCTAAACATCCGACAATATTACTTTTTACACCGTCGGATAGAGAAAAAAAATGTGCTTTTAAATGCAATTTGTTTGAAAGCTGTATCTCAATTTGTTTCTGAGTTATTAATTTTTTTTGTAAGTTTTATTACTTTTTTGTCATAGTGGCAACAGAAGGTATCCATCTCTGTTGAAAGTAAAGGAAAATACATATTACTGTATAGACCAATGAGAAAACGAATAAAATGCAGATTAAACCAATAAAAACCTTCAGATAAGCTTTTGATTTCCTACACTGACGAGAACAATAACAATTTTTCCAAATGGTTGAAAAAGTGTCTTCATAAATATTGAAAATACATTGTTTTTTGAGGTTTCTAAAGATAAAGAATGGTTTTTGGAATCACAGGTGACTAAGAAGAAGTTTTTAATAATACTTTTAATAACTGTCTTTTTAAATAATAACAAAATATGTAGAATATTAAATTAAAATTCTTCAAAAGTCCGGCCAAATTTCTTTCATTTGATTTCTTTCCTTTTATTTTTTGTATTAGCTCTTTCCTTCGGTACGGACTTATTTACGGGTTCGGGTCTTACTTACTTTTTTTCTGTAGATCAGGACCTTATGTGTCCCTGGACTGCATTTTTTTGTTGGCCGTTGCAGACAGGAACTTAATTGAATTATTTTTTTTAATATTATTAGTTTACACATTTTTTTTTAATGAAACTTTCAGAAAATCATAGAAAAGTATTTCAATTTCGATATAGTTCTTTCAGTTTATTATCGTATAAAAATGATAAGGTTTGAAGAATAACAAAACCAGATACTTGGTAGAGTAAAAATAATAATTAGAAATTTGCACGTAAAAATAGGAATTAAAAAATTTGTGTGTAAAAATGTTATTCAAAAACACTGGCACGTGGAGAGAAAGGGAGGGGGATTACAGAGTATACTCTTTCGCAGAACACAGCTATGCATACAAAATCCATTGTATTGACATAAAAAACATGATAAGTAAAATTTTTTGAAAAAGAAAACAAAAAATTTCTGAAATTATTTTAGCATGCAACCGTTTCAAGAGTTAGTAATAGAAGCCTCTTCTTCAGTGCAAAATGAGTTTTATTAAATTTAAAATACTAAAATTTAATATACTTAAAATTTAAAATACTAATATCTAAAAATAATAGCAGCAAAGTTTGTTTCTTGTTGTTCGTCTGTTGTCTTACTTATTATTTCATCTTTATTACCCCTTTCTTTTAATGTCATGTGACGACTGTAGCAGAGACTCCTTTTATGAATAAGTGAAATATCTTATTTCTAAACAAAAGCTTTCAAATTCACAAATAAAAATTATTTCTACTTCGAAATAGACGTACAAATGACAGTTTTCAAGTAAAGATGAAAAAAATACTTTTTTATCTCGCTGTACTGCCCGGAAATGCCAACACCGTACCCCATCCGTCACTGAGTGGGCACCACCCCTTTGACAGCGCACCAACCCTATTGACGGGAATGAAAATCCTTTCAGCTAGAGCTATTGTGGGATTCTGAGCACTCGGAGGATTTCGGCTATTATGGGATTCAAAAGGTTGAACAGCAAAAAATATTTGGTACTACATAGTTATCCAGTCGACCAAAGAACTGTCGCCAAACTTTAAGTTTAAAGGCCAATAATGGATGATTGTACATGTCACATTCACTTGACATTAAACATGTGATTGTTACGTCATCAAGTCTTTTTAATTCGACGTTTAATTTGTATTTTTTTAATGTTTTACTAATTTATTTGGGTACTATTTAATTATTCCGTCGACTAAAAAAACTATCGCCAACTATAAGATTAAATGCCAATAATGGTTGACCGTAAATGTCACAATCTCTTGACATTAAACACGGTACACACTGTACACTGTACACGTGTCACTTGATGACATAACAAATTATGTCATCAAGTGATTTTTAATTCAACTTTTTATTTGTATTTTTATTAATGTTTTACTAATTTATTTGTTCTTTCGTTAATTTATATAAAAATTATGTCGATTTGTATAATTTGGCAAAATTGATCGACGGGATAACCAAGTAGTACCTAATATTCAATGGTATGCTTATTTTCATTAATTTTATTTTTAGATTTTCTTTTACAAGAAGGTAAATAGTTTTATTGTTACTTTTACTTAATCTTCATAAATATTTATCTAATTTTTCATACCTAAGTATGTCTTCGAACCCGGACTTGGCACGTGGTCCGTACCTTAACGACCCTCGGGCCGGCAAAATTAGGACAGTTTTTACAACGGGCCTGTCCGGCAAAAAAAAAAGGCTTGCCGGGCCAGGGCGGGCTGATAGCAAAAATTAAGCGTGGATACCCCCCCCCCCCCCCGATGGCTCGTATTTTCTAGAGGGTATATAAGCACCATTTTCATTGAATATCACTGTCGATAGAATAACTATGGACGTGCATAACGAGCCGATTATAGTTTCACAATATCAATGTTCATAAATATTTATCTAATTTTTCATACCTAAGTATGTCTTCGAACCCGGACTTGGCACGTGGTCCGTACCTTCCCGACCATCGGGCCGGCAAAATTAGGACAGTTTTTACATCGGGCCTGTCCGGCAAAAAAAAAAAAAAGGTAATAATAATAATAATGGG
Source organism: Maratus speciosus (assembly GCA_963932465.1). Taxonomy (NCBI): domain Eukaryota; kingdom Metazoa; phylum Arthropoda; class Arachnida; order Araneae; family Salticidae; genus Maratus; species Maratus speciosus. The sequence goes on from OZ010791.1 coordinate 549,620,570, forward strand.
CTTACCGGGCCAGGGCGGGCTGATAACAAAAATTAAGCGTGGATACCCCCTCCCCCCGATGACTCGTATTTTCTAGAGAGTATATAAGCACCATTTTCATTGAATATGACTATCGAGAGAATAACTATAGACGTGCATAACGAGCCGATTATAGTTTCACAATATCAATACAGAAATATAACATGTCGGCATTAGACAGTTACATGGTATCTGAGACCGGGCTTAATATTTTCAGCAGATTTGTACCGGGCCGAAATCAAGTTTGCCTTTTTCTTTTTACATAGTCGAGACCGGAACTGGCCTTAATTGTTCTCAGAATGTGTAGGGCAGGCAATATGTTTTGAAAAAATATTGATATCGGTAACGAACTTCTGTTAATGGAATCTTTCGAAATATACCTTAAGGCGATTCTCAAATTCATTGCTCAAAAAAGCGGCGCTTTCTAACACACTTTCTGAATAATTTTTAACTTTAAAAGCATAAAATTGACAGGCCTGTCTATTGAAGTAATTTGGAATCTAATAGCGTTTTCAAATTTTGATAAATAAATTATTTATCTAGATATAAGAGAATCTTGTCATGTGACTGCAGGCTTTTTCCTTTCTCGTCTATCGCTTCCGGAAATTCGATTCAAAACGCTAAGTTTGACAGTATTTTCTAAAAGATAAATTACCTTTATCAAAAAATGGTTAATGCCATTTGATTACATAGTTTATGAATAAGAACACCTGCCAATCTTATGCGTTTTTGAAAAGACGTGAATTCATAAATGAGTCAGAACGTAGATCCTTTGCATTTGAGAAAAACCTTAATAAATGACAGAGAAATATTTTCAAAAATCTACTTTTATTATATAGCTTAAAAATTTATGAGGTTTTTAAGCCTCCATTTTTTCTTTCATTCTACAGTACATTAATTTTTTTAATGAATCCTTATTTTAATTTTGAAGCGTCTAATACTCTAAGTTATCATTAATGTTCCTATTGCGTATTTTGTGTCTTGCAAACACATCATAATTTTAAAATATACTATAAAAACATCCCATAAATATGTCTGCAGAATTCTTTAAAAGAATCTTAATTGCATTTTAAGAAAAATCTGAATTTCTTTTTACAATTTGAGTTGGACCGGATCGGGCCTGATTTAATTGTTTTTTTTCACGGGCCGGAAAACATTTTATAATCATATTAATTTTAGATCATTTCTATTATGAAATAAATATTCTTTTACTTTCGTATATTTCGAAATCATGGAAGGAGGAAGAGGATAGGGTTCAGAATGGCCTGAAGGCTGAATTCGAACTATTTTCCTTTAATTTGACATTTGGCAGTCTCGGGCTTAATTCTCTAGGAATATTTGAATTGGATCTAGATTACATTATTTCCGTGTTAAACCCATCAAGTTGACCAGCCCCAGCCCTAACATTTTTTCTACAGATTCTGGACGAATTGTCCTGGACTTCACTTTTTCTGGACCTTGTAGAACGGATTTTTGTGGCAACTTTTTCTTCAGTGGTAAAAGAAAATGGTAAATCATTCCGTTGTTTCATATTCTTTTTTAAGTTTTTTAAGTATAGTAAAACATTTCTAATGGTCACTCCTAAATAGAGGATAATTCTATTTAGCGAACGCTTTTTCACTCCTGCAACAACTCTATATATTTGTATGTTTTATTTTTTATCTCTGAATTTTCATCCAAGTTGCGGGATCTTGAAGTGTCTGCTATTCAGGGATTTTACTGTATATGTACGGTGGCACAGTCAAGATACTCATCTGAGATAGGTTATGAACCATTGTTATTCATTAAATGAACCTTTTTTTGTCTTATATGTCCATACAGAAGTGTTTAGTACGTATGTGACACATAAAAGCCTAAATAATGAAAAGCACAGGTAGTCATAATACATTTACCATCTGTGGTATTTAATAATTTCTTAAAACAGCATTTTCTACAATTCCCAGGAGAAAACAAAAGAGAGTGAGAAATCGCAGTATCGGTATTATATGTGTTACTTTGTTGCTATTGGTTGCTCCTAACTTTTTCGTTCTCTTAATTTTGTGTTCAAATAGATGCTCATTGTATGTAGCTTTGAATCAGTTGAATAATAAACATTTTATGCTATTTATACTTTACTTTGTCTTGCTTTTTATGTATACTAATATTTTACATAATATCTTAATTTTTTTATGCATCTTCTTCGATTTTGAATGGTGTTGATGGGGATGGTGGTGAGGAGGGAGGGTAAACCCGAAATCCCACCCATCGCCGCACCAGTGTATAGATATAAAAAGTGTATATATGCAATATAAATGTGTGTATATGTGCTTAAATTATATCAGTAAATTAGTATATATTTTATAGAAAACTAAAATTAATTTAGGATTTAGTTGTATCATCTAAAGGCAAAATAATTATAGAGTGCTTTTTTTTTATATTTTTTAAATCGAATTTATTTTTTAAAGTTTTTTTGAAAGTTAACTCTTACCACTCAAGAGCGAATGACTAATGGAAAATAAGACTCAACGCTTAAGAGCCATTATTTTGAAATTCAGACAAAAAAGTGATATTTTGATAGTTGTATTTTTTGATTTGCTTGATATTTTTTTATGTTGAAGTAGATCACATTTAATGAATAATGTGCAATTTTGAAGTCCTGAAAAAAATTTCCCTTCCCTGTAGAAAATGTCAAAGTTCAAGGTTGTGACCGTCATTTTTCATGAAAAATGAAATGCGAGAATGTTTGCAGTGATAAAGTTTGGGAAAGCAACGACATCCCAAAATCCTTTTGTGATGAAATATTAGTATAACACTACCTACTTAGTAAACTGTATTCGTTTCCATGGGGCATTGTTATTTTACATTGTTATGTTGCTTCAAGATGGAATGAAAATGACGTTTTTGTCCGTTTTCCGCTCGTATTTTATTATTTAAGCAATAGTACGACAAACTTTTTTTTATAGAATAACGAAGTGTAGTAATAGGACAATCTAAATAATATAATACTTTACCGGGATCTTGCTGCTGTTAGCAGAAATAGTCTGTTAAATATTCAAAAATTTCAAAATCGGCAACATTTTATTTAGTCTTTTCTCAAAACAGCGTCACGGTTCAAAAAACAAAATGTATCACGTAGTAGTTGAAAATATGTATAAACACATGCAAAAGAAAACAAAAGTGGGGCCTCGTCATATTTTTAGAAAAAAAATAACAAGATTTACAAAAATTCATAACCAAAATATCCCGCTTAAATTTCCCTTTTTTCCATTTAGAACAAGTAAGGGGAAAGAAAAAGGGATATTTCATCTTCTCATAGGGAAAAATACATAGCTAGCGGAAAGAGAAACGGGATGTTTCGTTTTTGATAGGGAAAAAGTATTATAAATGACAGTCTTTTTTGCCATTTTTTTTTTCTAAAAATATGACGAGGCCACACTTTTTTGTCTTTTCCATGTGTTTGTACATACTTCCAACTACCACGTGATATATTTTGTTTTATTGAACAGTGACGCTGTTTTAAAGAAGACTAATTGAAATGCTGCTTATTATGAGATTTTTGAATATTTAACAGACTATTCCTGCTAACAACAGCAATATTCCGGTAAAGTTTTATATTATTTAGCTTGTCCTAGTAGTACACTTTGATATTCTATAAGAAAAAGTTTGGGGTACTATTGCTTAAATAAGAAAATATGTGCAGAAAACGGACAAAAACGCCATTTTCATTGCATTTTGAGGCAACATAATAATGTAAAATAACAATGCCCCAGGGAAACGAATACAGTTTACTAAGCAGGTAGTGTTATTCTAACATATCACCACAAAAGAATTTTGGGATGTCGTTGCTTTCCCAAGCTTTAGCACTGCAAACATACTCGCATTTCACTTTTCATGAAAAATGGCGGTCACAACCTTGAACTTTGACATTTTTTACGGTGAACCTTGACATTTTTTACAGTGAAGGGAAAATTTTTTCAGGGCTTCAAAATTGCACATTATTCATTAAATGTGATCTACTTCCACATAAAAAAAATATCAAGCAAATCAAAAAATACAACTTTCACAATTTGTCAGATTTTCAAAATGATGGCTCTTAAAAGGTAAAAATAAAGTTAGTATATACTAAACATTATGAGTTTCATAATTTGGATACGTAAAAAGACAAGCTGTAGATATAAATAAAAGTGCCTATGTGACTGAAATATGCAATAGACCAAAAGGAGAAAAGAGAGAGAGAGACAAAAAAGAATACTCCATACATTTTAATCGCTAAAATATTGGTGTGACAAATGAAAATATAGCCATTCGATTAGGTATTATGACTTTTTTGAATTTATGTTTAAAAAAAAAGCTTAGAGGGCCGTCGACTTGAAACTGAAATTGTACCAAATTTTTTAATTTTCAATACGAACACTTAAATTTGATATCAATTTTAGATTTCTTGGAAAAATTTTATCTACGGTGATACAAATCAGGGAGTCATTCAGTGATGTATCTTTAAGAATTTTACAGCTGAAAATTTTCCAACTCCAAATGTCAAATTTATTTTCAATAGTTGCATGAAAAACTGTAATTTTTGTTGCGGGGCGATTCTATTTCATTGGTTTAAAATTCACGTGAGATTTTTAAGATTTTTTTTCCTTTTTTTTTTTTTTTTTTTTTTTTTTACGATTACAAAGAAAAGAGATGCTGCCTTCGAAATTTCGGTACCATATTTATTGATATTTCACTTACGTATTTCAATTTTTGTAAAATACAAAAACAAAAACAAAAAAAGAAAGAAAGAAAGAAAAAAGAATAATACACCTTGTGTTTCGGGAAGTACCTGCAAATGCCCACCGAGACCTTTCAATAGGGCGATGGTTTTTCTTAGGTCACAAGCATCTGAAAAAAAATTGTTCGCCGAATCATGAAGGGTCATTAAATTAACTGGAGATTATATCAACATACAGTTTAGATAGTTGATTTTTGTCAAAATGGTGGTCATTTGAACAATGAAAAGTCAGATTTTTCTCCTTTTTTTTTTTAATTTTTTTTTTTTTTTTTATAAATTGATTAGACTTCATTACATTTTTTGTCTCCTCCATTATTGTTTTGAAACATTTATTCACAAAAGACCTGATGTGTAATAATAATAATAAAACATGTATAATATAGCAGAAATTGTTTAATACTATTGTTTGGAAAATATAAAAAAGATGGGGCCGTACCCCTTTACCCCTAGAAAAATTGTCCAGTTACGTTCAAGTCAGTATTTCTTTTAATCATTCTTTTTCTAATATGTAATTATCTCCATTTAAAAATATATATATATCACAGATAATACGTATTGTTTGATTCGCTATGAATTTTATGCCTATAGGTTGCGCACTTGTTCCGCTGTCTCAATTTTCCCTCTGAATATGTAATGAGTTACTGATTTGTATTCGGTACTTGAAGATGGAATATCGAAGTATTCGTGTACATAGCTGGCCACGAAGTGTTTTAAAGTGAAATGCTGCTAAATAATAAACTTGTATGGTATATTAAATAGTTTTTTGAAATGAAATAGTTTGCTGTTATTCAAACAATTAAGGTTAGTTGGGCAACTGGGACATAATTTTACAATGTGACTCTGGAGCTTCTGACAATTCAGCTTCAAAAATCTAATGTTCATTTCAATTAAAGTCTGAACTTCTTTAAATGTGTTCAGTTAGGTTCCCTCTATCATACAGAAATGCTCAAAATTGCATTTTAATATTTTAAAATATAAAAATATGCATATTTCATCTTTCTTTTCTCATGGGTCCAGTTGCCCCCAAAAATGGGTAACTGGACCATGGGGGTCTATGTTCCACACGCGTTTATATTTTTTCATATCGGATATCAGGTCCTGTTTGAAAAAGTGTAAACAACCTAAAAAAATTTAAACCAGGCAGATCATGTAAATTATATGTCAATAAACAGCGTTGTAAAGGAAACCTTTGCTGTCAGTGTGCTTAAAAAAAGCACTAAAAGTGAAAATATTAGATTTATTTATGCCAAAAATATAAAACTTAAGTAGGTAATTATGTACTTTAGTATAGATAATTAGTATAAAAGTCACATGGGTATTTTAAGGAAAAATAGCAAGGTAAATCTCTGAACAAAAGGCTACGTAAGTACTTAAGTACTTTACCTTTATCAAGGGGTCGTATTATATGCGGAAAATTTTATTGTTATTTAAAGAAAGGTGCGGTGAAGATATTATTTCCAAAATAGCGGTAGGGACGATAAAAGATTCCCTATAGCATAGCTGCCAATTTTTACGCTTTCCTCTTACCACTAAAATATTATAGTAAATGTTGTCTTATTTAATCGTCGAAATCTTATGATTAAACAAAACGAAAATCTCTATTGAATTTTAGTGGTAGCAATAAAGCGTAAAAATTGGCAGCCATGCCTATAGAATGCGACCCCTGTGTATAGTACAATTTCAAGGTCTGGCTATCTGGCTTTCAGGGGCAAGGTACTTGCATTCGTAAAATGTTGAAATAATTTAATTACACCAATATTTACAAGAGAATCTATCTGAAAACATGTAAAAGTATATTTTCGCGTACTTAATAAAGGTTAAATTTTAATTATAAAATGCAGGTGCCAATGTGGCAATTAGGAATTAAAATTAAGTGATGACATAACGTAATCACCGCCTCTCAAGGGTTCAAAAAATTTGGTTTGATACCGCTCAATATGCTTTTTTTTTAATTTCATTACGTTGTTTTAATAAGGTATTCTATCATTTTCTTTATTGTGAGCAAAAACCAATGGAGAAATTTACTTCCCGTATTAAGAGAAACACAAAAAAAAATATTTATTATTGGGGTAACTGGATCCAGCATGGCCCAGTTACGCCGGATACATGTCCTAGTTACCCCCCATTCTTGAAACATTTATGGGGTAACTGGGACACCGGGCTTACATTTAAAACATGAAGTAAATATGTATAGATATCTAATAATATTAATGTTGTTACATGTCTAATCTTTAAAAAAAAAAAAAAAAAGATTGTTTAATAAAAGTACTTACAGTATTTTAATAAAAATCCGAGGAAGTTCAACCATATTGACGTTGTTTTTAAAAAAAAGAAACGTTAATTTTTGACTACCTATCGCAGCAAAGTAAGAGTTATGATTGAGTAGATACACGTTGTTTTAGGAAGTAGAGATAAAGGGGCATTGCTCAAAAAAGCTAAAACTTAAAAAACACCAACAGTTTAAATTAAGTTAAATAATGCTATGAAAAGTGATAGAATATCTTTATTAAGACTTACGATCGTTTCATCGCACAATCGGCGACATTTTCAAAATCAATCATAATAGAAAATGTTTTCACATAACTTAAAAACAATAATATAGTAAACAATGTCACGAGACATGAAGCATAATGAAAATATTGCAACCATAAAATAAAATAAAAATTAAATTAGCTATTTGCGAGCGTGGATTAATTTAATTTTTATTTTATTTTATGGCTGCAATATTTTCATTATGCTTCATGTCTCGTGACATTGTTGACTATATTATTGTTTTTAAGTTATGTGAAAATATTTTCTATTATGATTGATTTTGAAAATGTCGCCGATTGTGCGATGAAACGATCGTAAGTCTTAATAAAGATATTCTATCACTTTTCATAGCATTATTTAACTTAATTTGTTTATAAGTGATTATTATACATGTTTTTACACCAACAGTTTTTTTATAAAATAGCCTATGGCCCAGTTACCTCGTGGTTCCAGTTACCCCCAACAAACCTTATACACGTAATAGATATACAAAAGGTGAAATGGGAAGAGTTGCAATAAAGGGGGGGAATTTAAACGTATAGATATAGTCAAGTCGAAAGGAAGTAAGGAGGGATAGCATCTTACGTTGAATATAAATGAAGATAGGTCAAGTAAACCATTGCCATAAGAAATAAGGTTTTAATGGAAATTCTTATGGTAATATTATTAGTTTTATGTTTCATTTTTGATTAAAACAATAACCTTAAAACAGAAGATTATGCATGGTTAATCCAGCGTCAATATTGCATGCTAAATAGCTGTTCCATTTACCCATTCAAAGTGTTTTCAGTATTTTATTTATTTACTTATTTAATTTTCAAAACGTATAAATTATATTACGTGCCAGTAAAATTGTTATTGTTTCATTAAAATAACACGATGAAAAGTGCAAGTTATTTTGTAAAAAGAATAAACGATTATGAAGTTCATTAAATTTGCGAACTCATTTCATATGCGTATAATTATGTTATACATTTTTAATTGAATCTTTTTATTATAATGTACTTTAACATTCCCGCTTAAAATGAAAACGTCTCTCTGCTATTTTATGGCCGCTTTATGATAATAAATATTCACTACTTCATATGTTAAATTAAATGTGTTTCTTTATCACGGCTTTTAAAAAGTTAATAAGTTTAAGCTGAAACTTTTTAACTGCAACAGGGCGAGGAGGTTCCAGGAGATCTAACTGCAACTCAGTAATTCTTTTAAACATTTTTTTCTAATATATCTAATTATCTCCATTAAAATAAGCGTTCAACTACCAGTATTACTCGCGCACAGAGGGTTCTGTAGAATAAGTATAAGAATTAGCAATTGTATTATTAAAACTAGAAAGAACAAATCATGCGTCAAGCATAGATTATGAAACACTTTCCAACACATTCAGAATAATGAAACAAAAATGTACCGTTTAAAAAATTAAAATATTACGTCTAATTCAACCATATAAAAACGCATAACGCATTTCAAAACCCAGTTTCAGCTGTCCCCATCCACAACCGGAAAATTATCCGTTTTTTTTTTTTTTTTTTTTTTTTTTTTTTTTTTTTTTTTTTTCAGCAGCCCTGTATATGATATATAAATTTGAATCTACTAACTACATGCATGCCAAAATTTAGTTCACTTAAGAGATACACATACTTCAGTTGAAAATTTACCTTCAGCAATTTCCTCTAAAAGGAGAACGGTACGTGAATACTTTTCTACAGCTCTGTATTTGAGGTATAGAATTTATATATAACGAGTAACATGCAAAAAATTAATTAAATTTAAAAGCGCATACCGAATTTTAAACTGTACACTCCAGACATTATTACTCAAAGACAGTACTGTACTGTAACCGATTTTTTTGTGTGTCCCTGTAAATGAATAAAAAATGCTATGAATGCCCTGTTCTAACGTGATGGTAGTGAAATTCAGTGATTTATACCAGGTTCAATACATTTGAAATAGCTGTAATGTTATTAAAATACTCTGCAAACGATTTTCCCCCATATACCATAATGCAATGGGATAATTTTGAGTGCCCCTGTAAATGAACTATTAATCCTACATACTTCATACACAATACCAAATATGCTTTGGTGGCCCTAAATTAACTTTATCAATTTCATGGAAATCAGAGTATATTTACGGGAGTTAGAGCGTGGTCAGACGGATAGACGGACAGATGGACAGACGACCAGACATACCGAATGCATAAACACTTTTGAACTTTGTTGGAACGTTTTAAAAACCGTTGCTAAAATAATAATAAGACTTTGTAAAAAACTATCAACGTAGGATTGTGTATAATTGTATATACTAGAAAAGTATAAATGGATATACCATGAAAGTTCAAAGAGATATGGAACCTAAATAATATCAAAAATAGCTATTCTGTATAATACATTTTTTAATATTATCCTAATCTGTTTAGCATTAACTTAATTCGGTACTGACAATAAAAGTAGTTCATATTTAAACTTCATTTGGCATTTCATAAAACTAAACTCAGCGTAGTAATAACCTTTCTTTCTACGGTGTAGCTAAAACAAAACCTTTGTTCAAAGTTTAAATTTGGCATTGTGCTAAGCGCTCTCCGAAAGGAGGCCGCAAAGTTCCAATGCCACCTTGGTCCGTGTCTCGTTTTTCCAGAGAGGTTTTAAATAAACTTCTAAAGTTACGCGATGCGTATTGTGAGATCCACTCAATACAAACTAGTCGCGAATCCCATAGTATTTATGTGATTCATTGTAATAAAATTTCTCTGTTTTTAACAATTTAACGGTTATTGCTTTTATAATGCTACTAGGCATTGCATTCCACACATATATCATTAAAAGTTGTTAACTTGTAAAAGCCAATGATACACAGAGTACGACATCCCTGTCAATATGCACGTCAAAACAGTCCATATCTTTAAGGATTAATATCTCGGCTAATTACTCGCGATTTTTTTCGAAAATAATTATTAACAGTGCTTTTACACTTTTGCAACGATAGGTACCACCAGTGCTGATCAATACTTTTGGTGAATGCACGTAAATCGAAATTTATGTGTAATGGAAAAATGCGATTTTCTCACAAACTATGGGACCTAGGGTAATCGCTATAATTTTCCTGCAAGGTTTTAGATTAACGTCTATTACCTATAATTTTTTCATAATTTTCGTTTCAGTAGACTCAGAATTAGATGGGGGTGGGAAGACATCTTTTTGAGCTATATTTTGGACGATATCTCTGAAAATATACCACCTAAAATTATTATTATTTTTTTTTTAGTTCAGCATTACGCAAGCTTTCACACGATTCCCCACACAATATATAAAGAAAATAGTTTTTTTTCTTTCACGTACTTTAATTAGCCCCTCTGCATTTTTACTAAATATATTTATTAATGTTTAATAATCTGAAAATATGTGGGTCAATGGTCTTTATTACTTCCCCCAATTTGAAGTTTCCACGTTCCATAGTTTACGAGTAAAATGGCTGCGACAGACAGACAGACAGACACAGGAGTGATCTTATAATTGCTCCGTTTTTACTTTATAAGTACGGAAAACTAAAAAAAATCACACATAATGCGTATAACTTTTTTCAGAGAAATGTAGAATGTGAAATAAGCTTTGTAATGATTTTTAAGGCTTTAAATTCAGTGCTATTAAAAAAAAAAAAAAAAAAAAAAAAAAAAATAGTATTCTCTTATTAAGGAAACGAGGTGGAACCCGTCGAATTTCGACGAAAGAAAATGTTTACAAAGGAACTGTTGCATCAAATTTATAATACATCGACAACAATAATTACAATAAAAAATCCATCTTACACTTGAAATTTAACTCTCCAAAGACACATTTTAACCTAAGATTAACAAAATACTTTTTTCATAAACTTCAACTGTTAAAATTATTGAAAAATTAAACTTTATTCATATACGTAATCAGTAACATATAATCAAGATAAGTAATTTTGATTAAGATATCAATTGATGCTTTGTATTACGGAATGAAAAAAAAATCAGCAAAAATGATTTCACCTTGACATAATCATAGAATTTTCCCCCCTTTAAATCTAAACAAATCAAGTCATTTTCAACTTTTCACATCAATATTAACCATTTAAAAACATTTTAATGCGCAATAGGTTATTGATAAATATATTTTCAAGCTTTAAGTCACGTTTGTCAACTATTACAACTTCCCATGTTAAAATTCCCACTCGTGATTTGAGGTCTTAGAATAATCTCTGTACCTGCGCGTAAAAATTCCAGAAATTTATAACTTTTAGACGTATTCATGGGGAAAGATCTCGTTTTGTCAAATAAAATTATCGGTTTCTTTTAAATATGACGTCATTTTCAGTCGCTGTAATATTTTGCCTATTGTCTCAAACTCAATGTCAGCGAAATGAAAAAAATAGTGAAATATAACAGCATCATCAGGGAAATTGCGTCTTTTTTTAAGGCGAAACATCATTTTCCGTTAAAATTTTTAAAAAAGATATTTGTAATTGTAATGAGAAAATGGCATCAGTAAGAATATAATCAATGAAGATAACTAAACCACTTTTAATAGAAATGAAGTACTTCAGTTGCCAAGATTAGAAAATTGGTATTAAAAACTATAAAATAATTAATATCTCAAAAATAAATTGACGTACAGCTTTCAAACAAATTGCATTTAAAAGTGCATTTTTTTCTGCATACGACGATGCAAACATTTAAAACGTGGTATGTTTAGAAGTTTAAAAATTTGCAGTAGCGAAAATTGCAAAACCAAAATTTTATTTCAAATTTCAAAATGTTGCCATTCGAAGAATGACGTATGTTAATCTAATAGCTTTTATGATAATTGCAGTTGTAAAATTCATTTGTTATATTTTTTAAACAGATGAAATAAAAGATATATTTTTGTGGAAAACCTCAACTTTTCAGCGACGCACCAAACACCCATAAATTGGGAATCGTTGGTATATATAATATATATAAATATATCTTTTTTTGGTCTGCTTTTTAGGGGAAATTATCTAATTGCAACTGATGATCCTTTTAATAACTGTGTATTTATTATTCAATAAAAGCCGGCATATTCTTTCTGAATCTTAGTAAGTTCTTTGGCATTTTGTTATTCAATTCAATAATAAATCTAACTCTATAAAATAAAATATACGAGACGGAATTATTGAAGAAAGTTAAATGAAGCTTCAGGCTTAACATCTTATGATTTCTAAAGGGAAAAAAGCATTTGATTTCAAACGTTTTAGTGATCATCTTTGTTTTTTTTCAGAAAACTAGAATATTAAATTTGTCAAATCGTTTTTAGCTATCTACGAAACTGCCATATAAGTTATTATGAAATTCAATAGAAAAATAAATAAGTAATATATATATATATATATATCATAATTCTTCAAATTAATTACATATTTTAAATAGAAATTTTTCAGATTTTTTTCGAAATAATGCAACACAGAAGAACAAAAAAGAAAACACTGTTTCCACATTATAAACTAGCCGAAAAAAAAAAAAATGTGATACCTATCGAAATAATAATTTTCTTAGTTGCATTTAATAAACAGAGATACCAAGCAATATAAATTAATTTATATTATACTTAGTAATAGTTAATCTTTTATGCATTTGAAATTATCTTAATCTCCCGAGATCCCTCATCTATTCCATTGGAAATTTTTATTATTATGTTTTACATTAAATACTTAATTTCAGTTGGAATTTATAAATTCTCACTGTACATCATATTACATAGTCTGGTGCTGCTATCTGTATGCCGAAATAATACAAAAAATGCAGCACATGTGTTTTTTAATCATTTGAAAGTGGCAGTGAACAAGAGAAAGACTGTTGAAGGTAAGCAGACAGATTTAACGCCAATTTTATATATCTGTTAAAAGTATTTTGATATTAATACTACACACATCTAATTGTAAATGTTATGTCAATGAAATGAATGTCCATTCTATTTGATGTTGGGCCTTCATAAGTTGTTTTTATTCATATCAGACTCTTTTTGAATACTGAAGAGAAGCATTATTTTTTACTTAAAAATCAACACATTATTGAACAAATAATAGATACTGAAGTAAATAATATATTTTCTCAAATATCATCCTAAAATTCTATAATTTTGCTGATAAAATGCTTATTCTAAATCAGTACATTGATAAATTATTGATTTCTGTATTTTTTTTTCAGCATTTGGTAAATATAGACATTTATAATTAAGATTTTATGATGTTTTAATCTTTGTCATTGTAACAATTTTTGTATTATTTGTCTGTTAGTATCCTATTTTTAATGGAATTAATAAATTTAATCCTATTTAGTTAGCAACAAAAATTAAAAAAAATATATTATTAGAGATAATAGTATAAGATTATGAATAAACTCATTTTGATTTCTTTTAAATTTCTTCTTGGCATTTACTTGCCAATTGTGGTAGCTGTCTCACTATTTATTTTCATTATTCTAACGAACAAATGACTGGTTTTGAGAAGAGTTAAAAAACAAAACAAAATGTTATTAATTTTCCTTTTGAAAATTAGTAAATTGATATCCACGTTTCTTATGTAAAGTACATTTTTTTTCTATCTGATGATGCAAAATTTGAATTTATGTGATGTTTAAACGTGACGTATAAACGATAAAAACACACTTCTGATGACAGCAAATTTTGTAGTGAAAGAAACAGGAACTTGACGGTAAAAACCTGTTTTATGAAGCCTATGTATACTTGATAAATATAAAATAAAATAAGACATTTTTAAAGTAAGGTATTATTAAAATAAGGTATTATTTAGTGTCTAATTAAATTTTGCATCATTATTATATGTCGAATTAAATTTTGTGTCATTATTTTTTGTCAAATATTAAGAATTTTACATTCAGATTCATGTAATTCAATAACATGTTTTTTTTACAGGAATGTGACCCAATGCCCATTTTATTGGACACGCTAAGAAACAAAGTATTTTTAATTTTTTTAAATAATTGAAAATCTTTATTGCTTTCCAGACTGAAAAGAAATATAAATCTTAAATGACATAAAAATTGTTCAAAAATATGAGATTGGGTCTTAAGAGGATAAAGTTCGTTGCTAAAAGTTATTATTAAAAAATTATTTTCTCATCTAATTTAATTAACGATTCTAGATTCTATTCCATTACATACACATTCATTATATTCAGACATTTTAAAATTCTCCTCTCTCCTAAAATTATTTTTTTTTCAAGTCGAACACTCTCTTTCTAATGCATATGTGTAGTTTTTATTATTCTCCTTCTTTCTTTCTTGTAAAAACTTTATTGACATTTAAATTAAATTAGTTGAATTCTTTTATTACAGAAGCTTTTAAGTTCTTAAGTAATTAAGTTCAAATTTAATTATTTTAATCTAAAAATATACGAAATGAATGGAAAACAAAGCCGTATTTTAAATAAAATTTAGGAATATTCAATAGTTTAAGAAATGTATGTGGAAAAAAAGAAGTTACATTTCTAATTCATTTGCTATTAAATACATATAAATATCAGTATTCATGACAAATGTCAGTAGAAATATTTAGACGCAAATATCACAATTGAGTTGAACTTAATTTCATGAGAATCCTTTTATTAAAAATAAATAAATAACGCCTGTTAAATCGTGTCTTCGGAAACCTAATTTAAATTTATAAGGTCATTGTGCTAAATGCGACGCGATTCCTCATAGATTTGTTGCATTTAGGGTATATTTGCATTTATTAAATAAATATATGATTTATGAAGTAGAAAACTATTGAATAAAGTAACTTTAGTACAAAATTAACCTGTTTTGTTGCAATTGAATCAATGTATATAATGTAAGCCAACGATATAGGGTAACTTCCCCAGTAATTGGCACCTTAAGAATTTGTCCTTAAACTTACCCCTGTTTTCATTACTTAGGGAAAAAAATATTTACTTGAAAATATTTTTAAATCAGAGAGTGCATATCTGTGCATCTATTTTGCCAACTAAAATCAAAAATATTTGAATAGGTATTTTTATAAAAAAAAATATTTATAAAAAGCTACTATAATCACCAGTAATTGGCACAATTACACCAATGTATGACACCTTGTGATCCAGTGATTGGCACATGTGTATATACGTAAAAAAACACACTATTTTTTACTTTTAGATTATATGAAAAATAGTAATGAGAAACATATGGTAGAAAAGATTAATTATAACATAATATAGGCAGAAAATCTTGGTTATAAGATGACATAGCTTGATAATATTAATTTTAACAGCTTTATGCTGAAGATATTAATCATCGCATAAGTAAATTAATGCTAATTCACACATCTTGATGTTGGAAATATATTATAACTGTTTTAGACTTGTCTAAAATAGTTATAAAATAAAAACATAATTTGGAATATTACATGGAAAAATAGTAATATAGAAATTAATGCTGTTTTATCTGTCAGTATGGAGTCTTGATTTTTCGAATAATGAATGACTCCAGAGAAAAAAGAAAATTTCCTGATAATTCCAAGAAACAATAAAATAAGAATCGATTGTCTACAGTCACTAATACCTGACTTTGACGACCAAATATATTTGTTTTCCATTGTTTCTCGTAAAAAAATTAACAGTAGGTTCTGCAGGATCAAATCAATTATATGACCCATATAATATTGTTCATCATAAAAAACATCATAAAATACATTATTATTATTATTAGGAGCAGTAGAATCAGTTAATTTTTTTAATTAACTGTAACCAACTCCATCTGGATTAAAGGGATATAGGCCACAATGTCTAAAGCCATGTGAAATACATTCAGAACTAATGCTTCTAACAACAACACTTCAAAGATTTTTGCAAACGTAATTTTTGTAATAACTTCATGAAAGTTACTCTCCGTTCATGAGCTACCTGCTTCCACTTCAATTTCATCACTCTGAACAAGCTGACATCACATGATTGCATTGCATGTGTTGCATTTGGGAGAGAGAAATCATTACTGTAACTTTTTCAGAACAATGATTATTTAAATGCAATGTAAGGTGACTCTGATGAAAATCCATAAAAATTAATATTGGTAAATCAATCTTATTTTGCTACAGCCATGGAAAAAAATATATTAGCTATGTATTTATACTGTTACTGTACACAATAAATCCTCTTTCATCAAGGGAAAGCCATCTTTGGTAATGCTCAAAATTCATTTTAATATGTTAACTTCTGCTGTTGCTGTAAGAACTGATGATGCTCTCATTCTTCTTTCTCTTGGAGTTTTCCCATTAACTTAGTTTACTAAAGTATTATGAGGAACACCAAATGTAACATTGGCTTTGTGAAAGCTCATGTTTTGAGTATGTGTAGCATGCATTGCATTCATCACTGCTTCTTCAGAATACAAGAATTTGGGTTTAATCCCTTTCAATGAATTTACTGTAGATGAAGATGCCATATTTCAGGTTTTTGAGAGAAACAAAGCAGCATAATTAGTTCGAAATGTGAGCACTTTAAAAGAATACAATATATTTATATTAATACCCAATAATTTTCATGCTATCTCCAGTAATTGTCATATGAAGCTTTAATGTATGCCAATTACTAGTAATATTTCATATTTTCAAATAAAAACAACTGCTAAACAAAATTAGTTTATAACTTTAAAAGAACTGCCAAAATAAGTGGTTTAATGCCAAATTTCATGATTCCCCAGTGATTGGCACATGTGCCAATTACTTGGAACTAGCAAAACTGAAGCACCATTAAATGGCACCTATCATTAATTCAAAAATCTAAATATTTATGTCAAAAATACTTTTACACAATTAAAGTAAGCCCTTTCAACTAAACAAAACTTTTGTCAGTAATATTTATAACATATTATAAATCAGATAATAATGAATTGATATGCATGTTACCTTAAGCCAGAGAAGAAGCATTTGCAACGAAAATGACTAATTTGAGACAAGCCATAATTGTTTCTCTTTCTTATGCACTATTGTCATCTAGTAGCATAAATCAAAGTTATAATCTTTAAAGTAAATGTACATATAGCTGGAATATGGTCTTGCATTTTTAAAACACTGGATAAATCTTATTTTAGGACATTTTTGTAGGATATGCCAATCACTGGTGACCTGCCAATCACTTGGGATGTTACCCTACTATTGTCGCATTTATGTTAATTCTGCCACATTTACGGTAGTTAAAACCCGAAGCGTTTTCTGCATGCCATTTCATCTTAAAATATTCAAACTATAAATATTTCAATTACTCATAAAGAGCTGAAATACATAAAATGGATTTGAATAGATTATTATTAACTGCTTAAAACAATAACTTTATTTCATAAGTTAAATAATAAAATATATCTTTTAGTTTCTTAATCTTGAATATATCATAATTATATAATGCATATCTTTGCATTCATACTTTACAGACTTTTAATTTTGATCATGAAAAAAACAAGTAGCAAATAATGAATTATTGATACAATAAGTTTTAGGAAGTTTCTTCTGCTACAATTTATTTAACCCTTTCAGGGGCGGTGGTATGTTTATGAAACCACTTACTTTTAATTCCCAAACTCCACATTGGCACCAGAATTTTGGTAAAATATTTTACATTTAATATGTTTGTGAAATATAGACTTTTTCTTTTTTCCAAATAAATTTGTTGTTAAATCCCGGTGCCATTCATTTGTTTCAACACTTTAGCATTGAAAATGCTTTGCCCCTGAAAAGGTTAAACTCATTTTTTTTTCTTTTTGTTTTTTTAATGTTATGGATTTAGATATGTTTGAGGTTTAGACAAATTCGTAACTTCGGGGTTTAGGCTTCTTTGTAACTACTACACCTTTACTTGCAGATTGTTTTACCAAATGATAAGGAGGTTTTTTTTTTTCAGAATTTTGTTTTTGGATTTTTTTTCTGTTTTAATGCTCTCTCTTCTCCAATTTTTGTCTTTGTTTTTCCCTTTCATTTCATTGTCTTCTTTTATTTATTTTTTTATAAATGCTTCGGCTGTTAAGCATTCCGCAAAGATTAACCCCAATGCTTTTTGCATTGTGGCTAGATTTTGACTTGTTGGTAAAACTGTTTTTAACAAATAACTTTCTAAAGCATACCATTAATCATCTTCAGGAAGAGATATTTGGAGGTGTCATTATGTTTGTACTCCAAAATGTTGTTGAATATATTCGGAAATGTTTTCGCACTTTATTATTATTTTTTTTATGCATTCATTTTTGCAAAAATTCAAAATCTGCACCACTTATATTTCTTTGCAATGTTAAATTTGTTTGAATACTACATAGTGTTGGAGAAGTTGCATTCTATACATTCGAATACATTATATTTTCGACTTTTGATTGCTAGTTTTAAAAACTCAAAAAAAAAAAAAAATGCAAGAATTACTTTTATTTTTAATCTATAATTTTTTTTCTAAAAAACAGCAAATAAATTAATGAAATTGGACTTAATACAAATTTGTAATATCCGCCCTAATAAATGAAATCGCCCTCATGAACGGCGTACGCCCTACGTTGGAAGTAACTGATATAAAATATGTGCTGAAGTTTAATGTATATAATTGATGAAAAAGATTTGTCTTAAAAAATTCAAATAAATGAATATATATATATACAAAGTTCCAAGTCAAAAAATTAGAATAATAAAAGAAAAAACCTTTTTGTGTATCGCTTATACAAAAAGTAATACAAGATATACTTTAATATTGTAGGAATCTACATAGTTTGTAGAATCTTTTAGCAAAAAAATTAAAGGAAATAATATAAAAATTAACACACTTAAAAAAACCAAAATATTAGAATAACCATTTACCGGGTTCAAAATATTAGAATAATACATTGTAAATAATAGGTGTTTAAAAAAAGAAGGAAAAAATATATATTCTTTAATATTTTGTAGCATCGCCTTTACATTTTATAACAGCGCGAACTCCCTTTGCCAAGCTAGCTACAAGTGGTTCACAATGTTTTCTGACCAGTGCGGAAAGAAGTTCAACTTTGTTTTTTGGTGCCATTTTCTTGCAGTCTTTTCTTCATTATTCCATACAAATTCTGTATTAGATTTTAATCCGTTCGAATTAGCCGGCCAAGGGAGCACGTTGATTTTGTGTTGGCTAAGCCAGTTCTTGGTGGAGACTGACCTGTGTGGAGGTGCTAAATCATGTTGGAAAATAAAATCGTCACCACACATATCTTCCGACGTTGGTATCATGAAATTCTAAAGGGATTTATTGATCTATCTCAGAATTCGTTAACGATACATAACCTTAAAAGACCATCTGCAGTCATGCAAGCCCAGATCATTACACTGGATGCAAATTTTGCTGATCGTTTCATGCCGTTCTTGTCATATGCTTCTTGCTTTATTCACTATACACGAACCCCTTGATCACCATTTGTTACGCAAAACACACTCTCATCACTAAAAAAATATCTTTTTCCAATCATCCAGACCCCATAAATGCCCTTTTTGCACCACTTCACTCTCTTCTTTTTTGTTTAATAGTCACGAGGGGCTTTATCTTTGGTACACCAGATTAAAATCCAAGTTTATGGAGACGTCTTAAGTAGTGTAGATTTACTCACATAAATACCGTATTTTTTCCACTTTCTATGCAAATATATTACTTTTCTAAAATGGTTCTTTAGCAATACTCCTTAGCTTTCTATCATCTCTCTGAGTAGTTTTTGGCTTTCGACCGCTGTTCAGATGCTTGTTTTCAAAATGTCCGTCGTTAAAATACTGCTTTATTGGTCTACGAACACTTCGTTAAGAACAATTTAATTAACTTGCGATATATTGCTGATTACGACCTTATTTATGCAAATCAATAATATGATGCTTTGTAAACTCCGTTATGTAGGATGAACGACCCATGTTTCACAAAAAATGAAAACAATGATGATGCAAAGTGTTTTTATAACTTAAGAAGAAGTCCCGCAGAAGCTTATTTCATGCTTAATTTATTCAAACTTTCGAACCAATTACGAAAATTCATAAGTATTCTTATTTTTGAACCACCTATTTTAGAATTCTAATATTTTGAATAATGAAAATAATTTTACAAAAATATAATATTCACTGAAAAAATTATCTTTTACAGTTTTAATTTTCTTTAATAACAGGTAAATTTATTAAAACATCAACCGTTCTTCTTCTTCTATTGTACTACACTGACATAAAAATAAATGTAATTTCAAATGCAAATGAAATGAATTATTTAAATTTTTTGACTTCCTGTACATAAATGCATGTTGTATGCAATGATCTTGTAATATTTTTCCGTTTTTTTTTTTTTTTTTTTTTCTTTTTTTATTTGAATACTCATAAGATAATTTTTAAGAATTTTGTAAATGAAAGACTAAAATTATATGATTACAGAATTTCCGTGTTAGAAATCAGACACTGGAAAATTAATTTCCCCTTTTTTAAAAAAAAAACTTTCCAACGTAGTTGAAAAGTGTTTATGAATTCAATTTGTCTGTCATTCTGTCCGTTTGTCTATCCAAGCTCTAACTCGCTTAAATATACTCAGATTTTCATGCAATTGAAATATGTTAATGATTTTTACAGCGGCATGCTCAGTATTGAATATGAAGTGTGTAGCATTAATCTTTCACTTGCAGGAGCACTCAAAAGAATTCTTTTACATTAGGGATAATGAGGAAAAAAAACATTTGCAGTGTATTTTAATGGCATTACTGTATTTCAAATGTATTGAAATTGATATAAATCACTGAATTTCACTACAAGATTATTACTATATAATAGAGTATTCATATCCTTTATCGTTCATTTACAGGGAACACGAAAACACACACACACGAAAGAAATCTTGAACAATAACTGCTGGAAGCGCGTTTTTAATTTCGGTATGCGCTTTTATGGGGAAAAGAGACCTTAAAATATTTTTTTTTTTTTTTTTTTTTTTTTTTTTTTTTTTGTAAATTTCACCTTAAATATTATTCAAGGGTACATTATATGCATTATAGCATGTATTTATCACAAAAAAAAAATTAAAAAATTTTATTTTTGAGAAAAAAAAATGGAATTTTACGTGTTGTCGTAGAAATCTTCGAAATGTCGCATGCGCATTCCATATCAATGAAAATCCCCAATATTTTTTATAAAAGTCTGTTTTATATATATAAATAAAATAGAGCATCGAATTTTATATATTTGAATTTAAAGGTAAAAAAAAATGAAAATTTTTAAAAATTTTTCGAAAAAATTTCCAAATTTCCAAATTTTTCATTTTTTTTTTTTATTTTTTGTAAATTTTATCTTAAATATTATTCAAGGGTACATTATATGCATTATGGCATGCATTTATCACAAAAAAAATTAAAAACAAATTTTTTTGAGAAAAAAATGTAATTTTACGCGTCGTCTTAGAAATCTTCGAAATGCCCCCTGCGCGTTCCATATCAGTGAAAATCCCCAATATTTATTATAAAAGTGTGGTTTATATATATAAATAAAACAGAGCATCGAATTTTATATATTTGAATTTAAAAGTTTAAAAAAAATGAAAAATTTTCAATTTTTTTTCGAAAAAATTTCAAAATTTTTATTTTTTTTTTTTTTACCTTTAAATTCAAATATATAAAATTCGATGCCCTATTTTATTTATATATATAAAACAGACTTTTATAAAAAATATTGGGGAGTTTCATTGATATGGAATGCGCAAGCGACATTTCGAAGATTTCTAAGACGACGCGTAAAATTCCATTTTTTTCATAAAAGTATTTTTTTTTTTTTTTTTTTTTTTTTTTTTTTTTGATAAATGCATGCTATAATGCATATAAAGTGTCTGAATAATAATTAGGTGAAATTTACAAAAAAATAAAAATAAAAATATTTTTAAGGATTTTAAGGTCCCTTGTCACCTTAAATTTAAATAATCTTTTGCATGTTACTCGTTGAGTATAAATTCTATATCTCGTATACACGGCTGCACAAAAGAATTTACGTACCACTCTACATATTAGCGGAAATTGCTGAAGGAAAATTTTAAACTGTGTTATGTATTTACTAGCTAAACTAAATTTCTGCATGCATGTAGTTTATAGATACAAATTTATATATCATATACAGGGCTTCTCAAAGAATTCGGATAATTTTCCGATTGTACATGGGAATGGCTTAAATTGTAATTTTTTGGGGGCTATGCCTTTCCAAGTGGTTCAATTATTTGTCATATTTTAGCTTAATAAACGGTGAAGTTTTTTTGCAATATTCTGAATGTGCTGGAAAGCGTTTCATAACCTCTGCTTGACACATGATTTTTTCGTTCTTGTTATTATAATAAACTAGTAACAGTACAAATTTCAAAGAATTTTTCTATTGTTTATAAAATAACATTTTAAGGAGAAGAACAAACGAAACCTTAATGAGAAATCTTTTCTCTATCGGTTACCTATTTATTTCAAAGCAGCGGAAATATCTTAGTTCATACATAATAAATACGTCTTCTGAACGTGTTGGAAATATCTTAGAATTCTTCTGAATGTGTTGGAAATATCTTAGTTCATACTTAGTTAATATCTTCTGAATGTGTTGGAAATATCTTAGTTCATACCTAATAAATACGTCTTCTGAATGTGTTGGAAAGCGTTTCATAACCTTTGCTTGACACATGATTTTTTCGTTCTTGTTATTATAATAAACTATTAACAGTGCAAATTTGAAAGAATTTTCTATTGTTTATAAAATAACATTTTAAAGAGAAGAACAAATGAAAACTTAATGAGAAATGTTTTCTCTATCGGTTACCTATTTATTTCAAAGCAGCGGAAATATCTTAGTTCATACCTAATAAATACGTCTTCTGAATGTGTTGGAAATATCTGAATGTGTTGGAAATATCTTAGAATTCTTCTGAATGTGTTGGAAATATCTTAGTTCATACTTAGTTAATATCTTCTGAATGTGTTGGAAATATCTTAGTTCATACTTAGTTAATATCTTCTGAATGTGTTGGAAATATCTTAGTTCATACTTAGTTAATATCTTCTGAATGTGTTGGAAATATCTTAGTTCATACCTAATAAATACGTCTTCTGAATGTGTTGGAAAGCGTTTCATAACCTTTGCTTGACACATGATTTTTTCGTTCTTGTTCTTATAATAAACTAGTAACAGTGCAAATTTGAAAGTAATTTTCTATTGTTTATAAAATAACATTTTAAAGAGAAGAACAAATGAAACCTTAATGAGAAATGTTTTCTCTATCGGTTACCTATTTATTTCAAAGCAGCGGAAATATCTTAGTTCATACCTAATAAATACGTCTTCAGTCATTATATTCATTCTTCTTTAAAGATATATTCTAATGATTTCCGTTCGGTTTATCATTACTTTATAAAATCGGAAATATATTGAAAAAATAATAGAAAGTTGCAACTACTGGTTAGTAATTTATTTCAAAGTTGGATGCCTTTAAATTCTTAAAAGGGAAAATAATGATAAACTTTCGAAAAAAGGGAAATGAATGCAATGGTAATTACTGGAACGTTATTTCGGTGAATCGCCGAATTTACTCTAAAAAAAATTCGATGTATAATGTTTGCTCATTATTTTCTTTGAATTTTAAGATGTAATTATCTTTAAACGATAGTGATAAATCAGTTTTCGTGGTATTATAATAAGTAAATTTTTATTTCCCACTAAGCAACCGTATAGGTTCTTTCATGAACTAATTTTTGAACGATAGTGAGATTTCTACCCCACATTGTCGTGTTCCAAATCAGAATTATTGTTGTGATTTCCCAAAGTTGGTTACAAATGAATGTTGTACATTTGAAGTATTCATGACCCAACGCAAAGCATTCAGTAAATCAATTCTCATTAGAACAACTTTAAGGTAAATTCTAGTACGTCAGCACACACACACACACACACAAAAAATTCCTCTTTTTTTCATGCGAAAGTGTTATATCGAGAGATCATAGTAATAATCTAATATATAAAAATGAAAAGTTGTCTGTCCGTCTGTAAATCTAAACAAATTCACAGTTTGGAAGCCAGAATTGTGAAAGTTTACGACATGTGTATTAAAACACGGCCGAGACCTCTAAAATAATCTGGAATCGAAATAATTTACAGTAAACTTTAATTTAATAAAAAAACCACCAATTTTACAGCAATTTCATATCAAATTTAATCATTTTTCGTTATAGCAGTTACCAGCAATTAAAAATCCACAATAAAATTTTTATCACACAGTTAACTTTCTATGGCAAGATTTCCACTTGAAAAAGAAAATGAAATAAATAGTTTAAAGAACTTAAAAAAAGGGTGAATATTCCGTCATAACTTTTCTATCGCAAGATTTTCCCATGAAAAAGGAAAATAAATAGTTTGGCTAATTTTAAAAACAGTGAATATTACGTCATATTGGAAATAAAATGGACGTCAACATGTGAATATATAATCACATAGGAGTTTGAAAAAACGTGTTGAAACATTATAAAAACCCGATTATGAAACAATTGGCATATTTTATCATTTTGAGGACCTCTGAATTTGTTTTCGTCATTTTAAAATCTATTTCATACGTATACGTGTGTGCATGCGTGAATATGAGAATTTCCACAAAAGGTCCTTAGCTCATTCTTAGTGAAGAACTGAAATAAATATTTCAGATTTTTTCCAGATCACAAATTACATTTACCAAGTAAGTGGGTAAACTGTCGTCAGAATTAAATGAAAAAAAAGTGTGAAAATTACGTAAATTAACTCGCAATCGTTGATTTTTCAAAACAAAAATTCTTAAAATTCCGGTAACGCCGGTCACTTGAGCTAGTGAAAGTTATAATATGAAGCAACTGAAAATTATAATATCCGGATTTAATTTCCAAAGAAGCTGTGTCATATACGTGAAAACGAATTTCATTAAAAAGTTTTATTATATCAGAATAGTTTGATTAATGAAGAACTATATATGAGTAGAAAAAAAATATACATTTACTAAGAACTAGAAAGTTAGATATGATTTAATGTGCAATACGAATGTTAAATATTTCAAAATGGTTTGTGTCAGTAATGTGTTTTTTTTCAATGCCAACATTGATTTTGTATATTCGCCTGTACTTATGTTTAATAGATTTTAAAGGTTTATCGGGTTATTTGCCTATTCGCCTGTACTTATGTTTAATAGATTTTAAAGGTTTATCGGGTTAATTTGAAAGGAATATGTTTATTTCATAAAATATACAACTTGGAATATAAACTCTTAAATGTTAAGATATACCTATAGTGAATATTTTTATTTTTTTAATTAGATTTACCACAAATAACGTCCCTTATACAAGCTTCTAGAGGACAGTAAGTTTTCATGTTTTCACTATGTGACTAGAAATATGATGTCTACAATTACTTAAATGCATCTATAACAAATCAATATCCTCATTATACAAAATAATATTACAAAGAGAAAAACATTTATACAATTAGAAAGAATTATTCTGCTATTTAAAAAAATAAAGTTCGAGTTACAATGTCGTAAATATTTATATTTATCAAAAAAATAAAATTCATTGTCATTGGTCAGCAGAACCTAAAAATGTATCAAAATCGTTGCAAATGAATTTCGAAATATAGAAGTTTGAATTACTTTACAGAACAAAAGTGCTTCCTATAAATATAAGAATAATTTATCTTTACTCTCTTCTATCTATACAAGAACAAAGGATTGAATTCATGAAAATTTTCGACTTCCGGTTTTTCACGAATGTATACATTAAAAAAGTCTTGAACACGATATGACTGTTTTTAGAAAATGTTTGTCCGTGCGTCTGTGTGTCTGTCTGTCTCGGTGTATCTATGTTTACCTCTATGGAAAACAAATAATCCGTCTCTAGAACTAATTCACAGAATTTAATTAAACTTCAAATTCATGCTTCAGGTTACCTTGACGTATAGCTTTTGGTATAAATCATCCAACTTGTGACGTTGTTATGCTGATTTTTCACGATTTTCACGATAGCTATATCTCAAGAACTAATGAAGGGAATTCCATCAAACTTCATATTATGTTAGACCTTTACATTAAAAGATGCTGGTAGGGTTTCGGTGTAAATCGATAAACAGCTGTTGCTTTTTTTCTGTGTTTAACCAGATTTTCGCAAAACGAATAGCTTATGAACTACTGCACAGAATATATTCTGTTAGACCATGACATATAAAGATATTTATTGGGTTTGAGGGTATATCATCAAATTGGTGTCATCCGTGTGATTTTTTTTTCACTATACAGGTTGTAACTGAAATGCTTCAACAGACGTAGAGGGATGACAGGATGACAGGAAACTTGGATTGAGCATGGGGTCGCAAATGACGTTTAAAGGATGAAAATCAAGGAAATGCGTTTAGAAATGGACGAAATGAGACAAGAAAGAAACATTCCAGAAAATTATTTATTGCACAGAATAGGTACAACACAGCTCGTGATGTCCAAAGAAAACAAATATTTTACAACAAGTCTTCAAAATGTCGATCGCGGACATTATTACACAGCCTACGTTATTACACAGTTACACCTACGGAGTAACGACTGGCGGACACGCTTAAATTTGCATACGTGGATTCCTGCTCACAGATTTGTTTGGCTTTTATCCAAAATTTTGTTATCTTTTTCTGACCGTATATGCACAAAGTGAAAGGAAAACCATCTTCGTGCTACTAGCCAGTTCTGCACAAAAGCAGCATGCGAGATTTCGATATTTTTATTAGTTTTGCGATTTTCACCCTTTAAAAATCATTTGCGACTCCATGTTCCATTTTGTTCGTCTTGATGAGTACT
This sequence comes from Maratus speciosus, assembly GCA_963932465.1. Taxonomy (NCBI): domain Eukaryota; kingdom Metazoa; phylum Arthropoda; class Arachnida; order Araneae; family Salticidae; genus Maratus; species Maratus speciosus. The sequence goes on from OZ010791.1 coordinate 549,647,697, forward strand.
ATTATCCCCTAAGTTTGTTGTAGCATTTCAGATACGCCCTGTATTCGGGATAGCTATATCTCAAGAACGAACAAATTACCGCTTAATTTTCGTTGCCGATTTACATCGAAGAAATATTTTCGAAGGTCGCATCGTGCCAATTGAAATGTTTGTTGGATGAAGAATAAAGTGCTTTTTCATTAGAATATCCGGTGAAAAGCTTGTATTTTAAAATATTCCATGCATAACTGTAAATTGCATTATCCGTACAGTAAATAAAAGTTTATAAATCTACAATAATACATCGTTAAACTTTCTTACGTATGCAGTAGTATTACAAATATTATTTAAACTCCGGACAAAAATATTTTATTTCATAACGAATATAATTGTTTTAGACACTCGAAAAAGAATATTATTATATAATTTTCATTTCGCAAAAATAATCTTTGATCAAAAAATATTCCCTTTCATCTAAATTTGAAAAAACTTTTTTTTCTTTCCCAAAAGGCTATTCAATAAAAGTATTAAATTTGTAAGCTTTCTTTTTCAATTTTACTAAGTTTTCATGGGATAAAAATTGCCTTGACAAAATAATATATATATATATATATATATATTCTATACATGTTTTTTTTTTTTTTTTTTTTTTTTTTTTTTTTTTTTTTTTACTTTACAAAAGTTACTTAATAGATAAGCTTAAACTGTATGTTTCGAATACAAATGAAGTTAATATTAGCACAGACATCTAATCTATTTTCGATATATTATTGAACAAAATAAATCAACCAAAAAAAATATTTATATAATTTCCTTACAAAACTTGATTTAAATATATTTTTACCCATCAGTTTTTAACAGAAAACTAAGTTTATATATATATATATATATATATATATAAATAAATTTTTGGTTAAATAACGTTAAGTTACTTTAATAAATACAAATTTAGAATTAACATAGTGTTTCAAATTAATAGATGAAATCATTTAGGGTATATAAAATAACTTCCTTTGATGTTAAAATATTTTTCTAACAATGAGAGGGCCAACCTTGTTAATCACAGATTTTTTTTTTTTTTTTTAATATATGTTGTAGGGTAGAGACCCCTTAGTGTCAGGTTCAATGGATTTTATCCAACGCTCCTTTGTTCTTGAGAAACCGGCGGTCTAATAATAGTACACAACTTAAATACTTACATTAACACCGCCACCATAGGTTGGTCGTAGCTCCGTTGGTACGGCGTTCGCTGGCTAATCTGCGGGCCCGGGTTCGGTACCCGAGCGCGCTACTTTTCTTTTATAAATATACTTGTAATTATAATTTAATAATTTCAATTACAAATTTTAATAACATACATCAATTATAAGGTTGACAAACTTAAATTTATCATTTTTTATTTCTAAATTAAAATTTCTCATCGTTTAAAGAGGTTTAAAAAGAAATTGAATCTATTATTGAATGATAAAAATTCCAAAATTGTGACCAAATCTGTTGTGGCGCCTTCTAGTTATGATAAAATAAAAGAATATTCAAATAAAATAAAAATAAAAGCAGAAAGAATATAAAGGTGAAAGCTAAAGAATTGAAAGCGCAAGCATACGTATTACAAATTTAAAAATCTTTAATATGCAAAAAATAGGTTGTAATTTAATTCTGATGCTAATTTTTAATATAATTATGCTTGTTACTTTAAAAACAGAATAATAGTATTATCGCATTGACTTCCTTTGCTAAAGCAATGCGTAAATGATGTTTCTTTAAAATCACGAATTGACACAATTGCTCAGTATCATTGCATCGATAAGGCATATATGAAATACATTTTAAAAGTGATTTTTAAAAAATTAACATTTTTATGATGTTTTATATAACTATTTAGTTAAAAGTAAAAAATTAAATAGGTAAAAATTATAATTGATGTAAAATATTATAAATTTTAATTGACAATGAGATTATTAATTATACTTACAAGTATATTTACAAAACAAAAAATGAGAAAAACTGACTTAGCGCATTCAGGTATCGAACCCTGGCCCGCGGATCAGCCGGCAAACGCCATACCAACTGAGCTACGACCAACCTATCATAGCGGCTGCAAAGTAAGTATTTAAGTTGTATACTATAATTAGACCCCCCGGCTTCTCAAGAACTAAGGAGCGTTGGATAAAATCCGTTGAACCTGACACTAAGGGGTCTCTACCCTACAACATAAAATAATCAAAATCTGTGATTAACAAGGTTGGCCCTCTCCTTGTATGTGAAAGTTTCTGTTGCTATAAAAAGCGGTGAGAAACAATCAAACAAATTTCTTGATATATACAATTGGTTTGTTATACGTAAGTAATAGCAATTACGCAATCAGCTGTTTAATGATAATTTACAGATGGAAATTAATGATTCAATATGACACAACTATATATCCATCGCGCAATTGAAATTTGAAACTACATTTTTCTATTTTTTGGCTCATTTGACTTTTTATTTACAAACAAACCTGAAATGTACGTACACATGCGATCTGTTAAAATCATTCATTCCAAAGATTTTCATCCGCTTTCTAAAATTGAAGTGACAAGCAATACGTGTATGTTGAAAGGTTACAAAGCATTTATAAAAGAATCCAAATGCATCACTCCAGTCTAGAAAAAGTGTGTGAGTGGATAATAAAAACATGGAAGGAAATTAAGCCCAACCTAATTCAAAAGTCATTTCAAAGATAAAAAATGTAGTATATCTAAAAATCTAGATAGAACTGAAAATGATTACTTATTTTTGGATTACACTGTAAAATAAAAAATCTGGAATTCTGAAAATGTAAATTTTAATGCTTACTGAAATTTTATATCTACCCGTACGAAGAATGTTGTAAATCTGTTAAACTTGTTTTTGTAGCTTCAGAAATCAATAGCTTTACAAATGAATCTACTAAAATTACAGTAATCTTACAAACATTTTATCTGTGACCCGGGTTGCGGTTTCGTAAAAAAGACTAGGTATCCCAGTTTCCTAAGAAATTCTTAGTAACCTTACAGATTTTTTGATTTATGGTACAAAAGTGTTTCTGTTTTATGATTTTTTTGTGATTGCCGTTACATAAAAAGATCTAGAAATCCCAGTTTCCTAGAAAAGTTTTTATAATGTTACAGATTTTGTTTTACAGTGTAGAGTGACAATAATGTAGAGGCGAAGCAGAATTTGATGATGTGCCTGAAAATATAACAGAAGACGAATATGACGAACATTTTACGTTACTAGATAATGAAAGGTTTTCTGTTCACAATGTAATGTCATTTCTTTTAAATAAACAGTATTTACGGTACATGTAGCAATATAATTTGTTTAAGTTCATCTTTTGCTTATTTTAAATCTATTTTTTATATATTTGGCGTATAACGTGCTCGCGTAATTTATGATCTTATATATGATATTAAAAGGGGTTCACTATACGCCGGATTTTAATATATATATATTTACAAAATGAAAATATTTGACAAAGTAAATATCATACTTACAGAGTAAGAAAAGGGAAAGAAAGGTTGATAGGAATAAAAAAGCAACATTACCTAAAATTCTTTAGATAACATTGTAATACAGGTAACAAAAGCACCGTATTGAGAATTTTAAGTGGGATGTTACAGAAAACCAAGTTTTTGATATTCTCAAATTCAGTGACGCTTCCAAATGTAACCTCTTAACCTACAATGACGGGCATAGCCCGCGTACGATGATCGAGCCAAATGTAAATTCCTCTTACCACTAAAATTTCACAGTAAATATAGTTTAATTTAATCGTCGAAATTTTATGATTAAACAAGGCGAAAATCTCTATTAATTTTTTGTGGTAGCTATGGATTTGCCAAACCGTGGAGCTGTTAAAAGTAAATCGTAGGCTTAACGAATTCGACAATGCTACCATTTTGGGAAGAACTCGGTTTTTCAGGCATTGCTATCAATGTGATATACTTATTAACTCTGTCTCCGACCAATTATACTTATAAATTGAAATGTTCCATAAAATAATTTTTAATGTATTTTTTTTTTTTTTTTATGCGACAAAAAATGTTAACTTTCCCCTTTTTTAGAACAAAAAAAAAAAAAAAAAAAAAAAAATGAAAATGAAAATTCAAGAGGAATATAAAAAGGAAAATACAGAAGTCATCGCATAAATTCATAAATCTTTTAATAATACACAATAAACATATTTTAGAAAATAAAATCACTTTTCACAAATGGGCAATAATGGCGCCTCGTTAGTTTTAGTGAAATACATATTAGATGTAGTAGTAAAAGTGAAAAGGTATGTATAATTTTATTTTCCACGCACCGTTATAAATTTGCCAAAGGCAATTATATTTTCTATACCACATATAAGTAACGCAGCAGGATTGCATATTTTAAAAAGTATCACTCGAAACATTTATTGGCTTGTTAATAAATGTATTTAGTTCTTGTGTATCTTTAAATAACAAAATTGAGAAAACGAATTCTGAAAAGTTTTATTTTTAATTGTCTGTTTCCAAAAATTTCGAATCTGTGTACGTGAATCTGTAATAAATTATGCTTTATTGAAACACCAATAAAAATGAATTACCCTTTATAAGAATGAACTATTTTTGGATAGAACACAAAAATTAATCTATTTATATAAAATCCAAGTCTCTGTGTGTCCCTCACGATTCCGGTAGGACCACCTCATTGAAATGAGTAATTGTTGAAAAATACTAATGCAGGGTTACCACAGTAGCGCCAAATGTTGGCCAACTTGGAGATAGCTGGCTGATTTGGCGAAATTCCCATTTAAAACCATTAATCTTTCATAAAGGAGGTCACCAAATTTAATTTAAACTCCGCTCTTTTAAGATATTTTTTTCAAAATCTATGGGTGAGAATTTAAAGTACATCTTTACATCTTCCTCCCGATGCTACTAATAAAATAACCGCCAATAGACGACGCTGTACTGTATGAGCTCCTAACTGCGCGATTTTAATGTGCTTTAGGTACTTTTCCAGTATAGGTGCCTTGGCGAAAAAGGAAATTTGGCAACATATTTTCCGGGAACCTATCCACTGTTTCATTTTATATACAGACGCATTTTTTTTTCGATATTTATACGATTTATTTAACGATGTATTTTATACAGAAACAGATGTAATTTGTACATAAAAACATGAATAATATACATATAAAATAAGCATATAAAAAAAAAAAACGCTCATCAAGTTTGTTTTCATAGCTGTTTATATGATTTGACAACAAATTTCAATATTTTCCCGTTATACGGACACCATGCCAAAATATATGCTAATGCGCCAATTATTTCAAAATGCTAAAAGATATTTGTGATTATATGCCAGCAGTTTGAGTTTTATTTTATTGCTTTATTTTATAACAGTTATTTGTTCAATTATTTTAAGTATATATTTGTGCTTTAATGAAATAGTTCGTAAAAGTCTGGAATTTTCAAATGTTATATTTTTTAAATGCTCACTTTAGTATCGACAATATTTTTTCTTTTATTTTTCAAATGCCTCAATTCACGTGATTTTCATTTTGTGCCAAGTATTACGCTTGGCGACAATGGTATCCGTATAACGGAAAAGTACCCAAATCTCACTTTCTGATGCCTAAATTACACCAAGCTTTTTTTAAAAAACGCCAAAGCCCCTACAGTGGAAAAGTATCAAACTGTCTATTATTTTGCGCTATCTGTGTTATAGTTTATACTATATGCAAGGTGAGTGAAGCGAAGAGTTTAAACATTAAATATTAAAGTTTCGGCACAGATGTCATATACGCCCCATGTTGGCGCGATTTTTTTCTGACGCCAATGTCATATACACAACGGCTACTTAACTGTCGCCAAAGTGTCGTTATTTTGCTGGAAATGGTAACCCAGATGTTGTTGTTTATGCTGTTGATGTTTTCGCCAAATTGGCGTCGGAAAAAAATCGCTCCACTATGGGGTATATATGACAACTGTGCCAAAGGTTCTATAAAGCAGTATAAGACTAAAAAATTAAGAATAAAATAAATGCAAAATAAGACTAGAGAAGAAAGAAAAATCATGCATTAAGCGTAGAATATGAAACACTTTCCAACACATCCTGAATGCTTTAACAAAACTTCGTTTATTTAGGGAAATAAGGTAAATAAGATAACTAAGTAAACATTTTAGAAAACGCATAAGAAATTTTAAAAATTGATTTCCGCAGTTACCGTCTATAGCCAATAGTACCGTTATTACATGCCACTATTTAGCTAAAATTTAATTTAAACAACCCTTAAAGCTACTGAAATCACATTTCCAGATATATTATCATCCATAGACGGTTATGTATCCAATTCTTTGCGTGACCCTGTATATCATTTTATCTATATTCTACAAACATTTCTTAGTAAACTAAATGCAGTTCAGCGTAAAACTGCACAACTCCTTTAAAAACCACCTTTAAGCAATTTATTCTCATACTCAGTAACCCTTACGAATTCTTTTGTGTAGCCCTGCATATGAACTGTAGCATTTATACACACGGTATAGTATGCATAAGTGTAGTGAAACATAAAAGCGCATATCATAATTAAAAATGCATTTCTAGCAATCATTGCTTATGTACAATACTTCGGAGAAAATTTCTTGGCGAGAAAGAAGCTTGCCAACGTACTTTCTGAACCTATTTTTTGCTTCATACTCACAAGCAATTTTTTGCATATGTATACAATTTATTTAATGTAAAAAAAGCTATTTACCCATTTTTATAAAGAAACAGAAGTAATTTTTGCACAGATGTCATATACGGATCGGGGTTGGCGTAATTTTTCTCTGACGCCAATTCGGCAGAAATCACGCTTTCGAATACCAGTTACTTATATATTTTTAAATTATTTGCCATCATTTTGAAAAGGAAATAATTATAAATAAATAAAAGCTTGAATAATAAATATAGAACAAAACAGTTTATATAATTTAAAAACAGAAAATAAAAGTAAATAAACAATTTATTAATAAATAAAAAACAATAGCGGGTTACCATGGCAGGCAAAATAACACCATTTTAGCGACAGTTAGGTATCCCGGTTCATATCTGGAATCTGTGCCGTAATTTATATATATAAAAAAAATATTATATATATTTAGAAACGATTTTTTATGTATATAAGTGCATACATAAACAAAAATAAAAGTTCATTACATTTGTTTTCATAGCTGTTTATATATTTTGACAACATATCTCACTTTCTGATGCCCGAATTACGCCAAGCTTTTTTTAAAAATGCGCTATAATGGAAAAGTACCTAAATAAATAATTAACAGAAATAACCAATTATACAAACTAAAACTTTTTGGTACAGATGTCATATTCGCCACATATTGGCGCGATTTTTTTCGGTTGCCAATTTGGCGAAAACATCAACAGCATAAACAACATAATCCGGGTTACCGCATCAAACAAAATAACGACACTTTGACGCAAGTTAAGTACCTGTTGCCCATATGATATTGGGGACAGAAAAAAATCGCGCAAATATGGGGCGAATATGACGTCTGCTCCAACTTTTTATTTCGAGATCAAAGCATTGTTTTTAATTTCGATTAAAAATACATATACCCTTGGATAACTTTAGTTGAAATTAGGTTCACGGCTTAATATCTCATTCCATAAACCTAAACAAACACAAGTGATTCATTCATCGTGAACCGTAAAAAATATTAAATAATTGAGGTAATCATTCACAAAGTAAGTTCTCCAACAATCAATGGGCAATATTCTAATGACGTCATAGTAGATAAAATTGTGGCGGTATCATTTGTTTATGGTTTGAAATCACAAAGATTTAATTTTGCAATGTCTCTTAGATACATTATTTTATTGTCATATTTATGAGCTCAGAACAAAAACATATTTTTTAATTATTTAGTTATTAAAGACGGAAAAAAATTATATATGTGCATGATTTGAAAAATTTAAATAATTTTCTTTCTTAATACTAAAAAATAACATCGGGAAGTAACAGCGAGTTTAAGTTAAATAAGTTTAGCTGTTTAATTCTGTTGTAATATTCAAAATAACTGTATTTATTAGATTTCAGTAAACAACATCAGTGCCCGATTAAACTTTGAAGTTAGAGGAATTACAATGTCATTTCATGACCTTTCTTTTGGAGAAGCTGTTCTAAATTCCACATATACATGGAAACTCTTCAGTGTTAGAAATATTATTCCTAGGACTGGCATAACATGAGAACGGCCTGAAATTTTACACAAGTTTTTGAAAACTACTTTATATCAGAAATTTTACTAAAAACTGGTTACTTTTTTGTTATAGAGGCCCACACTATTAGAATTATGACAAGTTGCAACCAATTTCGTCAACGTCGTAACCAAGATCGTGAAGCACACACATATAATACCATATAGTACCGTTTCATGAAATGGTATACGATAATTTAATAGTTTTTACATTACTTCATTTTTAAGGCTTAACAATCTAAATTGTCCAATATATGAATTTAAAAAAATGTAAACAAGATTGAATAGACATGACCGCAAAGAGCCTCAAATCTGCATAACACTTGAAACCAAACTGTGCAGATTAGTGGTCTTCTACTGTACACAGTTTTTCATAAATGTGTTTCGTTCTTAAAATGTGTTATTTTCATCTATCACTGCAGAACAAACGAAAAAACTCATATTCTTGCACATGAGTTGTATATATCTTTAGATCTATATTTCCGTCATTTTTGACGGGCTACCTTTCTAGTACATTTATAATGTAGAAGAATAATCAAACACTGATTAATATAAATATCTATAGTATAAAGGAAATTTATTGTCGTTTTGTGTATTTTTGAACTGTTTTAGAAAATAAAATTTTAAATAGTTCAAATTATTATATGGCATGTTTAAACGTATTGAACTCTTTTATCTCATCAATGATACATAATAAATGTTACTAAAATATTTTTAAGTTTTTATAATTAAACTTACATTATACATTATACGTTGTATGTTTATTTATTATCAGCAGTATTATGATAAAATTTTGTCGCTCGCTTTCAATTTTACATTTTAAAGGCATTTCATGTCTGAAAATTTTTATTCTGACTTAAACACGTCAGATGCATAAAATGTTCCATAATGAAAATCCTTTAAGATATCACCAATAAGTAGATGTATTTAAATTGATATTTAAAGTGCTTTATATATTTTTTAAAAAAATGTGAATTCTTTTACATAAGAGACCGCGGTTCGTACACAAAAGCTGTTTGCCTTTACATGTATTATCACACCTTACATTTCACACAATCAGTTTACATAATGTATATCAGACTACAAATAATTATGAATATTAAATTTATGTAAATGTGTATCCTTTATTTCAATAACATACATATATTCATAAACTTTAAATGTGTTCCTCTATATAGCGAATTGTAAATAAAAATCTGTAAAGTTACTAAAGTATTTCTAGGAAACTGGGATTTCTGGAGTTTTTTATGTAACGACAACAACGAAAATTCCTGTAACAGATACACTTTTGCACCGAAAATCAAAAAATATGTAAGGTTACTGAGAATTTTTTAGGAAACTGGTATGCCTAGAACTTTTCAAGTAAATACAACCAGGGTTACAGATAAAATTTTAGTAAGGTTACTGCAATTTTAGCTGATTCATTTGTAAAGTTACAGATTTCTGTAGCTTTACAAAAACTAGTTTTCTAGATTTACAGTTTTTTTTTTGCACAGTTGAAGATGAAAGTTTAGTAATCATGCAACTTTACATCTGTAGAACTAAAGAATTTTTTTTTTTTTTTTTTTTTTTTTTTTTTTTTTTTTTTACACTGCGAAGAGACATTCACATATAAATTTATTTTGAATGTTTTATTATTTTGAATGTTATTTAGTTGCAGAAAACGAAAAGTACTTTACAAAAACTTTAAAAATAAATTTAAATATTTTATATATATTATTTGTTTTCTTTTTGTGCATAAAATAATAATAATAATAAAACTAGCGGAAAATCCAAAACTATCAGTTAGTTACAAAATCAGTTATTCTTACTTCAAACTTAAAGTTAACATTAGAAACAATTTATTTTACTCTTTACATACTTTTATTCTGCATACGGTTTAAGGAATAGACGGTATATAATCATGTTTTGAATAAATATCTAGTAAATAAGCAATAACAACTAACAAATATCAAGTCTTTAGAAAAAAAAAGAAACATTAAAAGGAAATATGGACCTAAGAAAACAATATATATCAAATGACAAAAGACGGTAAACTTCTTTGAAAGTTTTCTTTGCTACCATCATACTTTATTTTTTCTCAACAAACTAGAAAATCTGACAAAAAATACCATACAAAACGTTGAATGAAACTCATGAAAAATGCATGTTCTTGAAAAATATTTTCAGCATATTTTTCAACATGAAGTTAAAGATATAAAACACGAAACATAAAATTTCATATTAATGTTTTAATATAAAAATGTGTACATTTTAGAGAAAAGGCGATTTCGAGAACTACTTACTAATTCTGATATATATATATATATATATATATATATATATATATATACATATATATATATATACTGGTTGAACCAAACGTTCTTAAAACTTAAAAACTCATAAAGAAGGCAGAAATTATGATAAAGGAGTGCGGTTTGCAAGGAAGGGCTCTCAAGGCAGTAACATTCTTTTTAGCAGCAAATTAAAAAAAATCTCATATATAGGTTCATTGTGTTTCGAGTCGACAGCGACCTCTACATGTGATTTTTTTAACAAAATTTCTTTTTGCTGGTAAAAATAATCCGACTACCTTGTGAACCCTTTCTTACAAACCACACCCCTTTATCAGAATTTCTTCCTTTTTTGTTAGTTTTTAAACTTTTAACGAACTTTTGGTTCACCCGGTTTACGTATTTGCATTTTAAGCGAAATAAAATACATTTGAATTTCAAAGCATTACAACAATGCTTATGTCGTAACAATACGTAACGTAGATTATATTATTTCTTAACTCTTCAAAAGGAATATACAATCCAAGTAAACCATTAACATACAAATAAAAAAATGTTAGTGACTACATTCATTTGCCAATATGAGGTGAGGTATATTAATTCATCTTGCTATTTGTAGTACATTTTTAACTAACAGAGGGATTTAATCTTGCTAACTTATACAAGATGTGTACTTGTTAACTTATAATAGAAAATAACAAATCACATGAAGGAAAAAAATGGAAGTTGTAGAAATACAATATTTAAGATTCACTTATTTCGAATATCAATACGAGTACTGTAGGAATGATCTACATTGTTCTTAATTTATGATAACTTATTAACTTCAATTACTATTTTCTTTATAAGTATTTTCTATGTACATTTAAAGGAAAAAAAATAGATAGAAAATGTATGTTTTTTTAAGTATGTCTGTAATTTTATCATGTTATTTGCATCAGACGTCGTTACTTATAATTTTACACTTATGTGGCTTCATACTAAAGTACATTACATTAATAATTCTGAATGTTAAAGTTAATCAAACTGTATGAGCACTCTGGAACTAAATTCGAAATTCTCGCTTATAGACAATAGAGTACGTAATAGATAGTTTTAGCATGTATCTCTCTATTCTAAAGAAAAGTAACTACCGCTGTCACGACCGCCGCCGCCGCTGCCGGTTTTGAATTTTTTGTGACCGGAGGTCTTTCTTCGTTAATATTAAGAAAAACAACGCATATTAAAATATGAAAGTCAGTAGTATTATACAGAAATGTTTGATAAACACGCAGACAGTTTTAAAATCGAAGAATTATTTTAAGAGATATTTAATGCTAAAGTTTGACAAAATCGTTCCACTAAAAAAGTTTTATAGGAGCAAAAACTATTCATGGAAATTTAATCATTTTTAGATCATTTTATACGTTTGAAGTTCCCGGTGTGCAGACTGTATTTCTTTTTTTAATTTGACTCATTTTTTGAGATTTCATTTCTATTTTAAATTAAAATTTTCAGCATTTCTAGCGATATTTTTACATTATTTTAGAAAATGGTATTAATTTAAACTGTTGCCAAATGTATAAACAACGCAAACAATAATGTTTGCTTCAAATTAAAAATTTATTTACATGTGACTATTATAAACATAAAAAATCATTTGGAATTAGAATTAAATAATTATGTACAAAAAGCAGGAACGTATTAAAAATTACGTCATAAAAACTATACACGTGAATTTTAAAAGACAAAGGATATTCTAAAATAATAAATTCATTAACATGCGTTAGAAGTCTTAAATAGGAGAAATTACGTCATATTTACGTCGCATTACAGTTATCACATAAAATGAACACAAAATAATATTGCAAAACAGTTTAAATTTAGAAATTGCGCTAGACATTTATTTGATATTTTGAGAGGATCTTTTCAACTATTTTTGTAAGGAAATCACAAATAATATTTCATTTCTAGCAAAAGTATTTTCACGTGAATATTTAAAAGAGAAAGAATAGCTTGATCAAAATTACGTCAGATTAAAAACGATTAATTTAAAATGTCTTATTTAAAAGAACTTTCTTTTCGCTTTGTTAAAAAATACCAGGAGACAAAGACTCTGTTTACTTAATTCCTTTCATATTAGCTTATTTTGAAATGTTAACTTATTTTACTTAATCAAAGACGAACATAGCGATTGTATCTTTGGTACTACTTAGTTATCCCGTCGACCAAAAATCTATCATTCACCAAACTATAAGATTAAATGTCAATAATGGTTGATCTTAAATGTCACATTAACTTGTCTTTAAGCAAGTTACACGTGTCTACGTCATCAAGTTATTTTTATTTCGACGTTTTATTTGTATTTTTATTAATGTTGTACTAATTTATTTGTTCTTTCGTTATTTAAAATAAAAAATGTCAATTTGTATAATTTGGCGAGTGGTTTGGCGATTTATATAATTTGGCGAAATTGGTCGAAAGGTAATCAAGTAGTACCGCAGCGGATTTGGCGTTAAAATTCACCAATCAAAGAGGAATGATTAGAAATCCGTTTATAAGGAGATCGCCACTGTTTTTTAAATTATAATTCAATCGTTCGAAATCTTTTTAAAGCCGATCAAATTAGCGTGCATTTAGAGTCTGCGATGTCTGGACGGGGGTTGACGAGCGTAGGTCGTAGGGGGCAAAGTTCCTAGTTTAATATAATTACTTGAATATTATTATATGACTGCGTAGAAGAAACAGTTTCTTCAACAGAATTTGTCCTCAACTTTCCCATTTCAAATAAATGTAAAGTGTGCATTTCTCTTTATTGGATCTTTTGTCCAAACAAATGTGACTCCCAAGTAATGTAATAACAAGATTTTCTTTGGAAATAATATATTTAATTAAAAAAAAATGTAAAAAGTTACTCATATTTAAATATTTTAAGCAAAATCTCTGCGAAATTTCTCAAAGTAAATGCAGTTACAACGTATTTTGAATACACTGGATTAACATAGAACTGTGTGATAGAAATATAAGAAACATTTGTCCATTCCCACAGTTACAACCAACCATAATATAATCAGATCGTTGTTATTTAAGACAAGCTAATGAATACGCAATCCATTGTTTGAAAAACTGTTGAACTAATGTTGAAAATATTTTTTGTACGCGACCGTCATTAATTCGTTTAATATTGATTTAAATTAATAAATAGACCTGAAAAAATTTTAGACTCTTATTTCCTCTGTGAATAAAAGTTATAAGAATTTTTAATATTACTTTTTGTTAAGAGCAGTGAAATGATTTTGTTATATTATCATTAATCTAGAAGGTAGCCCGTCAGAATGACGTGTTTGCATTTTCAAAAGAATGATTTAGCATTGCATTCATAGTTGCCAACCTCCCGATTTTTTGGATACCAGTAAAATCTTACAAAAACGTTCGCTTTATTTAATTGCATAAATTGTGCGATTGTATAAAGCAAGTATTTTAGAATAAAAATATTGGTATGAAAAAAATCGGGAGGTTGGCAACTATGCATTATAAAAAGAATTATGAAGAAATAAATTTTATCTTATCTGACTAATAGGATCAGGTGGGGTAAAATAGTTATAAAAACAGCCCATTTTTAGGGTTCCGTAATTAGAAAGTAAAAACGGAACCATTATAAGATCACTCCTGTATCTGTCTGTCTGTCTGTCTGTCAGAGTCATTTTACTCGTAAACCATGGAACGTGGAAAGTTAAAATTCGGGGAAGTAATAAAGACCATTGACCCACATATTTTCAGATTAATAAACATTCATAAATACATTTACTAAAAAAGTAGAGGGGCTAATTATGCTACTTGAAAAAAATAATATTTTCTTTGTATATCATGTTTCCTGTGAAAGCTTTTGTAAAGCTGAACTCAAAAATGCATTCTTTTTAATTTTAGGTATTATATTTTCAAAGATATTGTTGAAAATGTAGCGCAAAAATATGTTACTCCCCATCTAATTCCGAATCTACTGAAACTAAAATTATGAAAAAAATTAGAGGTAGTAGACATTAATATAAACCTTGCCGGAAAATTATAGCGATTACCCTAGGTCATATAGTTTTTGAGTAATTAGTATTTTTCTGTTATACACAAATTTCGATTTACGGGCATTCATAAAAATTGTTGAGCATCGCTGAATATACCTATCGTTGCAGAAGAATAATAGCACTGTTGATAATGATTTTCGGAAAAAATCATCGGTAATTAGCCGCGATATTAACCCTTAAATGTACGGTCAGTTTGGACATAACAAAGGACAGGGGCGGCGTAATCTATGCCTAGTTAACAACTTTTAATGATATATGTGTGTAATGTAATGTCCAGTAACAGTATAAAAGCAATTAACATCAAATTGTTAAAAACATATTAATTTAAGGTAGGGGTGCATAATCTTTTTAAAAGAAGAGCCACTTACAAAAATGTCTGGGTTGTCGTGGGCCACGTCAGTAACACAGAGATAATTCTATTTTTGGGAGGTAGGGAGGTCTGTGGTCTACAAAAAACATGGTTTCAGAATAGTGGCAGTTTTACCCCTTTAAGTTCCACTACCCAGTCAGCAAATTATACCCAATTCAGTTGGCAAGGATATATCAACAGTTTATGTTTGTATATATAACAGATATAGCAAGGATTTTTTTCAAGGAGTGAAAATATTCCCTGAATTTATTCGGGGGGATTAAATTTTGCTTTACTAAAAGTACTAAAAAACAAACATAGGCATGAAAGTGGCTAGTGCCGGAAAAAATTTGAACTTTATGAACGAAGTTAAATTGACCTAACACGCAATTTTTTTGCAGCTTATCAACAAAATTTTAGATTTTCCCGCGCCTGATCGACAAAATTCGCGATTTTTCCGCACCCATTCAACGAATTTTGCGATTCTTAACCGACTGACGATATTTTCAAATTTTTCCTCTGGCGAATTTTTAAAATTCACTACTTTTTCTCGCAATAAACTGCCAAAACTCGCGATTTTACCGTAGCCGGTCGGCGAAATTTGGAATTTTTTCGTACTTAATCGACAAAATTCGCGATTTTCCTCTCTTCAATCAACGAAATTTGCTATTTTTTTCGAGGCCAGTCAACGAAATTTGCCATTCTTAACTGACTGAATTCCTTGGGAATTTGGCAGAGATAGCGATTTTTCTCGCGATAAGCAGACGGAACTCACGATTTTTTCGCAGCCAATCGACGAAATTTAGGATTTTCCCGTTCCCGATCAACGCAATTCGGGATTTTTTTTACGCCCGATCGACAGAACTCGCAATTTTTTGTGCCCGATCGACGAAATTCGCAATTCTCAACTGACTGACGAAAATTGAAACTTTTTCACTCGGCAAATTGGCGAAATGCGTGACTTTTTTTTGCGATAAACTTACAAAACTCGCGATTGTTCCGCAGCCGATTAAGAAAATTCGTGATTTTCCCGTTCCCGATCAGCGAAATTCGCAATTTTTCCACGCCCGATAGACAAAACTCGCAATTTTCCCTTATCCGATCGACGAAGGTTGCGATTTTTCTGTGCCCGATCGAGGAATTTCGCTTATCTTAAATGACTGATGAAAATTGTAATCGCGATAAACTGACGAATTTCGCGATTTTTTCGTGTCTGATCTACGAAACTCTTGATTTTACCGCACTCGATCGATGATACTCGATTTTTTCCACGCTCAATCAACGAAATTCGCAATTCTTAATTGACTGGAGAAATTTGCAATTTTCCTGCGGCAAATTGGCGAAATTCGCGACTTTTTTCTCGCGATAAACTGACGAAACTGTCAACAAAACGACGAACAATCAACAAAACTGACGAACAATCAACAAAATTCGCGACTTTTCCGCTCGACGAAACACGCGATTTTTTCCGTGCCCGATCGATGAAATTCGAGATATTTTTCAACTAGCGACTGAGGAAATTAGTAACTCGGAAATTCCTATATTGATACAAATGGTATCGGCCGGGTGATTAATAAAATTCGCGATTTTTAACCGACTGACGAAATTTGCAATTGTTTTTCGTGTCAAATTGACGAAATTCACGATTTTTTCCTGGCTAATTCCATGGATTTTTGTAGTGTAGGTCACATAGATGATAACTACTATGCTTGTTGGCCACAGTTATTTTCGAAAAGTTTGCTTGCCCTTATTAAATTAATGGGATATCTCCCTTAAAACAAGTACCATTTTTCCGTTCCTAAACACTGGTAACCAAAAATCGTAGCATGCGACTTATACTACAAGTAATCATACAAATAGCCTTCTGCAAGCTATGGTCAAAAATTGCGATTTTTGCCAATTATAAATCGATGAAAGTCGCGGGCCACTTGTTAACCCATCGCGGGCCACAGGTTGTGCATACCTAATTTAAGGGGTCTCGGGAATCTAAAAAGAGGAAAAAATTAAAAAAAAGACCATTTTCAACATTTAATGTCTTAAAATGTATATGATTTTAAAACACAATTTTAATTGGGATGAAAGATATAAGTATGTTCTTTCGTTTCATGTATTTCAAAAATTGCAAGATACAGAATTAGTATTTATAGGGGGCTCGAAACTGTTAGACATTTGTCGAACAAAAAATTGGCATAACAGTTTACGCGCAGGATTACAAAATACATATTGCAACTAGAATGAAAATTTTGATGCTTACTGATACTTCAGATTGTAATAATTTTCCTGAACTTAAATAAATTTGTATTTAAAGCATTTTTATATTTTTAATGCAATGTTGCATTTAGCTAATACAAAATTTTTAAAATTTCAACATTAAAATCACCTAAAAATATATCTTTTTGAACAATAAAAAGGAAATTTTAGGTTCAGTTTATACAGACTAACATGAAATACATGCTTTGAAAATTTCATGAAAAAATATTCAGAAGGTTTTGAGGTATCCTGAGCGTTATGCCCAAAAAACGCCATTTGGAAAATAATGACTTTAAAGTTTCGGAAACGCCGCTTCAGCTATTGAGCGGATATAATTCTAAAAGCCAAAACTTCTGTTCTAATGGGAATTTCAAGGAAACAATTATATCAAAACATTCAGAAAATATAGGAGTTTAACATCTAAAAAAATTAAAATTTCTTAAATTTTGAAGCTTTAAGAGTCCTGCGACCACTTAATACTTTCCGGCACGGAGTAATTCTATTTATAAACTTATGAAATAATGAACTGACACCAGAATTTATAAACGAATTTATTAGAAAATGCGAACCAAAGCGCTATAAGTAAGCGTACAAAGTTAAAGCTGGAATCTGCCGTAAATTGACGCACCTGCGCCACCTTGTGGATGGAGTGAATAACGCAAATACGCGGATTTTTTGTATAACGTCATATATGACAGAATATCTACCATCTGCGCATCTCGTGCGCAGGTCTATTTGAAGATATTTACAATTTAAGAGTTATAGGCGGAAAAGCAGACAAAGCTATTTTAGAGAATACCTGTTAAAATTTTAATCATGAATTTCAAATATTTACTCACTCATGGAAGATGAACCTTGTTATTGCAAGATATTTTTGTTAGTTTGTTTTGATGAAAATATGTGTATTTAAAAAAAAAATCGCAATGTCATTTTAATTTCGGGAGAAAAAGCACTAATGCTACGTAAACAGTATTGCCTTTTGCCTCGAAACTAAACTCACATTGCAACTATTTTTTAAATACATATATTTTTATCAAAACAAGCTGTAACAAAAATATTTTGCAATAAATCTGGTAAATAAGGTTAATCTTCCATGACTGAGTAAATATTTGAAATTAACGATTAAAATTTTGACAGGTATTCTCTAAAATAGCTTTGTCTGCTTTTCCGCCTATATCTCTTAAATTGTAAATAGCTTCAAATAGACCTGAATTTTATGCAAGCTATTCAGGCTAAAAGAAAACCATTTTTGTTAATAAAAGTTATAGGCGTAATTTTAATGCCATGGTTTTCTTCCAGGTTTTTTTCCACATTGGAAGAAACTTGTCCACCTTGGGTTTATGTTATTATTTATTAGAAAAAAATGTATTTTAAATATAATGAGCGAAAAGCATGTGTTTAAATAGATGTAATATACCAGTATGTATGTATTTTAAATAAAGTTATGTTTTTCAAATGACGAGTATATTTTTAAAATGATGATTTTATATTTTGAATGAAATGAATGCAACATAAACGCTGGTGTTGGGGGAAAATATTTGACGGTTTATGAACTGCGGCCGGCTAACATGAAAGTACTTTTTTACACTGTTTATTTAATCTAACCCTGTTCATATATATGAAAAGATTAAAAAAATTAATCGATTTTTCCCTCCCAGATATGCTAGAAAAATAAAAATTATGTACATGGATGTGTTTCTAGTAACAATACAACATTTTAGTATTTTTACAACTTGATTATAAAATAACAAATTAATTTTACGTTATCTAAACGTAGCTGATAAATCCTTAAACATTCTTTATGGTTGTTACAACTGTATATTCAAGTACAACAATTGAGTAAGTTATGTAACAAACTACGATTTCTAAAATATACCAGCTGGTTGGGAAATTGCAAAGAGAAATATTTAAAACCTTTAAGCATCTTAAACGTGATTTTCAGCCCTATATTTTTTTTTTTATAAAAAAGTTAAAATATTATTTAATAATATATTATCAAATGTCAGTGATTTTAATACGTTCAATTGGCCCATCTCCGTCCGCAGCCCTGTTTTCTACTACTTATTCCGACTCTTTTGCGGAAGCCCGATTGAAGGAAAAAAAAAAAAAATCAAAAATTGAAACCGGACAAAATTAAAAGGGAAATTTGAAATTATTGTCTACCGACCAACAACTGCTACGTCGAGCTTATTATTAGTCTATAGTTTTCAGTTATTGGCAATTGTTGTGTGTTTCATAAGCCTTTTTCAAATTTGGAGAATGTTCCGTAATTGGGTTATTTCGATAAAAGTTACTTTCATTTTCTAACCATTATTTAACTTTTATACAGTTACAATTGTATACTGTTTTCTCATTTGACGCCGATTATGGCTATCGGCCCGATTACGGAAAGTTATCCATTTTACCCCTGCGAAGAACCGGTGTAAGATAATAAATGTTTAATTGATATACCACGTACTATTCGTAATACCACGTACGATTTGTAAATATTTTATATTTTATTCCAATTTTTGAAGTTTCTTCTATACTTTGTGTGATTTCTGCAATGTTATTCACCTCTGCGAAGTGCAGGTATCCCATGAAAACTATTTTTCCCGGATATGACAGAATGACGGACATATTTCTAGATTTAAAAAAAAAAAAAAAAGAAAAGTCATTTGTCAATTTTTAGGAATTTTTTTAAAGCTGTTGTCTAAAATTCTCAAAATATTTAAAACTATAAATGATCAATTATTGCTGGTTTAATAGTACAAGAATTACTGCTTGCATTTTAAATTAAAGTGGATCCTAATGTAAAATTAAATGAGTTTTAAATGGAATGAATGAAATGCTTCTATTTTAAATATTCTAAATACAATTCGATCAAGAGAATATTTGGCAATTTATCGCCTGCGCCGGTATATAAAAAATATGCCTTAAAATTAATTAAATAATTTATACTTAAACTCTAAGCGTAATAAAACGTTTAATTCTCATTGGAAATACACATGTTTATGTAATTTTTATAACTTTATCTTATCAGGAATTGAATTAAAAACGCTGCTGTAAAATTCTATCTTAACATACATTAACTAATTTTTATATGTCCTTGTTCATTGCATTACAAAAACATAATTCAAATAGAACGTATTAAAATCATTGACATTTAATAATATGTATTAAATAATATTTTAACTTTTTTATAAAGTATAATAAAACACAAAACTAACCTGTTATTCTCTTTTGCGAAGCGAAAAAAAATGAGTTTTCTCAGATAGAGAGTTATTTTTGCAGTTTTGAAAACTACAATAATTAGAACGCCAACGTGGCATTTTTCCAAATAATATAAGTTCTTAAAAGAACTGATTTTGTTTAAATAACTAACTTCAATTAATAAATTGAATAATGGCGAACAAATAAATCGAATTATATCTATACTTCCAAGAATTATGTACTGCAGACGACAAACGAATAAAATCACGGCTGCGCGTGCGCATAGTTATTTCATAGATATCGAACTTATAGATCATCCACAAAGGGGAAAGAAGTTAATAATCCTCTTGTAGTTCACTCCGTCCGCTAGGTGGCGTATGACCTTGATTGACGTGACCTCGCCTTTAATCTTGCGGTTACCTCTGCCATTTAAGATAGGACGCTTACTTATATCGCTTTGATGCGAACTTGCTTATTTTCACGTACATGATAAAAGAAAATTTTTAAATAAATATTCTTGGTGCCGTTTGTTTGTTTTGGAATTAAAATTAGGTGTCCGTTTTTTAAAGGCATCGCCCTCGAAAGATTTAATTAGAATAAATCGCATAAATAATGTGGGATTCGCGATGTTTTGCATTGATTGTAAATCTCAATACGCCTCGAGTGACTTTAAAAGTTAATTAAACACCTATCTGGAAAAACGCGGCACTGACCAAGCCGGAGTTGCAACTTTGAGATCTCAATTCGAAGCGCGCTTAACACAATGCCAAATTTAAACTTTGAACAAAGGTTTTGTTTTAGCTACACTGTAGAGATAACGGTTATTACTACGCTGAATTTAGTTTCATGAAATGCCAAATGAAGTTTAACTATGCACTGCTTTTACTGTCAGTACCAAATTATGTTCATCATAAACAGATTAGGATAATATTAAAAAAAGAGTTATACGAATCTATATTTGATATTATTTAGGTTCCATATCTCTTTAAACTTTCATGGTATACCCATTTACACTTTTCTAATATATACAGTTATACCCCAACCCTACGTTGTATAGCTTTTTACAAAGTCTTAGTATTCTTTTAGCAACTTTTTTTTTTTTTTTTTTTAACAATTACAAATTCATATATTTATTCTACGGAACCCTCTGTGCGCGAGTAATGGTCGCACTTGACCGTTTATTTAATATTTCACAAAGTATTTCACAAAAACATGCAAATTAGTACTAATAATGCTACTTTAAATCATATTGTCAATTAAATTTCGTCTTCGTTCATTGTATTAAAAAAAAAAAAATCAATTACCTTCAATTTCTTATAAATCAGAAAAAAATGTCCTTCACGGACTAATTACCGATAGCTGGCGCCAAAATAATAATTATATAACTTTAATTTGAAAAAGTTCAACTCAGAATAAATCCTGAATTTTTAAAACATGCATAAAGAAACTTGTAATAAATTTTGATCATTAAAAATTATCTTTTATCATTTAATTAAATTGCAACTATTAATTGCATTAAGAGATTTTTTTCTCAAATTCTTTTATTATTTTTCAAATTTATTTTCCCTGCAAAATACAAAATTTCATATGCATTGATATATATATATATATATATATATATATATATATATATATATATATATATATATATATATATATATATATATATATATATATATATATATATATATCAGTGGCGTGGCGTCCGTTCATCGCTGGATGCGGCGATGACCAAGCAATATTTTAAAACTCTTAATAAGCTTTTAAAACTCTACGATCCAGTTTTAGCAGAACATTTGGAGTTCATGTATAAGTGAACGTAAGATTTAAAGTTTCTTTTTGAACATTCAACCATTGAATTTTAGAGTTAATAATTTTTCACCACAAACTTAAATAATTGCGATGACCACCGAAAATTTTCACGCCACGCCACTGATATATATATACTACACGGAATTATATATTCCAGATAGTCCAAGAAATACTCTTTATTTTTTGTCCCAGTGTCTTCAGAGTTCAATGAATATCAAAATATACTTTGTTTTTAGTTTCACTACCGATAGATGGCGCAAACAAAGCGTAAAATTTCATAATGAATGCTATACAAAAGAATATTTACTTATGGAGGGAGAGATTGAGCTGGCAAACTAATTTCAGTTCTCTCTGAATATATACATAATTGAATGTAAGTTATCTCTCAAAATGTTAATTTATTTTGAATAATCTTTCTAAAAATGTAACTTTTGTGAAGTTTTTTTCGAAAAAATAATTTCGAATAAAAATGGCCGAATGGAATACGATAAAGCGAAGTGGGATCCCGATGAGTTGACTCTGGAAGCGTTATACACTTAGCGCTATTATATACAGGCTGTTCAGAGAATAAGGCTCTGATTTCAAAATTAAATATATCAAAAACAAAGATCAATAAAATTATGCGGTAAACAGTTTGTTTGTTATCTAAGCTGTAAAAATGTTATACAGAAGTTTAAATTTAGTTTAAAAACCGTTAACAGATGGCGCTGTAATCGCAATGCCTATAAATTGTGCTTCGAAATCCAGAGAACTAGCGTCTCATTCAAAGATGGTTCCCTATGGAAGGACGGAAAGTTGGAAAGTTGCTTTCTGCCACTTTTCCTTGGGGTGATGTGCAGAAGTGGAGGCATCTGGTCACGGAATTATTGCACCATCTTTAATTTTTAAGAATTTCAATTAATAGAATTTTCAATAAAAAGTTTAGAAATCACTATATAAGAACTTATTAAAATATTTTATTAAATTCACTTTTTAATGTCATATAAATATTTAAATCAAAATGCATATATTTAGAAAAATAATTTTTAGTTTTTATTTATTTTTATATTTTTAATTCACGGCATAATATTTTGGTATTATTGATTATACCTGAAGTATTATAAATAAAAAAGTAATTTCGACCTTTTCATTTATATTTTTAAATCACGGCATAATATTTCGATATTATTGTTTATACCTGAATTATTATAAATAAAAAAGTAATTTCGCTATTTTCTTTATATTTTTAAATCACGGCATAATATTTTGGTTTTAGCACAACACATATGTTTCTTTTCTATATAAACAAAGTTTTGGGGACAGAAATTATGCATTATATTATTTCATTTTTAAAATGAATTGATGATATGCCATATCATCAATGTCGAAGCAAAAGTATTTTGGAGTCGGCACTGCTTCCCAAATCTTCGGATCATATCGCTAAAAGCTACACCATGCTTCTGCACTCAATGATAAAAAAAAGGAAAATGAGTTTTTTTAATTTAATTAACTTTTTAAAAATAGAAAATTCGCATTTTTTCAATTAACCTATTTTCTACAATTAAAAAATGATTTATGAATCATTATTATGAATGCTCATTGATTTTAAAAAAGGATTTCTTTTAGCTTAATTAAATTTTAAAACTAGAAACTTTGTATTTTTTTTATTCAAACTTTTTTTCACAATTTAAATAATTATTAAAAAGTAAAGATTTCCAATTTTTTCAAATCCTCCTCTGCTTGGATTCGATTCCACGATCTACCAAGGAGAGAAAAGACATACCACAGAGATACTGGTATCCAGATCGAAATAGCTTATAACATAATTTGAAAAAAATCTGAATTCTGTCAACACATGGCTCCACTTCTGCACATCACCCCGACTAAGACGCGGGCTTTCAACTTCTCGTCCTTTCACAGGGAACCATCTAGGAATGAGACGCTAGTGTTCTGGACTTCCAAGGACAATTTACAGGCATTGCGATTACAGCGCCATCTGTTAACGGTTTTTGTAACTAAATTTCGAAACTTCTGTATAACATTTTTACAGCTTAGCTAATAAACAAATAGTTTACCGCAAAATTCTATTGAACTTTGTTTTTGAGAGATTTAATTTTGAATTCAGGGTCTTATTCGCTGCACACCCTTTATATAATTTAATAGATTTCAAAGATTAAGGTACAAAATAATTGTTTATTTTATTGTATATTGAAGTATATAACGCTTGTAGAGATTGCAAAAATATCCTCAAAATTTAAATAAGATTTTCAAAAAATATTTCTCAAATTTCAAAAAGTTACACGTATCTTCAAATTTTATGTTTTAAAAATTGTATATTCAATTACTAATATGTGCTAATATTAATAACTGTATACTAATTGTATAGTCTATAGCAATTTTAAAATTCAATTATAAATTAAATTTCACATGTTTCATATTATTATTAGATAAATGTTTTAGAACGTTACATAGAATTAAAAGCCTTTGCACAATACATATAATTTGCACAATGCATTTGCAACTTCTTAGGAGTTTTACTTAAATATCTTATTACCAAGAATTTAATTTTAAGATATGTTATTTTTTTAATAAATCAATCTAGGTATAAATCAATATAATTAAGAACAATTCTCACTTTTGAAATAAATCTTTTTTTTATATTAAATACAATAAAACCTCGGTCATACCCATTATTTTTATGTATCCTGATGCTAATCTCTATTATCGGAATTGTCTGATTAATGTCCTTGCTCTTAAACACCGTATGCATATTATCACACTATCTTGCATTATTTCCATCTTTGTATTTCAGTATAATATTTAATATATTTTAGAGATGGCCGATCCCACTAGAACAAATATTTTTGTATAACAATCCTAATATTTCTATGCAGTTAAATGTAGAGGGTAGTATACGAGGGTATAAATCTAGATTTTTGGTCAAAATTTTAACAATAATGCAGATATATTAATAATATTTACAAAGGATTAAACTTGCTGTGTGCGGCATACGATGACATCGTAAAAACGGAATTTGCACATTAATTTAGTCGGTGCACAACGTGATATAACAATTAAATTCCGAAAACTACACTGTAAAAAAAAATCTGTAAAGTTACTAAAGTTTTTCTAGGAAACTGTCCTAGATTTTTTTATGTAACGGCAACAGCAAAAATTCCTGTAACAGCGTCTGTTACAGGAATTTTTTTGTTGCCGTCCAGTTAAAATCCCCCATTCACATTTACCCCCATTTTTCGCCCATTTCTTTAAAACTTTATTTTAATGATTAATTCATACCCTATTTTTAATTTTGAGTAGGGGAGAGTAGCCATATTTGGGCCGCCGCTTTAATTGGACCGTTGCCATTATGCCGTTAATTACAGGAAGAGACTCCATCTATCGCTGAAATCCTACTCATCAAAATGTCGTCACTCATGATTAGAAGAAGCAGCCGCCTACCACGTGCTGTTTTCAGACAATTTAAAAAAACCTAAAGTTAGCTGTTTTGATCTAATTTTTTCCTACTAAACGTAAGTGAATATTTTAAAACTAAGGTACCGGGTGTCCCAAAAAGGACTGACTGATTTTAAAATTCAATAACTTGCAAACGGTGACAGATATTAAAAAAATTCTTGCAGGAGGGTTATGCATAAGGTCAAAAGTTTTTTTTACAGTGATTTTCAATTTTAGTTCGATTTACAAACAATAGATGGCGCTGTAAGCAATAGTCGCTAAATTCAGGGTCGATTTTTGGTACTTCGTGGCCCGGATAATACATTTCCATCTCCTTTTTCTGCATGGAACAAGATAAAGGACCTAAAATCGAGCCTGTATTTAGCGACTATTGCTTACA
Source organism: Maratus speciosus (assembly GCA_963932465.1). Taxonomy (NCBI): domain Eukaryota; kingdom Metazoa; phylum Arthropoda; class Arachnida; order Araneae; family Salticidae; genus Maratus; species Maratus speciosus. Next base: position 549,673,697 of record OZ010791.1, read on the forward strand.
GCGCCATCTATTGTTTGTAAATCGAACTAAAATTGAAAATCACTGTAATAAAACTTTTGACCTTATGCAGAACTCTCCTGCAAGAATTTTTTTAATATCTGTCACCGTTTGCAAGTTATTGAATTTTAAAATCAGTCAGTCCTTTTTGGGACACCCGGTAAGTTCTAATGTTTTCCTATACATATATGAATTCATCTTTTTATTGCGCATATTTTTCACGCGGATTTGTTTGATTTCGTTTTTGTTCCTAGTCTTGAAATTAATTGTTTTAAAAAATGGCGCAGTTGCCATAATTGGTCCAATTTAAGTTGCTTAAATTGGACCAGATATGCGATCATAAATTTAAAAAGTAAGTAATGAATTTCGAGGACGGTACGCTTTGTACGCCATTTCTTTATATTTTATAATGGATTACCATCTCCATGCGAGTTTTTTTTTGTATATCTAGATTAAATTTTTTTATACAGTTTAGGCCTATATAGACATAAAAATATTTTTACATGTCTATGCAATAAATTTTGTTTGCAATGTCTTTTATCATGTATGTAATTGTATTTATTTCCTTTGAATTCTTTATTCCTACGGCGTATTTGATATACAGAGTTGAATTCAAACATTTTCCTCCTGAAGGATATTTGTGATGGAAGACTTTTTACAGTTCTGTAGGGTGGAATTATACTTTTTTTAAAAAATAAAACCCATAAAATCTCAAACCTTGATGAAAATGTTGAAAAAGACATAGACAAACTGTCTGCAAGAAAAACACCCGTGACAGCAAAAGCTGTTAAAGGTATAGGAAACAAAAAGCAGACAGTAAGTTGGGAAAAAATTGATCTGCAACAAGGCTGCGGCAACAAATCCTACCCAAAAGCAAAAAAATCATTAGAAATGTTATTTCCCTTGCTAAATGCAGTTAAATCAAAATACAGAAGGGAGCCAAAAAACAGTTGTGTTGACATCATCGTTATATAAACTAAACCTTGAAATGAAAAAAAAAAAAAAAAAAAAAAAAAAAAAAAAAAGGAAACTTTCACAGTACAAAAGCAATTGGAACATCGACTTTTAAAAAATAGGCGTAATGCAATTACCAAGAAAATGATGGAAGAGAAGAACTACAAACATAATGGAAAGAGAACTTCTGTTAAAAAAAAAAAGTCTGATAATTGAGAATCTAAAATGAAAAATCTAAACAGTGATGATTGGTTTTGTCTAATTTGTAAGGAAAATAAAAAACAGAAAGGATTCAGTGTTCAGATTGCCATATACGGTTCCATGTTGTGTGAGCTGGAAAACGAAAACAATAAACAAAATTCATGTATAAGCTTTTCATCACTCCTTACATGATATTCAAGTAACTGACAATTAGTTCCATAATTTCTATATTTAATTACTGATAACTTTGATTTATATTTTAAATACATTTTGATTTAAAACAATTACTCTTATTTTCAGATATTTGATTTCATTATATTTCATTGTTGTTATTTTGTTTGATTGTTTCATGAATCGCAAATTTTGCTTTTAATAAAATTAGTTATATTCCCTAGTCATTAAAACAACCTGATATTATTTGGTCCAATTTAGGAGACTGGTGGTCCAACTTAGGCGACCAGTTGCTGAATTTGGACCACTTTTGACAAATTTTTCAAATTCAAATAAAATTTAAGATTTTCAAAAAGAAATTGATCTAAATATTTATTTAGTTAGTAGATGAATAGATTGACCCTGTGTAATGATCTTTTGCAGATATTCCAAAAATTAAGTGAGTTACACCTAAAAATAAGAGAATTGGTTCAAATTCGGCTACTCTCCCCTGATTGAAGATCTAATGTGCGAAAAACTTAGATCTTTTAACAAGTTTTCATATTAGGGCCCAGATTTTTACTATCAGTTGGCCGTCTTTGGGCCCTTTGTTATAGGTCCCTTAAAAACGGTCCAATTTATTTGCTTATTTTTTTAAATAATTTCTTAAGTCCTCCGACTACTACATCAATGACATAAAAAAAAAACAGATTTTAGCTACTTCAATTTTGAATATTAATATCCTTCTTGGAGCCTTTGTTGCAACTCCTTTAAAAACTATACGATTCTATTAAAATTTTCTTTAACATAGTTTCAGCGTCCTCCAGCTACTTTAAAACAACAAAAAAAATCCTATACCCAACTACATTCCAGTTACGTCCCTGCCGCCTCAGGGGCCGGTCTTTCTTTATACCTCAGCTGCCAAATTTTCCAAACGTTAATCTCCTTTTTCAGCATCAAATTACGTTTACAAACCGTACACCCGTAAATTAAAAATCGCGTTACTTTAAAGGTAAATTAAGTGATTAATCCGTTTATTAAATATCGTGTTGGTGTTAAAAGCATTTCGTGAAATTTACAAGGGGAGAGCGTATTTGCCATCGCTTGGCGGCGCATTCTTTCCTCGGACTCTAAGCACCCAATTTCAACGGAATTTGTTTCATCCAACTTAGATTACGATTCGTCTACATTCTGTATTATGGAATTTTACCTTAGACTTCAGTTACCAACAGTTTTTTAACATTAATGATGCATTCTTTATTATTATTATTGTTACTCGAAATTTGGTTCACTCAACTTGGTTTTCGATTGTTTTCGGCACATGCGGAGCACTTCAGGTACATGCTGCCTTAGGTAACGGGGACGTTACATGTTCGTTCGGAAAGAAATTTGTTGGGAACACTCTAGACGCTGCGGAAGGCAATGGGGACCTTCCAATTAGGTTCATGTAAAAGAATTTCAAAAGATATAAAATCATACAAACTTGAGTCTTGTTTAAGGTTATTATTTACGGACCCCGGGCAATGACGGGCGCGTTTGTTAGTTTTTAAATAAATCTGAAAATTAAAAAAAAAGATCGGTGCTTGTCTAAGTAATATGTGGAAATTTTACGCAGAAAAATAAAAATAAAAATTTTTTATATCCTAAAACAAATAATGAAATTTTATCTCTATTTTCTACTGATTATGAAGGTACTACTAGATGAACTCTCATGTTTGGCGTTGTATAAAATGTTAAGGAAATGAGGCATATATATGTATACACACACACACACATATATATATATATATTTCCTATTATTTTACGATACTAAAGGATCTGCCCCCTGCGAGCTACGCTCGCCAACCCCCGTTCAGACACCACAAACTGTAAAAGTACGCTCATTTGGTCGGTTGTTAAAAAATCGGAAAGCTGAATTATAATAATAATAAAAATAAAAAAACAGTGGCGATCTAACTGTTAAAGGGGCTGTTTTCGTCATTGATTAAATCAGATCAGTGAAAAATTTGAAACTAAACTAATATAAAATTAATGAAGTTAACAGAGTCTTTATCTCCCAGTATTTTTTAACATCACTATTGCAAACTTCTTTTAAGTAAGACATTTTAAAAGTATCGTTTTAAATTTTATGTAATTTTCACCAAAGCTTTCTTTCTCATTTTAATATTCACATGAAAATACATTTGTTCTTAGAAAGAAAACAATTAGTTCCGCCTTCTTAGAATTCACAGCAATAGTTTAAAAGATCATCTCAAAATATGAAATATATGTTCCGCGGAAGTATATTTTTAAATTTAAACTGTTTGGCAATATTTTTGTTTGGCCATTTTGTATCTGACGTAATTTCCTCCATTTACGAATTTCACGCATATTAATGACTTTATTATTTTACAGTTTTCTTTCTGTTTTAAAATTCACGTGTAAATATAGTCTGTATGACGTAATTTTCAATATTTTCTTGCTTTTAATACATAATCATTTAATTCTAATTTGAAAATATTTTTTTGTTTATAATTCACACGAGTATTTTTTTTTTAATTTGAAGTAAATATTATTCTATTCGCTGTTTTAAAAATTGGCAATAATTTAAAATAATACCCTTTTCTAAAGGATATGAAAAATATGTCTCGAAATACGGAAAATTTGAGTTTAAAATGGAAATGAATCCTCAAAAACGAGTAAAAAAAAATGCAGTCTGCACACCGGGAACTTCTCATGTATATCCTCAGAAAAAAAATATTACATTCCTATGTATAATTTTTTCTCCTATATAACCTTTTTATTCTACGATTTTGATCCACTTTAACATCAAATAGCTCTTAAAATAAATGTTCGATTTAAAAACTGTCTACATCAACGTGTTTATGAAACATTTATCTATAATACGACCGATTTTCATATTTTTTATGCAGTAGTTTTCTTAATATTCACGAATAAAGAACCCCGGTCACAAAAAATACAAAAGCAGCGGTGGTGACAGCATTAGTTACTTTTATTTAGAATAGAGAGATATATAATCCTAATTTTTACAATATATATCTCGTATTCCTGTGAGATAAATACATCCTCTTTCTGTAGAATACTTATAACCTATTCCTATATTATATACAGGGTGTCCATGATCATACGACCCTACTTTAAAGTTGTCTACAGACGAAACTATTGATCAGAAAATTGTGAAATTTAGTGACAGACATAATAAAAGAATGGGAATTTGTTTTAGCGAAAAAAAAATTGTTCAAAACTTCGCCACCAGGGCCCTTTTTTGTGAATTACACATTTTAAAAAGTTTTTACACTTTCTTTTTCTCAGTTTAAATAAGAGAAATATACAGACCGCCCCCTGAAAAAAAAAATAAAGCGGAAAACCTTTTAAAAATTATTGGCATTCGAATTGAACCAGATCGTACAAACTCTGAAAAAAAAATCCGTCCCCAACAGCCGCCATTTTTTTCTCAGAGCTTAGGCCTAGTATTCAATGGGTGGTTGTTAAATGCGTAATTTATTAAAAAACGTCCACTGGTGGCGAAATTTTGAACTATTTTTTTTTTCATCTCAAACAAATTCACATTCCTTCTTTATGTCCGTCCCAAAATTTAACAACTTTCTGACCAATAGTTTTGTATTTAGACAACTTTAAAGTAGTGTCGTTTAACTATGGGCAACCCGTATATTTTCTACTGTGTAAAATCTGTACATGATATAAATGAAAAATGTAATTTTTGAAACAAACATTAGTAAAATGTAAAGGATCAGAATATATTTTCATAAATGTACATTTTCGAAACCTGTGTCATCATTATGTATAGACAATATTTATTTTAATTTATGATGCAAGATTTCATGGATTAAAAAGTGCGATCTCTAATAATCATTAAATCTTTACTTGAAATAATTGTCCTTTAAAATCGATAGCAAGAAGCCAAAACACTAAAATGATTTCCTAATCATGACTCTGAAAGATAAAATGTACCAGGCATGTGATTTCCGCGTTTTTGCACACCAGTATATTCTTAGAGAAAATGATATTTCATTTAATCGAAACATTTTTGCGATTTAAGAGAACGACATTTTCTCTAAGAATATACTGGTGTGCAAAAACGCGGAAATCACATGCCTGATGTACTATAAAAAATTTTCTTTTGATTATATATAAATATTACTAACTATAAAGAATTGGTGCAAATTTGAAACAATTCTATTATTGACCTGAAAAATAATATAAACATTTTTTTTAATGTTTGAAAAGACGAACAACTAAAAATTTAATGAGAAATAGTTTCTTTTCCAGCTACATATTTAGTACTTGAAGATAGGAAATATTTTTAATGCACTTTTATAACTTCAATCATTATATTCATTCGCAAAACTACATTCTAATGATATCCGTTCAGTATATCATTACTGAATAAATTGGCAAGCATATTGAAATAGAAAAGAATATTGTAACTGTTATGATTGCGGTTTGCTGTTTCTTTTAATAGGATGCGTTTGACTAGTTAAAAGGAAAGAAAATAATTAGAAAAAAGTTTCAAAGGGGGGGGGGGAGTTATAAGGATATGATCTTAGAACACTGTGTATTGGGAAATTAGTGGGGAATAATCAGAAAATTTTATATGTATATACGTATGCATTTATTTGCGATATATAGTATGTTGCAGACTGACGATTAGACATCCACCTGTCGTGTTTTCTTTCTTAGATTTGTATCATCATTTGATATCCATATTCCAGTTGCCGGCCATTTGACCATTTTTCATAAGATTTTTAATCCTATTATATTAGAATTAAATAGTGGGTTCTATTTAAATTGATGTTTTGTAGTTTTACCGGAGATATTTCCCAGGATTATTATTTGTCATTCCTTTTGGAGTTCGGTCACTTTATTGTTCTGTTCAAGTAGTTAGAATTTTAATATCATATTAGGCATTCTGTATATAAATGAAACATATGCCATATTAACACTAGAGATTTTTGCCAAGTTTTGTTAAGAAAACTTGCTAGCTGTATTTTGATTTTCAAAGGTATTATACATACATATAAACATCTAGCTACCATTGTTATATATTTAAAAATATACGTAAGATATCATTAATAATGAGAAAAAAGTTCAAAATGAATTTTTGCATTCAAAATGAAAAGATAACAAACTGTAGAATATCAGAATGGTCTTACATTCATAATTACATGCGCTGATGCAGCATAACAATTTGAATGCTAATATAAAACCATTAAAATCAATTACAAATTACCACAAAGAAACATAATAAAAGGCGGAATATAATTGAAATTTGTAGAACCAAGGCAGAATCCTCAGGTCCTAAACACCTCGACACTACAAATAAAATGTGTTGTTTCATCTTCGTATTAGCCATAAAAAAGCTAAATAATACGAATTTAGGGCTACCAAGACATAATAAAACATAAAAAAATTGGAAAAACAATTAAATGAAAAAATAAATGCGGATGTAAATGGATTGAAAAAGAAAAAAAACAACATATAACCACTTTGAGATCCTCTGTAACTAGCAATGATTTATAAAAAAAGGTAAGATTATATGCAACTGTTGTTTATTTAAAAGATAATGGACCAAGAAGTATTAATGCACTGCACAGTATAGTAATGTACAGTCGTGGAAAAAAAAAAACACCCCTTACTAGCTCTGCAAAAAATTATCGTAGAAGAAAATTACTTATACCACACGATTGGTATTAAAGTCTACTTTTAAATTATGTATATAAAATTTGCTTAGGGGACCATCTACATATTAAAACTAACCATAACTTTCTTTTTCCTTTTTTTTTTTTTTTTTTCAAAAGCAGTACACAATTCTGATAGCATAAATAAACTCTACACCCTTCAATTAGCAAAAAAATAAATTTTTATGCAATTCGTACGATGATAAGTTTCCGAGAAATTAATTATTTTTAAACGAGCGTATTTAGGGGCTGTATCCAAATTGAAGTTCCGTACTCGATTGTTGACAGAGTTCTTAATCAAGGCATCTTAAGCGCCACTCAAGCAGTCATTGAAGATTGCTAGATTACGTGATAGCATAAGAAATTTCAAAATATCTAGTCACTTCTATCATAGACGACCCCTTAAACGATTATTTTGCCGTTTTTTTTAGCATAATTTGAAAACTACTTGAAAGAAAATTGTGAAATTTTGGATTTCCATAATGCAGGACTTAATAAATCTAAATCCATTAAAAAAATTCTAGGTTGCAATTCATAATTTTTTAAATATTAATTTCATAATTCATATCATAAAATCATAAAAATTGCAAATTCAACGTATTTATGTTTGGGTATTTTAGTATTATTGCTACACAAAAAATAGCACATTAGGAGTGTAATTTATAGATATATTAATGAAAATATGAAAATGTAATTTAACATTAGATGCAATAAATTTTTAATATTTATAATTCAAGAACTTATCATTTAAATGACATGAAAATGACTTGAAAATGACTTGAAAATTCAAATGACTTGTCTAGGCGTAGTTTGAACCAAAGATTTGAAATATCATATTAAAATAGGGTATTGGCATTGAAAAAAAATGAAGTTTGGGTTCGTATGTAGATGTCCCCATAAGCAAAATTTACTATATACGACATTTAACACTAGACTTTATTTCCAATCGTTCGGTACCAGTAACTTTCTTCTACGATAATTTGTCGAGGAGTTAGTAGGTGGTGTTTACATTTTTTTCCACGACTGTACAAAACACAATATATTGGACCAGCTCCCTCTATAGATGACAACACTCCAGTAATTTCTTGGAAAATTAAGTGGATTTCATTTTAGATGTACTATAGTATGTCACTCCACCGCTTTTATAGAATAGTTTTATTCTGACCAATGAGAATGCTGTATAATATAGTGAGCTAATCGTTTTCTATAAAAGCAGTGGAGTGACTATGCAGCAAAATCTACAGATTTTCAACAGCGTATAGCATTTGTGTACGATTATTCCGTTAAGATGTTGAGTACAAGAACATTGTCTCATTTTTAGTCTGCACTTTTAGGCACAATGATCTTATTGTAAATTTCACATTTTACAAGATTCTTCTTAGTACATATATTAGCACATCAAATGTCAAATATACGCACTTCAAAACGAAAGATAAATAAAATATCCTATGGATTTTAAAAGAATTATAAATGTTTTGATCATTTGTTGGTTATTATAATGCTCAATCAGAGTTTTATTCTGATACATAGTTTATCTTCTAAATACTGACATGTACAAAGAAATAAAAAACAAAAACTTCATAAATTTTATAATAAACTTTTTTGTAAAAATTACAAATTTATTTTTATGGTTCTGTTTATATAATTTATTGCCTGTTTTTATTTAATTAAATAATAGCTTACTTTTTTAATTACTTACTAGGGGGCTCGGCCCCCTACGAGCTACGCTCGCCAACCCCCGTCCAGACACCGCAGACTCTAAATGCACGCTAATGTGATCGGCTTTAAAAAGATTTCGAAAGATTGAATTAAAATTTAAAAAACAGTGACGATCTCTTCTATAAACGGATTTCTATTCATTTCTCTTTGATTGGAGAAATTTTAACGCCAAATCCGCTGCGGTACTACTTGATTATCCCGTCGACTAATTTCGCCAAATTATATAAATCGCCAAACCACTCGCCAAATTATACAAATTGACATAATTTTTATTTTAAATAACGAAAGAACAAATAAATTAGTACAACATTAATAAAAATACAAATAAAACGTCAAAATAAAAATAACTTGATGACGTAGACACGTGTAACAACATTTCAAAATAAGCTAATATAAAAGGAATTAAGTAAACAGAATCTTTGTCTCCCGGTATTTTTTAACAAAGCGAAAAGAAAGTTCTTTTAAATGAGACATTTTAAATTAATCGTTTTTAATCTGACGTAATTTTGACCAAACTATTCTTTCTCTTTTTAATATTCACGTGAAAATACTTGTGTTAGAAATAAAATATTATTTGCGCTTTCCTAAGAAAACAAGTAATATAAAAATCTTGTTTTTAAAGTCAATTCCTACTTAGGCCATCAAAGAAAAATTTAATATAATCCCTTAAGCTAATATTAGTTTTTGTTGCATTAAAATATCTCAATTTGTTGATTTTCTATAAGCAAGTAGGTTTACAATGGAATTCTATGGGAATTTGGCGAAATATTAGAGCTATCGCCAAGTTGGCATCACTTTTGGCGACTCATTTTGGCCGCCAAATTTGGCGATATATCGCCAAGTTGGCGAGAAACTTGGCGGTATTTGGCGACAGAACAGGGTCTCCCCTATGGTAACCCCTTATTGAAAATACTTTCATTGAACTTCAATAACCAATGACCGCCATTTTGTTTCCCATGCAAAACTAAAATTAATTAATTAATATTTAATTAATTAATTAATATTTGAAAAAACTGTATTAACATCAATTGTCATCCAGTACAAGTTTAAAAAAATGTATTTCAACTTGATAGGATGAATAATGAGTATTTTATTAACGATTGAAAATTTAAACAAGATAAATATATAAATATATAAATAAATAAATATAGGGAGAGTGTGAGCTAATAGTAGGAATTGAAATAGTTGAAAAGTATCCTCTCAAAATATCAAATAAATGTCTAGCGCAATTTGTAAATTTAAACCGTTTTGCAATATTATTTTGTGTTCATTTTATGTAATAACTGTAATGTGACGTAAATATGACGTAATTTCTCCTATTCAAGACTTCTAACGCATGTTAATAAATTTATTATTTTACAAATTCCTTTCTCTCTTAAAATTCACGTGTAATTATAGTTTTTATGACGTAATTTTTAATAAGTTCCTGCTTTTTGTACATAATTATTTAATTCTAATTCCAAATGTTTTTTTCTGTTTATAATAGTCACGTGTAAATAAATTTTTAATTTATTACACGTATAATTTTTTATTTATTTTTTTTTTAAGCAAACATTATTGTTTCCGCTGTTTATATAGTTGGCAACAGTTTAAATTAATATCACTTTCTAAAATCTGTAAAAAATATCTATCGAAATGCTGAAAATTTGAATTTAAAATAGATATAAAACCTCGAAAAATGAGTCAAATTAAAAAAATAAATTAATTCTGCACACCGGGAAATTATAACGTATAAAATGAACTAAAAATTATTAAATTCCGATGCATAGTTTTTGCTACTATAAAACTTTTTTAGTGGAACGATTTTGTCCAACTTTAGCATTAAATATCTCTTAAAATAATTCTTCGATTTGAAAACTGTCTGCATCAGCGTGTTTATCAAACATTTCTGTATAACACTACCGATTTTTATATTTTTGTATGCATTATTTTTCTTAATATTAACGAAGAAAGACCTCCGGTCACAAAAAATTCAAAACCGGCGGCGGCGGCGGCGGCGGTGACAGCGGTAGTTACTTTTTTTTAGAATAGAGAGATAGTTCTTCTTGTAATATTTAAATTTTTACTTTTTCCAAAAAAAAAAAAAATTGCGTTTGAAGAAGAATATTTTAAAGAATAAGTTAATAATCTTTAGATACTTAATTCACGTTGAGAAAAAAAAAAGTAAAAATGTGTTTATATTAAAATTAGGCAATATTTTAAAAAATTACACATTCTAAATGAATAAACAGGACTGCATGGCCTATATACAGGATGTATCCGAAAAAGATGGCAAAATTTTAGGGGCTGATAGAACGTAGCTATACGAGCAAATTTCGTCATAGAATGTATGGTCGGTTGGTTGGTTGGTTGGTTGTATTTATGACGGCCAATTATCTGCACGAGGGATATAGGCCCAGGGGGAGTGCCCTTCGTGGGTGTCTTTCTAAAGGAACCTAACCCGTATTAACGCTTGGAAATCCAAGGTTCGAAGAAAACCACGAAAACTCCGAACGATTAGGCCGACGGGCGCGATTGGGATCGAACCCAGCACCTCCCGTCTACCAGATTCGAGAGCAAAACCTCTCAGCCACTGGTGGGGTGCGAATGTATGGTCGGAACGCAAGCGGTGAGAAGTTAAAAGATAGTTTTACACTGCCGCAGTTAAATTATTAACCAAGAAATAAAGGAGATACTTCAGAAAACATTTTTTAATACGAATGTAATTAATGTACGTGATCAATAAAATTGCTCAAAAGGTCTTCCATCAGCTGTAATGCACGCTTCACACCTGTGGAAAAGGGACTGACGCACATTTGCAAAGACACCAGACATTTCCGGAATATTGCCGGCAACAACGACAATCCTGACGACTAAATCCATATGGGTTTCAATTCAGCACTTGTAGATTAGACTTCTCATGTAGCCCAACAGGGAAAAATCCAAACACGAGAAGTCCAGCGATCTTGGTTGCAAAACTATGGGACCAATTTGACCAATCAATCACCCTGGGACAGTGGAAAACTACCTTTTATTTTCTCATCGCTTGTGTTCCGCCCATATATTATATGACGAAATTTGCTCGTATAGCTCCTTTCTATCACCCCTAAAGTTTTGCTTTCTTTTTCAGATACACCCTGTATATATCAGGTTATATATTATATGCATTGTTTCAGTTATTTTAATGTAAACAATGCTTTCATTAAAATAAAGAATAACAATTAAATGCTTTGCTATCGATAATGATGTTTTTAAATAGCAAACCTTTTTTAAAAAGTTAAAGCAAAATTCATTCAGATGTTTTTATCTGTATTATGATGCATTCACTAACACGATTGTGAAGCGATTTAGTATGCCAATAGATGCAACCTATTTCCGATTTTCAAACGGAAATTTAAAGGGCAAAATTATTATAAAGCAATATTCAAAAATTGTATTAAACCGTAGCACATTTTATACGATCACACATATGAAGTATTTTTTGAAGTGTTAACAAATGTGTTAAACAATTTTGTAAATTTGTATGATCTGCCATGGGAAAAATGTCGGGAGAAGCAATTTGAATTTAAGAATAACTTGTACTGCATGCTGCTTTGAAGATATAATCTGATTACGCATTCATTTCTCATAGAGACGCTCAACATTCAAAGGCATATTTTATATATTTGATTAATTTCAAACGTGTTAGTATTAAGATTGCAAATTTAGGATCTCAATATATGCTTACACAGCAAAGTACCTAAAACATGGTTGTAAGACAAATGGCTATGATATTTATTTGTATCATATTTTCTGTCAGCTATGTCATAAACAATGAGAATTTGATCACTTTTAAACAATGCATAATAGTAGTATTTGAGTGGATTTAAAATAATATATGATAGCAATAAATTAATTTTTATTTAAAAAATAGAAATAACATTAATTTTATTTTTACTATTCCTCGTTTATATATATATATATATATATATATATAATTCTGATGCAATACAAATCGCAATTTCCTATAATAATATTTTGGATAAATATTATTTCAATCGCTTATGTGTTTTTCATCGGCTATAAACATTCATTTTAATTTTCTATTAAAGTGAAACCAATTAATTTTAAATGCCTTTCCATTAAAAGTTAATTAAATAAATAATTTCTTATTAGAATCAATATTTACATTAATACTAACTAATGATCGTAATTAACAAGAAAAAGAATCACAACAATTATAGATTTGGCAACAGGAAAAATAGAAGTAAAGGAAAATCCTTTAGACAAAATAATAAAGTATCATTAAAAATGTATTAAACATTGATTTTTTAAAAGAAATGTCTAAAAAGAAATATTCTATTATTTTGTGAGTAAGAGGATTAGTTAATGACGAATAATTAATTTAATGCAATTGCATAAATAATATATACTTTTTACGAAATTGAAATAATGTATCCATTATGAAGTAAAATCATTACGAATATTTTATTAAATTAGCGAATTTAAAAAGGCGTAACGAAAACTATTATAAAAAAATTATTAATTAAATTTGAATAATGTTCTTTTTTTATTTAATGCTTTCACAGGTAAAACTTTCTCCATTTTAACGCACTTTTTAGCTTTTATGTTTTTATAATCAGTTTGTCGTATATGAAAGGTCTCAGCTCCATATGAGATTTTTAATTTAATACTTAAAAACTGTGAACGAAATTATTTTAATACGAATTTCATTACTATCCGAAAATTAATACACGAAGATTTCACAAAATTATTATTTTTCAAAACTGCACAGCTTTTTATGCTGGACCATAGCGCAAGGAGTTTTATCTTCATTCAAACAATGGCAACCTTCTCACCGCTGCGATCTGATATATCCGTTCACTAAACTCTACGTTTCACTGTAAAATAAGCACTATTTAAAATAATATAAATCTGCAGATACAATCCAGTTTTAAAAATTAAGTTAAGATTAATAACTCTCAAGGCCTATATTACATATACGTAATAAACAAATTTGTATCATGTTGGAAAAAACATCTTTTTTTTAAATTATTATTATATAAATCATATTGCAGAGAAAACAACATAATAATTTTGCCCTTTTGCTCAATGCAAACAAAATTATAATTTCACAGTATGATATAGTAATAATACTATTGGTTTTTTTTTTTTGTTATTTTTTTACGTAAACTATAATTTTTGTAAGAAGAATATTAATTAAATTAATTTAAATATCTTAATTTAAATCTCTTTGATATACAGGTTCTGTGCATAATCATAAACGTGAAAATAAATATATTTATTTTTGTTGTTTATTTGATGGCTTGCGAAGTATATTGCGAGAATATTTCATACAACTTAACTAAAAAATAGAAATTGACTAGTTGGAAACTGCTATGATTATTGAAGCATCTAAAATTAAACTAAAACATGAAGAGATTGGTTTAAAGTCTTTTTCGGAAAATATTTTAATACTTCAAAAAAAAAAAAAAAAAAAAAATCAAATTTCTGATCAATTTAAGTAAATGTTGAAAAATATGCATCCCGTTTCAAGTGTATCGTTTTCATTAATTTGAATAACTTAATAATGCGTATCACGAAACTTTAAACTTCAATATTATTTCAAATTAATACATTATCGAAAACACAAACCAAGATTCGTGGATGCGACATAAAATTGGTAGCCAATTTGTTGCCTGCAGAATAGTCTGCTCTTACTCTTATCATTTACGTGATAATTTTATTTCAGTTACTCCAAAAATTGAAAGATACCGACTAGAAGTTGTAAATCATTATGGTCTCAGCACTTTAGTAGCTCGCTGCAGATTGAATTTATTCTCAAATCGTTATCTTTGTTTTACGTGCAACAGATATACATAATTAAATAAAGATACTTCGTATATAATTGACTCTGGGAATTTGTGCCCAATGCCGCATATCCAAGTTGCACGTTGATTAGGGTAATAACAAAGCTGGAACATCACATAGCTAGTAGCAACGGAAGATGGAAGTTACTTGTTTAAAATAGTCCTCTTCTTTATGTTTAATTTTTAAGTCATGATAAAAGATTCATTTTAAAATACTTATTGATAATATTTAAAAGAATACCATCAACTAATACACTATATGACCAAAAGTGGCCGGCCACTTGCGATTTTAGAAGTTTTGTTAAATATCTAGAAAAATACATGCGGAATTGACCTGAAACTGTAGATGTGTAAACAGTATATTACATGTCATATATTTCTGCGAATGATTTTTTCCGAAACCCCATAGGGGACCGTCAACTATTTGAAAAAGAACGAATATATTTTGTATAAACCTGTCAAAACTAATGTAGCAAAAGTTTTCAAACGGTAGATTATGATTAAGTGGCTTATTATAATAATTTGTGTTCATTTTATGAGGATAGCATGTATTCTCGAAGAGAAATTCAGGTTTTCATGTATAGTCCAGGCTATAGAGACCGTATAGGGGCTCTACCTAGCAAAATTCCTGGTAGTTCAAAAAAAAAGGCTTAGAATATATTTTTTTGTTCACTGAATCCGAATTTTTAACTTCCCAACAAAATTTCTCCCGGTAACTCCGCAAATTTTGGTAAAATGGCCCCCCAAAAAGGTTTTAATTAAAAAAAAAAAAAAATATTTTTTTTGTTCTAAGGAAAAAGTATCTAAAAATTCTGAAAGTAGACAAAATTTGCAATAAATAATATCCATTACATTATGACGTAGGATGAATGAGGAGGTGGCGACCTGCCTCGGAAAATGCGCTGCTGTTCTGCGCGGACTAAGTTGAGCAATTCCACATATCCACTCACATCGTTTACGTTCGCTCTCGCGCCTCTCCTCCGAACTTTTTTCTATAAGGTTTACTTTAAGTTTTTTGGTCGTTGAATCCAAATTTTTAACTCCCCACCAAAATTTCCGTCCCCGCAATCCCCCCCAAAAAGTTGTTTTTTAATTCAGTTTTTTTATTGTTTTAGGGAAAAGTATCTAGAAATTCAGAAAGTAGACAAAATTTGCAAGAAATAGGATATATGAAATTATGACGTAAGATGAACGGGGAGGGGGGGGGGGCTGCCTGGGAAAATGCACCGCGGCGCTGCGTGCACTAAGTTATGCAAATCCGCTTAACCGCTTGTACCGTTTACCTTTTCGCTCTAGCCTCCCATCCGAACTTTCCCTAGTAATGAAAAGTTGTGAAGCAAAATAACAAAAAGTGTCGAAAAATAATGACAAAAAATGAGCTTCTTTGTTCTATTTCTATTTATTATTCTAATTATTCAGGATAATTTTAAATTCTTCTTCTCCGCTTCACTGCAGCCGAGGACTGAGATTCCTATTTGTCCATATGATCCCTGTCAGATCCGTCAAATGTTGCTCCGTGGGATTCACCTAAGTCAAATATACAGAAATATTTGCTGTTCAAGTTGAAAATTACTTTCATGGATTGCAAAGATATAATTTAATTCGAGTCAAAATTTGTCTACTTTTTGAATTTCTAGGTATTTTTTCCCAAGGCAATTACACAAACTAAATTTTTCTTTAAAATCTATTTTTTAGGGGGGGGGGGAGGTTGCCGGGGGAAATTTTGGTGAGAAGTTACAAATTCGGATTCAGCGACCACAAAAACATAAAGTGAGTCGATTTCCAGAACTACCATTAATTTTGCCTCTTTTTCCTGGACTATTAAGTTGAATTGCATAACTTAGTGCACGGAGCGCCGCAGTGCATGTACCGTGGCAGACCCCACCTCCCCCCGCTACTCGTTCATCCTACGTCATAATGTTACCTATCCCATTTGTTGCAATGTTTATCTACTTTCTGAATTTCTAGATACTTTTTCCCTAAAACAACATTTTTTTTTTTTTTTTTTTTTTTTTTTTTTTAATAAAAACCTTTTTTGGGGCATTTTACAAAACTTTAGGGGGTGGGGGTTTGCCGGGGGAAATTTTGGTGGGAAGTTACAAATTCGGAATCAGCGACCCAAAAAACATAAAGTAAGTCGATTTCCAGAAACACCATTCATTTTGCCAGGTAAAATGCCCTATTGCCTGGACTAGTGAATAGACTCAAATTTTGTCAAGTTTTTTGCTTATAATCTGCTTATATCTGCTTCTTAATATAAAAAAAAGTTTTTAAAAAAGATATGACAAACAACATTGTACACAATACTCTGCAATCAGAATTAAATTATAGAAAAATTGTAGGAAAAATGAGCAGATTTACTAAATAGTGTTTCAGTGCGCATGCTCGAACGCAATCAAAATATAATGTGCATAATATGTTAGCTAAATGCATAGAGCAACTTTTGTAAAAATCTCAAAAACATAGCTTGCAAATTCTCAAAATTATCGCTGATAGAATAAGCTCAAAACCCGTTGTTCCCAAAATGAAGCAAAATGATGAGGGCTGAATCCATATATACATTGATTAGAGCCAATATAGCGTACACAATACAGCACGCACTACTTTATTATATTGTACTACTGTACTAGCGAACTTGCCCGGCGTTGCCCGGGTACGTCAAAAAACAGCAGGAATTGCGAAAAAGTTCTGGAAATCACAATAAGATATCGCGAGAAAATTTTAAATCACTGCACAAATTTCGAAAACAGAATAAAATATATATATTGTGTTCGAAGATGCAAGTTGATTACTTTCACTAATGTGGAAAAATGGTAGCAAATCACTAAAATACACTAAAAATCACATACAAAATTCTCGAAATTCGAAAATTGCTATACGAAGTCAGAATAAACTTTATTTAAATGAGGGCAGAATGTACTTTAGGTCAAAAATGGAATGTCAAAAAATTGCAGCAGATAGCGAAGAAACGTAAAAATCAAATTAAAAATCTCAAAAATCACGAAAGTCAAAATTTACTATAGTTGGATAAAAGTTTCAAATCTAATTCCTTCGACCTGAGGGCTCTCTTAAAATTTATGTTCGGGAAAGTATGCTAAGCATTGTTTGATGTTACTTTTATTCATAATTTAATTTACTTGGATTACCTTAAATACAATTAATATAATCCCTTAAGTTAATATTATTTTTTGTTGCATTAAAATGTCTCAATTTGTTGATTTTCTCTAAGCAATCCTTATTGTTTTACAGTGGAAGTATAGGGGAATTTGGCGAAATATTAGAGATATCGCCAAGTTGGCGACAAACTTGGCGGTATTTGGCGACAGAACTATGCACCCCATTTGGTAACACCCTTATAGGTTTTAAGATGCATTAACTGCTGTCATTAACTGCTGCATAAGATGCATCACTCGCCAAGGCCATTTTCTCTTACTCACCAAAGCCCATATATTAAAAATATACCAAATACTCTTCAATCTGTTGCCTGATACTAAGTAATCACAATAATGTAAATAACTATTAGGCATAGATACGTACCGGGTTTGGCGCGATTTTTTTTTCACGCCAATTTGGTGAAAACATCGTTTTCGAATACCAGTTACATATATATATTTAAATTGTTTTCTATTGTTTTAAAAGGAAATAGCAATAAATAATAAAAAGTTTAATTAATATCTATAGAACAAAAGAGTTTATATAACTGTAAAAAAGAAAATAAAAGTAAATAAACAATTTATTAATAAATAAACAACAATAGCCGAGTTACCATGTCAGGCAAAATAACGCCATTTTGGAGCCCATTATGTACCATGGAGCGTATATGACATCTGTGCCAACAAAACTTTCAGCAATATAGTAAATATGTCATTTGATAGTGGCTTGATTATCGAAGATTATAAAATATGTGCGTATATGGCACATTTTTACACTAAAATTTAAATACTTGACTACATAGTTATAATTTTAAATCTTTTTTATATAATTTACATTTGAATATAAAGATTTACTCCAAAATGTTTTCCTATACTTAAAAAAAAAATTATTGCGACCTTCTCCTGGCTTATTTCACGCTTCTGTCTTTGTGGCTTAAAATTGCATTGTTTGGCGACCAAGGTAATAATTAAATAGCATGTAACTCACAAATAAAGCCTTACTCCTGTAAGACATACGATGGGAAAATTACATAAAAATGATAATTAAATTGAATTAAAAAAACAGAAGGACTAAAAGACTATTACTTAAATTTTATTTCTTCAAGTTTTTTCAGGCACATTTTTATTAACCTGGCGAAGCGAAGAATCGCCAAATAATGTATACATTGCTTCTTTCATACTAATTTATTTTTTAAGTTTTATAAACATTCCTTTCATATTTAAATTAAATATTTTCATTTTATAAATTTTATCTCGCATTAAAAAGGTTTTTGAATTTTTTTTTTAATTAAACAAATAACTGTTATTTTCTTTTAATTTGCGAGTTGTTTACATTATTTTATAACGGATATAGCCATTTCAATTCATTTATCAACTATAACTTTCGGCAAAATGATCACTGGCAACCCTTTCGTTGAAAATATCAATAAAATACAATAATCTAAGCATTGTATCATGTTACTTTTATTCACAATTTAATTTACTTGGATTCCCTTAAATATAATTAACATGTTAATATTAGTTTTTGTTGCATTAAAATATTTAATTTGTTGATTTTCTGTAAGCAAGTAATCCATATTGTTTTAGAATGGAAGTATGTGGGAGTTTCGCGAAATATTAGAAATATCGCCAAGTTGGCGTCACTTTTGGCGACTCTATTTGGTCGCCAAATTTGGCGATATACCGCCAAGTTGGCGACAAACTTAACTGAATTTGGCGACAGAACTATGTCTCTCTACGGAAACCTCCTTATAGGTATGAAAATGTATTAAATGCTGTTCAATAATTGCATAAAAAATTCGCTAAAAATTCAAAAATCGCTGAACGAATTCCGAATAAACTTTTTTGAAAAGAGAGCAAAATTTACTATATTGGGTTAAAAGAAAGAAACCATATTCTTCTCACTTATATGGAAAAATCGCCTCGAAATATAAAAAAGCGCTAAAAATCGCATAAAAAATTAAATAAAAAAAATCTAATCAAAAATTCGAAAATCGGGCTTCGAGGTGCAAAACTTCATATATAGAAGTACCTTTTCCCCAAATTTTGCAGCTCTACGTGCAGTGGTCTCCTCAGAACGCCGTCGACACACTCACTCACTCACTCACGCACAAACTTCTTTCTTTATTATTATAGATAGATTATTATTTTGTAATAGCAAATGAAGATTTTGATCACAGGTATGCTTATTTTTTATTTTTCAGTTATGAAGGAAAAATGAATCTCAGATCCTTAAAATGTAGTCAATAATATTAGTACAGACAATATAATACAAGTAATATATAATACATAATACATAGTATAGACTATATAATACCAGTAAAAGAAAGCGGAAATAGTATTTTTTGTTTTTTAATTGTATGTACTTACTAATGTATATATTTATTTATAATAAAATAGTGATTCATAATGAGTCGTCGTATTTATTATCAGCAACTTCATTGTAAAATGTAGTCAATCATATAATCTTTAGTATCATTAATGGTCAAAGTTTGCGTAAAATGGTCAGTTTTCACGTTAAATCTATGTACACTGCCGTAATTCCCGTTTTTTCTGACTTTTTTGATTTTCACACTCACATTTGCGGCGTTGTCACGGCTAAACCATTGATCAGAGAAAAAATACTTTTAATACATAAAATGTAGGAAATTGTATCGTCTTTAATTTATGCGTTGAAGACTTTTACGTAAAATGTAGGATTTTGAAGTTATTTGGAGAAAATAAGGAAAATCCCGTTTTTTTTCCAGCTGTTTGCCAAAAAAACATGTTTCCCGGGATAAATTTTGTTGCCAAACTTCAGATTCGTGTTTAGCGACCCAAAAAACATAAAAGCACCAAATATCAAAACTACACGAAAACTTTCCCCTATTATCTACCAAATGACTGGACTAATTCCATTTCATCACATTCTGTGTAATCATCGCCAGCCACTGGGAAAATTGTGTTTTTAGATAGGTATAAATCTAGTTATAATTTTTATTTTCAAATTAATTTATATAATACTGTCGCGAACTGCTTATCGACATTTTATTTTCAAAAGTCAATAAATATATATATATATATTTTAATTCTGAAATATTTTCCTTAAACAAATGTATTGAAATCAACTACCGGCTGATATCAGACTATGGTGATTTAATTTGGATTACGGTTAGCGCTTACTCTGTTAAGACCATACCACTTCCAACCCAAATGCTGCATTTTCAAGAACTTAATCATAATTTTCTTGAGATGGCTGTTAATGTCTCATAATTGTCAATTTAGCATAAACTTTTAATGAAATAACCTGTCTCCTAGTACATCGATTACGACGTAGATCACTTTAAAATTACTACATATATACCTATATAAATAAATAAATAAATAAATATATATATATATATATATATATAATAAAATTATAAGTTCATACATTTACTCTTGTTAATTATAAGAGACCTGTGGAGAAGTAACATTTAGAATGCTATAAGATTTCAAAACTTTATACAAAATTTAAATATAATTATGTGATTATATTCACTTTTATTTAAAACATAAAATAAATTTCACAGATTTCATTTTCAGTTCATAAATTAGGGCTTTATCAACGTAACCTATCAATGAAAAATTCCTCTTAGTTAACATCTTAATTCATCAATGATACCTTTATTGCTTGGGTGGTGATTCTTTATTTCAGGTGAGAATACCGGTAGTATTTTTGGTACAGTAATAAGCAGTATTTTATTGGCCATATTGTATCTGTTAGTTTCAATAATTATTCTAATGCAAGAAGTTGTTTTTTAATAAATACTTATTAATTTTTGATACAGATGCTTTTGTACTTAACTTCATAAAATTTACAAAAAAAGTTTTTTTTCAAGAATAAAAAATTACATATTTCTATAAATTATCAAAGTTTCAAGGAACACAATCTAACAAGAAAAACTTTAAATGATAAAAGTTTTTAAAACAACAAATTGCTAAAAGAAATTACAAAAGTCATCATAAACTCTTAAAAACAATTAATACTTAACACAGTAAATCTGAACTTTTACAGATTATTTTTTTTTCATTATTTTCCAATGATTCATAAGTAGTAACGACTCTTGCGAAAAAAATACGTTATCTTCAGACAGCTTTCGGTTATAGAGGGAAATCAAATACAAAGGATTTTGACATATAACCACTTCCACACTAAGACAGAATATTCCCAAATGCCAATAATTTAATGTGTCAAATTTCACTTATGCGTTGTAAATTAAAGGAAAATTCTATATCCCGGAAATTAATCAATTGGCAACATTGTCAGAAAGTAATTTGTGTGAAAAGTTTAACTGAATTTGTAATACATTCTCGGGAAACAATATTCGGGAATTGTATGAATTTTAAAATAATGTTATACGTATAAAAGAGTTATAAATAATATATCTATATGTTAGTGTACAATTTTAGTATATGTTCTACTGTGAATGATTAGTCTATGTTGCATTTACACACAAATTTTAAAAAAATGTTGCATGACACTTTTTATTCTGAATTTACATTAAAAAAAAATATAAACCGAAGGCTATGGATGTCAAAAGAATATACCATTTACACCTCTGTATTGAAAAAATAAATGTATTAAGAGTAACTATAATTTTAAATGCAATATAATCATTTACCTGTTTTTGTTTTATCGCGATCTATTAACAGAGGAATAAACTATTCTAAAATAATAATTAACTTCATTTTGAAATGAAAATACATTTTTAACAATCCTCTATTTTACTTGGCTACTAAGAAAGGTACTAAAATATAAGTAAAATAATCTTTCATGTACTATAGTATTTTTTTTTTCATGAAAATTAAGTGATTATTATTATAACTACTAGGACTATTTTATAAAATCAAAGTGGCCTTTAAAAGCATCTAAAGAAGCTATTTTCAGCATAAAATTTTTGAAAGAGAGCTAAACGAAAATCTGATAGATCAAAACCTAGTGAGTACTTTAAATGCGTCATAACATGTCAGACTACGTTATGTATGTTTGAGGAGTAATCAAAGTCACGTGAAACTTGCATTGGAACAAAACTCAGGAAAATGCTATCCCAATAATTATTTTGATATATGTGTGGAACAAAATGCCTTCGGGTTATTAAGGAGAGTTTTTTTCTGTGAAATCCAAACAAATGGTCTTATTATAATATTTTTCTGGAATAGAAATGTAGATTTTAACTCCTACTTTTTTGCATGTTATTTATCATTTGAAGAACATTTCATTTTTTTTTAATAATAAAATGAAGTTGTGGAGCTATTTGCGTGGGTGGATGCTCCAGCTCACGCACGGACACATTCAGTCGGACGGGATCCCATAGATCACCAGAGTCATTTGCAATCAATTTTCATTAAGAATTATGAAAGTAGATAAATTTGTGCGGAGTTTAGACCACTTTAAGATCAACAAGTTGGAAATTGCTCGTCAAACGTGGCAAATGAGGTGCGTTCGTACTATAACTAGTTTTAAAATTATTTTTTGCACCCCATATTGTACTGAATGTATAATTTTTTGCACTTCATAAAGTGCATAGTCTGATACATCATTAAAATGCACTTCCAATAATTTTTTCGGAACACTTTTGACTGTCCCTGTAATTAAACTATACATCCGATTTTCCTAAAATTTGAAATAGCTCAACAAAATTTTGCGACAATTATATCTTTAAAATTTCAGACCATTCGGAAGGCTGTAATATCATTAAAATGCACTTGCAATAATTTTTCCCATTGGCCGTAATGTAAAGAAAAACTTTTGGCTGTCCCTGTAATTAAACTATACATCCGATTTTCCTAAAATTTGAAATGGCTCGACAAAATTTTGCAACAATTATATCTTTAAAATTTCAGATCATTCGGAAGGGTCTAATACCATTAAAATCCACTTGCAATAATTTTTCCCATTGGCCGTAATGTAAAGAAAAACTTTTGACTGTCCCTGTAATTAAACTATACGTCCGATTTTCCTAAAATTTGAAATGGCTCGACAAAATTTTGCAACAATTATATCTTTAAAATTTCAGATCATTCGGAAGGCTCTAATATCATTAAAATCCACTTGCAATAATTTTTCCCATTGGCCGTAATGTAAAGAAAAACTTTTGACTGTCCCTGTAATTAAACTATACATCCGATTTTCACAAAATTTGAAATGGCTCGACAAAATTTTGCAACAATCACATATTTGAAATTTCAGACTATTCGGTTGGGTAGTTTTTGCTCTGTTACATGCGGACAGACGGACAGACGGACGGACTGAACGACGACTATAGGTGCTACGTATTTATATAATTACGAACGCACCTAAAAAGTTGAAAATAAACAAAGTGGCTGCAATGTCTATTTTTGACGCCCTTCTTCGCAGTTTCGCGCTCTTCTAAAAATGCTTATTTTTTTTATAAAAATGGCTGAAAGTAGGTCAAGATCCAGTAAGTTATATCACCATTATAAAAAAAAAGAAAGATCGGTTCCATAATTTTTGCGTTCTGATCCAGCTCAGTTTGAAAAAGTTATTTTGCTTAAAATGCGTTTATAACGATCCAAAACAGATTAACCCTATAGACACTTTGCGCTAAAGCACTAAATAACCACGAAAAGACTTTGAATTCGGCCAAATTGTTGTACAAGGATAAAATACAAACAAAAGTGAATAGAAAAATGTAAAAACGAAAAATCATTTTTTAAAATCGAAAATATCAAATCTCCACTTAAGTATTATCTGCATATTCATACATACTCCTGTGACATAGCATAACAAAAAACAGCCCTACAGTTCCACCTTATAGAAAGAACAATGTTTTGTGCATGTGCATTTGATTTTGCTGTTTATTCGGATTACGCTAAGAATTGATTTTACGTTTTATTTTGCAACACACTTTTATCCATGATGATTTTTTTTTATATATATATATCCATTAACACGCATTTTAAAAAATGTGTTCATTTAGAATAGTTATAGGTGTACACTGAACTTATATATAAATAAACTTCGAAAAATTATGTTGCACGTAAACAATCATATTACAAAGTGTCTCATTTCTACTAAATGCATTTGGTATGGAATTTAGTATTTTCACAATCTCACCATGCATTATAAGAACACAATTTTGCATCTAATCCAATTTTGTTATCATATCCAACAAGTTAAACACACTACACACGAAGTTTCCAACTGATCGGTCTTACAATAAGCTTTCTTAAAACTGTTCATTCAGATGATGCATGAATTTTTTGAATTTTTACTACTAAAATGTCTGTTAAATTTTCATGTTAGCTCCTTTTATCAACAATAATTTCAATTGATCACTTTAAAAGAAAAGATCTGCAATTGATTTATTTCATCCATATGAAAATCTTTGCTAATGTAATATAACAAAACCGATATCGATAAATGCTAAGCTGAACAGTGTTCTAGATATTGTATCCTATCGTTCTGATCCAACATTTTTTCAAGGGGATAAAAGTCAATTGCAGCGGAAATTTCTGTGTTCTTTTTGTTTTGGGGAGGGGGGGGGGAGGGGCGCAGGAAGGTGTGTTTATTGTTTTAATTACCTTTTTTTATACACTGCAAATAGAAGCGTCTTAAATTTAGACACATATGTGACTGAAAAAGAATTTTAGACACTTAAGTGTCTTAATCTGAAAATTCAGACATTATAGATGTCTTAATTTAAGATACACAAGTGTCTTACTATGACCATGGTGTAAACGAACTGAGAATAATGTCTAAAATATCCGCAAACGTCTTATTTTAAGACACTTCATTGCTTTAAACGTGTCTTAATTTAAGACGTTTTGATTCTTCCTACGCAATAACCACCAGGGGGCACTAGCACTCCCAGTTGCGCATGCGTTTTAGATGTCTTCGTTCGAAGTGGTATACGTTGTAATTCAAACAAAGTTTGTTTTTATGTACGCGTGTATTTTAATTCGTTTTTTGCGAAATGTGAAGTACTGTGATTTTAATTCGTATTAACTTGGATTATTTATTTATTGAATACATACATCTGACGTGTGTGCTCGACATCAAATGTCTCTTAGAAGCTGTCGTCGATACAAAGGCGGGATAGACACAGAACACAAGTAGACGACGGTTGAAGATTACACCCGGAAATTCTACAAAGCTTGTGCAATGGGCTTAGTGTAAACTCGTATCAATTTATATCAATAATATTGTGTTATTCATCTTCGTCCTGCCGAAGCTGGCAAAAAAAAGAAACTTTTGTCTGGCGGGTCCTGTTTTTAGGATGAAACATCTCATTCTTTAAATATGGCTAGTCGGATGTATTATGGGATTACCTTTTAAACTGATGAAAGTCTTTCTCCCTCACTGTGGTTGTGGTAGTTTTTAACATTTCAAATCGAGGAATATTTCTTACCTCTTGCAAACAGCGATTGAAGTAAGTGTTATAATTTCTTTATAGTACTAAAATTATTGTCTTTTATAATTTTATTTATTGTACTAAACAAAATCTTACATGAAATTTAATTAGTTTCGAATCTTTTTGCAAAAAAAAAAAAAAACAAAAAAAACAAAAAAAAAAAAAAAAAAAAAAAAAAACACTAATTCTAGAAGTATATATTTTTAAATTTATGACGTTGTCTTTTATTACAAATTATGTATTATTTATTCTCATCTTTTTTCTCAAATTTAAAGTAGTAACATCACTAAAAAACAGACATATTTAAAAGTTAAGTTCATTCTCTTGTTTTGTTTTGTTTTCAATATGGCAGTTCTTAGTTTCAATTTCAATGGCTAATGCTTATCTCATACTCGACCACAAGGAAATAGAAAAAAAAAAACTTTGAAAGATCTCCTAAAGTTTTCTTACTTCCTAGCTAGGGATTACAATCCCGGATTGAGATCCCGGGATCCCGCTTTAATTTTAACCCCGAAAATCCCGGAATTTTTACTGGATAATTCCGGGATTGCCTTTTTTTTTTCCATTGAACAATATTCAGCTGAAATAAAAAAATATATTTATAAACTTTCGCTTTTGGAAAAAAAAAATCAATTGATTTTCATGAAATTTATATATAATTGAAAATGAATGTTTATCTCAAGTAGTTTTTAGATATATTTCTAAAGCTATTAAATCTTTTAATGTGTGAAAACATTTGATTTGGAAACATAGAAGTAAGCCAGTCAGGAAAAAGGAAATAATTTGTTTATTTAGATTTCGCTGCATGCGTGGATTCGAAGGTCATTTTCCAATTAGACTTTACTGATAAGCATCGCAAGTTTGTATCATAGTGATATCATGTGCTAACTTTTTTTTTTTTTTTGGCTTTATTTTGCTTTAAAGATGTCTTGTTTAGTACCTCATAGGAATGATAACAATAAGCCCATGTGGCAATATAAATTTTTAAAAAATCTAATTTTTAAATGATAAGGATTTTTATTTTTTTTCGGGGAGGGGGGGGGGGGATTTTGTATGAAATTTTCGTAAAGTTGATACCTTAAATCTTGCACTGATTATAATGAAAGTTTTGAACTTTTAGAGTAGGACAAGATTAAAAAACACAAAATATAAATAAACAAAATACCGAAGTATTTTTTTTTTCTCAATATTAACCCTTTGCACTCGAGGACTCCGGAGTGGAGCCATTTAAAATTTGTCTTCAAACTCGAGGTCTCCGCTACGGAGACAATGCAAATAATTTTGTGAGACCATGTAATCTTGGCTTTTCTAGACAGGTATCACAAAATTATTTGCATTGTCCCCGTAGAGGAGCCCTCGAGTTTGAAGACAAATTTTAAATGGCTCCGCTCCGGAGCCCTCGAGTGCAAAGGGTAAAGTAGAATATTTATTTATTTATTCATAGTTAAATAGCTGTTGTGATTATCA
Source organism: Maratus speciosus (assembly GCA_963932465.1). Classification (NCBI taxonomy): domain Eukaryota; kingdom Metazoa; phylum Arthropoda; class Arachnida; order Araneae; family Salticidae; genus Maratus; species Maratus speciosus. The sequence goes on from OZ010791.1 coordinate 549,701,260, forward strand.
TCTGATATATATGTAAAATTGCCTATGTGGCAATATAAATTTTAAAAAAATCTATTTTTAAATTATATGAAGTAGAGTAGGACAAGATTATAAGAAATATATATATTTATCCATGTACTTTAAAAGCCCTCAATAGTCCTTGCCGCTGAATTTGTCCGATAATCGGAGATGTCTGCTTTTGTGAGGTAAAAATATACAAATATGTATGCCATGCGGGTTAAAAAAGTATTCACTAAATAGATGTTTCAGAATAGCTATTCGGGAATGTCCATTAACCTCCACAACGGATACTCCCGAATACCGGACATCTCAATTAAGATAACAATAATGCAGGGTTGCATTTTTTGCAAAAGAACTTCTTGATTAAAGAATGGGCATACTGGGCCGTGTCCCGCCCCCCTACGATTTTAGTTCCCACAAATTTGATGTGCAATATTTGCAAAGTTTATATTTTAAATCTGTTTCGAAATTCGACTGATTATAATCAATATTTTGAACTTTTAAAGTAAAAAAGGATTAAAAATAAAACAAATTAAAAAAATCTAATATTTAGATAAATATTTTTTGTTTTAATCTTGTTCTACTCCTGAAGTTCAAAATATTGATTATAATCAGTAAAATGTCGTAAAAGATTTAAATTATCAGCTTAACAAAAATTGCGTACCAAAATTGGGAGCACCAGAAAAATCAGGTTGTAGGGGGGGGGGGGGGGGGCAGGACCCCAGCCAAATATTTTTCCAGGATTCAACGTGGTCAAACATGGCTACGTATGATGCTTACAAAAAAAATTGATGCTATTAAGACGTTTGAAGTGTCTGAAATTCAGACACGAAAAGTGTCTGAAAAAATTCAGACATTTTAAAATGTCTGAAAACTGAACACTCCGTTTCAGACACTTAAGTGTTTGAATTTCAGACATTTTAATTTACAGTGTAGTAATTGAAACTGGGATGATTTTTTCCCTATCGATTTAAGAGGATCGATAGAAATAGATTAAAGAAAATTACATTGTTTAATAATATGTATATATTTTCTTACAGCAGTTTTCATTCCAAAAATTCCTTAATACTACGAAAGTTACACACTACATTTAATCTATTTTGATTTTCTTTTTAAATGTATTTCTATACATACGGATGAGAATGTGGATATTTGTGTACAATATATTTACGTCCGTATTCTTTCAATATATATTTCAGTAACATATATGTTCTGGGAATAACATAACTTCCTTCGCAAAGGTTATAGTTTCTTTGTATTTTGTGATCAAGTCATCTTCAGAAGTAAATTTGGGTCGAATGTGAATTTACTCAATGTGTGAAACCGAAAGTATTTCCTGAAACCGTTACAAATAACTTTGTATTTTCTAAGCATAGAAGGGAACATATTAGAAAGGTTAAGAGATAAATGTGATTCATTTTACAGACTTCAGCCTCAAAAGAAATAGATTTTTGAAACAGAATAGTTTTCGAAACTTGAATAACTAGTTACTATTCATGAAAAAATATTTTCTTACTTCTTTGAAAAGAGAATTGCTATCTATAAGCACGAATTGTGCGTTAAAATAAAGCATTTGATAATTTTTCTTCTTTTCTTACTTATGTTATAAAAAATAATTAATAAATATAATTACATTAGATTTCGTATTTCAGTTATATTTTTTGCATATATTTTTAACATAAAAAATCGCTATAATTGGTTTTATTTGTATCTTTATTGACGCAGAAAAATAAATTTTATTGGTGTTTTTCATAATGGAGCATTTTTTTATTACTTTTAATAACTTTATTTTTATTAACTTTTCCAGCGGTTAATAATTTTCCTTTTAGAGATAATAAATAAATATGTGCTAGTCATTTTTATACTTTCATGGCAAGTTCATCTCTGTACAGATATTTAGTAAATATACAACATTTATTTTCAAATATTCCTATATGTGGTGTTAAATTATTCCATAAAACTGATTATTCAGTTTTTTTGTTGCCTTTTTCCCATGACAACTGACAAAAATGTAATTAAAATACTTGTTATTTTGAAAAAAAAATATATATAAATAAATGATTTGTGATAAAATATGGAGCTATTATAAACTAAATTTAATTTTAAATACCTATGTTAATGTTACAATCAGATGAAGACATACTAATCATTAGATAGCCGATTTTTTTTTCGAGTTTCTTGAATGACGACATCGTCATATAGTGACGTCATATGCATATTTTACTGTAGATGTTGTATAAGATTGTTTCGTGAATGTGGAATTCGTCAGCGGATATGAATGACGTCCTTTTATATATATATATAAAAAATGGCCTGAGTTTTAGGACTTAAAACTGAAATCTTTTGCAAAATCTATATTCATATCCATATGTATATATTTATTTGATGGGGGGCACAATGAATTCTGAAAAAGCAGACTAGTTAGAGTTGTTGTTATCTAGGTTTTTTCCCCCACTCATTGAAAAACTCTATAGAAATCAAAATGGCCTATTTCTTTGTTTTAAAATAATAATTTTGTTCCCAAAGCAAAAATTTTAAATTCAAAAGTAATCAAGAATTTTATATCATCTCGCAGATTTACAATAAATCGTAGAGTATTAGTAGGGATGAAATACTATTATACTCCTTCAAATCTCTTTCAGAATGTAGATTATCTTATATTATATTTTCCCGAATATCATTACAGGCTTTTAATATCAGAATTTAATTTATGTCTGGTTTCTAAACATTACATCCATTGACTTTAGATTTTGTTATGTAAATACATATAACGGGAAAAGGCATAATCATAATAAAAAATGCATTATTTTCAGATTTAAATTTCATGGCAGGAGGCTTAAGAATGTTTTTATTACATCTAATTTAAATTATATTAAATTCTTTCTGTGTAAGTGTACCCCTTCTAATATACATTACAGTAATCGATTGGATACATAAGTTTAATATTTTATTTATATCAGGTCTTTCCAACATATTTTATTGCACAATAAGCAAAGTTTAAAAAACAAGTTATTTGTTTTCATCATTGCTTTTAGTATTTTATACGCTTTAGAATGAATTGGTTGAACTTCGCACGTAAAATGTGTCTTAAAATGTCAGCAGTTAAGATAACAAAAGAGTCTTAAATATAATTCTTAAGACACAATAACATATCAAAGGAGCAACAGCGTGGAAATGAAGTGATGAAAACAATGCATTTTTAAGAACAAAGGAGTTCTTCATAATTTATTATTTTTATAGAAACTCTAACATTTCTCAGCGAAGTGAAAAATCCGAGATAAAAACACCGTACTAAAAGTTGAATGAAGTTTATGAAAAATTCATGTTCATGTAACTTGTTTTCAGTTGTTTTTATCCTTTCAAGAGTATAAAGTTTGCAATGCAAAACATTAAATTTCTCAAGAAAGTTTTAATATAAGAGTACTTATATTTTTACTTTTAAAGAAAAGCTGATTAAGAGATTTCTTTATTTTCAAACTCATATGTATTTTTTTTTTTGGTAGTTAATTCTTCTATGCGTAAAACACTTATAATTGCATTACATTTAGTTTAACACCGAGCGGCATTGCTAAAGTACTCATATTTTCCATTGTTTTTATTGAAATTTTATAAATTATATTTTAGCAAGCTGAAATTAATATTTATGTGAAGTAATTAATTTCATCATCATCTGTTTGTTTTTTTTTTTTAGATTTTTGAATCCAATCTTCAGATGACATGATTATAAAATCAATTGTAGAGTAATAGTCAAATTTATAGGTGTGATTTTATTTAAGATAAGACAAATTGTATTTATTGATTTTTTTTAAACTTATCTCTTATAACCAGCTTATTTAAATATTTATCTTACTTTATTATAATACATTTTTTCTACATGTTTCAGTTATTTGCGTGATTTCGTACCATTTCATTATTTTAATATAATAATACATGCTGTACATATCTGGACAAACAACAGATGGGAGCAATGCCTCTATCATTTTTTCAATAAATTACTTCAATTTCAATCAGTAATTTACAGATATAAATGATTTTGGAAAAGCTAAATTTAGTTTATAGTATATAATACGTTAATAATTGTTTTTCTCTAGAACATATATCTTATATGTATTTTGTACCCCTTTCCATGATATTTCAAAAATTGAAAAAAAAAAGTATGGGACGGTAGATGACTTTAAAAAAATGTTAGGGCTTGGAAACTAATATGATAATCTATTTATTTTGTCAAGAAGCGTTGGTCTTACTGCAAATATAAATCGAATAAAATACGAGTATTACTGAAAATTCGAGTTCGGTTTGTATTTCAATTGAAAAACATGATACTCAAAACATGCTCAGAGTGTAATGACACATTCACCATGCGTTAAAATAACTAAAAATAAAAATTCAATTTCTAAAAATGTGCATGAAAATTTATTAACACTTAAATGCCTGATTTTTCAAAAATCATTGTAATAATGTTTTTCGGCTTTCATTTTTTAAATAAATCACGGGAAAAATACTTAAAAAATAATAATACATGCTGTACATATCTGGACAAACAACAGATGGGAGCAATGCCTCTATCATTTTTTCAATAAATTACTTCAATTTCAATTAGTAATTTACAGATATAAATGATTTTGAAAAAGCTAAATTTAGTTTATAGTATATAATACGTTAATAATTGTTTTTCTCTAGAACATATATCTTATATGTATTTTGTACCCCTTTCCATGATATTTCAAAAATTGAAAAAAAAAGTATGGGACGGTAGATGACTTTAAAAAAATGTTAGGGCTTAGAAACTAATATGATAATCTATTTATTTTGTCAAGAAGCGTTGGTCTTACTGCAAATATAAATCGAATAAAATACGAGTATTACTGAAAATTCGAGTTCGGTTTGTATTTCAATTGAAAAACATGATACTCAAAACATGCTCAGAGTGTAATGACACATTCACCATGCGTTAAAATAACTAAAAATAAAAATCCAATTTCTAAAAATGTGCATGAAAATTTATTAACACTTAAATGCCTGATTTTTCAAAAATCATTGTAATAATGTTTTTCGGCTTTCATTTTTTAAATAAATCACGGGAAAAATACTTAAAAAAATCATATTTTGTTTTAAGTATAGTTAACGGCTAAAAAACAGTTTGTTACTAATCGGCAATACTGGTGTTTAATTGAAAAAATAATTTCCCTTGATAAAATTCCATAATATTAAACACACAAGAATTTTAGGAACTATAATAAGAAATAAATTTTACTTGCTCACTGCAGGTCAAAATAGGGTATTTCGCAAGCTCTCAAACAAAACAAAAAGAGCAAGTAGCAACAATTTAAAAAATAAATATATCTTTATTCTTAAACAGCACGAGTGTTGCCATCTACATGTTGAAAATTGATTTAATAATATTTTCAGAATGTATTTTACTGGCAACATTAGGTATTATAGCTTCAATATTATTCTAATAGTATTTTAGAGCCCAAATTGGGTATGTTGCCGAAAAGCAACACCAGGCATTTAAGGGTTAAATATTCCGTTACAAATGAACTGATCTTTAAAACTTAGAAACCCTTGATACTTAAAATTATATTTAAAAAAACAGAAAAGATGTTACATGAACACCCAGACACAAGTTTCACCTTGTCGCATGTCACAAATGTCGCGTTCACCCTGCTATTTATATACCAGTTTGGAAAAAAAGGAGCAGTCTATTATTCGTTGGAGTGTATATAAAATTGGTACGTTCTGATTCTGAAGTGCCAGATATATTCAAAATATTAAACCAAATATGAGGTATGTCATAGGATAAAAACTCATTACAAACATTAAATCTCAAATGATTCCCTAATTCTCAAAGCAAAATAATCGGATGTAGATATAATTTTTTTTTTTCGATCGAAAGATCTCGGAATTCATGCAACATATTTTCTGTTTCTTTACATATGATTGTTAATATCAATGGTTTTAAGTTTTAAAGACCAGTTCATTTGTAACGGAATGTTTAATAAATTTTTATGCAGTTTCTATAATTAGAGTAGAATACATTGGATTATGATATGTGTTTTACATGTGAAAATTGTTTATTCCAACGCGTAATATCATCTCTGAAATTTATTTACATTGGTTTGGAAACTCTCCACGTAAAATCTCAATATAAAATGGAATCGATTACCATCACTTTCATGACATTGTACAACAATATTCTTATAAAAATAAATATATAACAATCAAAATAAATCATCGACTACTCAAAAATAATTTTACCTAGAAGAGATTTTGTATTACAGAAATAGTTAAGGAATAACTTACGATTTATATTTGGCAGTGTAAGTTTGATTACTTGTGTTTCAATCAATTTGTACAGATATCATTAAAATACTGTAGAAGTTTTCATAGAATTCTTTCTGGTTGCTCTTCCTCAATAAATATACAGGATGTCCATTAAAGAACTCCAGAGATTTAAAAAATCACATCGAGTTAACGGTATGAGCTAAGTCTGGTCAGTTAATTTTAAAGAAATCAATAGATTATAAAATTTTATACCCACCCGTTTCAGTTTTTTCTTTTCAATGCGAGATAGCACTACGCGTCCTTGACCTTCAAGTAATGTTGAAGACGCTCACTTCATCAATCCATTCAGTTACTGCAGTGCGATGGCGACGCCACAACAAAAGTCTCAGTGTGTTATCTGGCTTATAGAAACTGCATCTGTTGCCATTGTACAGCGGAAATTTACGCGCTAGTACGGTGGTAATGCGCCTTCGGTACCTTTGTCAGTGGCTGCGTGCGTTTAAAGAAACGGGGACTAGATGTGACACCATTAGACCTTTTTTTCTGGGGACATGTAAGAATCTTGTTTACGCTGAGAAAATACAAGTTATAAACCATCGTAGGCAAAGGATAATCAATTGTGTGTCAATCATCACTCTAGACATGTTGGCTACAACACGGGAAGAGGTTGAATATCGTTTGGATGTGTGCTGTGCCACAAACGGGGCACACATTGAAATGATATTTTAATGGTATGAATAATAATATAATTTGTAATATATTGAAATGATATTTTAATGGTATGAATAATAATATAATTTGTAATATATTGAACTGATATTTTAAATGGTCAAAATCTTGATAAATTTACCTTTATGAACATATAAATAACATTAACCTAATTTTATGATTGACTTAAAAAAATTTGCTTCAATACTCCGGAGTTCTTTTATACACACCCTGTAATTTAAATAAGAATTTAACAATTAAATTATTTCTAAATTAAAAAAATTAGATTAAGAGCTAGTTTTATACTATAAACAACAACAAAAGAAAGTTTTTGCAGATTATTATGAAATATTTATTTATATAAATTATTTCTATTTTTCTCATGAATGCATTAAAGAAGAATGTACTCTCGAACAAAAATACACCACTTGAAAAATTTATGCTTTACATTTCAAGATATATTAAAATAGAAGAAAATGCATTGTAAAATGAAAGAAATTCCCATTATGATAAGCATGCCCTACTGTGTAGAAGAGTGTGTATCCTTTTGATCAATCCGAAAGGAAAAAATAACACAATGAGAGATGAATATAAAATATATACATATATATGGCATATAAGATTGCATTTAGACAGATCAGATGCATTTACTTACATGGGTAAATATTAGTATATTTTTGTATTTCAATAATTTGATGGGATCTATTATTTGTAGTATTACGCTAGTGAATCCTGAATAACACAATTTTTCTACACATAATATATAAGAATTTGGCTTTTTTGTATCATTACTGAAGAAAATATTTATTCTTAAGAGAAGCTATCTAGCAGGATTAATAATGTTGTAGCAAAAATAAAAAAGTTTTATCTCTCTAGAATCTAATAAAAATAATTTAAAAACATGCACAATTTAAAATAATAATAATTTGAAATAATAATATTTTTCTAAGGATAGAATTTTCTTTAATGTGTGAATTATTTCTTCTGAATTGTACTTATATATACGGGAAACAGCAATTTTTATGTAACAAGTTTCAATAATGCGATTGAAAAGCATTTTAAATAAATGAAAAAATTAACTTGAACCATTAAAATGATTTTCTTCGGTTATTGCAGGAAATATTTAAATAAAATTTAGTTAAAATTATTTTACATGAACAAAGACACACATTTGATTATGAATTAGCAAAACAAATACACCCATATAGAGATATTTATGTTTTGCATAAATGGATTTAATATTTAATGATTTTATTCTGTAAATAAAATATAACATAAAAAATAAAATCGTTTCTTTTAAAGATATATTAAAAGAGACAGAAAAGACACTTTATTCTGAATAATATTCTCATTATGATAATACCATCTTAGTGTGTAACATAGGATATAGATAGTAACATAGTGTGTAACATAGGTATAAATAAAATTACATTTCAAAGCCAAAGAAAAATGGTCTAATAAGAGATGAATGCAAAAAACAAAAATACTACACAGAAGATTCCATTTATATAAACAAGTTACATTTATTTATATCGTTAAATATTTATTTGTCGTGAATGTTTTAATTATTTAACGGTTTTATTTTATTTTTGGTATTACACTATGTGAATTAGGTGTAACACTGTTGCTCCAGTTATATAATAAAAAAATTCGGCATTTTTTATTTTATTTGAAAACATTTGTTTAAAAGTTAAAATCCAAAACTTTCTTGTGGTAATTAAACATATTTTTTGAAAAATTAAAGTTGACGTAACTTGCTATAATGTTAAGAAAAGTATTTTAAATATATGTATTATTTCATATGAAAATTTCTGGCCGTTACTCATTGAGAAAATTGAAAGTTATATCTAAGTATTTAAAAATAATTTAATCGTAAGCTTTTTTGTTTTCATCCCGTTTTATCATTTTTTTCTCTCTATACCAAATCTCAAGAACGTTTTTTCAAAGGGATTCCGTCTTTCTTCTTGCTTTATATCTGATTTCAAGTGTATTTTTTCAAAGGATTGCCTTCTAAATTTCCCGGTACAGTATTTCATAACGATTGTACACCTTTGAAGCTACACATCTAAATTCCATAAAAAGTAAACTACCATCTATTTTCAGATTTCCGCTTCAGTATTTTTGTTTTGTGCTTATGTTATGCTTATTTTTGCCTGTATACTTAAACTTTTCGTGGCGGGTGTTTTTAGAACGTGTGTTTTCCTACTAAAACGGCACAAACCTAACCTAAAATCTAGTGAGCATTATTATTCCTTATATGTATTGTTAGTCAACCCAACCCAAGCACAGTTTTAAAATAACTGTAGAGAAAATTAGAGCTTTGCAGATTTTAAGAGCATTATCATTTTTAACGCTTTTCAACATCGTTGAAAAGTGCTTATGAATTCGGTTTGTCTGTCCGTCTGTCCGTGCTCTAACTCGAGTAAATATAATCCGATTGCCATGAAATGGATATATGTTATTAGGGTGTAAAATGGGGTGTTTTATATTTAAAATCAAGTGTGTAGCATTTTCGATTGATTTACAGGGCTACTCAAAATAATACTGTTCCTGTACGATCCATGGAAAAAAAAAAACGTTTGCCGTATATTTTAATGATATTACGGTATTTTAAACATATTGCAATTGATATACTTCCCTGAGGTGTACTACAAGTCTCTTTATATAGAATATGGTATACATAGAACTTATCGTTTATTTACAGGGAAAAATAAAATAATTTGGATATAGCAGAAAAATGAGTAATAATTTAACTATTAAAGCCTACGAACAATAATTCCTGAAAGTGCGTTTAAAATTGTGTCTGCTTTTTTAAATTTAACTCTTTTTTAAAATATTTCTTGATGTGTATAAATTCTATAGATCATATACAGGACCGCACAAAAGTTCTAAACAACATCCGTCAATTGGCGAAAATTGCTCAGTAAAAATTTTCAACTGTGCTATGCGTTTAACTGAACTAACTTCTAGTATACTATATAGTATGCATAGATATCTGTAAATCATATACAGGGCTACAAAAAATCATATTTTAACGACAATTTACAGTAATAGCAGAAATCGGGTTTTCAAGTGCGTTATGCATTTTCTAAATTGTTTATTTAGAAGTCATCTTTCACTTTAGTAATATGTGTAGTTTTGTTATAGTATTCTGAATGTGTTGGTAAGTGTCTTATAAACTATGCTGTAAGCCTGATTTTTTGTTCTTGCTTAAACTTCTCTCGAAAAATCTCTTATTTTTTATGAACCATATATGATGCACAAATTTCCTGAATTTCAACACCAAACATTTACTTTATTTAATGTTAACAGTGTAAAAATCTTATAGGGCTTCCACGTGTTCAGCTCTTTTATGCCCAATTATGAGTTGAATGTGCTATTATGAGTTAGCCATTGGGAAGGATAATGGTCTAACATTAGTTTATGTACTTCATAATTAATTTTTAAGAAATTAAGGACTAATACTATAAAAAAGTGACAGAATAAAAAATTGAGATAATAAAAACTATTATAAGGTTTTAAATGTAAGTATGAATGAAAACTGAGTAAACCGTTCATTAAGAGAGCCTTATTTAATCACGATTCTTCGGGTAAATTAGGCAAAAATAACGATAGGTAAATAGTGATGATGAAAAATTAAAAGAATTTCATTTGACAGGCTTTGTGTGGGGGTTAAGGGGACCGGGAAAGCAAAATTGAACCAAAAAAATCGATTTTTACTTTTTTATATCATTAAATAATTCAAACTTTTATCTTTCCAACGATCTTTCACACATCTTTATACATGAAAAATTAGAGTTGAAATTATTCATTCTTTGTAAGAGCATTTCGCAGCTTAATGGCCATTTAACATCTTTAATTGACTTTTTCTCAAAACTTGAATTTTTCATGTTTATGTTCCTTTTTTTCAATATCTATTAAACTAAAGAACTCAGATTTTTATTTAATACTTATATTACGTTATATTGTAAACTTTAACACAGGTATTTAATGATTTGTTGAGAATTATTTATTTTAGGCAGTGAAATCTTAGCAAAAATGCTTATTTAAAAATTACTTTCAATAAATAATTAATAATTAATTTTGAGTTTCACTTAGAAAGAAAATGGTCTGTTAAAACAAGTAAATCATGTTATTTTAACTACTCTAAAAATCTAGATATCTACCTTTCACCATTTCAGAGAAAAAGCTGCATAAAGTTGGTGAATTTAACATGGCGGAGATAGGGCTTTTCCCGTCCCCTTAAGGAGGTTTGCTTTGTGTTAGAAATTCCTCCCACCAGTCCTAAATAGTTTAATGTAAAGATAAAATAATAAGGAAATTATGTCGTGTATACTTCATATTTATAAAACGATCTTCCTAAATGTCAGCTTTTTATTATTTTATTCCTCCAGAAGAATCATCTTATTAACAAATGCCCTTTTTGTTTTTGGCGAAAAAGCTTAATGATCTAAAAATAAATTCTTAGAAATTGCAATGATAAAAATAAAGAAGCAATATGTATACGTTAATACCTATTATTTTTTATTAACTACTGAACGGATAAATGGAATGAAATTTTGAAAGAAACAGTATGTTTGTTTGGCCTATTATTTACCGAACATTAATCAATGTGACTTTTTTATATTTGAAAACTATTAACGAAGGTAAAATTATAAGGATAATTTTATTATGTTTTGTGGCAACTAATTCTTAATGATGGAGGAAAATTGTTTTCTCGTAATTGTTTGTATAGAAAGTATTTATTATAATGGAACAATTTATACTATTTTCTTATTTTAATTTGTTTAAACTTATTAAAACAAAAGTTGTCATTGATAACGTTTTCAGAAATTTAAATTTCCTACTGTGTAATATCAAACTATTTTATGACAACTTCATAGTAAAATACTTTTAAATAATCGTGGTTTACTTTAACTACCTAAAATATTTTTATATTTAAGCATTACACAGGTCTGTAAAATTTGTGTTTTGCGAAAACCTTTTTTAAAAAATTAAGCTGATTCTATATATTTTTTTTAATATTTATTTAAAATATGTTCCCAATTGCATTCTAGCATGTAAATGTTTTTCGGAATATGTGACAATATATGTTACATTGATGTATAGAGCCAGTTTAATCAAAAAATAACATTTTTTTTTTTCAAATTGTTTATGAAATTTTCGTATGCGTATTGAATGCAATATAATAGATTTAAATTCATTTATTTTTCTTAGTAAAAAGTATTTGACTGCGTTTCTATTTCGAAGAATGATGGTGGAAAATTGTTTTCTCGTAATTGTTTGTATAGAAAGTATTTATTATAATGGAACAATTTATGCTATTTTCTTATTTTAATTTGTTTAAACTTATTAAAACAAAAGTTGTCATTGATTACGTTTTCAGAAATTTAAATTTCATACTGTGTAATATCAAACTATTTTATGACAACTTCCTAGTAAAATACTTTTAAATAATCGTGGTTTACTTTAACTACCTAAAATATTTTTACATTTAAGCATTACACAGGTCTGTAAAATTTGTGTTTTGCGAAAACCTTTATAAAAAATTAAGCTGATTCTATATATTTTTTTAATGTTTATTTAAAATATGTCCCCAATTGCATTCTAGCATGTAAATGTTTTTCGGAATATGTGACAATATATGTTACATTGATGTATAGAGCCAGTTTAATCTAAAAATAACATTTTTTTTTTCAAATTGTTTATGAAATTTTCGTATGCGTATTGAATACAATATAATAGTGAAGAAAATTTCAAATCATTCGAACACATAATCAATGAAGGAGGTGCGTTCTGGATTCTTTTCTTAAAATATTTAATGAGTATTTACAGATACGTGGTTCTATACATATTTACAGTAAGAATTATCAAACACTTGATCTGGTTTTTCGAAATAAGGGAGGCTTAGCCTCATCAACAAACTGTAAAAAATTACAGCGATCATGCTTTTAAAATCAAAACATCGCTTCGTATCGTTCCAGCCACAACAATAACGAAGTCGCCTTCTAAAGTAGGATGCGCGCGCATCGCGCGACCTTCGTTCCCATGTTTAGCAGAGAAAGTTTCTCTTCACACTCCCCACCTGAACTCTAAAAGAGTTCACAAATCAAAATTCCATCATAAAATCATAAAAATTCAGTTTTTCGTATCAGTGGTTCAGTAATCTAATACAATTTTTAAAATTCGAATACAAAATACTAAATATAAGAATTCAAACAATATCTAATTAATCACTTAATTAGTCAAATTCAAAATATCAATAAATTCTAAATAAAACACTTTAAATTCAAACAAAATAAAAATAATGACAGTTAAATAACACACACATTTTTTTTTCAGTTAAATCATATACTTACTTATACCAAACTTCAAAAAGATTCTATATATAAATAACACTAAAAATTAAAAAAGAGAAAGAAAATATTTAGAGTCCTAAATGCAGAAAAACAAACTAAATAAATGTCTATAAAAGTTTATGAATGTTTATAAAAAGTCTGCAAAAATTCATTTGTTAGTCATTTTGTATTTCAAAGGGATACAAGTGCTGTATGGATCTTTTTAAGATCCCACTCGCTGTTTTTATTTCGTATGAACGAATATTGCCATCTCTTCCAGGAATGGCAGTCTGAATCTTACCAAGTTTCCAAAGAAACTTATTTTTTGTGTCATCTTGAATTAAAACAACATCGCCCACCTTCGGTGGCGTATGGGCATTAGGATTTTTCAAGGAATGGGCTGTTTTCAAATCCATCAAATATTGTTTTATCCATTTGGTCCACAATTGTTTCAATAGTAAAGATTGATATTTTTTTTCTTTTCAGGAGTGTTGATCTCTTTGAACAATCTTCAATTATTTCAAAAAAATTAATAGGAAATGAAAGTTCTTTTCCAAAATTTAAAAAGTGCATTGGAGTAAGAGGTTCTGGTTCATCGCTATCGCTATATACATACATCAGTGGTCGCGTATTCAAAACTGCTTCCACTTCTGTCAACAGAGTCGCTAATCCATCATAACTTAAGAGTGCTCTACCAATTACTTTTCTCAAACAGTCTTTGACTGACTTTACCAGTCGCTCACAGAAGCCTCCCCACCATGCTGCTCTTTCTATAATATTCTTCCATATAATTCTCTTTTTTGTAATAAAATTTAATAATACTTTGTCTGTCAGTATGTTGTATAAAATTTCGAGTTCACCTTTGGCCTTTTTGAAGGTTTTTTCGTTGTCAGAATAAATAATTTTGGGATTTCCTCGTCTAGCTGTGAATCTTCAGAATGCCATCAAAAAGGAATTTGTTGTCATATCAGACGCGAGTTCCAGGTGAATGGCTCTAGTCACACCGCAAGTAAACAGGACAATGTAAGATTTTTGCGTTTCTTTAAAATTTCTGATATAGATCGGACCGGCGAAGTCTAAACCGCAGATTGCGAATGGCGGTGCTTCACTAGCTCTGTCTTTTGGTAAGGGTGCGGTGATTTGGTCTGCTGGTTTGGATAAATATTTTTTACATATTATACAATTCTTGATAACACTCTTGACCAACTGACGACCTTTAGGTATCCAAAAACGAGATCTAATTTTTGCCAAAGTACTGGCTGTCCCTCCATGCATAATTTTCTCGTGTTCTTGGCGAACTATTAGAGTAGTTAACCAAGAATGTTTGGGGAGAATTATTGGGTTTTTCTCTTCTGAGGACAGGTTAGAAAATTCGAGCCTTCCGCCCAACCTCATCAATCCGTTTTTGTCAATAAAGGGCATGAAATTTGATAAGGATGACGTCTTACCCACTGATTTACTATTTTTTAGAGATTCTATTTCTTCCTTATAAAATTGTTTTTGTTCAGATTGTATCAAAAAATTTTCAGCTTCGAGTAATTCTTCGGTTGTTACTATGTCTTGCACTTCAGTTGATTTTATCAGCTTCATAATGGATTTCTTTACCCAAACGGTAATTCTCAAAAGTTTCTCTAAATTACTATATTTTGAAATGTTTATGGGATTTTCGAGTTTTTTTACTAAGCATTCGGTCTGAAAAATATCGTTAGGATTTTTTTTTTTGTATTCTAATTCATCTGAGTAAGCAATTTCTTTGTTTTCTGATATCGGCCAACACTCAGGAGATAAACTTAGCCATTCTGGTTCCTGTAACCAAGTTGTATCATTGATTATTCTAGAAATTTTTGATCCCCGAGAAACTATATCAGCTGGATTGGCAGTACCAGAACAATGATACCAGTTATCAGGTGAGGTCAATTTATGGATCTCTTCAATTCTGTTTCTGACAGAGGGTTTAAACTTTTTAGGGGATCTTTTTATCAAAAAATAGGACATTTTTGAATCCGTCCAGTAATAAGTCGGTACATTCAATTTTAGAGCTTTCAAAATGTTACTACTTAGCTTGGCCGACAACAGTGCGGCCATCAATTCGAGCCTTGGTAAGGTAAGCGCTTTCAGTGGAGCAACCCTGTTTTTCGAAGCAACAAAAACTGTTCGAACATTTTCGGTGGTTGTTGCTACACGTAAATAAATAACCGTATCATAAGCCTTCACGCTCGAATCGGCAAAAATATGTAATTGTATGTCTTAATCATGCCAATTGGTGATGTCAGAAAAATAGTATCTGGGTACTGAAAAGTTTTTCATATGCGGGAGTTCGTTACACCAGCTACTCCAAACTATACTTAAATCTTCGGGTAAGGTGTCATCCCAATCTAGACCCAAATTCGAAATTTGTTGAATTATACATTTTAGTCTTAATGTAAATGGTCCTAGGAATCCAAGTGGATCAAAAATCCTACCTAAAACTTGTAGAATAAATCTTTTGGTGTCTATTCTTTTTGAAACGAAATCAACTAAACCTCGAACATCAAAATAAAGTAAATCTTTGGAATTATTCCAAGCGATTCCTAAAACTTTATAAGGGAGATTTTGTTCTCCAAAAGCTTCAGAATTGACTTCTGAAGTTGTGCCATTTTCTTTCCATAGTTCACTAAGTGGTAAAGAGTTCGTATGCCATTTGTGTAAATGCATACTTGCATTTTCAAATATATCAATACATTGTAAACTCGTGGATAGGGCTTGATTAATATTTTCATGACTTAACGTCATCAACGTAGATATTTTCATTTAAAAATTTTACTGTGTTTGGATATTGTTCGGTGTATTTTTTCAAGTGGTGTTTAATTGTTGCAGCCAATAAAAAGAGACTGCTACTAATTCCAAATAACACTCTGGTCAATCTATAAATTTCAAAGGGTTTAGAATTATGAAACAAATCTTGTGAAAATAAAAATCTTGTTACATCACGATCGTTTTCATCTATAATTATTTGTAGAAATGCTTGTTTTATATCAGTTGTAAAAGCTACGGGATTAAATCTAAACCGTAACAAAACATCAAATATTTCAGGATACAAATTTGGACCTACATGCAGGCAATTATTCAAAGACAGTGAGCCTGTGTCATGAACAGAGGCATCGAAAACTATGCGTAATCTGCTCGTTGTCCTATCAGTTCTAATCGATGAGGTAAAAAAAAAAAAGTTACATTTTGTTTTCCTTCAGGATCTGTAACTAACTCAATAATACCTTGTTTCAAATAATCTGCCAACACCTCCTTATACTCAAAAAATAATTCAGGGTTTTTAATCAATCTTTGTTTGAGTTTAAAAAATCTATATTCTGCAATTTTCCGATTGTCATTTAAACATTCCCTTTCAAGCTTCCACGGAAATCGAACTGTATATCGATTATCATTGTATTTAATTTCTGACTCAAACTGCTTCATAACGTTGTTTTTCGAAAAATCTGAATCCTATTTAGTATTAAAAAGGCCAGATGATTCGATATTCCAGAATTTTTCAATCTGTTCAGAAATAAAAAAAAAATTCTACTATTACATTAAATGCTAAGGGCGTATAACTGTCAGTTGTTTTCCCCTATAGACACCAACCAAAAATGGTGTCGACAGCTACTAATTTTTTATTCAAATGTTTTATATTTCCAGTAACAATCTCATAATAATAGTCAGCACCTATAAGTAATGTAATGGGTTCTTTGGATGTGGGTGTGTCCGCAAGGGTTAAATTTTCAAATTGTTTACTTTTCATCAAATCATTGATTTCAGGTGGGGGGGGGGGATTTCAGTAGCTGATATTTGATTGGTGACTAGCGCTTCTATATCTAATTTTGAATTAGGTACATTTTTATTTTCAATAGTTAGTTTAATTACTTCAAAGGTTTTTTCAATGGGGTTCATACTTCCAAATGTAAAAACCGACAATTTTTCTTTTCTTATTGCCTGTAAATTCAATTTATTTGCTATTTCTTCAGATATAAAGGTTCGCATGCTCCCACAATCTAAAAGTAACCTAATTAGAGATTGTTTTCCGTTTGATTTTATTTTTACACAACAAGTTTTTAGAAGAATTTTATTATTTTCTGTAGAGGAAATAGCCGAAATTACTTTTTCACTAGCTTCATTTTCATTACCTTTTAATTCGGGTGTGTTTATTTCTTTTATTAATTTAGATTTTAGGCATATCGTTTGATTATGTGTTCCTGAACAGTTCTTGCAACTAGTTTCAGAGTTACAATTTTTGATAACGTGTTTCCTGCCTATGCAAATGTAACATCTTCCTTGAGATTTCAACAAATTTCTTTTAGTGTTTACATCAACAGTCTTACACAAATCAGATGAATGTTTACTATCGTTGCAAAAAATGCAATGAGCCAGCTGCCTATCTGAAGTCGATTTATCATTCGAAATGTTCATAAATTCACAAGTAGATTTAAATTCAGATTTTGTTGTTTGACTCTTGATTTTTGTTTTATTATTTTCAAATGCTTTCATTCTCGAAAAAAAATGTGTGTTCTCTGCTTTTTATTTCAGCGTGCAGAACATCTAATAATTTATGTATATCTATGTGTTAAATTATCTACATTTTGTCTATTATATTCCAAAGCTAATTCTGCCGGTATTAATTTTAAAATTACGGCGATAAGCATGGAGCCATAATTTGCTGGTTCGAGTCCTAATGTGGACAAACATCGAACATTTATTTCTATATCACTGTGCAATTTTTTCAATTTTTGAATTTCGTTAGCCTTATAAACAGGGGATAAATTAAGAAGCTTGTTCAGGTGATGATTAATTATCACGTCTTTTTGCCCATAACGCGATTCTAAAACTTTGAATGCTGCGTCATAATTAGCTTCTGATATTTCAAAACCTTCTACAGCATTAGCCGCAGCTCCAGATAAATAACTCTTCAAATAATGAAATTTTTCAATTTTCGAAAGCGATTTATTTTCGTGAATTGTATTTTTAAAGGTATTAGAAAAAGGGAATAAATTGCGTACAGTCGCCATAGAATTTTTGCATATTGAGTTTTGGCAATTTAACAACTGAGTTTTCATCATTAATCACATTCGATTTTAAATCTTGACTGTTATTTAAATCAACATTAACAATTTTTTTGTTTTCGGTTAATTTTTTCTTCACCCGGAATTTTGCAACTGATATTTTATCCACGTAATCATAAACAGAATTGATTTCAGTTTCATAGTCGTCTAACCCTAAAAGGGGCTCAATTTTCTCGTCAACTGACTTCAATAATTCTGCTTTAGTATCTAACTGAATAAATAATTCTTCTAAATTATCAAAATCTATTGGACTATCCTTCATAATATTTTCTGTATTATTAATCAGATTTGTTACTGCTGTTCTCAAAACTGTACGATTCTTTTTCAACTTTTCTAAATCAGACATTTCGAAATTAAATATGAAAAACTTATCTTACCTTTGCCGTCTTCTTATGATTTACTATGCTCTATTTCCTTATTTGTGTTTTGAAAACATTAATAGGGTAACGAATACTTTTTTTCTTTCTTTCTGGGCGTGATGCACCCTGAAGAAAATTTCAAATCATTCGAACACATAATCAATGAAGGAGGTGCGTTCTGGATTCTTTTCTTAAAATATTTAATGAGTATTTACAGATACGTGGTTCTATACATATTTACAATAAGAATTATCAAACACTTGATCTGGTTTTTCGAAATAAGGGAGGCTTAGCCTCATCAACAAACTGTAAAAAATTACAGCGATCATGCTTTTAAAATCAAAACATCGCTTCGTATCGTTCCAGCCACAACAATAACGAAGTGGCCTTCTAAGGTAGGATGCGCGCGCATCGCGCGACCTTCGTTCCATGGGGAGCAGAGAAAGTTTCTCTTCAATAGATTTAAATTCATTTATTCTTCTTAGTAAAAAGTATTGGACTGCGTTTCTATTTCGAAGAACAACTGAGTTTTTTGGTCTTTTATTTATGCAAAAAATTTTAATTGCCGTGTTTAAATGTTAGAGTGGAATGAAAAAGCTTGCCGAAAACAAAATTTTGCCCATCTTATTAACTTACATGCTGAAAAGTTGCTATTATAGGGTAATCATCTGTGTAAAATGTGTGCTTACTACAAAGTAATCTTAGGCTGACATGGTGCTGACATTTTCATAACATTTAAAAATTTATGAACTTCTCACCAAAAGAATGTTTCTCACAATTTATTACCATATTTGCTGTAAACCTGCTACCTATCAATATAATAATGTGTGAGGAATATGCGATTCCTAAAAAGTAATCTTTGTCTGCCAATTTGGCACAGAAATGTCTGGAAAAGTTTTAAATTTATGAATTTTTCGCTCTGTTCTTCGCTTCTTTTCTGTATGAAAGTATCCCTAAATTATATGCACATGTATTTCAAGTAGCCTCCCACCGCTTGACTTTAAAAATTTAGTTTAATTGTCTCATGACACTTGAAGCTATTGACTTTATATTTCAATTTTGGGTAATTCCATCCATGATGCTATTTTTATCTTATGAATCCATATAGTGTGACCTTACAGGACGCCACTGTTGATGCTCCAATAACTAATTTGACGTAATGCTCTACTGCATGTGAACGTCATGGAAGCTTTACAAATATATTTTAATCGGAATGTCTAAAATCATCGTCTTAAGTTCATTATAAGATAATAGAAAGTGCAAGTGCTGGTTCAGTATGTGTAACTGATTGTCATACAATTAGATCTATATAGTCGTATGCTCTGAAATTTAATGTATGAATCTAAAATTCGCAGTCATTTTGTTCTACTTTTTCTGTTTGTTTTCTTTTTTAAATTATTGCCATTTCGATGAGAAGTGTTGTCCCTACTTTTCATTTTGAAGTCGTTGTGGTTTTTTTTTCCTTTTTGATTTTCCTATGATCCACTTCCTTCGAAGAATTGTCTTTCGTAAATATCCCCACATGCTTCAAAGCTGCATTTATAACAATTCCTGATGATGTTTTACAAACATCACTTATGTGCATTTGAGAACGTAGTTCTCATTTACGAAGATGAAGGAGAATCTTGAATTGTTAATATGTTTTCCATTTCGCATTCCGACTGTTCATTATCTTCATATTCATGAGAATTAAAATAATCACAAATGTGTCCCATAACAATACGATAAATCCCTGTTTTCTTAACGGTATTGAAATTGAATGGTTTTACGTCTTTCTGCTTCTCTTTTTGTGCCCCTTTTCAAGCGTTTTGCTGGCTTGAATGTAAATATTTCAAAATATAATTCTTCGATTAGTTCTTTAATCCGGTAAAAAATCTGTTTCCGCTACATGCACTATAATTTTCCAAGTACAAATTAAAACATTCTTGCATTTACATAGTGATATATCGAAACTAAACAATATACACAGTAATAAGAAAGACAATCAAGTTAAACAGAGAACTCAATTAGACAGGCCCTAACAAGGAAAGCATATGCCAGCATTGAAACGCTGTAACAGATAAAGTTCGGTATAAGAGCATCTGCATGAGTAGGCGCATTTGAAGGGCGAGATACTCAATTTCCAGCGCTACGTTAACCCCATGGGGATGTTTAGATGGGGCCTGTGACAACATCTGTCCGAGAATACATGTTAAAACCGGATAAATGCTGTCTGAACCCCAGTGTAAAAGTTAAGTGTCAAAATTTTCATTTATGTGACTGTTCAATTTCAACCACTTGTTTTTTCCAAATCAGTTGTAGTCAATATTTCCACACATAGTTTTTCTTAATTTCTGATTTTAGTTTTTTTCCTATTCAGTGACCAGCATTAATTTGAAATCAAGTATTTCACTGAATTTGGTACAAACGATATAGAGAATTTATAAATGTAACATAAATATTACAAAATAATAAAGTATAATTTAAGTGTTACATATTTTTAATGAGGTGTGAAAACTTCTGAATATTCACTCTATGTCCTCAAATCGCCGGAAAATCTGAAGTTTAGATGAATCACAATTTATCTTCTAAACTCAACAGCCGTGACAGTAGCACTTATTCGAGATGTCCTCCTGAGACCAGATGAGCGATCGGTGGTCTGTGATCAATTTCAGGGTCGAGACAGGCTGCGAAAGTACTTAATTTTCAAAGCCTATAAACTATTTTTATGATCATCCGACTTTCACTTTGAAGCAGATGGTCCCGAGAAGAGTGGGAATTTAGGGTGTAGCCCAACTGAAATCTCATAAGCGAATGAGAAATAGAAAGAACAGGGATTGGCTGAACCCCAGACACTCAAGAAAAGACAATTTTTGAACTCAGAAGAGAGTCCTTAATGAGTAGTCAGTTAATAACAGGAAGGCGAAATAACAAGTTGGACTTGCAGTACTTGCGCCGAGTTTTTGTTGCGGAGAAATAGATTCTCCAGTTTTCATTTTAGCCTCTCACCTTGAGAGCAACGAGCAGACCGGGTATGCAATCTACGTATTATTTTGTGAACGACGGGAGATTAGATCTCCCTGCCGGGACGATATATTACCGTAGATCGACGAGGATCGCACACACTAAGAAGGTATATTTGGACTATCTATTATTGAACTATTTAGAACTATATTAATGGCTGCCACCTTCAACTAAGACTTTTTTCTTGCAAGCGTACGCAAACAATTATTGTGGCGTAGGAGCATCTATAATAACTCAAATCTCGAGAATCATCTTTATCATTTTATAATTAATAAATTTTCATTTTTATTCTTCATAAATTTAGTTATAATCTGATTTACTCCCCTTTGAAAACAAGCCTTAACCCGCTCGCTACCATGTTTTCCGAAGCTCGAACAATTGGTGGCAGCACAAATACGTACTCAAAGGAAAAACAAGCAAGAAGCTGTTTGCAGAGACAGTCTTGGTTCCAAGAAAATGTGACTGCAGACAGCAAAGCCGCCTCTAGAGCCGACTCAAGAACAGCAACGGACGCATCTTGTCAGCACCCTGTGAACAACAGACAGTATCCCCTTCAATAGTTCAGATGAATGAGCCTTTGAGTGACCAGACCTTCAACTTTGATGCAGAGCCTCAACAGATGGAACGCAACACAACAAGAAAGGTAGGCTCATTTAAATTTTTGTGTGGCTCTATAATTGTGTAAAAATTTGGTTAAAAATACTTAATTTGGGAATCAAATTTTTTTATTTATTTATTTTAACAAGAAAGGTAGGCTCATTTAAATTTTTGAGTGGCTCTATAATTGTGTAAAAATTTGGTTAAAAAGACTTAACTTGGGAATCAATTTTTTTTTTAATTTCCTTTTTTCTTGTGGAAGTTCTAAATAGGGGATGGTTCTATTTTTCAGGATTACTCGCAAAGCATCAAGCCAATGAAAAGAATTATCTTTTTTAAGTCACTTAAAGTGTTAACAAAGCTTATTCTGCTATCTTGGATTCGAGAAGAATAAGGAAGAGACTTCTCACCGGTAGAAAAGGGAGGAAACTTCTTCAAGGGGGAATTTGCTACAACGGGTCAAAAAAAAGGGTCCAGCAGAACGAGCTCTTTTATTTAGAATCGCAAGTATGGGTATATTACAGATTAGGTGGTAAGGAAGTTTATTTTTATATTGAAGAGTTAAGTTTTAATAAATAAGAAATTTTTCTCTGCAAATCTATTTTCTATGAATATAACGCTGGGTATGACTTGCAAAGCAGTGCTCATATAGGAAAAAAATAAAAAGACCTTCCAATAATTATATGTACAATTTCCTTAAGAAAAAAAAGTACTTGTTATACTGTGTTTTAAATGTGTGTATAGGGATTTCAGAGCTAGTTTTTTTCCTCTCTCTTGCATATTGAATATTTTTAACAAAAGGGAGAAGGTATGCCGGTAATTTCACAGAGTATTTTAAATTTATTCTTTATATGCTGTATTTATATTCAAAAATGTTTATGTAATCACTTAAAGTAAAAAGCTATATTTTGGATAAGGGTGAAATTATTTATAGCGTCAGTTGACAGGTTCTAAATACTCCGAGGAAATTATTTGTATAATTTATTGAAACCGTGTTAAAAACAAGGTTGCATAATGACAAGGGTGACCGCATTAAAACATTGCAGAAAGGTTGATCTACAGAACTTAGCAACAGAATTGGGAGTAGAACTTGAGGAGTGGGATACAATACAAATAACCATCCAAAAAATTGAGCAGTCAGATAGTTACGAGGAAGACTTTGCGCTAACGCAAGCCAGGTACATTGTACAAGATAGAGAAGGAAAATTTAGCTAGGGAGAAAAGAGCGAAAAAAAACCGAAAGAGAACGCGAAAAGGAACAGATAGAATTAGAAAGAGCTAAATTAGACAGCGCAGAGAAACAGAAAGAAATGGAATTTTAACTAGAAGAATTAAGATTAACGCAAGGCACAGAGAGAAGAAGTTCCAGTGCCAGTAATCGTTCTGATAGAGGCCCAAAATTAAACATAAAATCTATTATGCATTCTTTCGATCCAGAGAAATCAGACATAACTCTATTTATAAATTTATTAGAGACAGGCAGAAAAGTCGGGAATCAAGTTAGATGATCTAGTAACCCATATTTTAGCTTTATGGCCCATAGAAATAGTAGAATTAAGATAATCCACTGGCAGTGTGGACAATTTTGCTCACGTGAAAAAAATTCTCTTAGAACGATATAGGTTAACAGCAGAGGCCTATCGTTTAAAATTAATGAGGCATCAAAAAACAGCCCATGGAAAGACGTAATCTTCGAATTAAATAGTTTTCAAGAAGTGTGGTTAGATGGTTTCGGCATTAAAAGCTTAGAGGAGCTAAAAGACTTGATCATTACGGAACAAATTAAACGAAGAATGCCTACCGAAATTAAACATCATTTTATAAATTCGTGGGCAGAGTATAAAAAACCAGACAAGCTCGCAAAAGATCTGAACGGGTATGAAGTAATAAAGGGAGCAGCGACCTGGAATGGGTAAGCGAGACCCCCCCCCCGAGAAAAAAGTTTCGAGAGGCCGAGATATCCAGAAAACGACAACGAAAAACGGTTCGATCGCCCGAGTTACGGAGAAAGGGACGCGAGGAAAAATCCCGACATTAAATCTAACTGGAGGGAGCAAAACGATGATAGGGAAAGACAAAAAGCCTTCGAAAAAACAAAAAAAGATACGTGCTTTGTTTGGGGTGGGGGGCACTGGAAGCGCAACTGCCCAGAGCTAAAAAGGGGGAAACCCCGCATAAAAGGGTCCACAATATTAGCAGAGAGCCAGACTTAAAAGAAGGTTTTGAACCGTATCTCAGTCGGGAGAGGGTAAATGGCATGGAAATTACAATTTCCGTGACAGCGGAAGTATGGTGGATGTATGCCCTGGAAGATTGGTTAAAAGTAGTCAATTCAATGGGAACGTTAGCTGGGTAAAACAGCCCTTGTTTAGCGATCTTCGTTGCCTTCTTATAGCCAAAGTTACTCTCGAATTACCAGACAAAAGGCTAATTACGACAAAAGCCATCGTCACGAACGAAGAATCAGATATTAATTATTATATCTTGGGCAATTTAACTCAAAATCTTATCGATTTAGGAAACGCATTGAAACCTCAAACATTACATACGGTAACAACACGCGGTAACACAGCTGATCAAAGAAAACAAAACCAATAGAGGTCAAAATTTGGATCCGTGTTTTCAAGGGGTGTGTCAATCACGGGAGATTAGTCCGGAAAACGCGACGCCAGACGACGGGTTGGTCGGGAGCGAAGGGGAAGAGCTGATTTCCTTACCACCGCTCGTCCAAGACGAGACCTTTTTATTGAGCAAAATAGAAAGAAATATTTCGAAACGGCGCAGAGTGAAGACAAATCGCTTGAGATAATCAGTCAAAAAGCGCGTGAAAAGAAATCATTTTTTCAGTACAAAAACTCCATTGTTATTAGAAGGGTTAAAGACCTCAGGGGTTCGGAGAGAAAATAGATAGTGGTTCCTACAAAATTCAGAAAGGCAATTTTGAGTGCCTGACACGAAAGCAGTGCGGCGCATTTGAAAAAAAAAACAAAAGATAAAATACTACGGTATTTCTTCTGGCCAAATGTTATCAAAGAAACACAGCTTTACGTAAAATCCTGTACGTCTTGTCAGTTAGTGGGAAAATCGGGCGAAACAAAAAGGCCCCTTTGGCGAGGGTACCTGTAATCGCAGAGGTATTTTCAAAAGTTTCAATCGACCTGGTAGGCCCTTTAACTAAATCAAAATGGGGAAATAAATATATATTGACAGCGTTATGCGTTTTTTCAAAATATCCAGTGGCGATCCCGTTAGAAAATATGTCGTCGGAAACACTTGTACAAGCACTTATGCAGATTTTTAGTAGGTTTGGCTGTGCTAAAGAGGTACAGACAGACTTAGGAAAATCATTTACGTCAAACTTAACGACGGCTTTCTTCGAAAAATTTTGAGCCAGGTTGCGTCCTTCCAGTGTCTGCAATCCGAAAGCAAATAAAGTTGAACGCCTGCACCGTACGATTAAGAGGTTATTAAAACTAATGTGCCTGGTAAGCGGGACAGATTGGGAAGTAAACCTGCCGCACGTATTATTGGCGATAGGTAATGCAATCAGCGATTGCACTGGGTTCGGTTCAGCAGAGTTAGTTTTCGGGAAAAACCTCAGGATGCCTGAGACAATTTTATTCGAACAATGGCAGGGGAGAACAAGGAGCCAGAAGTAGTAACAGAATATGTTTTCGAGCTCATGAGCAGACTGAAAAGATGCCAAGAGTTAGCGGAGCAAAATCTTTTAGAAAATAGAGAAAAAAGGAAAACACGATATGATAAACAAACGATTGTACGCGAATTTCAATCCGGGGATCAGTTTTTACTAGCACTAGCGACGCAAAAACCGCATAAAATGGCAGCTAGCTGGACAGGTCCGGGGAAAATAAAAGAAAACATTTCAAAGACAAATTATGTATTAGAGGTTCCGGGGAGGATCGCGAAAGGGCAAGTTTTCCACGTAAACCTATTCAAACCATACATACAACGTGTGGAAAAAATAAATATTACGGGGCACTTATGCGACGGAGTAGAGTATCAGCACGACTTGTAAATAGCTTTCCCACTAGATGAGCCGGATAACTACAATTTTGACGAAATTGTAAAAGAGAACAACCTGACAGATAGATACAATAGTGAACAATTACGGGAATTAGAAATCCTACTGGGGGAGTTCAGGGAAGATTTCTCAAATAATCCGGGGATGACGGACATGGAAAAACACGATGTCGATTTAGTTAGTGACAAACCAGTTACAGTTAGACCGTATAGAATGCCCCGCAGACAAGAAGAAATTTTAGAGAAAGAAATTAAAAGGATGCTCGAGCTTAATGTTATAAAGGAAGGGGAATCAGACTATTATTCGCCATTAATTCTAGTGGAATCAGCCGGTAAGGAGCCACGCCTATGCTTTGACTTTCATAGGTTAAATGCAGTTACTAAAATATAGTATTATCCCTTGCCTAATATCGAAAAGTAAGTGGAGCGTGTGGCTGCGGCGAAGTACATAACGGTATTGGATTTGACAAAAGGCTATTGGCAAATCCCAATGACCCCACGGGCCCAAAAATACGCAGCCTTCGTAACAAATAGAGCAACATATTTGCCTTTAACGTTACCCTTTGGATTAGTCAATGCTTCGTACAGATTCTCCAAATTTATGGCAAAATTATTAAAGGGACTAGAAGATTTCTGCCTGCCGTATCTGGACAACATGGCGATTTTTTAAGAGACATGGGAAGACCATTTGGAACACATTCGGGAGGTGCTATCCAGAATTAGGGACGCAAATTTGACAGTAAAAATTTCAAAATGTATATTTACGCAATGAACGGTTAAGTACCTAGGGCATATTGTAAGGGAAGGACAAATGAGGCTAGCGGAGGCCAAAATTAAAGCAATCACGGAATTGGCGCCTCCCAAGACGAAACCGAAATCCGCAGATGTTTAGGTATGGCCGGGTATTACGCTAGATATATAAAAAATTACGCGAATATCGTAGAACCACTCACAAGAGCATTAAAAGGAAAAAATAACATGGGACGAAGAAATGGAAAGGGTCTTTCAAAGGCTGAAAGAAAAACTCACGGCGGAGCCCATTCTGTACGCACCAAATTATGAGGCACTATTTATAATACAAATGGATACTTCAAATTTCAGTATAGGGCTGTCCTCGCGCAGAGAATAAATTCAGAACAGCATCCCATCATATACCTAAGCAGGAAATTCAGTGAAACCGAAAACAAATTTAGTGCAACAGAGAGGGAGTGTGCGGCGATAATCTTTGCTATAGAAAAATTACGTCATTATATCGACAGACAAAAACTCCTCATAGAAACAGATCATTGCCCACTAACATTCCTAAAGAATAATGCTGGAAATAATCCGAATTCTACGATGAGCACTGACTTTGCAAAAATACTAGTATGCAATAAAACATAGGCCAGGAAAAGACATCAAAAACGTTGATTTTCTTAGTAGGGCGGAGTAGCTAAAAAAAGAGAGAGGAGTGAAAAAAACAGAGATTATATTTAATCGACTCTCATTATAATTTTTTCTAAGTGTTTATTAGAAAAGGTCTCTTTTTCATATCTATGTTGTAAGGGTATATTTGTCTGATTTTTTTTCCTCTCAAGTGTATTTTGTAAAGTGTAAAAGCAAGAAAAGGAGTTATGGACAGAATGTTTTCGGGAGGACTTGTGGAAATACAAGGAAAAGTTAAGTAATTATATATAAATGCTTATTGTGTCTCTGAGCCACTCATATATATTTTTTTAGCCTACTTCGGATTTTTCCGAATATTCCGTTCTGCG
This sequence comes from Maratus speciosus, assembly GCA_963932465.1. Classification (NCBI taxonomy): domain Eukaryota; kingdom Metazoa; phylum Arthropoda; class Arachnida; order Araneae; family Salticidae; genus Maratus; species Maratus speciosus. The sequence continues at coordinate 549,729,432 of OZ010791.1, forward strand.
GCCAAAATATTCTTTAGAAGAGGGGGGGGGGGTTATTGCGCAAACTTCTGAATATCCACTCTATGTCCACAAATCACCGGAAAACATTTGAAGTTTAGATGAATCACAGTCTATCTTCTAAACTCTACAGCTGTGACAGTAGCACTTAGTCAAGATGTCCTCCTGAGACCAGATGAGCGATCGCTGGTCAGTGATCAATTTCAGGGTCGAGACAGGCTGCGAAAGCACTTAATTTGCAAAGCCTATAAGCCATTCCTGTGATCATCCGACTTTCACTTTGAAGCAGATGGTACGGATAAGCGTGGGAAATTAGGGTGTAGCCCAATTGAAATCTCACGAGCGAGTGAGAAATAGAAAGAACAGGGATTGGCTGAACCCCTGACGCCCAAGAAAAGACAATTTTTGAACTCAGAAGAGAGTCTTAATGAGTAGTCAGTTAATGACAGGAAGGCGAAGTAGCAAGTTGGACTTGCAGGACTTGCGCCGAGTTTTTGTTACGGAGAAATAGATTCTCCACTTTTCATTTTAGCCTCTCACCTTGAGAGCAACGAGCAGACCGGGTATGCAATCTACGTATTCTTTTGTGAACGACGGGAGATTAGATCTCCCTGCCGGGACGATATATTACCGTAGATCGAAGAGGATCGCACAGACTAAGTGGTATATTTGGACTATCTATTGTTGAACTATTTAGAACTATATTAAAGGCTGCCACCTTCAACTTAGACATTTTTTCTCGCAAGCGTACGCAAATATTTATTGTGGTGTAGGAGCATCTATAATAACTCAAATCTCAAGAATTATCTTTGTCATTTTAATTAATAAATTTTCATTTTTATTCTTCATAAATTGAGTTATAATGTGATTTACTCCTCTTCGAAAACAAGCCTTAACCCGCTCGCTACCACGTTTTCCGAAGCTCGCACAGGTGTATTAGTTCGGGCTTGTTTGAAATAAGTTCATATGATTATGGCATCTATGACGATCCAGGAATAAGGAGATCCATTTTTACATCAAACTCACGCTAGTACCGAGTTTTAAGTGTTGTGACATAATCAAAATATTTGTTTCGAGTAAATTTGTAGTTGGCAAATGATTCCAAAATTTCTTTACTTTTCTGTCAGAAATGATTACTGATATTTTATGGAGTCCTTTAAAATGTCTGTTTTGAAGATAAATAACAAATAATATTTAATAAGATATTTGTCAATGAATGTTATAATTTAGATTTTTAAAATCAAACAACTAAGTTTTTAAACATATAAGACTGTTTTACAGTAATATCATATTTTACTATTTTCAGATTTATTATTTATAGAGTACAATTATTAATAAAACACAAAACAAATTACAAACAAAGACCAGTATTTATAGGGGCCTTCAAAATTTATTTACTTACCACTGGTGGCCCACGGAAGACCGGTTTACAACATCTGAGCTTGAAGATTGCGGGATAATGTTACATATGTTTATTCATTTGCTGAGGAAACCACAAAACAATCGCGATTGTACTTTATGTCAATTCAAGTTGTCACATAGCCGTTTTTTCTAGCGAAAAATTCCAAATGTCCTTGAGGCAAGCCTTCCTTATCCTCTTCATGTGTAAATAAATGGGATCCTTGCATATTCTCCAGTGTCAATAAACATTTAAAATGATACTGATGCAGACGATTTTGGAGATTTTATTTTCTTATAAGTGGAACTTTTACTAACTTCTAGCGTCTTCCAAAGGTGTAGCTGCCAGTCATAAATATCAATGGGATTATACAAAACGAATATAAATGTTTATGTTGAATAATGTATAAATTGTATTTTAAGCTTGTGTTGCCAAGTTTGTATATCTAACTCTTTTATCAAAACATGAGCAGTTGAAAATATTTTCTTGTTCTGTTTTTATATATTAATACTCAATTAGCACTATATAGATAAATATCAATAAATATGTAAATGTTTTTGGTATAAATATTTTGTTTGACTTTATATTAAACCTTCTGAACTGCATTATTTAGAAAATATAGAAAACGGTTTTCTTATTTAAAAATGCTGTTTTTTTGTTATTAAATAATAAAATAAATAAATAGATTCAAATATACACAATATTGCCAGTGGGACCGAATACTTTTAAGGGTTTTGACGACTTTCAAGAGAAATAAGTGATGAAACATTCTTGAACTTAGGTGATACCAACAACATGTTTAAACTCAAAGTATTTTGAGAACTAAATTGCTGAGATCTTTTTCAAACTTTGTAAAAGATAAAGAAAGAAATATTAGGCGTAATGGTATAGGTTTCTAATTCATCCACAGATGTTAGTTCATAATACAACAAAAATATTTGACCACCAGAAATTATACCTCATCCAAGAGTAGCTAGAGAAAGACACAGAAAATACAGGCAATCATCAGTGTTTAGAAATAGTAAAAAATCACAAAAATAAAGTATGATAATTAAAGTAGAAGGTGAACTTTTGAAATTACTGTTATAAGTATGAATACATTTGAAAAATTCAATGCCAACTAAACTTTGCAAGGAACAAAAACTCTGCTCACTCTCAGATTAAGAATTTATTTTCAAAATTATCAGTATATATATTAGGCTTGATATTAATACAGCTTAATATACGCTGTAATTTTATTCAGTTTCAAAAAATATATATATCTCATTGTTTTTATGCTGCAAGATGCACCTCAATAGAAGAAAGTTTTTAAAAGACGTAAAAATCACGCTGTCACATATCCTTTAACAGAAAAATAAGTTTATTCTGTTTGAGATTTCAAAAAAGCCTTGCGAGATTTTTTTTTTTTTTATTCCCGTCATAAAATATGTTAACATATTTATATTAACACATTTCTGAGAAATCTGATATCTAGCATTTTATAACATAAAACGGCAAAAATATATACTATTGAAAATAAATTTCAAAAACATGCATTTTTCATGAAGTTTATCCAACTCCTTTCTGTATATATATATTTTATAAATTCCTCGTCTTTAGAAAATAATTAGAGTTTCTACAAAACAGAAAATTGCTGTGGGAGGAAAAGAAATACGCTCTATTCTTCTTTGTTAAGTTTTGTTTTCGAAATTTTCATCATTTTTTTTTGTTGTTGTTGTTGTTTTTTCCTTAGTTTGGTTTAGTATATAATTTTTTTTTTTTTTTTACTCTTTAATTTTATTTCTTAGTTTTTGAAAGATAAAACTCACAGCCTATTTATGGATTAAGATAATTCCTTTTATAGAAAAATTGCAGGGCGTAATATTTTTAAGTTTCTTAACCGGCTTATCATAATGTCAATTTTACATTAGAAATTTCATTCGGATTTCCGATGTAAATTAATATAAAAACTAAGTCATTTTTTAATTATTATTCATTGCTCTAAATGTTACTTCGTACCACCTGCTGTGTAAGAAAGATATTTTAGGAGTAGAAATATTTTTAAAGTAAAATATTATTCGTATTTTGAAGCATGTAATAAATTTGGTAATTTATCGAAGTTTTAAGAAATATATATTCTATTTTGCTATAACTTTGGTTTATAATAAGGTTTTTATTATTTCAAAATGTGTTGCAATTTTATATAAAATTAGTATTAATCGTGAGGTTTCATTCCAAAATATTTCATTACATTATTAGTATAAATTCGATTTTTTGCTCTCCGTTATTTGAGACTTACAATGAGAGTATATTTTGCGTGGAATTCATTAAGGTTAACAAGTGCAAATTTAAATTAAAAACCTTTAATCATATTACACTGTAAAATATTCTTATGTCCACGGCCTTTTACTGTATTATTTTTAGGGTATGGCTATTTTTAAAGAAAATTGTAAATACTCGTAACTTTTACGAGATGAAAGGGATTTTTTTCAAATGTTGGCATGTTTTTAATTGTACAACATGTATATTTAAGTTTAGAGTACTAAAAAGGCTATTCCCTGAAATTACTGCTGTTTAACATCCCCATAATTTTACTTAGATGATTTTTAGAGTCTGGAATCATAAATTTAACCTCTTATCATAGCTGCACTCATTCCGTTATAGTGCATACACTGGCCTCCAAAATTAAGGTACAGGGACTGGGTGCTTTCGATTGCACACGTTTTGTCGAATATAAAAAAGTGTATAAACAGTCCAGTCAAATATCGCGAACATTCACAAAGATAGGGTCGATATAGTGAGTTGCTTCCTAAAAATAGCTTTATTATAAGGTATTTTCTACAACTTTTCAATCAGCCCACTATATCTTTCTAAGTTTTCACAACATTTGACTGGATTTTTTATAGAAGTTGCCCCAAAATACTGACTACCAAATTCTGAAATAAAAATTTTGAAATTTTCCGCGCATGCGCAGTTAAAAATTATCTCATAAAAATGTCCATACCTCATCAAATATTCAATATCTTCATGTTTCAATTGTAGTATACTGTTGCTACTATTCTTTGGCAAATTTTCGGAAAGTTGTGTTAAATTTGGTTGAAAACTCTGTATGCTATAAACAAAAAACTTTTGAAATTTTCACAAAAACATTAACATCTTTACGAATATGAGTGCTATGGTTAAACAAATGCATACAAATGTTGAACAGGACCCAAATACATGGTGTGTTCACAAAGTTTCAAGACTGGTCTGATAATTCCAAATTTATTAAACATTTTGTACCGCGAACTGGAATTCTTCGAAATATGACGCTTGGGCATCAACACACCGCTTCCAGCGTTTTTTCCATTATTCATAGGCTCCATAGAAGTCTTCGGACGAAAAGCTGTTAAGAGACCTCGTCGAAGCTGCCTGGAGCGCTGGAATCCTGACAAATCTCTTCTCTTTCAGGTCTTTTTGATCCGGGGAAACAAACAAGCAAAAAAAGTTCTGCGAGCGAGGTCGGGCCTGTAGGTGATTTGCGGCGGTATTGCCACGTTAAAGATAGCCAAAACTTTGGCGGCGGCGAGCGACGTATACAATCCAATCATTTCTGATGCCTAGGCGGGCTCGACGGGTTAGGTCAGTTTTTCTCTAGAGTGCTCCACCAGTTTTGGCTATATTTAACGTGGCAATACTGCTGCAAGCCTCTTACAGACCCGAACTTTTTCCCAGCAGCATTTTTGTTCCCCCGGGCCAGAAAGGGAAGCGATTCGACACGATTCCAGCAATCCAGGCAGCTTCGTCGAGGTCCCTAAACAGCATTTCGTGCAAAGTCTTCTATGGGGCCTATGAACAATGGAAAAAAAACGCTGGCAGCGGTGTGTTGATGCCCAAATGGTCATATTTCGAAGAATTTTAGTTCGCGGAACAAAAATGTTTAATAAATTTTGAATTATCAGACCAGTCTTGAAACTTTGTGAACACACCATGTAGTCACAAACCGCAGTGACAAACCATTTCCAGCCTTTTCTGTTACATAGGTAATCGCAAATACTATTTTATTGTTAAATTTATTATTATCCCCCTAATTGTACCCCCGATAAATCTTCACCGAGAAATATAAATAAACATATATATGATGCACAAAATGTAAATACATTGCTTACAGGTGTCAAGTATATTAAAATCCTTTAAAAACACATTAAAGTCATTTAAAATTCATAACGTTTTCGACCGAGACTTACTCAGTCATCCTCAGTGAAAAACTGTTTACGCTTACAAGCTTAAGTTTTTCACTGAGGATGATCGAGTAAGTGTCAGTCGAAAACGTTATGAATTTTAAATGACTTTAATGTGTTTTTAAAGGATTTTAATATACTTGACACCTGTAAGCAGTGTATTTACATTTTGTGTATCTTATACATGTTTATTAATAATCAAGGTGAATTGTGCACTAAAATTTCAACTTTCTATTGAGAAATATAAAATCAAACATGTTCTTTACATTCTAGAAGTTCAAAAACAATTTTCCAATAATGTTGGTAGATATTCAACAAAACGTGTGCAATCGAAAGCATCCAGTCCCTGTACCTTAACTTTTGGAGACCAGTGTATATTAGAAATGTGCATACCTCTGTTTGCGGGCTCTGTTTGCTTCAAAGGAAACAGCATGTTTTTTTTTCCTTTCGTTGTGTCTCTTGTTGTTTCTGATTGAATGAGCTCGGTGTTTTTCAGATCGTGCCATGATCGAATATTTGGCTAGTAGTTCAAATGGGCGTATATTTCCAAATTCGAAATCTAGAGCTTTCAACATTTCAAGTAAATTATCTTAATTGCTCAAGCTCTTATTTCGGGTAAATATGGTTCAGCTTGTTATCAACATCACTGTCAAGATCAATATTTGTATGAGGACTTTCAGAGATGACATTTAAAACTTTTCTAATATATCATGTATGCAATAACAGATAAATACAGGGTGTCCAGCGAATAAGACCCTGATTTCAAAATTAAATATCTCAAAAACAAAGATCAATAGAATTATGCGGTAAACGGTTTGTTTATTAGCTAAGCTGTAAAAATGTTACATAGAAGTTGCAAAAATAAGTTGCAAAAACAGATGGCACTGTAATCGCAATGCTTATAAATCGTGTTTTGAAGCCCCGAGCACTAGCGTCTCATTCCTAGATGGCTTCCTATGGAAGAACAAAAATTGGGAAAGACCACTTTTTCGTACAGAAGTGGAGACATCTGGTCACAGAATTATTGCATCAGCTACAATTTTAGAGAATTCCAATTAATAGAATTTTCAATAAAAAGTTTAGCAATCATTATATAAGAATTCATTAAAATATTTTATTTGGGTAATGTGCAGAAGCGGAGCCATGTGTTGACAGAATTGAGATTTGTTTCAAATTTTGTTATAAGCTATTTCGATCCGGATACCAGGATCTCTGTGGCATGTCTTTTCTCTCCTAATTGGTAGATCGTGCAATCGAATCCAAGTAGAGGAGGATTTGAAAAAAAAAAATGGAAATCTTTACTTTTTAATATTTATTTAAACTGTGAAAAAAGTTTGAATAAAATAATTCAAAGTTTCTGGTTTTAAAATTTAATTAAGCTAAAAGAAATCCCTTTTTTAAAAATCATTGAGCATTTATAATAATGATTCATAAATCCTTTTTTTTAAATTGTAGAGAATAGTTTGAATGAAAAAATACAAAGTTTCTATTTTTAAAAACTTAATTAAGTTAAAAAAATAATTTTAATTTTAAAAACTCGTTTTCATTTTTTTTATCATTGAGCACAGAAATATGGTCCAGCTTCTAGCGATAGGATGCGAAGTGTTGTAAAGGGATGCAGCATCCAAAATATTTTTGCTTTGACGTTGATGATATGACTTATCACCAATTCCTTTAAAAAAGGAAATAATTTAATGCATAATTTCTGTCTCTAAAACTTTGTTTACAAAGAAAACGAATATAAGTGTTATGCTAAAACCAAAGTATTATGCCGCGATTTAAAAATAAATGAAAAGTGCAAAATTAATTTTTTATTTATAATAATTCAGGTATAAACAATAATACCAAAATATTATGCCGTGATTTAAAAATATAAAAAATAAATAAAAAGTACAAAATTTTTTTTTTCTAAATATATGTATTTTGATTTAAATAATTATATGACATTAAAAATTGAATTTAATAAAATATTTTAATAAGTTCTTATATAATGATTTATAAACTTTTTATTGAAAATTCTATTAATTGAAATTTTCTAAAATTAAAGCTGATGCAATAATTCTGTGACCAGATGTCTCCACTTCTGCACATCACCCCAATGAAAAAGTGGACTTTCCCAATATTCGTTCTTCTGTAGGGAGCCATCTAGGAATGAGACACTAGTGCTCTGAACTACGTTGCACGGTTTACAAGTATTGAGATTACATCGCCATCTGTTAACGGTTTTTGCAACTAAATTTTGAAACTTCTGCATAACATTTTTTACAGTTTAGTTAATAAACAAACCGTTTACCGCATAATTCTATTGTACTTTGTTTTTGAGATATTTAATTTTGAAATCAGGTTCTTATTCGCTGGACACCCTGTATGTAGGTACCCAGTATATACAGTGTCGTTTATAAACAGTGAAACAATAGCGTACTTCTTTAAATTTTCCCCCAGTCACATTCTTCGCATAGCAAAATTTCTCAAAAAATATGGACCAAAATTTGATGAGATAAGCTGCAACTCCATGGGGTGGGGTGTCTATTTCAGAAAGTACGAAAGCTAAATTTTTATACTACCCCAGCAGGGTAAAATTTCCAATTAGGAAAATTAGGAGTCTTTGATATGAAATTTATTCACTTTTTTACTGTATGATAAAACTATATTTTTTTACTTTAAAAATTTTAAAATACAAATTTTCTGACTGAACGTATCGTAAGCTTAAGACTTATACACAATTGCGTGAACAGACTTCTCTATACAGTACAGTAAACAATCTTTTTAAAAATGCATTTTCAGATAGACAAAGAATTTTTTTGAGTGAGGATAAAATATCAAATAAAGTAACTGAATATAGTTTAAATTCGCTAAAGCAGATTTCTTTCGTATACAATCCTATCGAATATAAAACAGATTTTTCTACTTTAAAAATTTTACAGATGAAGTGCCTACTGACAGTAAAATAATATGAAAAAATAATATGTATCTATTGTGTCACTATAGAATATATATATATTTATGCAGAAAAAGGTAGGAGTTTTTTTTTTTTTTTTTTTTTTTTTTTTTTTTTTTTAGGAGAAATGTTTCCTGAATTAAACATAGTTCCGTCATATACTTTTGGCTTAAAAATGAGGTGCCTGATTTTTTATTGAATTCATTTTGAAATGTGAAATAGTTCCAGTCATAAAATTTAAAAAAGTATTTTTAAAAAGTTCCTTTTCCATAAAAAAAATATAATTGTTTCTTATTAAATCTGAAGGTAGCTTAAATGAAAAAAAGCACATTTATGTTTTCGATTATCGACTGATAAACATGTTCAGAAAAAAGTGTTTAAATCAGTTCTAAATATTTGAAAATTTAAATAAATTTAAACCATGTTATTTTTAACATTGAATTTATCTTAATTGAAAATTGAAAATATATGTTAATTATCAAATAAAGCAAAAAAAGAAAAAATAAATAAATAAATAAAACTGAATCAATTTATCATCTAATTATTTGTAAAAATGTTTTAAAGAAATTTAAAAATTTTAAATTTTTTTTTAATTTTTTTAAAATAATTTTTTTAAGTGATTGTTTTTTTTTAGCGTTATGTTATACTTGCTCGATAAAGTAAATATGGATTGAGGAGAGGGAAAAAATGCATTTAAAAAAAAGAAAAAAAATATTAATTTAAATATTTTATGAAAAAATATCCTTCAAAAATTAATATATATACACATTTCAGCAGGCATTAGAAAAAAAAATCTATATAAATACCTACTTGTATGTATGTAGAAGTATATTATATTTGCATGAGAATCTGTAATGTTTTATTTGTATGCATCACTATCGAAGATATGCACAGAAGAAATATATACACTATTAAACTGTGAGACTTGTAAAAATAATGTTATTTTTTTTATCTATAGAACTTAAAATATGTATATGTTAGTTGCATGTAAAGTTTGTATAATTTAAAAACTTGAATCATTTCCAATTCAAATAATGCTTGAAACTAATTTTCTCTTTAGACGCCATGGAATAGTTTCAATAAGTTTCAATAACCATTTTACTAGATAAGTTTTTGAATGGGTTAAAATTAATATTCCCTAACCGATTGCACTGTTAGAAGGAAAAAGTACTATGAAACCTCATATACTTTTAACTGTTGCGTATTTCGATTCGTCTAATCGATTGGGACCGAAAAATACGGAAAATAGTACGATTATCGACCAATCGGTTCTTTCCTGCTTAGAAACTTTTGGATTGAAGCTTAGCCAAAAACTGCTTTTGCTGAATAACAGTAAATTATGTAAAACTGATTCAATAGCTTTTAGAATCACCTCAGTCATTGAAATATAAAAAGATTTTAATTAAGATTCCGAGGAAAATGAGAATACTAGATGAAAAAAACGTGTTCTATTTCAATTAATGGTGCAGAACTTTGCTTTTGTAAGTTGCAGAATTAGGATATATGTGTATATACAACTAACTAAAAAACCCCAATAAATTCATTTACAGAAAATATGCAATGCTTACAGCAAAACTTGAAGGAAAGTATTTAATGCATGACAGTAATATTTAATATATTATAATAATATTCGTGATTTTATTTTTATTTTATTATGTTAAAAAGAATACAAAATATTTCTTAGATGAACTTTAAAAATTCCCTAGAAAACTGAAACTTCGAAAGTTTTCTTTAATTTGGTTTGTGAAATGCACCTATATTTTATTGCCCCAACATGTAGTGTAACAAAAGTACATTAATCATTTGAATGTGTGAACAGTGAACACGGTATTTCCGAAATACTTCTGACTTGATTCCCACTTGACGAATATGGTACAGACCACTGATACAAGAATTACGAGGGTTATAGTAAAATTCGTCCGCCGAGTTTTGTGCATAATACCTTTTAAACTATTTTTTTTTAAGTTATTAACAGATTTTTCAGCAAAAATTGAAAAAAAGTGCAACATAGTATAAGTGATTAATATTCATGTGATATAATCAAGACTTACTGTCGTGGACAGAACGTAACCAATTCTAACAGGATAGATCCATTGATCGATTGCAGCGTTTCCATTGTGTGAGACTATTATAATTTTCTTTTATTTTAGCTTCTGGACAATTAATTACATTAGCGGTTGGAAAAATGAGTGAAAATAATTTTTTTTTCTTCCGTTTGCAAAATTTCTATTTGAAATATGAAAATGCCCACCATATGTATACTTTAAAATATACATTTATGTATCTCTCTATTCTAAAAAATGTAACTACCGCTGTCACCGCCGCCGGTTTTGAATTTTTTGTGACCGGAGGTCTTTCTTCGTTAATATTAAAAAAACTGTTGCATACAAAATTATGAAAATCGGTAGTATTATAGAAAAATGTTTGATAAACACGCTGATGCAGGCAGTTTTCAAATCGAAGAATTATTTTAAGAGATATTTAATGCCAAAGTTGGACAAAACCGTTCTATTAAAAAAGTTTTATAGGAGCAAAAACTGTACACAGGAATTTAATCATTTTTAGGTCATTTTATGCGTCAGAATTTCCCAGTGTGCAGATTGCAATTAGTTTTTTAATTTGAATAATTTTTCGAGGTTTTATTCCTATTTTAAATTCAAATTTTCAGCATTTCGATAGATATTTTTTTACAAATTTTAGAAAATTGTATTAATTTAAACTGTTGCCAACTGTATAAACAGCGCAACCAGTAATGTTTGCTTCAAATTAAAAAATTATTTTACACGTGACCATTATAAACAAAAAATATAAAAAGCAGGAACTCAATGAAAATTACGTCATAAAAACTATAGTTACACGTGAATTTTAAATGAGAAAGAATATTGTAAAATAATAAATTCAGTAACATGCGTTAGAAGTCCTAAATAGGAGAATTTACGTCATATTACACTTATTACGTACAATTAACAAAAACTAATATTGCAAAACAGTTTTAATTTAAAAATTGCGCGAGACATTTACTTGACATTTTAAGATGATCATAATATTTCATTTCTAACAAGAGTACTTTGACGTGAGTATTAAAAAGAGAAAGATAAGTTTGGTGAAAATTACGTCAAATTATAATTGTCAGATTCAAATTATAATTCAATCTTCCGAAATCTTTTTAAAGGCGATCAAATTAGCGTGCTGTTAGAGTCTGCGGTGTCTGAACGGGGGTTGGCGAGCGTAGCTCGTAGGGGGCAGAGCCCCCTAGTTTATATATATTTTCCTTTTAATTTCCCCATCAGATATAATGAGATGTTCATTTTTCAAAATGTAGATTTTAGTCCACCACAAATCTTGAAATATATTTACTTTTCACATTGCTTCCAATTAAGAATTAGAATTAAAAAAAATTCTGTTAATTCTAATGTGAAAATTTATTTCTATATACAGGGTGATTCATAAATATCGAAACAATTGGCTATGTCCTTAATTAATACCTCTAGGCGCATACTTCCAATTGCAAAGTTTCATAAAAAAAGGTGGAAAATTTGATGAGATAAGTTACACCTCCATGGCAGGTCTATTTGAGAAAATACGAAAATTAAATTTTTATACCGCCCTCGTAGGGGGAAATTTCAAATTAGGATTTTTTCCTTATCAATTCCTGAATTAAATACAAAAATTTTAATATTCATATATGCAAAATTGACGGAGTTATGCCTGTTTAAATAATTCGTCAAGGTTTGAGAGATTAGACACATATTGAAATGAGTATTATTCAAGAAACAATGTTACTTTAAAAGTTCCAGGATACATGTAAAAAATATATTTATTGAGCTAGAATTAGATTTTTCTGTTTTTTGTGCTGATTAAGCATATAATTTGCAAATAAAATCACATCCTAAAATTTCACAGAAAGTTTATTAGTATTATTATTATTATTTTAATTGGGGTAATTTAAAATCGTTATAACTCGAAATATTATCGTCGAATTTCAAACTTTTTATCCTTTAATTAAAGAGGAAAATATAATTTTAATTTTGTTTCAGGATTTTTTTGAATATTAATATTAAAAATATTAAAAACACACACAAAAAAAGATGCAACTTATTTAATAAAAAACATATTTTCAAAAATAAAAATATTTTCAAATTTGTCGAAAGAAAATAATCAAAAAGATCATGTTCCGAGTTTGCACCCCCCCCCCCCTTTTTTTTTAACAATTCTTGACTTAAAAATGTAAATTAATAATTTTAATTAAATTAATTTTAATTTTGATTACGCATTTAAATTAATAAATTTAAATTACTTATTTTTAACAATTTAAATTAATAATTTAAAACGCATTTAAAATTTTAAACAAAGATTCGGTCCTATAAAAATGTTTAAATGCTTTTAAAAAATTGCAGGTTAGTATGCAACTCTTTCCTGTAACTTAAACTTCCGATACAGTTTAACTTTTGCCCTTTGCACCTTCTTTCTGTACTCTTTAAAACAAGGTTTTTTCTACCATACCGTTTTTTCACAATTATAACCCTCACAACTTTAGTTTTTTTACCGTCCCGGCGAGCGGTTAAAAAAAAGTCTGTATTCTGGGGCCGGACCAGTCTTGACCGGGTCTAATGTATTTTTCATACCGAGCCGGGACAGGCTTCCTTTCTTCCTAGGTTTATACGGAGCGAAATTTTCAGTCTCGGTCTCGACTCAACCCGTATTTATAAAAAATGCATATATTTTTAAATCGCCATTACAATTAAAACATATTATCATTTACAATTACACATTAAAAATCGTTTTTAAAGGATAGGAGATTTAAACGAAAAAACAACAACAACAACAACAAAAAAAAACAGTAAAACAAGTTAAAAATAATCTGCCTATTACGGAATCCTGTCTAAAATGGAATAATATTTTGATCCATGCAAAATGATTATAATAATACATGAGAAAACAATAGAATACATTTGCATCTCCTAAGATGGGAAACTGTATAGGGGAGAGTAGCCATATTTGGACCCCCGCTTTAATTGGACCGTTGCCATTCTGCCGTTAATTACAGGAAGAGACACCATCTACCCCTGAAATCCTACTCATCAGAATGATGTCACTCATGACTAGAAGAAGCTACCGTCTACCACGTGCTGTTTTCAGACTATTAAAAAGAAAACCTAAAGTTAGCTGTTTTGATCTGGTTTTTTTTTTGTTTTTTTTTTTCATACTAAACGTAAGTGAATATTTTAAAACTAAGGTAAGTTGTTAGGTTTTCATATACATACATGAATTCATCTGTTTATTGCGCATATTTTTCCCGCGGATTTGTTTGATTTCGTTTTTGTACTTAGTCTTGAGATTATCTGTTTTAAAAAATGGCGCAGTTGCCGAAATTGGGCCAATTTAAGTTGCTTAAATTGGACCAGTTATGCTATCATAAATTTGAAAAATAAGTAATGAATTTCCAGATCGGTACGCTTTGTATACTTTTTTTTTTTTTTTTTTTTTTTTTTAATATTTTATAATGGATTACTATCTACATGCGATGTTTTTTTTTTTTTTTTTTATATATCTGGATTTTTTTTTTTTAATACAGATTAGGCCTATATAAACATAAAAATATTTTTACAAGTTTATGCAATAATTTTTGTTTTCCAATTTCCTTTATCTTGTATGTATTTGTATTTATTTTGTTTGAATGCCTTATTCCTAGCGCGTAGTTGGTTTACAGATTTGAATTCAAATATTTTCCTCCTGGAGGAAATTTGCGATTACTTTTTACAATTCTGGACGGTGAAATTACACATTTTTGCCAATAAACCCATAAAATCTCAAACCCTCTGTGGAGAGTGGTTTTTTCAAGGCTCCGGGTTGGGGAAGGGGTGGATGAATTCAACATTTTGAATATATATTGTTTGCGTTTGATTAATCGTAGGGTATTTTTCAATACAGGATATTGCTTAAACACTTTTTGTAATATAATGCTGAAAATGACACAGATAAACTGTCTGCGAGAAAAACACCCGTGACAGCAAAAGCTGTTAAAGATATAGGAAACAAAAGGAGATAGTAAGTTGTGAAGAAAATGATCTGCAAGAAGGCTGCAGCAACAAATCCTCCCCAAAAGGCAAAACATCATTAGAAATGCTATCTCCCCTGCTAAATTCAGTTATATCAAAGTACAGAGGAAGCCAAAAAACAGTTTTCTTGTCATCTTCGCCATATAAAGTAAACCTTGAAATAAAAAAAAAAAACGACAAAAAAGAAGCTATCACCGCACAAAAGCAAATGAAACATCAAGTTTAAAACAATAGGCATAATGCAATTAGCAAGAACATGATGGAAGGGAAGAACTACAAACATAATGTAAAGAAAACTTCTGTTGCAAAAAAAGTCTAATTATTAAGAATCTAAAAAGAAATAGCTTGACGGTGATGATTGTTTTTGCCTAATTTGTAAGAAAAATAAAATAGCAGAAACGTTTCAATGTTCAGATTGCCAAATACGGCTATATACAGTGTTGTGTTTGGAAGACAGGAGGTGATAGAATAATATTGTAAAGTTATTTTGGATATTGAAATTCCAAATCATATTTTTAGGATCGATCGTATAGTGTATATTTAACATTTTGTTGTGGCCACAAAAGACCACTTTGACATAACAGTCATTAATTAAAGAAAATCTGAATTTACTTATCATACATTTGGAAATTAAGAACAAAAAAAAATAAAAGTTAAAAGCATTACCTGCATTGACCCGAAAGAACAGGAAAATGATGGAGACATTTGCCGAAAAAAAATAAACAAATGAGAAATCTTCCTTGAAATTTTTTTTTTATTTATGAAGCAATTTTTTTTGCAGAACATAGCACATTATCATAGAGTACATATCTTATTCTTTTAGATGTCCTTTTTTATGATCGACACATACATCTACGTTCTTACCAAGGAAAATAAAATAATTTCTTTCCTTTGGTGAGTATGGAGGCACAGGCATTTAGATGATTTTTATAGCATCATAATTCTACGACTCGAAATAAAAGCAATACTTGAATAAAAAATAATAATAATGCCGTCAACAGAATTTTTATCCACATCCTATTGAAGAATCAGAAGTAACTGATCAAAGAATCTCGCCACAAAAAAAAGACGACACTATGCAGCCAATTACACAATCAAAGTAATATTCTCGCACTTTTAATATTTCTTACTGTAGATACGAAAATCCATTTATTATTTTTTTTGTAGAAGGGAAAGAGGCATCAAATCATTCTCTGTGTTCTTTGATAGAACACTCATGCAGGTGCAGACATAATTTCTTCGCAGAACGGCAAAAAAGGCAGCCATTCTGCATTGAAATCCCAACTCCACTGCACTACTGAATGCGCACGAGCTCTCCGAGAAGAAGAGTGAAGGGGGCTGCTATAATCCTTGAAACACGCCAACTTTGGCTGAACGAACATACAGGCGCCTTGGATTAGCATGAAATGCAATGCTAAAGAATATAAAAAACTGCTTTAAAAAAGAAAATTTGATAGATTTCACTGAGATAAGATGCCAAACAGTAGTAAAGAGTTACAAATTTTGAAATTATGAATTAAACTGATTTAAATGTTATTGGCTAAGGGGTGGAGCTTCAAAAGGATATGACTTCACAAATAGAAAGATATGGAACTTTCCAGATAATTCTTTTACCGGAAGTACAGCTTTCAAAACGACGTTTATGATTTTAAAATGAATGAAATGCTATGCCAGAAAGAAAAACTTACAGGGGAATGTTAAAAAAAGAGAATTAAAATAATTTTGGAATGCGAATATTAAAATTAAATGAATACAAGATTAATAAAAATATTTTCTAAATGAAATTAAATAAATATATGACAGTGGTTCTAAGTAACCACAACATTTTACTCCGGTCTCCCCAAAAGAAAATATTGGTAAGATGGAGAAATTTAATAATTTTAACATTGAGACAATATTTTCTAAACTATATACATATACAACATGCATATAACTTCAAATAATGTGAAAAATAATAATCGGTTACATTCTTCTGACAAAAGGTACACAAAGTCTTTCAAAATGAAGTTGCTAAAAGTTCATTCACTAATATGTGAAATAGCAAATACAACACTGTAAAGTAAGATCAGTGTATATTAAAAGAGTGGGTAAAAATTGTAATAATGTACACATAGACAAATAATATTACATGATACAAATTGACATGCATATTAATGATGACTTTGCATCATTCAATATAGTACAATAGTAGCAATAAAACATTTCTGTTTTGAAAAAAAAAAATAGCAATAATTTAAAGTAGCACCTTTAAATCACAACTCTATTTCGAGTCACAGTCTATGAACTACATTTCACTTTTTTTTTATCAATTCTTCAATAAATTATTCAACCGAGAATTTTCCATAACAAAAATTCAAAATCTAAGTATATAGCCAAGAGAGAATATTTACAATCTCATTAAAAATATTTATACATAAATATAGCACTTTTTAAGAAATCAACCTTTCTTAGATGAACAACTAATATCGTGTTATTCTACAGCAACAATAATAATACTTTCAAAGAAAATAAATGTAAAGAGAGGATTTTTAAGCTCTCAGAAAAAGTACATAAATAAACGCAACACATAATTTTAATAACATTGGTCTCACAAAAATTTATCACACAAAATATTTATACTAAATATTCTGAAATAATTATCGAATTATGTTTAATTCAAACATCTGTATGACTAAATATGTGATTACTTTTTTATGTAAAATACATAAGTATTTTTTGCAAAGACCTAAAATAATCTTTGTAAGTATAAACATGTTACATTTTTTCAAGTAAAATATATAAGTATTCTTTTTGTAAAGACTTAAAATAATCTTTGTATCCAAAGGATCTTTGGATCCAAAGTACAAAATTTTCATGTGCACAAATATTTTTTCAATTTGTGAATTTTCAAACACTTAAAAATGTTTAATGTATTTTCAACCACTTTACATACACCAATAATAACAGTAGAAGCATGCATAACTTTCATCATTATTATTATTTTAGATGTTAGAAATAGGTTAGTTGTTAGAACATGCATGAATTATAATTAAGAACAAAGTAACATTTTGAGTTACTCTAAAAGTCAAAATAGGGAAAGTGATGATATATGTACTCATATTTTACACTGCTCAAAACAATTAAAGGATATTGCAGTTTTAGGTGGATTTTGTATCTGGTAAACTGTTTAGCTGATTGATACATGGTCGACAAACATAGTAGGTTATATGAGAATAAATTACACATGTTTGGCAGAAAAAAATGCATTTTATTGCGCATTTGTGTACTAAAGGAAAAAAACACAATTTGTGCATATGAGAAAAAAAGAATAAGAAAAGGTGTTTTCTTCAAAGAAAATCATTTTCAGTAGGGGGTATGGTTTCCACGGGCGGCCAGCAACGTTGAACACCTTTGAGGCATGGACTCAATGAGGCTATTAATGACGAGTTGGGGTATTCTGCCCCACTCTTCCAGAAGAGCTCTTTCCAGTTCTTGGAGAGTTTGTGGGGGTTGTTGGCGGCCAGAAACTCGTCTTCCTAGAGCGTCCCAAACGTGCTCGATTGGATTCATGTCTGGAGAACACGCTGGCCATTCCATTCGAACGATTCCTTCCTCGAAAAGGAAATCCTCCACCAGGTTTGCACGATGTGGCCTGCAGTTATCGTCCATTAAAAGGAAGTTATCTCCGATTGCTGCAGCGTAAGGGACTACAATAGGTCTGAGGATCTCATCCCTATATCGGCGACCAGTCAGAGCTCCATCTCGAATGATGTAAAGGTCAGTGCGCCCGTCAATGGAGATGCCACCATACACCAACACTCCTCCACCGCCAAATCTGACACTTTCGTGCACGAACGCAGGATTATTCCTACTGCCACGGTCCCTCCAGATGAAAATGCGCCTATTATCCGGATGCACAGAAAAACGGGACTCGTCAGAAAACAGAATATTGCTCCATTCATTTCTCCTCCAGTTGACATGCTCAGTTGCCCACTCCCTGCGGTCGCGACGATGCCTTGATGTTAATCTAACACATACCATCGGTAGGCGAGCATACAGACCTACAGCATGGAGCCGGTTTCGGACAGTCTGAGTTGAAATCGTGGTGCCTGTAGCCGAGCGAAGGTGTTGTTGGAGAAGAGTAGCGTTCATGGTTCGGTGTCTCCGAGCTGTTAACGCTAAATACCGATCTTCATTGGGCGTTGTTGCCCGTCTACGACCTTGCCCTGGTCTTCGGCTTGCACATCCACTCTCCAAAAAACGGTTCCAGATCCTGGAAATGACAATTTGTGACACTCCAATGGCTTGCGCTACTTCGGCTTGAGTTTGGCCCCCTTCTAACCTACCAACAATTCTCAAAGCTTCTGAATCTGTCAAATGACTTCGCTGAGACATCGTACTCATCGAAACAAAGCAATCACTGAATGCCGATCATCCTTGTCTTCATTCTCTTTTATCCAGTTGAAAGTCAAATTTCATTCGCTGCCGCTGAAGCGACGTTTTTGACGTCGAACTCAAAATTTGCATACTCCACAGTTTGAAAACCAGAAAAATTTGCATTTGTGATTCTCTTCTTCTATTTTCGGCAAAAAAAATTTCGTTTATATCTTTATTTTATATAAAACTTCAAATATCCTTTAATTGTTTTGAGCAGTGTATATCAATAACAATTTATTTTTTATGATGAATACCATATCAAAATAATGCAATCAATGACATTTCATTTGCAACTAAAATAATTAATTATAAAAAATTTGATTTGATTTTTCTAAGAATCTGTCTTAATATTTAAATCCAATACTGAAATTAAAAATTCAGAGTTATCAGCACATTTTTTTTTTTTTTTACAATCCATATAAATTCTAAAAGATGGATAAGGTTTTGAAGACAATATTTCAGTGAGCAACATAGCAAACAAAAACAAGATTTACATACTTTTGCAGGATGACAATTCCACAGTGTCAAGGCGAAGGCGACTTAAAAAAAAATTAATATAAAAAAATACACAAATGCTGCCTGCAGCTTTGGTAGAAGTAAAGAAATAAAATAAACAGCCAGTCTTCGTATTTGACAATCCAATCTAGCTGCATAGATGAGATTTTTTACAATGGTAAAGGCATCCTAAATAAAAATCACGATTAGTTTATATTTTATAGTGTATATGACTGCGAGGACGAAGATCATAATTTTTTTTACTTTGAGTAGATTTATTTAGAACTGTAGTGGAAGATTTACTACCAGATGCTTGAGAATGCACTGAACTATGTGAATGCGAAGTTGTTTGTTGGCACTTCGAAGTGGTGTGAATTTGAGAAGAATCACAATTAGTAGTATGAGTAGGCATATGTCGTTTCACAGGAGAAGAAGATGCACTAGCAACAGTCGTTTGATCATGTGTTGCACTTCTAGATGAATCAGAAGGATGAAGCAATGCTTCATTTCTTTTCTGGAGTTTCAAGATTCTGTTAGTATGAATTAACACAGGTAATGCTTGATTATTATTGCAATCTTGAATTTGAATAAGTACAGGTGAAATTATTTTCTTTACCATATAAGGTCCTTGTACTTTTTTGTTAAATACACTGGGAAATTTTACATAAACAATATCATCAACTTTGATATTAGCAAATTTTAATTTTTCCCTTTATTTTTGATACACTTTTTGTCTAGAAGACTCGTTATTTTTGTAAGCTTGGTAGTATATTTTTTCAATTACGTCCATTAATTTGTGGATTTCATATGCAGTGTTAAGGATTTTCCAGGAAAAATGGGTTTTATAATTGGCATAAATATCATTCACCTCCCTTCCAAAATGAAGAAGATTTGGAGTAAAGTTTGTAGCTGGATGAGGTGTAGCGTTGTATATGGGCTGGTGAATTTTTAAAGCAGTTGGAACATCAAATCCTTGGGAAGCCGTTGTATTGACAGATGACTTTATTTGAGTGTTACATCTCTCACTCAATCCATTAGCCTGTGGATGCGCTACTGTACTGTGCTCTAGCTTTATGCCAAGTTGTTTGTTGAAATAAGAAAATAAATCACTAGTGAACTGGGAACCATGATCTGTAAGAGTTAACTCGTGTTTTCCATGAGTGGAAATGTAATTCAATAGAGCTTTAGTCACCGACTCAGCATGAACGGTGGCATATAATTAAAGGCATTTAATTAAAGATGACGCGGAAAATGTTCAATTACAGTCATAACAAACTGGTGATTTCTCAAAGTACCAAGTAAATCCATCGAAACTTTTTGATTGGGAGCTGTAGGAATAGGTGCTGGCAGATATGGAGCAGTGTTTTTCTTATGATTTTTATTTACTAAACAAATTTCACAAGAGTTAACATAATTAATTGTATCAGAAATTAGAGTTTTCGAAGTGAATCTTTTCTTTAAATTAACAATGGTTTTATGAATACCAGTATGAGTAATATGAGCAAATCTTAGAGCTTTAGCTCTAAGTGAAGATGATAAAACAGCTCTATGTAATTCAATGTCTTCTGAAGAGAAATGTCCATTATAACAAAGCAACTCATTACTTGGATTAATGTAATAACCATTTAAACTTTTAGATTTTTTATTAGATTTAATATCTTCATAAATTTTCTTAATTTGAGGATCTTTTTGTTGTTCAGAAAAGATGGTTTGATCAAAAATTTCTAACAGTGGGTCTTCATTACTAACATTATTTATAGATAGATGGTCACTTTGAAGATGGTAGTTATGATGTTTTTTACCAATTAATCCACACGGATACTGAGCAATTTCATTATGTAGGTCATTTTGATCATCAACAATAGGCAGTACTTCTTATTCAAAAATGAGATCAGGGTTATTAGGGAGATCTTCAGTAGGAATATGAGGTTTCCTACTTAGAAAATCTGCTAACACATTATCTTTGCCTGGAACATGCTGGAATGTGTAAGAGTATTCGGATAGTTCTAACATCCAACGTGTAGTGATGTCAGCAGGAGATGTTGATTTTTTGTAATTATTGAGAGGTTTAGCATCAGACAAAAGAATGAAAGGTCTGCCGAAAATGTAATATTTAAAAGCCGTTATACCTTTACAAATGGCATAAAGTTCCAGTTTAATGGCTGGGTACTGTTTTTCAGATTGAGATAAAGTTTTGGAGTAATAAGAAATGGGGCGAAGTTCATCTTGAATTTTTTGCATAAGAAATTGCTGTCTTTGAGGCATCTGTATTAACATAGAAGGTCTCATTCCAATTTGGAAGATTGGGCATGGGTTTATGGAAAAAAATTTCTTGCAATTTATTAAATGCATTTTCTTGTTCAGATTTCCAACAGAATTTATTTTTAGGTTTGGTGATTTCAATAATATGAGTAATTAATTTAGCAAAATGAGGTATGATTGACCTGTAAAATGAACATAAGCCAATAAAACTCTTTGTCTGCCTCTTAGTTTTTGGCTTTGGAAAAGAAGTAATTTTCACAATATTGCTTGTAATTGGAAGGATTTTATGATCAGTGAGGTGGAAGCCTAAAAAGTTAATGCTAGTTTGCATAAAAGAACATTTTTCAGGAGAAAGAGTATTGTTGTTAGCAAGAAGAGTGTCCAAGAGTTTTGGGAGTTTTGCAACCATTTCTTCAAACGAATTAGCGCCAACAACTATGTCGTCCTGGTATGCGTAACAAGAGTCAATTTCGGATAATTGAATAACTGAATCAATTAACTGTTGAAAAGTACTTGCAGCCGTCTTCAAGTCAAAAACAAGACGAAGGTAGGTAAACATTCCCCATGGAGTAGTAAAACTGAGCTTATCTTGCATCTCTTTAGGAACCGCAATCTGCCAGTACGCAGAGGGTAAGTCCAGTGTACTGTAGTATTTAAATTTTGACAATTGTGCTAATAAGTTTTTAATGCGAGGTAGAGGATATGAAGAAGGAATAATAATAGAATTTAATAATCGTAGATCTAAAGCCATACGATATTTCTGAGGTTTTGACATGTCAGTTTTTTTTTAACTAGCAGCATGGGGCAAGACCAAGAAGAATTTTATCTTTCTATAATTCCAGCATTTAGCATTTGAATAATCTGGTCAAGAGCTTCTTGCTCTAGTGCCTGTGGCACAGGGAAAGGTAGGGTTTTCACAGGATGAGAATCCATCATTGAAAATTGAGGATTCACTAGGTCTGTATGACCCAAAGTGTCTAAGGATTTAGAAAATGCTTGAGCTTTATTGCACAATAATTTTAGTAAACAGTCACTTTCATGTGGGGACAAGTGTTTTAAGTCAAAATCGTTTGGTGACAGTTCTTGTATTCGTTTTCTTTTAATTTCCTCAGATGGTAAAATTAAATTACAATATTCATTTTCTGAATCTAAATCAAAGGAATATCTTTCAATATCATTCTCATCTACATTAATGCACTCACCAAGAATTGTATGTTTGTTTAAATGAACATCCAATTTGGATATATTCTGACATACAACTAAGAATAAATCTTTTTGAATTGAATATTTAGAATGCAATGATTCATGCAAAATAAGAGCTTTACTTTTCAAAGCAGGCTTAAAAATAAAATATTCAGAGGGAGAATTCAAGTATTTGACATGTAAATAAAGAGAAGAATTGGGGGGGAATCAATTCTCTATTTACTGTTTGTACCATGTTAGAACTCAATAATTTTTCATTACCATTTTTAAAATTGGTGCACTTTTTACCAACATAACTAATGTCATTGTCATCTTCAGATATGACATTTTTGTCATCAGAGGTAATTTTGGTATTGGTATTAGAAATATTATTTATAACATTAGGATAATCAAAGTTTGTATGAGTGGGAAAATAATTAGGAAACTGAGTAAAAACTTGAGCATGACCTTCTAAATTTCTGATATTGAGATTAGCATTCATAAAATAATTATCATAATTCATAGCAGTATTACCAACATTATTTATAAACAAACCATTATTTGGAAAATTGTAATTGCAAGGATAATTTTCATAATTATTTACCAAATGCAAATAATTATCACCAAAATTTCCATTCATATTATCAAAATAAGTACCATTATTTGTGTTAACTGACATAGAATTTTCATAAATAGGCACTTTATTGGTGTCAAAAGAATATGCCACTGATATATTGTCATTATTATACTGAGAATTCAAATAAAAACTGCTAGGAGACTTTTTGAATGTTAAAAGGTATATGTTTATCTTTAATTAATATAGATTTAAATGTTGGGGAGATAGTTATAGAATGCTTGTTTAATAAACTCAAAACCAAGTATGGTTTCAAAATTAACGTTCTTTATATCAGTAAGGTAAAAGACATGATGAAAAAAGAATTTGTCTATTTTGAATGCAATCTCGATACACCCTTTAAAGAAAACTTTAGAGTTTATAGTTGATACAGAAACATTTCTAGATAAATATTTATAATGGATTTTGGATTTAATGCTGTTAAAGCATTCATGATCCAACAAACTTAGAGTTGAGCCTGAATCAATGAGAGTTGATATCTCATTATGTTGAACATTCATAATTATACATGGAAGTGAATAAGTGTTATCAAAAGAGCTGCAAATTACGTGTCGTTGTTGTACACAATCCTCAATTTGAGAAGAATACTTTGATGACAAAGAATTTTTAGAACAGCAGGGTCTGTTCATTTTTTGCACCATTGGTGATGTCTGTGTAACAGCGCTTGAAAAGGAAGTAGTTGAAGAAGAATTTTTGTCAATCTGACATTCGCTTTAATTGTCACAGGAGTGTACTGACCCTAACGAGTAAGATTGGGAGGGATTGTGGTCAGTTGGACCAATCTCAATTACTTGTTTAAATGAAAATTTTTATCATCATTTTTATTTTTAGAAAAATAAGTAAAGTTTTTCTTTCTTTGAGAAGAATTCGAAGAAAAATGGGAGTCTTGAGTGTGATTGGCATTTTGCCTAGAAGAGTCAAGTAGATTTCTAAACTTGTAACATGACTCCAGAAGATGGTTAAAGCGACCACAAAAAGCACATTGGATAACATTTTGTTTGCGAAAATACTCTGAAGTGTTTTTCTTGTGAGAAAACTTGACAAACTTTGGCCGAAAGAAAGATCGTTTCTGATCTGGCTTATGCTGAATAAAGTTTGTTTTATTTCTAGAAGCCACGTTATATAATAAACGAAATTCATGTGTAAGTTTTGCATCACTCCTTACATGATATTCAAGTAACTGACAATTGGTTCCATAATTTCTATAATTAATTACTGATAACTTCGATTTATATTTTGAATACATTTTAATTTAAAATAATTACTCTTATTTTCAGATATTTGGTTTCATTATATTTCATTACTGATATTTTGTTTTATTGTTTCGTTAATCACAAACTTTGCTTTTAATAATATTAGTTATTTTCTCTAGTTATTAAAACAACCTGAAATTATTTGTCCAATTTAGGAGACTGGGGGTCCAACTTAAGCGACCAGTTGCTTTGGACCACTTTTGACAAAATTTTCAAATTAAAATAAAATTTAAAATTTTCCAAAAGAAAATTATATAAAGATTTACTTTGTTAGTATATGAATAGATTGACCCCGTGTA
The DNA here is from genome assembly GCA_963932465.1 of Maratus speciosus. Classification (NCBI taxonomy): domain Eukaryota; kingdom Metazoa; phylum Arthropoda; class Arachnida; order Araneae; family Salticidae; genus Maratus; species Maratus speciosus. Next base: position 549,754,565 of record OZ010791.1, read on the forward strand.
ATGATGATTTGCTGATATTCCAAAAATTAAGTGAGTTAAACCTGAAAATATGTGGAGTGGCCCAAATTCGGCTACTCTCCTCTATAAGGTATTTTTTTCTTGTCTGTGTGATTCCGTCTTAGAAGATTTTACTGTATATCATTTTTGAAAGTCTCCAATACATAGATTATGGATTAACAATATTAAATGGTAAGTGGAACATTTACATACAAATACAGATTCATTATATATATATATATATATATCACAGCCTTTAACGCTTCTTTAAAAATAAAGATTATAAACATATTAAAAGAAAATCTATAAGCTATTATAAAGCTATAAAGCTATTTTTGGTCAGAACTCTTTGATACCAAACAATTTTTAACAATATCGACGTAAAAAACTATGTTTTCTAGAAATTCAATCAGGCCGGACCAGACTCGGGCATTTTTCTAGGCCGGGACGAACTTTTTTTCTATGGGTCGGCTTGACACCGGGTCTGGATATATCGACCCGTGCAGACCTCTAATAAAGACCTCCAGCAAAATTTGAATGAAGGTTTAACTTAAAATCTATACACTGCTATTTTATGTCCCAAGGAGAGGCACTGTATTAAATCGACTTTTAATAACGTACAATTTGTGGATGATCCCTATCTTGCATTCAAAATGAATCAATAACTCTTCGCTCAGAGGCATGGGAAAATGGTGTAAGTCGCAAATTTTGAATTTTAAAAACTCTGCGAGTTTTGCAGATACTGAGATGTTTTGTTTTTTTTTGGTTAATTCAGGAAGGAATAAGAGAAAATTTCCTAATTGGAAATTTTACACAGCGGGGACCGTATAAAAAAATAGTTTTTGTCTTTTCTGAAATAGACCCCCCATGGAGTTACATTTTATGTCATTAAATTTCGCACCTTTTTTTATGAAACTTTTCAATTGGAAGTGTGTGCTTAAAGACAATATTTAAGGAGATAGCCTATTGTTTCGTTATTTATGAATCACCTGTATATCAGTTCATTATACAAATGTTCATTTGTTTTTTAAAAGCATTGATTAATCCTTTAAATTAATTAACCATAATTAATTTAAATCCATGAATTAACCATAGCTAAAACAATTTATGTTGAATTTGGTTTTAGTTGTTTAGATACTGCACTACAAAAGAAAAAGTCCTGTAATTTTTATAGAAACAAAATCGTATTTTTTATGCAAAAAACCCCACTTTTTTTCTGTAAAATAGATGTGTATTTTCGAATTTTTAAAGAAAAAATTTGTATGTCTAACAGAAAAAAAACCTGTATGTCTTACAGAAAAAATTGCAGATATTTTCTTTAAATTAAACTGTTTTCCACTGGCGCCAAAATTGACGATTTTTTTAGTGAATTTAAGAGAATTTTTTTTTTTTTTTTTTTTTTTTTTTTTTTTTTTTTAAACCATTTGGAAAAATGGTTATTGTTCTCGTCAGGGTAGGAAATCAAAAGCATATCTGATGGCTTTAATTGGTTTAATCCGCATTTTATTCGCTATTTGATTGGTCTATACAGTAATGTGTATTTCCCTTTACTTTCAACAGAGATGGGCAACAGAGTGTTGCCACTATGACAAAGAAGTAATAAAAAGTACAAAAAAAATTAATAACTCAGAAACAAATTGAGATACAGCTTTCAAACAAATTGCATTTAAAAGTATATTTTTTCCCCTATACGACGGTGTAAAAAGTAATTGTGTGGGATGTTTAGAAGTTTAAGAATGAAATTTAATTTAAAATTGGCCGTCAGATTTCTTGGAAATCTGATGATGGAAAACCTTTTTGCCGAACAGCCAATGAAATGTTTGGATAATGCGTAAGTTATCAGCTGGATAATACGTACGAGTCGCAGGCGATTCTGTCGCTTGGAATTTTTACGTTTAATATCACTATTAGTGTTTAATTCTTGGCGAACGTAATGTATGATCAACTCCGTGCGATTTTTTATGTATTAAATTTTAGTCTTTGAAAAAATCATTTTCCAAATGGTCGTTGTAATTTGTTAAATTGCATTTTTTTTTTTTTTTTTTTTTTTTTTTTTTTTTTTTTTACAGTGTGAATATAACAGGAAGTGTTTCTTATACGTTAACACAATCTTTTTCTGCTTATCCAGTCTCACTGTCACTACATCAAGCTTCAAACAGCATCAGCATCCAGCCCTCTTTGGAGGTTTGGGCAGCCTTCTCCTATCCACAGTGTAGTCTCCTACGGACACATGAGCTCGTGCTTCCCACCATTATATCTGGTGTTATATCTCCAATGGACGCTTGAGTGTCTGCTCGTGCCATTTTACTAACCTAACCCAGAACCTATCCTCTCATGGATGCTTGAGTAATTGCTGGTGCCATGCAAACCATTCTTTTCCCTTCCTGCCGCCCCTTGTCGGGAGAGGGGTCTGTCCCCTGGCGGCCAGGAGCAGTGATGTATTATTATTATTATTATTATTATTATTCAATGCTCTGTACTCCCGCCCTTTGTCGCGAGTAGGAGTTTTCCTGGTGGGCTGGGGCATTTACACATTTTTTTGTAAACTTCCAGATTGCTTTATCAAATAAATTCTGGATTCTGTGGTCGGCGGTACGTGGCAGCCCTTGGCGGGTGAGCGTCGCCCCGTGTGCTTCTTATGTATGTGCATCTGCATTTGGCCGGACAGGGCTGGACTGACGAGCCCCAACGTGTCGGAGAACATACCGGGAGAGACTTTAAGCTCTAAGGGGCAGGCCTAGCCGGCTCTGAGCAGTCTCTCTTAGGCTACCTAACGCAATCTTTCTGGGGAAGTAAATAGTGCCTGAGTGCACATACGGTGATATTTTCATGACTTTTGGAGCCAAAAAAAAAAAAAAAAAAAAAAAAAAAAGAGAGAGAATCCCGCTGGTTGCATTGGGAACTATAGGATTAATATGCTTTTATTCATATTTTGTATGATTTTATTATATAAAATGTTAAATAAAAAGAATAATATAAAAATACTGTTACGTTGCAGTAATTAAAAAATAATAAAAGTGCTTATAACTGTGAAAACATTGTTAGTTTACATTGTAATTTTTGATGTGTAATTAATGACGAATAACATTATTCAATATTCGATTTGTTAATAATTATACATTTTCCAGCTTTCGCAAGAATTATAACGCGAAAACAGATTAGCGAAATAATATTTTAAGAATCACACATTTGAGGATAAAATAATATTCTTAAAAGAATTGACAAATAAATTCCTGAAAACTCGATAGACTTACTTATTAGTATAATGTCTAAAGATTTCAAGAATATAAAATCTCAAGAACAAATCTGTTAGCGTCACGAAAATGATAAAAGAAAATGTACGTTTCATTCTAAGAGACATTTCCATTATGTAGTTGTCTCTTGTATGATAACAGAGAAAATACATTTAGTGTCGGTCTCAAATGTAAATAAATAATAATAAAACAGGGTTCGTACGGTTACCGTTATTTTCAAGGCCAAATATCAGTATTTTTTATGGAAAAAATAAATCTAGTTTAAATGCTAGAAATTTCTTCTTATTTAAGGAGATATTTTCCGTAAGAAAAAACTGGTATCCTACGGGATGTAGGAATTTCTTCATATAAAATTTCCCGATTCGTCTAAAAATGTAAAAATTCGTCTAAAAGTATGTTCATGAAATAAAACAATCTGGAGATTTTCCGTAAGAAAGTACTAGTACCGAAGAATTTCTTAGTTTGGAAATTCAAGGACCCGTACGAACCCTGTAAAAGATGAATTATGATAAGAAAACACAGCAAATAAACATATTTTTAAACAGAACTATATTTTTTTTATCCTACGGGATGTAGGAATTTCTTCATATAAAATTTCCCGAATCGTCTAAAAATATAAAAATTCATCTAAAAGTATGTTCATGAAATAAAATAATCTGCGAACATAAAATATTTTGAAAAAAAAAAAAAAAAAAAAAAAAAACTCTTAATTTGCGTAACAACTGTTAAATAATATTCATTAGATTCAGTGACTTTTCATTTTTAAATAAAAGAATATATCACGAATACAAACATTACATTCTTTAAAATTATAAGGGAATAAATATATTTCATCATGAAATTAATTTACTTTATTTCGCCGACACAGAGAATATCTTTTTGTTTCAATCGAAAAGGTCAAAATATCATAATGCGATACTATTAAAAATAGAAAAAACTAAAAAAAAAAAAAAAAAAAAAAACTACCACAGTATGTGCGTACATTAATCTGAATAAATATTAAAGTACATTTTGCAGTTAAAGTAATAGATGAGTTTAGAAATTTAAATTTATATTAATATAGTAAGTAACGCAGTATAAGAATAATAATGGTTCAGCTATAAAGACGTCTAACAGTTACATAATTGTTTCTACTTATGGGGCATTCTCACAATCTTTTGAGTTTCATGTCCCTGAATAATAATTTTTATATTAATACACTTTTTTTTTTCATATACTTGGGTACACCCCATTGCATGATTGCACAACAACATTAACGAGATAAATAAGTTTTGGAAGATGTTGGGGGTCCAAGCACCTGGAAAACTCCTATACCGTCCCGTGTCCCTGAAGCTGATTTTTAAGTTCGGAGCTGTCTGGATAAAATTGTTTCAATAAAAATAATTCGGCGTAATTTTTTTCTGAAACTGGAACTATTATTTTATATAAATAAGTAGTTAAAAATTAGCCTGCACACAATTTTAGGTTGTTATTATTTTTTAAACTCTGTCCCTATGTTTTAGATTTTTTTACCATCCCTCTTCTAAAATTATACAGAAAATCACTTCAGATGCAGCCACAGAATTTTTTTCAAGTTTTTTCACATGCAGAAGTATGCTGGAGAAATAATGTCTAAAATTATTTGGCAGGAAATTTACTGTTGAATTTAAATCAGCATTTAAATAACAATTTCAAGCATCGTGGCTTTATTGGTAGCCTCACCGTCCGCAAGGTTTATTCCTGCACTTTTCGAGGTAATTTTCTTTTTATTTAATCCAATGTAAATAACACCTTTGTGCTTGCAAAATTGCAGTATCTATTACACAACTCCTACGGTGAGATAACCACAAATCTGTAACACATTTTATATTAATTAACGAATAATTTTATTATTATATATTCGTTCTGTCATACACAATCTATACAATTATCACTGGATTATTTAAAGTTGTATTTAATACTTACATATTTTTCAGTTTTCTCTAGAAATATTTCAGAGAAAACAGATTCAATATATTTTTATAAATATGATTGTTGAAAGATATTAAAAAGAATAAACAAAATTTTTTCATGAAATCTCACGCAAAACATTCATTAGTACATTATTTAAAAAGAAGATAAAGTATCAGACATAAATATATTACAGTCGTAGAAATGATGATAGAAAATTATCATCTCATTGTGATGAACATTCATATTACGCTATTATCTCCTTCATGATTAACACAGAAAACAACATTTGGCTTCTGTCCAAAAGGCCAAAAAACAGCATAGTAACAGATGAATGTGGATAAGCCATTACTGCAAAAAGTTACATTAATTCACCCGCTTAAATCTTTCCGTAAAATTGCAGTTTAATTAACTAAAAACATTTTTATTCTATTTTTGTTGTGTTATTAGAATAAATTATCAAATGTACAATTATAGCTGGTTTAATTTAAAATGCATTGATATTTAAATGTTTTGTAATTTTCACAAGAAACAAATATGTAAAAATGATTAAAGTGTTACGCCGCCTGGACACTTGGAAATGCGGATATATATATATATATATATATATATATATACGCAGCTGTTAAATATACATATGAATGTTTAGTTTTTGCATACACATAGATCAACAATCGATCACATAGATACAACAATCTAAAAAAAAAAAAGAATAAAAAAATTAAAAAATGGCGGAGATATGAGCCGTCAAGTTGGACCCTCCTTTGGAAATTCTTTCTCAATGTGTAATTTTTTTCTCGGTAAGGCATCTTCTGAAAAGTAAAAATAAAACTTTTTCTTATGTCAAAAGGTAATGGCGAAGATTCAGCATAGGAAAAATTTCCTTTTTTTTTTTTTTATAAATGACAGTATTAAAAAAAAAAAAAAAAAAAAAAAAAAACCATTGATTTTTATCAAAATTTTGAGTTAAAAAAATGAAAGCTGCATCAAATCACAAAAATCCTATTCTACATCTTAGATAATATAACAAAGAATATGCGACTTACATTTCATCAAAATCTTTTAAGGAGATCTTGTAATATCTTGTACACCAGTTTAAAAAAATAGTTTTGGAAAAAATGCAAAAAAGTGAAAAAAAAAAAAAAAAAAAAACGCATCAGCATACTGAAATCAAATATTTCTGAATTACCATCAATCTATGAATCTCCAACGACGGCGGTGCCTCAACCGTACATGACGTCTTCCAGGATTACGTCAACACCGTCTCGAACGTCAGTATCGTTCAGTATTGCATATATGCTTGCTTAACATAATTTTTAGTCTTTCATTTTTTCAGCCTGCATGTAATGCGAAACTCTAAATATTTAACGAAAGTGCGCTTTATACATCGGAATATACGCTAATGATACTGCAATTTATAAATTTATCTTTCATAATATGTTCTTTTTAATTTAAGTATTTTTTTTTTTAAAAAAGCATCATGTTAAGACCATAAAATTAATAGTTAAAAATGCAGTAGAATTTGTGTTATTTTTTTATTTAAAGAAAATACTTTTTTCTATAGAAATATTTCCACACTACGATCATTCAGTTTTTCTTAAAGCTATTTCGAACCAGTTTTCAATATCTCACTAATTTTTAATATTATTATTTATTTTGTACTATGCAGATTCTAAAAGCTTATTAGAAGCTTTATGATGCGTTTAGGATACTTTATAAGAGCTTTGGGATAAATATAAACATTAAAAAAGTCTTTAAAGTGCATTAATTTAAATATGTGAGAAACGTGACATTATTTCAATGGCGATGATAAGGACAAGTGTGTAGAAGATTAAAAAACTAAAGGATATGTCACATCGTTATGTCCCAAAATATTTGTATTATTTCAAAAAGAATAAAAAAAAATCTTTATAACTCAGTGACTGTAAATTAAAAAAAAATATATTTTGAGTGTATTGCCCTTTATATTTTAATGAATAATTTTGACTTTATAATAAATGCATTACTTATTTAAAAAACAACAACACTGAATTCAAGTATTTTATATAAATAAAGTAAAAAGTAAGCGACATCAGAGCAAGTATTATTAGCAAGTAAATTAAATATGATATATATACTATATATATAAGCAAAATTCCTTGTTTTCATATTGAAAATATTTCTATTAGTGTCAAATGACACATTTTAAATGATTTCGATTTATATATTATCATTTGTAATTTTTAGATTGAACAATACAGATAATTTTTAATACATTGAAGACTTTTTTGTGCTTATTACAGAGAAAACTATGAGCGAGATAAACATAAATAATAAAAAAAACTTTAAAAAACTTGACACCTGTAGAAATAGTGTTAATTTTGTCGCAGCATTTACCTTTTTCTAAATTAGAAGAAAAGCACAAGAGACTATTTATCTTTTTTTTTCAGAAGAAAGCCACTGAAAGTATTATACAAATAAAAACAAATAATAAAATATTATTATTGTCTTTATTCCATTTCTCGGCAGATGACATTATTAGGATAAAATATATTTTTTCTCAAGATTCTCGTAAAGGAAATTATTTTCCTATACTGTTTTACACTTTTGTTATTTACAACTTTAAAATGCTATCAACTTACTAATTAAATTAACATCTTGATTACGAGCTAGGAATGGCGCATATTTTTTATATTCATTTGTACTACAATTTCAGAAAAAAAAGTAGTGGTAAATTTCTTTTGAAAAATTGGTGCTCATGGAATAAAGAAATAGTAAATGGGATGGAATATGCCCAAACCACAGAATTTGTTTTTCGGTGATGGTTTGTCTTATTATTATTTTGTTGGCATTTCACATATATATTTTAATTTATGAGTGCAAAAATTTAATAATAAGCCTTCGTCTGTGGGAGAACCGGTAGGTGCCTGTCGTGAATTTCTTATCGGACGACTTTTTATCTCCGGTCAAAAGCATCTGAAACAAATAAGATTGAAAATTATAAAGGTCACAATTATATAGAGAATATACACAATTTGCTTTTTAAAAAAGTTATGCAACAAAAGAGGTAATTTTTTCAACCTTTTAGGTAAGGTCAAATACTTTGCGAGCTCGAAAAATAATATGGTTTCGAGAAAAACGTAACATGTTGAGATATTTATAATAGCGCAACGTTAATAAAGAGGCGTTGGGAAAAAACGTTGAAAATGGTTGTAGGAATTGGAATATCAAAAAATTGTTCTGGGAAGACAATATACAGATTTGAGGAATGAAACAATAATAAAAAATATTCCAAAATTTTGTCCGAAGAAGTAGATTCTCCCCTTAAAGTTAGAAAAAAAAAATATAAATTACATAACGTATACTTTATTGCTTTAGTCTATTTCTTTAATTCTATTTATTTCAGAAAATACTAAATGAAAACACTTTTTACATAAAAACAGCGATTATGGAATTCAGTGTAAATTATAATTAGAAATTTTCTGGATGCAAAACCTTAAATAATTGCTGTCAGTACGGAGTGTATTACAGATTTCTACCTCAAAAATTTTAGAATATATTTAATTCTAAGAATTTGTTTCACTGAAAAAGATATTACCGATTCCGCTCATTCTCTTGAACACATTACTTTCCAAATACCATATTTCATATTAATGTTTATAACAATGCCTATGCTTGAAAAATGACAATTTCTTGTATATGAATGTTTTGTTCAAAGCACTTCTTATAAGCAATCTGAGTTTACGTTTGAAATAACATTTCATCCACTTTCATAGCTAAAAAAAATGTAATTTTATCACGGCCTTTTACAAACGCCTTGCTTAAGAATGTGGCTTTAAGGATATTTAGTTTCAGAGCAAAATACCAAAAGTTTAGAAATTTGTTCTTTATTTTGTTGCAATTAAAGAATTCCAAAAAGCATTAGATACTGTCACTAAAACGCGTATACTTCAGTTACATGGACATTTCTGCCGTAATGATCTTTTTCTTTTAAACATGATATGCGCAGGAATATGTTATTTCACAAGATTCTTTTCTCTGTTTTCCATTAAATGATATTCATCTTTTGAAGCTCTATTTTGGAACTTTGTTCCGGCCGTTATTCTCGTGTTAGCAGATGAGTGTTAGTTGACTGTCTGAAATTTACAAATAATAAAATTCTTAAAATAATTTAAAAAGCATCCTAAACAATTATAAATTGCGATGTATAAGTATTTAGGGAATATGTCGCTTTATATTGGATTCTAATTTTCAAGCGCTGCAACTCATTCGACCAGTTTGTTTTTCAATTACATTTACAGAACATTCAGCACTGGGATTTAAAACACGATACTGTAACTAACAGTATAGAAATTTCCTAAATAAACCTGCTGTCTAAATGTAAATGATGGAATATTTAAATGATTTATCTATTGTTTTCTAAGTAAAATGTAATATTGTTTTAGGAATTATAAATTATCTAGTTACTATAATCTTACGAAAGTATTTCGCATTTGACATCGCACCCTTACGCTACACTAACCCAATTTTTTAAACAAAGTGTGTCATTAACTATTTAAAGCAACTATTCACATTTCAGAAAAACGATATTAGGCCACGTTGTAAATCAAAACTTGTTCAAACAGGCGTTAAAAATCAAACGTTAAATTTTCAGAGTTGTATAATTTGTTCATTTTCCAGTAAAATAAAGCATAACTCTCAAACTAAAGGGTCTGCGGTCTTTAAATAATATTGATGTATATGTACAGACTGTCTAACAAAACCAGACAGTAAAAATATCCCATACATTTTCATCTCCAATTTTTCAGTGAAAAAACCAGAAAATAGCCATTAAACTCGAAATTATTTTCTTTCCTATTTAAGTTTTTAAAAAATATATTAGAGGTCACCTTCATACAAAAATTGTACTAAACTCTGAAATTGTCTAAATGATCACCTAATTTTGACATCATGTTTGACTTTTTCGGTACTGTGTACTTTAGGGTAGGAAATGGGAAGCCAATCAAGTAGTTTATGATTTATTAAGGTTTATATTTAGTAGTTCTAATGAAAAATGCATTTGTAACACAAACATACAATGGTTTTTAACTTTTGATAACTGATTTTTCTGTACGTTTTAGTGCTGAATCCAAAACTTTTTCTTCATTTTTAACCACCACGACAGGATTTTTCGCAAATCGTACATTTCAAAATTAAAGTGTCAAAAAAGAGTGAAAATCTAATTCTGTAAAATAGATGTGATGATTGTGCTTTTTAAAACTTTTAACAATTTATTCGTATGTATCTTTTAGCTCAAATTCCCAAAATGACAGACATTTTTATCCATCCCTTCAGGAGTTTTTGCAAATCATAAATTTCAAATTTTAAAAGTAAAAAAACAGCGAAAATCTAATACTATAAATTAGATTTAAAACTTTTTTCACAATAAATTATTCAATTTTTTGGCTTATGTTACGGAGTTTTACAGTTAAAAAGTTCAGCGTTTTAATGAGAGGGGTGGGATGGGTGTTCATTGACCCTGTGGAGATATGTAGTATTTCATTTCAGAGACGATCGAAGAACCATCTTACACTTAACTGGCCTTTACGATATTGTAGAGCTGATTCCTTTAACATTTTATCTACTAACGGTACTTATAAGTACCACTCACTTTAAACTTTTATCCCATAGTGAATATTACTAATATTCTAATAGTACTTTGCAAAAATACTCTTTTAACTCAACTTTATCCTGATACATGACAGCAGTAGTTCCAGATTTGTTATTTTAGCGAGGACGGAGGGTATCTTTGAAACAGTCGATGTGTTTGGGCCTACATTTTGTACAGATTGTCACGCTCGTATTTTTATTGCTACAAACACAGTAAAGGATGTAAGATAAGTGTTGGATTTTTTTATGTGTTCACTATGATCATAGAATATAATTTGACTAGCTATTTTAGATGAACGGTGTACGTATTTGATTTAAAATGAATTAATCTGTGGTACTTACAAGTACCGTCAGTTCACTGGGTGTTGGAGAAAAACTTCTTGTTTACTTTTCATCTGCGTAGATATCCATCGTTTTCATCTGCTTTAGAATGTAACTATTAAAATGTAGTGTTGTAATAATTTTCCTAGTATTTCTTTTCTGTTTCATTATTATTTTTCATAGGAAATCGAAAAAGTTGTGGCACCGGATATTTTTTGCTATGCTAGAAATGGCGTATGTAAATTTATATATTGCATATGTGGAGATACGAGAGAACATGTTGTCTCTGGAATATAGACGTCACATAACCAAAGAACTGCTAACAACATCGAAACCTAAAAAAAAAAAAAATGTTGAAATAAATGATTGGCACCGGCATTTGCGAAAAAATTTATTTGTAAAAATGAAAATAACTATATTTCACATACTTATCAAATCGAAAATATTTTACCACAATTCTGGTACCATTTGAAATACCTTGTGAGTTTTTACGATACTTTAGTCATAGTATACTGACGGTACTTTAAAGTACCACTTTAATTAATTACCTCTAATTAATTAAATTTCGCCGGTGAGTATTTTTTTATGTTTTTCCTTTAATTTTCATTGTAGTAACTGAAAAAAAAAATATATATATGAAAAAAATTTCAGTAGATCATAATGCAGTAGATAAAGGGTTAAATGGTTGACGAAGATGACTGATTACTACTGGATGCTACACAAAGTGGAATACCATAGTGTACATAAAAGGAAAAGAGAGATGAAGACTTGGAAGCTCCAAAGAAATTTCCACACGTGGAGTAAAAGTGTAAGGCTTTTAAATTCCGAATGTTTTATTAGGTTTAGATGTAAAAATGCATAGCGTAAGTCAGAAAATGAATAAAGTATTGTGAAAAAACTGCTTTACTCTATTTTATAGTATCAGATTTTCGCAATATTTCGACTTTTTAAAAATTGTAAAATTCGCGATTTCCCAAAAACATCCTGACGTGATGATAAAATATGAAGGTCATTTTCGGATTCAGCTAAACAAAATAGATACAGATAAATTATCAAAAGCTGAAAAACAGCTACCAAATAGCAATCTGTTTTTCAACGATTACATATGAATCTAGCATAATTCCTAGATTCAATGACTTCCTGCTTAATATTGCACGTCCTGTTCCAAAAATATCAAATATGATGTGAAATTCAAGTGTTCATATTGAAAATTCCAATGTTTTTAACTATTTTAATATGAACCCCTAAGTTTATTCCAACTCAAATTGAAAAAAAAAATAATTTTCTAAAAAACCATAAAGATTTTTTTTCTGTGTCATTCAAGAGCAGAAAATAAATCGGGTTATTCTCTTACATATTTGGTTATTTGTACAACGCAAAATCTTTTTGGGGGGAACTACTAGTATAATACTTCAAATCATAGAAAATCATTATCAAATAAACTTTGATTTGGTTAATATTTAAAGTTTACATAAATTGTATACCTCATCTAATGCAAATAATAAATATTATAAAATGAATAAGGGAAGTTTTCACATATTTCTTGAAAAAAACATCAAGAAATTTGCCTATTTATCTGGTAATATAAATATATATATATATATATAGATAGATAGATATTTATATTTGAAACATATTTTCAAAATTTATGCTGTATGAATTCACATAAATTTTTAGACATCTGATAATGCTGTGTATTACCTTTCATTTATAATAATATAAATATGATGCAGATATTACCTTCAAACTCGTTATAAATCTTCAAATGTTCTTCTTTTTTAAACAATTTTGTACATATGGAAATTTCTGCATACATTTTAAAAATATTATAAACTATTTCAACGTGTAGTCAGACATTCCATTATGCATCATAAATTACGGAGACAAGTAATACGATACTTTAAATGCATTTCAAATCATATATTTACTGACAGAATATTCCTCATCTATACTTCATGAGGAATAGATATGAGACTATTTTTCGAATGAAAAGAAGGCCAATATTTCTATATATTATTCGAAACCATATATAGCAGCGTTACTTTTCAGAATATATACTTATTTTTAAAATATATATTCATCCATAATTTTTTATTTCATTTATTATAAGCTGTAAAATCCCAAACGCCGGTTGTCTTAAAATGTTAAAAAAAAAAAAAAAGAATAGCCATTTTTCGTAAAAGTGAATAGAATTGCCATTTTCTGTTGAATATACCAATTATATTAAGATGTGATTATTTCCGTTCTAGACTCCCGTGTATACATTTTAAGCGTTTTTATGTAAATTAATTTATCATGTCAAAAATGAGAAATTAAAATTATGCTTAATGTCATGTAAATGTAACATAACTTTAAAAAAAAAATGTAAAGACAGATATATGAAATAGCAGTATTTGATGCCTTTAATATCAGAAAATATCAAAATGGACCCCAAAAGCACTTTTATATGATGGACGGTAAGTAAATTGCAATCATTTCCAAAAAACTTTGTAATTTTGAATTGCAGTCGCCATTTTGAATTCTCACGATTTTGCATCATGCCTCACCATCTTATATTTATTATTTAAATATAGAATAGATGCATACCAATCTAGATATTATTATCTGGATTTCGAGTTTTTTTCTATATTTAACACACACTCATATATATACAGTCGGAACTCATTATCCCGATACCCGGTTTTCAGGTCACTACGCTTATCACGTCAGTTTTCAAAGTCCCGATTTTCTGTTAATGCTTTTAATGTAAATAAACTCCGTATTTTATAGTCGTTGAATAATTTTCAACTCCGGATACCTCGATGGTTTAGGAAAACTGTCCGATTTTTATAATCCATCTCATAAGCACGAAATTTAAGCACCTCAAGAAAAGTCCTAGCCAAACTTTTCACAAAAGTGTCTAAAATACACATTGAGATAAATGGAAGTTTTTCTTCAATCCTTTATTTGAATAAATATACCAGCACACTAAGAAGGATCCTCTTAAGCTCCAGATAGACGTATCAGTCTACTCGCAGTCTTTTTGTTCTGGTCAGGCGGCGCTTTCTTGTGGTTAAAATGCTTTTTTCATCCGACTAAAACCAAAGCATTGCATTGCATTGAAACGATCAGAAATTATCTATCGTCCATTTCGGAAATAACAAATATTGATTACAATTCATTGTATAATTCTGAAAAAAAAAATTGTAGGAAGCTCATCTAGGGATACGCAAACCTTAATTCATCAATGTTTATTGTAACAATAGAAATACAAGTCATAATAAATCTGAGTTTTATTCTTTTCAATTTTGTTTTTGCTTTTATTTTGTTTGATAATAATGTTTTATTGATTATAAGTAGAAGAACAGTTATGAATTGAAAATGTCTTAAATTAATTAAAGATACAGCTTTTTATAAACATATTTTTCTCCAAATGCGATTGCCGCGAAACTCCGCTTATGAAGAAACTTTTATTTGGTCATTAGAGTGGCAGGATAACTAAGTTCAACTGTATATTTCTTCATCTATTATGGGTTATAATGCATTATCATGACAAGTAATAGGCTATGGTATGCATATTTATCTGCTTGTTATATGAAATAAAGCATTTTGTAGCAACACGTCATATTCTTGCCAACTAAAGTTTAAATACTACGTGTTGCTAAGTGTGTCATCTTTATTTTGCTTCATTAAATTATTCCTTTATATTTTGCTTCGTTTGTGATTAATTGTCCTATTTATTTCAATTTTGTTTGGCATCCTCCATACATTGAAAAGTTTAGAATTGTCAATATTTTGGTAATTTCCCATTAGGTTCTATTTGCCAATTAGCTATACCTTAATATCGATTATAGTATCACAATTAATATTTAATATTATTGCATATTATATACATATTATTATGCATACATAATTATACGCACATATTATTATATTATATTTTAGGGTGGACCGATTTTTTTTTTCTTTTTGATTCGCTATACCGCTTGTGTCTAGGGTAGCTTAGTAAAATGCAAAAATAAAATTAATTAATTTTTACGTTTGGCGGTAGCGCATTCGCCTAAAACGTGAGAAAAAGCACCGTTTTGATAACTTTTCTGATAAATGGAAATAAATAAAATAACTTCTATAACAAGCAGCTATAGGCATATTTTAGCAGAACAGAGTATAGAAATGATAAATAAATGAAAAATATATACATTTTACAATACATATGCATCGTATTATGTTTAAAAAAACATTTTTTTTTTTCAAAATTTTCATTGAAACAAAAACTACTTTCCTCACTGTACTATTCCTGAATGTAATTTCCCTTTGTAATGAAACATAGTCCTTTATTTGGCTTACTGTCTTTTGACAGTTCGGAATATGATTTGCTTGACTAAACTAGGCACTGAAGATCTCGAAAAAAGTGTCGTTCTTAAAAAACAATCTCAGGAATTGGATCCGAAGACTTTTTGTGACGCCTCGGTTACAAACTTTATGCACCGTTCTACAAATTGGTCTGACATGGGAAATGATTAAAGTTCCACTGGACCGCTGTTTCACCTGATTGGACCTTAGACCAAATCTCTTCGTCGGAGATTCTTCACTGAAAAGGTGGTGGTGAAAGTGTATTAGAGTTATAGTAAATTATTTCGGTGTATTCTGCAGCTAGAAAATTGATTTTGAGTGTTTGAAAACACATGATTGACATTCTTTTAGAACCTAAGTTTCTATCTTTATAATTCTTCTGAAACATAACTCTCGTATATGATCCCTTTTATTTACTATCATAGTCAAAAGCAAGTTTTCTGTATTGACAAAAAATTCGTTTCTCTCAATCACTAGGTCTATGACCTTCAGCAAGTTTTCAGGGAGGAATTTTGACGATTTCATAACTTCCGATACATGTTCCGGCCCATTTTGTGAAGCATTTACTTTTTTATACTAAACCATACAGGCACATATGAGCTTATGAGAGAAGAAACTAAGATCTTATGTTCGTCTGTTGGATTTTCAATACTTAAATACACCGGAGTTAATTCTTTTCGCCGTTGTTAACCACCTTGAGTGGAAAAGTGTACCAGGCTCACAAACAGATAAATCTTCTGGACAGCTGACTGCTTTTATAGCCCAACTAATGTCCAGTATGTTCTGCTGATCTTTGCTTAAAATTTGCCGCTCAATTTCTGGAATTTCACACCCAACACTGTCAAAATTTACCACTGGAAGTTTCTCACATTTCCTGAGCTGCGCGCCAATCCGACCACTAAATGATTTTGGCCCAGTCGTTTCACCATCTGAAGTTTGAAATAATTGCCGGAATGGTAATTCATTGAAATGTCTGAGGCATACCCTACCCGCCCCACTATAGTGGACTTTTAACTTCTTCAATTGTGTAAATAACACCGGTTTTCCACACCGTATTAGTAACGGTGCCATCATATTTAATCACATTTTTTTTTAATTCCTTTATGTCTACACTTCCAATTTTATCAATACCATACATTCTTTGGAAGTACAAGAACTTTAGTTCAGTGATGGGTATCATTTTTGCTTTTACACAGTTACAAATAATAGAGACAAGACACTAACAAACCTCAGGGGCCATTTTACGATTGAAGTCTAACGTTATTTTTGTACCTATAAGCAGACATTAATCATTAACAAAGATTTTTTTTTTTTTTAATCTTGAACTCTCTTTTTTGAACTTTTACTTTCACTTATCACGCTTAAAGGACTTCATAAGATTATGACAGTGGGGGGAAATTGGCACAGAGGCGGAGCCTATTGACACCACTAAATTTTTATGGTATCATTCAGTTTAATAAAAACTCAGAAATTCGATCATTAGATAAGAGGCAAAATACTACTATAATTTAGTGGTGTCAATAGGCTCCACCCCTGCGCCAATTTTCCACCACTGGATTATGATAACTGTCGGGATATGCATTTATTCATTGAACAAGTC
Source organism: Maratus speciosus (assembly GCA_963932465.1). Classification (NCBI taxonomy): domain Eukaryota; kingdom Metazoa; phylum Arthropoda; class Arachnida; order Araneae; family Salticidae; genus Maratus; species Maratus speciosus. Next base: position 549,771,626 of record OZ010791.1, read on the forward strand.
TGTAAGGCGTTACTGTCGGTATTGAAGCTTTATGAAACATAGATTTAACTTGTGATGTCACAATAACCGAAACGTGAAAAAAGTTAACCGACCTGTTGTTTGATTTCAAGATTCAGTTGTAATTTTCATGGAAACAACACTTGAGATGTCTTCATAAGTTGAAAGTTTATTCACAAGTAACTCTTTTGGGTGGCAAAATAAAGGGCAGTTAAAGTCACTGCGAGTAATTTTTTTGGAAACAGCCGTAACACAGCGGTTAATATAATCAATAAATCGAATCAATTTTGAAGTAGTTACTAATTAAATCAGTCTTTAAGAAACGCGATTGAAACGCACAACACTAAAAATTAGGGCCGGTAGAATTCTAGTGAACAACTCACAGAAATCGTTGTGTCATAAAGCATACGCATGCGTATCGCGGAGTGCATTGTGAAACGTCAGTACAGATAGTATCGAGGCTAACGAAAAAGACCAGCTACCGCGATGCATATCAGTCTTTTTTTACAGTCCGATAGAATGGCGTGATGCTATTTTCGCACAGCTTCATTGGTGCATTCGAGCATCACGTGAGTCCAGCCGTCTGTAAAAAAAGATACGTGGAATGCACCGCAGCAGCCTGTCTTTCTCGTTAACTTCGGGTAGTATTGATGGGCTCCAATTCGCAGCAGGGTGTGTCGCGCTGGACTGCTGCCAGAATAGAAGGACTCAGAATACATCTTGATTGCGTCCATTTTTTGATTTTTTAATTGCTTTGCGCTACCCTAAATGTAGTAATTTTGTTTCTTTTTTTATTACAATGTGTTTTCTTATCTTTCTTTTAAAGCTTTTTCATCATAGCAGTTTTTTTTTAACTTTTTCGTTTATAGCTTAAAAAAAAAAAACGAAACAAATTTCAACAATTTCAATAAATTTCAAATATTCAAGTGCGATGCGCTACCGCCAAACGTAAAACTTTATTTAATTTGTTTTTGCATTTTACTAAGCTACCCTAAAGGCAAGTTTTACGCGGTGTAGCAAAAAAAAAAAAAAAAAAAAAAAAAATCGGCCCATTCTATTATATATATTTATAGAGAGAGAGAGAAAGACGTGTGTGTGTGTTATAAATTATAAAACTAAAGCACTTATTTATCTTTAAATTGAACGCTTATTTTTGCGTGATTGTACGAAATTAAGCTCCATCAATGTATTTATCTTGTAACATTGAATGTACAAATCGTAAAATAAAATTATAAGACCCAGCATCCAATTACTACGCACATACTATCAGAGAATCCATAGAAATCCTGTGTAAAAGCAACAAGTATGTAACGACACCCTATCATACAATGTTCCCAATATATGGTTAAATATTCTGAAAATAAATGCTGAAAACTTGAGCAAGGTGATGTCTTAAATTTTGTGGCACGGCAGTTAAACATTTTCGTCTACACATATTTAATCTGAAAAATTGCTACTTCTACTGTCCAGCTACACATTTAAATATGAAAGTGACGTATGAGAACAAAGTGGTGTAATAAAGTAAATGGAACTGTTGTTAATATATATTTTTGTCTACTTAAGATAAATCCAAACGACAGCTACTTCTACTTTCAACTTCCCTAATAATTACTGGCTATCACATTTCAAACGAAGTAATGTATTTGAGTGAATAAACAACAATTATAAAAAATGTTCCCTGATGATGGCGGCGGGAAATGCAGGCTGAAAGTACTAAGAATTTTTAAATAAAAGGTATCTTTTTTTAACTTGTAACATCTATTTTATTATTTTCGTCGCCTTTTAAGTAAAACGGTGAGCTTTTAAAGTACATATTGTGTATTTTGTGAGCAAATAATATTCATATCTTCATGTTTGAGACATCTATAATGACATCTGTGCACTTGTTCTTATTAAAGAAGAAAAGCGATCAATTATTCCAAATTTTAATAATTCAAATTAATACATTAGACGTATCAAAAAGTAGTATTTACATTTGTACCAGAATGTTGTATTAATAATACTAAAGAAAATTCCTATTTACCAGAGATTTATATCAAAAGTGTTTTGCATCCATATAAGATGCGCTAAATTTCACTGAATAAATATTAATCGAAATATAACAAAATTTAGTAAACATTCTGAAACTGACTTTATATAAAGTTCAAAAAGAAAACGACATTGAAAAGTTTCCATTATACATGGATTTTAGAAAAATTGCTACATTTTTTAATTAGAAAATATTGAAGAATATGTAATGCGAATTGAGAGTAACATAGGTGTAAAAACATAAGTATATTGTCATTTGAACTTAGTAATAAAATAAGTAATTAAATGAACATATACATAGCTAAAACATATATTGTAATATTAAAAAAATACAATATAAAATATTTTTTTTTTCAAAAAATAGAATGTAAATCACAAAGGTCTTAATTACAAAATTAGCCAAAAAAAAAAAAAAAAAAAAAAAAAAAAAAAAAAAAAAAAATCTGCACTTTTCTTACATATTCAGATACGGTAAAAAATGTAATTATGTACTATATATAGAGTAAGCGCAATTGAACTGATAGTATAATGAATGATATCCTAATTGTTATAAAATATATGTATAATCCAAAGATTTAAAGTAAAAATTTCTGTGGATAATAGAAAAGATTTAAGAGCATTTCTTTAATCAGTGGCCAAAAATCTATAGGATACACAATGTATTTCGTGAAATATTGAGTGCATTGGAATTTGTTGATTTGTTTAATTTTTTTTTTTTTTTTTTTTTTTGTATAAATATAAATTTTCAATCCTCAATACTTTATAGCGATCTATTACAGCTAGGCTATAGACAAGTTTCCATGCACAAAAGAAAAAATATTCCTTGTTGTTCCGGCCTACAGGCAGAGGTAGATTTCGAAGTTAAGTATACTAATTTCATCAACAAAAACTAAATCAATATTAGATATAAATCCACTTTAACAGTTTTATCTGTCTGCTTTTGACGAGTTTTTATTTCATTTTTTTAAAAATAGCTGGTTTTATCAGAATCATGTTAAGGTGATATAAAAAAAAAATATATTTCCATGCTCAACAACTCGAAATTTTCTGGCACATTTTCAGATTCATTTAAAAAAATATATATATGAAACATGCTGACGTGATTTTTGAAAATATTTATAAGCGACCTGTGTTTTTATTTTCTTTCAATTAATTAAAACTTGATTACAAAACAATTATTTTCTCAATAGGGCAATATTTTTCGTTTCTAACACAATCGCTTCGGAAAATTCTGTTCAAAATGCCCACTTTGACATCCATTTTTGAAATATATTCTGCCTCTATGAAAAAATCGATCATTACTGTACATTATATAGTTTCTGAATAAGAGAATCTAGCAATTGGATGCGTTTTAGAGCAAAAATGAATTAAAAAATGAGTAAGAAAATAAGCAGTTTGGATTTGAAGGCACCCTTAATAAGATGATTTTTTTCTTCAACCGCTATGTATTTTTAATTTGTTTTTGCTGTAAGAATTGGCCCTATCAAAAACTTGTCTGTATAAATGTTGAAGACAATATTAAGAAGATATATGATAAATTCATGGAGATTTTATATCTTGTGTACATAACAACTATTATTTTATTTGGGTTGGGGGGGTTTTGGGAACCATTCTGTATAGCGCGCATTTTTTTTTTTCTACCAGCCATTTATTTTCTGCCTATGGGAGATGGATCGGTACTCTAAGTGTATCATTTTGTAATTAGTGAATAAAAGTTTTGTGTATGTGCTCCAAACTAATTTTTAATTATCTGGTATACATGTGTAGATATTATAATCTACTAGTTTAATATTTATATATATTTATATCTTCATTCTACATGTACATGAGCTTCAATAAGCACAGGAAACTATCCTCTTTTTTCCCCCTTCTTCATTTGGCAAATAATAGACTATCACTATCATTTACTTATATTATTTTATTTATTTTAATATTCAAAATTGTCCTTCAGCAAAAGTATCACCTTCTTTTCACTAAGTCATTTACGATAGTCAAGGCTATTGGTTTTTACTTTTTCCTATCTATATTCCTTTCTTTCTACGATATACGGTGGGGACCTAGTGATACCTCAATCTAACGATTACTTTTACAATAATCTATTATACAGAACGATCCGTTAAAATAATATCAACTATCTTTATTACTTGGGCTATATGTTTTAACATAATATAAAATGAATGACTCTATGTTATGATACAAGTTTACATATTTTGAATTGTTCTATTGTGGTGACTTAACGAACTCAAAATAATATATAGTCACAAGTATGCTCTAGTAACCGGCCTGGACATGGAAGAAAGTGATAAGTATTTGAATAACTCTTCCAAAACAGAAACTTTGTATGAAATTAAAAGTTCACTAAAAAAATCATCAAAACCGAGATCGAATTCGACACCGGACAAACTTCCACTATTAAATCAGGAGACAAAGTGGTCAAATAAATCCACTCTAAAGCGTACACGACAAAACTCCAGTCAATCTTCACAAGCGCTAAAGTCAACCCCAACAAATAAAAATGTAATGAAGTTTAACCTAGAAGTAGCGAAGACACTTTCAATAACAGAGCTGCTTGAAATTCACAATGGTCTTCTAAAATCACACGAAACAGGATCCAGTAAAGAAGTCGACAAATATTGGCAATTAATTCAAAAAAACATCCAAATCATTGAAAATCAGCTACGAAACTTATCTCAACAATCCCAAGACCTAAAACAAATAACAACCGAAAAGGAAGAGTGGTACAACAAGGCAATCGACCTGGAAGAAGAATTAAAAGACAGAAAGCAACAATTTGAAGTTTTGTATACAACAAAAAGACAATAGAATTCAAGAACTAACTCGGGAGATAGATTCTCTGAAATCATACAATGAATTGTCCAACAAGGATGAAGCAGGAATTTTGAACTTAAAAGAGAAAGAATTTTCTAATCTCCACCTAACGATAGAAGAAAAGAATCAACTAATTAAAGAGTTAAAAGAAAAATTATATACCCAGTCCCAAAAAAGATCACAAGGAGGACTCCCTTCAATAAGAGAAATGGTGATAGATGAATCTATACTTCAAGATATCAACCAAAAATTACATTCAATTGAAGCAAATACAGAATTCTTAAAAAATTCGTTTCAAAGCCCATTAGAAAAAATCCCAACGGTCAGCCAACAACATTCACTATCATCAAAACCTCTGTATTCAGAGAAAATCAGTGCGGTATATAAAAATCCAAAAACCACCTCTGAATCCGCCATACTTTTAAAGAAGACACAGGCAACAAAAACTTCACTCCACACAATTAGAAATCTTCTTAATACGGAGACAAAGAACATTCCGGACCTCCCTAAAATCTACTGTGAAACAGCTCGTGATCGAAACACCTTAATTATAAGATCCAACAGTGAAGAAAATACTGAAAAAACCTTCCGAATAATAGAAGGAATTGAAAGACTTAAAGATATCACTGAATTAACGTACAAAACTATAAATTTTAAGAAGATAATTGTTCTTGGAATCCCTTTATTTACTCAACCAGAAGAAGTCACAGAGAAAATCTTGAAAGGTTATGATCGAGAAATCCCAATAGCGATACATAAAAAAATTCACCGAGAAAAATCACAAATTTACCATTTGGTCCTGGATTTAGATATCAATTACGCCCGTCATCTGACGAAGCAAGGCCGTATCCTGATTGAATTTAATTCCTGTAAAGTTGCGGATTATCGCCCAATAATCCGTTGCTCGCAATGCCAACGATATGGCCATACAGGTAACAACTGTACATTTGAAGCTGCCTGTGCTATTTGTGCGTATAATCACACAACAACAACTTGCCCAAATAAAGAAGATCCTAAGAGAATATGCTGCATCAATTGTCTGAACACAAAACATGATTTCCCACACAGAGCGGATTCAAATGAATGTCCATTATTTAAACTTCGATTTCAATCGAGGAAAACCTTCATAAATGTATCTGCTCCACTTTCAACCAACTAAACAATACAAAAATCGTTTCTTCAAATACAAACAAAAACTCAAACTCACCTTCAATTCCAAATTCTACTCAAATTTCTCATCTCTTGGACTCAAACTCTTCTCCGCTAGGACAACATCAAAACATGCAAGTACCTTCAACAACTAATGAAATATCATCATCCTTTAAAATAGCACAGATTAGTCTTCAAAAGAATAAAAGTGCAACAGCTTCACTCCTTCAATTCTTAATTCAAGAAGACTACAAAATAGCATGCATACAGGACTCCAATATAGTCAATGGAAGACCACATGGCCTTCCCTCAGGACTTCCTTGCTACTCTTAAAAAAAAAGAATTGCCAAATAATAATCATAGATACATCGTTACAACATATAAGAGTTCAACAAAATGATAACTCAGTCTTCGTGAATATCTCCTCAACAGAAGGACAAATAACTATAGGCAGTCAGTATTCCGCACCATCGGCTAATTTAAAAGAAGATCTACAAGATTGGGCGAACACGTCGGGTATGAGTTCAAAACTTCTGTTGCTGGGTGATTTGAATGCTCATAGTGTCCTGTGGGGGTATGGGAATGATAACGAAAAAGGACAACACCTCATCAATCATCTCAATATGATGCACTTATTAGTCCTAAATGATCCTTTCTCAAAACCAACATTTGAAACCACGCATTTGAAAGGTTGGCCAGATGTGTCACTAGTATCCTTCCCACTGTTCCCAAAAGTTTCCTTATGGACTGTTGAGGATGATATGCACTACGGTGACCACAGGCTGATAACCTTGTATAGGGGTATCCAAACCCCGAAGCTTCCAAAGCGTAGATATCGGACAAAGAATGTCTCATTGAAAAAATTCAATAGAAAATTATCTAAATCATTGCAAGAAAATAATATAACTTTCCAGGATATAAAAACGACGGGGGCATTCGAAAAAGAGTACGACAACTTTATAAATATAATAACACAAACCTGTGACCATACTTTAAAGAAAAAACTCCACATTTAAACCAACAGTTTCTTGGTGGACAGCGGAACTTAGGAAAATGAGAAGCTTTGTTAAAGCACTTTATAGAAAACAAAACTTTTGTCTGCATCAGAGGAAGACATGATCAAATTAAAAAAGTATAGAGCACTCTATAAAAAGAAAATTCTGGAAGCAAAGAAAACAGCGTGAAGTTCTTTTTGCTCAAATACCAAAGACCCCTTTAGGAAACTAAAAAAGACGGCATTTCGAGATTTTTACAGACAGGAAGTCTACGCTCTTTCTGATTCCACTACAGCAACCCACTCAAGACAATCTTTTTATGCAGAAATTGCCAATTCAATATTTGGTCCTTCGGACTTGCAACCGCATCAGATTCATCCGCACTCAACTCAGCCAGTTAATCCATTTATACTCCAAGAACTAAAAGCTGCCATCTTCTCGTTCAATCGGAATAAAGCACCAGGTCCTGATAATGTTGACCATCTGATTGTACGAAATATTTACCACTCACATTCATCTCTATTACTGAATCTTTACAATACTCTATTAAACTTAAATTACTTCCCAAAAAGTTGGAAAATTGGAGAACTAGTCTTTTTTTCTAAAGGCAGGTAAGGACCCACAATCTGCTCAGTCATACAGACCAATAACTCTACTCCCAATTCTGGGGAAAATTTTTGAAAAATTATTATTAAAACGAATAAATTATCATTTTCGAAATTCGACAGTTCTACAGAGTTCTCAACACGGATTCTTAGAGGGTAAATCGGCTGAATCAGCGATACAAGAAGTTCTCTCAACAATTGACTTACTTCAACAAGAAAACAACTACATTTCATTAATATCATTAGACATCCAAAATGCTTTTGAAAACTTACCTTGGGACGCAACAATCCAAGAACTGGAATTTTTGGGGTTGGAGGAGCCATATGTTAATATCCTGAAATCCTTTTTATCTCACAGAGGAGCGAAACCAAATTGGCTAGCACAAGAAATTCATTGGTTTAGGAAAGGGTGCCCACAAGGTTCATGCTTTCGGTCCTTCCTATGGAGAATCTTCCTAAACGCCATTTAAAACCGTTAGGTTACATAATAATAGCTTATGCAGATGACATTTTAATTATATTAAATGGTAAAACAAGGCGAGAATTAGAAAAATTAGGAAAGGACATCTTAGATTATATTAGTAGGTGGATGTCAAATCACAACATGAAAATATCTTACAATAAATGTAAAGTTCTCCACCTTAGAAGACCAACATTTTTGAAAAGAGCTCCAACACTCAAAATTGACAACCATTCATTAAAAAGTGGGCCAACTTTAGAATACTTAGGTATCGTTCTGGATAGTACGTTGTCGTTTCTCCCCCATTTACGAAAGAAAAGGCAGGAAATTACACAACTTTCGCAAGACCTATTGAAGTTTGCCTCAGCTTACGGAGGTGTAAACAAATTAATTCTGAAGATTTGGTGCAATAGTATCTTGGAGAAGAAAATCACGTATGCTGAAGCAACTTGGTTTCACCGGATAAGCAAAGACCATGGGCTTCGTCTGATCTCATCAATACAATACCAATGCCTGTTATTAGTTTCACGTGCCTACAGAAAATCTTCGGCGGATGCCCTTTGTGTTTTAACAGGTATTCCGCCCTTGGCACTTCAACTTGAATATATAGCAACAACAGGAAGAGTCTTACGTTTTGGAATCCCGACAGGAAATCAAGAACCAATATTTTACCAACCAAAAATGAAGTCAAATCAAGTTGAACCATTTAAAGAATATTTCTTTCAAATAGATCCAGAAAATACTCCACATGTAGAAATAAAATTTATACGGATGGTTCCAAGATGGAAGATGAAACGGCATATGCCTTCTGTGTGTATCAGAGAGGAGAGTTAATCCACGAGGATCAAACTAAGTTAAGTAAAGAAAATACTGTTTTTTAGGCAGAACTCCTGGCCATAGAAGAGGCTGTGCTGTGGATTAGGAACTCCCCTCATAAAGAAGTATTAATACACTCGGACAGTCTCTCAAGTCTCTTAGCAATAGAAGATGTTTTTTCAAAAAATCTCATCGCAATACAGATTATCAAACTACTCCAAGAAACAAGAAAAAAGATCTTCTTTAAATGGGTCCGTGGACATGTGGGTAATGTGGGGAATGAGCATGCAGATTCTTTGGCAAAAGAAGCAACCAAAGCCACATCACATGCCAAATACAAATTCTTTCCCAACCCTCCTTCTTACTTGAAGAAGCTTCTAAAATCATCTCTACACGAACAATGGCAGACTCGCTGGGACTATGGTACCACAGGACGGTACACATACGCTTTAGCCCCAAAAGTCTCGGAAAAGAGAATCCTGCTGCATAGAAATCTTTTTCTGTTTGCCACTAACCACGGCCCATTTTCATCATATCTTTATAAATTTGACAGGGTTCCTTCTCCCTTATGTGTATGCGGTCAGCGAGCTACATCATTGCATTATATCTTTAACTGTACCCTTACATCATATTACCATATAAGAAAATCTCCAAAAATTTCTTTGTCTCAGTGGTTCTCAGTGGTTTTGTCAAATCCATCATTTTGTCAAAAGATAATTGAATGTATGAAAGTTTTAGAAAACAACCATTATTTGTTTCAAAATGTTTTGCCATTTATAGATGATGATGAGAACGTATCTTAACAAATAGACAGATACCACCAATTCAAAATAAACTCTTAGCCACAAACAACACGATTGAACTATAATTGACCTGTTGCAAGAACAATAGACTTTTGAACTTTTGTGTGTGTATATAATTATATAATATTCATCATAATTATTCACTATTTTACCTATTTTTTATATTCTACATTATTTTTAAAATTATGAATCTCTTTCTAATTTAGTATACATATACGTAGCTTTTATTGTTTTTTTGCAGAACGCCTAGCTTTGCAGAGTAATTAAGCTTTTGCCGCTCCAACAAGTTTAAAAATCCTATTATCTATTATCTCATGATCTTATTAATTACAAATATCTAAATTTCTCTCGTAAACGCTTAGTAAAAATTGAGCTTTCCATCGTGTATATATTGTACTTATATTGTATTTAATCTTAATATTCTCAATTGGCTTTCCTGTAGGTCCCTTCGGGCCTTTTATTTATTATTATTATTATTATTTTTATTTATTTTTTTTGTGTGTGTGTGTGTGTGTGGTGACGGCGGTAGTAGATGGAAACCGCTGGGTGGGGCTTGTGAGTGCTTAAGCCATTTGGTAGGCCTCCCCACCTATTTGACCCTTGACGGAGTTATGAAAATTTTTCTTCTTCATTCTTCTTTCTTCTTCTATTTTTTGTTTTCGTTTTAATTTTTTTTTTTTTGTACGAATTGGTCCTATAAAAAACTTGTGAATATAGTTGTAGATAATATTAAGTAGATGTATAATAAAATTAATTGGATTTGATATCTTGAGAATTGACGAAGTAAGGAATTTTTCTACCAAAATCCTTATTTTTGCGCCCCTTGAGCCTATTTTTAATTTTATCAAAAATCTGTGATGCATGAATTTTTGGCGCTATTTTTAGAAGTAATAAAAATTTTAAACTCATTTCATATGTTCAAAAATTAAGAAGTTATGGGGATTTTTCAGTTTTCACAAAACCCCTCCCTATTTCGATCCCCTTTGTCCGCTTTTGTCCATTAACGTACTTGACCGAGATTTTATGTCCCTTGATTTCATGTATCAGTTTGGAAGAGATTTGTGCAGAATTGCTGTATTTGTCGTGTCCAGATGAAAGTGATATATATATATATATATATATATATATAAAGTTTTTTTACTGAGGGAGGTTTTGGGTTCTAGGGGTCATGATCGGTGTAGATCTGCAAAAATTTATCAGAAATTCCAACATAGGAACGATCCCAATAGGTAGTATTTCATACGAAATCTACCTAAAAAAATATGAAACCTTTTGACGTGATTTTTGAAGAGATTTATAAGCAACCTGTGTTTTTATTTTTCGTTCAATTAATTAAAACTTTGTATATAAACAATTATTTTCTCAGATGGACAATATTATTCGTTTCTAACACAATTGCTTCGGGAAATTCCGTTCAAAATGGCCACTTTGACATCATTTTTTGAAATATATTCTGCCTCTATCAAAAAATCGATCATTGCGGTATATTATATAGTTTCGGAATAAGCGAATCTACCAATTAAATGTGTTTGAGAGCAAAAATGAATTTAAAAATGAGTCAGAAAATAAGCAGTTTGGATTTCAGTGCATCCTTAATGCAATGATTTTCCAACACAATCCGCTTCGGGAAATTCGGTTCAAAATGCCAAATTTAACAGCATTTTTAAAAATATATTCTGCCTCTATAAAAAAAATCGACCATTACGGAATATTATATTGTTTCTGAGTAAGAAAACGTACTAATTGAAAGCCTTTGAGAGCAAAAATTAATTGTAAAATGAGTCAGAAAATAAGCAGTTTGAATTTGAATACACCCTTACTTAGATGATTTTTTTCTTCAAACGCTATGTATTTTTAATTTGTTTTTGCTGTAAGAATTGGCCCTATCCAAAACTTTTCTATATAGATGTTGTAAACAATATTAAGAAGATATATGATAAATTCATGGGGATTTTATATCTATTGAATTGACGGAGTTATGGATTTTTTACTTCTTCAACCCCCCTTTTTGTTTTCGTTTTTATTTTATTTATTTTTTTTGCGGTACGATTTGGTCCTATCAAAAACTTGTGAATATAAAAGTTGTAGATAATATTAAGGAGATTTATAATAAAATTAACTGGAATTGATATCTTGAGAATTGACGAAGCTATGATTTTTTTTTCTCCCAAAAACCCTATTTTTGCGCCCCTTGAGCCCATTTTTAACTTTATCAAAAATCTGTGATACATAAAATGTTGGCCCTATTTTTAGAATTAATAAAAACTTTAAACTGATTTGATATGTACAAAAATTAAGAAGTTATGGGGGTTTTCGGTTTTCACAAAACCCCTCCCTATTTCCATCCCCTTGGTCCGATTTTGCCCATTAACGAACTTGATCGAGATTTTATGCCCATTGATTTTATGTATCAGTTTCGAAGAGATTGGTGCAGAATTACGAAAGTTATCGTGTCCAAAACAAAGTGATATATATATATATATATATATATATATATAGGTAGATAGATAGATAGATAGATATATAAAGTTTTTTACTGAGGGTGGTTTTGGGTTTTAGGGGTCATGACCGGTGTAGATCTGCAAAATGTTTTCAGAAATTCCAACATGGGTAAGATCCTAATAGGTAGTATTTCATACGAAATCTACCTAATATCTTTATATCTTAGTAAAACTTATTTTGTTACTGAAATAAACAATTAAAAATTGTAAGTGAATTCGAAAAAATTCTTCTTTCTCAGTTTTCTTATATAAAATTTTTGTACAAGAATATAAAGCCTGGTAAATATCACATAACTTATAAAAAAAAAGTATTTTGTTTTAAAACATGAAAAACATAAATTTTGTATTGTTTCATATATTTGAGTTTTATTTTCTGTGTTTTCAAATTTGTTAAACAAATAGATTTTCGATCTTCGAAAAGCTTCTTTGGTAATACTTTTTTTTTTTAGAATTCTCTTTGTCAGTGTAGAACATTTATTATTTCAAATACGTCTATCATGATATATTTCATATAAAAACCTGTTTTGAAGTGTATTATTATTATTATCATAGAATATATTTATCTTGATACGAAGAAAACTTCAGATACTTGTAACTTTCTTCGTTGAATTTACTCAAGTAAAATTACTGATATCTAATCACTAAGATTTCGTACAATTTAATGTAACATGAACATATCAATATATAGTTTTATATAAAAAAATTTCAGGGCAGCGACTATACTTTTGCTATGGCTGTATTTAATAAATGACGACATTTATTACAAAATGTATGTTTTTGTGATTTCCACAGACGTTAAAAATAGTGATTGGTTTTATTTATTTATTTATTTTTTTGTGAATACTTACTAAAATATATTGCTTATTTTCTTCTTTCAAGTATTGGTTCATTAAAATAAAGGATTTTAGAAATATGTATATGTAAATATATATACAAACTGTTTCGCTCAGCTGGAATAATGATTTTAAATACACGTAAGAAAAGTATTGAATTCAGATTTTTTTTCTCCTAGAAGGGTACAGTGTCTGAATGTACACCCTCGGATTTGTAAAAGATTATATTTTTAAACGTAAATTTCTGAAATCGGATATACAGTTGATAGTCCAAATGCCTTCAGCAGCATACGCCCTCGAATTTGTATAATTTGTATAATTTAAAATAACAATACCAAATAAAATAACAACGCCAAACGAAACTTTCTTGGCAGCGTACAATGAGCGGGGTACGCTCGCTTATGTTTTACGCCATACGAACTTGGAATTTCTATCACCTTATATTTTTTTATAAAAAATCCTTCTAAATGAACTAAGGCGCAAAGTTATGCGGATCATTATTTTAATTTCTGATTATTAGACACATTAAACTTTCAGTTTTGAACAGACGTTTATCAGATTATTTAAACACTGGAAACCGTGCCCCAACGGTTCTCTGCTTAAAAAGAAGAAATAGTGTATTACACTATTTGTGACAGCGTTTCTGTCCCATAGCTATCATTTTTATTCAAAATTTAATTTAAAACATAACTTTCTTACTTTTAGATCATATTATTCCCCCCCCCCCTCTTTCCTATAATGAAATACGGGATTAAATTCATTTCTCAAAACCATCCAGAGTTTATTAAAGTGATTTCTTTCTTCTTTCTAAAATCATCTTTAATTCAAAGCGCTCAAATAATCATTTCCTTTTTTCCCTTCTTATTTTAATCTGTATCTTCCCGTTACCGCTGCTTGTGCAAAGAAATAAATAAGAATTAAATAGCACAGCTGCTAGTCTCATTTCATTTTCTTGCATTGGATTTTTTCCCCGCCGCAGTGATAAGAAATTTTTATCGCTACTAATACGTGAACGTTGAATATGTATTAACAATAAAAAGTAAAAACGAACGAATCTTATGGAAAGCATGTATTTATCGTGTTATGTGGTCGGGCTAAAAGCCAGATGTCCTGGATTTTCTGCATTCTTCTCATCGAGCAATCTGCAGTCTGCAATTTCATGTAACAGTTAGTTGGGCAAAGGCCTATCTGCAAGATAAACAATTTCGGTTTGTCTGTTACTTTTCTCATCCTAACTAGAAGCGCTTACTTGCAATCCACATTTTTGCGGTAATGTTTATCGCCAAAAGCCTTTGTACACTTTCGCGCAGTCACCAAAAGTTGTAAATTGGCGATGCTGTGCAACGCCAAGATTTCTTGATTTCGTGCAAAAAACTTCACTTCTGTTTCAGCTCTCGAGATGTAAAGTTGTCTAAAAAGAAAAGACGCTTCGGCGTCCCATGTATTATGGTGTCTCTCTCTCCCATTTTGGCTCCACTTGAACCACCGTTTTTTATAAGATTTTTAATAAAGAAATAGTTCCTGTAATATGGTTGGAGTTTTTGCATTTAAACGAACCATCCCACTGAACAATATTACACTATTGACAACTTTTCTTAGTTTCTTAAAACGTGAAATAATATCTGGCAATTGCATACGGAAAATAAAATCTCTAGAGAAATATCTCGTCAGAAAAAAAGTAGTTATTACTACTTTTAAAATGAAATACAGGGTGTCTCATAATAGAACTACTTGAAGCAATTTTTTTTAATTCAATAAGAAAATTATGTTAATGTTATATATATGTACTTAAAGGTATATATTTATCAAATTTTTACTATTTAGTATATTTCAATGTGTGTCCCATTTGTGGCGCGGCACGCATCCAAACGGTATTCAACCTATACCTTTATCTTGGGCAACATGTCTGGAGTGATGATTGCCACTCAATCGATTATCCTTTGCCTGAAATGGTTTACATCTGGAATTTTCTAAGCGTAAACAAGATTTTTGACATGTCCCCAGAATAAAAATTCTAAAAGGGTCAGATCCACTTCCCGTTTATTTGAACGCACGTAGACACTAACGAAAAGTTTTGGCCGTATGCACATTACCACCATACTCGGGACGAAAGTTCCTCTGTACAATGGTAACATATCCAGTTTCTATAAGCCAGACAACCCACTGAGCCTTTTGCTGTGGCATCGCCCTCGCACTGCATTAACTGAATGAATAATGAAGTGAGCGTCTGCTACGTTACTTCAAAGCCAATGACCCTTTGCGCTATCAAGTATTGAAAAAAACTGAAATTGGATAAAATTTTTTGAGCTACTAATTTCTTCAAAATTACCTCATTACTCGTACTCTACATACATCAAAATTACCTCAAAACGCATTCCGTTAACTCGGTATGATTTTTTAAAACCCCGGAGTTTTTTTATGGACACCCAGTACAACAAATAATATCTTTCAGAAGAACTTTTTTATTCCATTTAAGGTTATCATTTTTCATACTAAGTTCAGCCACATAACGTGAATCGCGATCACGAACTTCATATAAAGATCAAGAATTCGAACCAGCTATGTTTAATCGGATGCCTTTCATAGAAGATTGTCAGTGAGGTCTCGTCGCTTACATTGTGCGGACCCGTATAATTGTTCTAGTGCAAATAGAAAAAAAAATATTAATCTAACGCGTTCGAGAAAAAATGTGCTGCCGCAATTTTGATGTTATTATTTTTAAATTTTACATGTTCTTATTTAATTAGATGCAGCTTACCTAATTAGATATAGCTTATAGCTCTGAGACACTGAAGAATGAATTACAATACACTCAGCCTTATAATATTTTATCCATTCTTAAATGATTTCAGAATAATTCGGGGCTCATACGCCAACTCAAACATGTCGAGTTCCACATGTTGGAGCAAGGCATTCTAAAGAAAAATTGAATTTATAGTCCAGGCAATAAGGAATTTTACCTAGCAAAATGAATGGTAGTACTAGAAATCGGCTTTCTAGATGTTTTTTGTGTCGCTGAATCCGAATTTGCAACTTCCCACCAAAATTTCCCCCGGCAACCTCCCCAAATTTTGGTAAAATGCCCCCCACAAAGGTTTTTGTTAAAAAAATTAATTTTTTTATTATTTTAAGGAAAAAGTATCTAGAAATTCAGAAAGTAGACAAAATTTGCAACAAATTAGATATATGACATTATCATTTAGGATGAAGGGGAAAGGGGGATCTGCCTCGGATCATGCGCGCGGTGGTGCGTGAACTAAGTTGCGCAATTCCACTTAACCACTCACACGTTTACATTCGCCATCCCATCTCCCCTCCGAACTTTCTCTATAAGGTTTACTTTAAGATTTTTGGGTCGATGAATCCGAATTTTTAACTTCCCCCCCAAAATTCCCCCCCCCCGAAACCCCTCCCAAAAAGTTGTTTTTAACTTAATTTTCTTATTGTTTTAGGGGAAAAGCATTACGAAATTCAGAAATTAGATAAAATTTGCAACAAATAGGATATATGACATTATGAATTAGGATGAATGGGGAGGGTGTGGGTTGCCTCGGAACATGCACTGCGGCGCTACGTGCACTAAATGATGAAGTCCAGGCAATAGGGGATTTTATCTGGCAAAATTAATGGTAGTACTAGAAATCGGCTTTCTAGATGTTTGTTGGGTCGCTGAATCCGAATTTGAAACTTCCCACCAAAGTTTCACCCGGCAACACCCCAAAAAATTGATTTTTTGAAACAAAATGTATTTTGAGAAAAGCGCGTGGGGAATGTTCCGAGGCAGCCCCCTCTCTCCCCGTTTATCCTACGTCATAATGTCATATATCCTATTTGTTTCAAATTTTGTCTAGTTTCTGAATTTCGTAATACTTTTCCCCTAACACAATAAGAAATTTAAGTTAGAAACAACTATTTGGGGGTGGGGGTTCGGGGGGGGGCAAATTTTGGGGGTAAGTTAAAAATTCGAATTCAGCGACCAAAAAAACTTAAAGTAAACCTTATAGAGAAAGTTCGGAGGGAAGATGGAAGGGCTAATGTAAACGTGTGAGTGGTTAAGTGGAATTGCGCAACTTAGTCCACGCAGCACTGCGGCGCATGTTCTGAAGCAGATCCCCCCTTCCCCTTCATCCTAAGTCATAATATCATATATCTAACTTATTGTAAATTTTGTCTACTTTCTGAATTTCTAGCTACTTTTCCCCTAAAATAATAAAAGAATGGAATTTTTTAATAAAAACCTTTTTGGGGGGCTTTTTACCAAAATTTGGGGGGGGGGGGGTTGCCGGGGGAAATTTTGGTGGGAAGTTACGAATTCGGATTCAGCGACCCGAAAAACATCTAGAAACCCGATTTCCAGTACTACCATTAATTTTGCTAGGTAGAGTCCCTATACGGTCTCTATTGCCTGGACTATCGAATTCATTCCCACTCCTTTTCATTAGTAATGTATCGGAATTAATTTGTACTATTTTTTATATATAGAAGAAATTCTTGAATAGTTTAATGCTCATTATAAATACATATAGAAGCAATAGTAATAAAACACTAATTTGTAAGCAACCAATGTCTATCTTAATGACGCGTAATTTCATGAATGCAATTCATGTTGTTACATACTTCTCCATTACAATATGTAAATTTTGCGCAGTCTTAGATTATGAAAAATTCCCCGCTTTTATTTATGTGCGGAAAACTTTCGTTTGCTCAGTTTCATTTTTTAAATATGTCAATAGTATTGAAAAAAAACAGAGTTTAAACTATGTATTTAGAATTTTTTAACTTGTTTTTAAAGGTACATTCCTAGTTTAATTAATAATTCTTATTATTTCTTATACAAGCATATTGACTGGATATGAATTGGATATTACTGATTGAATGTGAGTGAAATATCCTCACCGGGTGTCAGTCCAGGTAGCGTAAACGGTAAAGCATTCGCAGTGTAAGCCAAGGATCGGGGTTCAATTCCCATCTTGGGCATTTTTTTTATTTTAAATGAAAATATTCGTATAATTGTATGAACCGAGATCTAGGTTATTAAATGTTAAACTATTGAAATTTCATCAGGACCACACAACTGTATATAACATCTAAAACTCTAAAACTCTGTATAATAGCTAAAAAATAAATTTCAAACTTCCATCTTTATATACATGAAACAAATTATCTATATTATAAAGGGCAAACGTATATGTGCGTAACGTATACGTCATTCTGTGAATGGCAACACTTTCAAATTTGAAATGAATTTTCGTTTTGCAATTTTTGCTACTGAAAATTTTTAAACATTTACACATCGCACATTTTCAGTTTTTATACCGTACTTATAAGGAAAAAAAATGTTCTTTTAAATGTAATTTGTTTAAAAGTTGTATCTCAATTTATATTAGAGATAATAATTTTTTTTTTATAGTTTTTAGTACCAATTTTGTAATTGTGGCAACAGACGTACTCCATTTCTATTAAAAGTACAGGAAGTATAGTAGATTACGGGATTTTTTTGTTGCCCTTTACTCATAAAAATTTTAATTAAAATACATGCTATCTCAAAAATGCCATCTGTCATAAAAAATCCGCTGAATTTAGATTTTATTTCGTTTCTATTCATCAATTAAATGTTTCTTAGTTTATAGCAAAAATATTTTACAAACGATATAACACTTTCTCTTTACGAAAACGTATTTTAAATAATTGTGTTACTTTCCTCCATAATTACACATTTCTTATCAGAATGTTGAAAGAAGTAAGTTTAAATGTCCGCGTATAATATATTTTTCCGAATTTTGAGAAAATTATTTCCGATAACTAATTTAAAATGATCAAATTAAAATACCATTTTTTTAAAAACATGGTGAATGCCGGTATGCCTATGTAATACCTATGTAATATACCTATGTAAATCATGAGAAGGGAAAATGATATCGGGTTTAGATTTTACACACTGTTAAAAATTTTGCAGCATTCTGGCAGGTCATTCGACCGTTTTTTGAAAAAACGGTTTCATAACCATAATTTAACTATATTCTGACCATAAAATGGCCAATAATATGGTCAGAATAGTGTTAAATTACGGTTGTGTAACCGTTTTCGGAAAAAACGGTCAAATGACCTGCCAGAATGCTGCAAATTTTTAACAGTGCAGGGAAAAAATCTGATTATATCAAACTAGAATAAATTTTATCGTTTTGATTCGGGAAAGCGAAGCATAAGAGACTTAATTGACAACTTCATCATAATAGCTGTTTTTAATTATATTTTACTGATTATATATGTGATTAAATTTAATTTTAATAATTCAGATAAACAACTTTATAGAAATAGCCTAATTTACGCATAGAATTGAAACAAATTTTATGTGTATATTTTTATCTGTGGTTAGTGGGTTTTTCCAGGATTTGGAAAAAATCTCCCGGAAATGGCGCTATAATAGCGATTTTTGTGCCCTTTTCTTTTTTTTTACCAAGCATATGAAGTTATGAATAGAATTGAACTAAATTTTTGGAAATATTACGCCGGATAGTGGAGTTGTGATAGCGATTTCTGCATAATTTTGCGATTTTTTTTAGTTTTGTTGTCCATCTGTCGCTCATGCAGGTATGGGAACTCGCGTTCTCCCAATCCGGCCATTCGCAACCAGCTGCTGTACAACTGAATAACGAAAACCTTTTGATTTTAATAAATATCATGATCGATATTAATTAGTTTTTACTGGTGTGGTATTGAACTAACAGAATTGCAGTATTAACATTTGTAACTACTTTTTTAAATATTAAGATGTATGAGATTGCGAAATTTCGCAAACCCCTTCTTTTCTCAGCCAGACCGATTAGGCGCCAGTGATCCCAGGTCACGTGGTCTGACTAGAGAATTAATATTTAAAAACATTTTTTCTTTCTTGTTTTTTTTTGTTAGTTTAGTTTTGTGAATGTGAATCTTGAACGTAGCAGGTAATAAGCTGCGTATAGGTTTTTTTTTTATCGTGGTCTTCTATTAGAAGAAATGATGTTTAATTTTTAAAAAGGGGAAATTTATTTCCGAATATGAAATCATGCTTGGCTTCTTTTTAGAAGAAATAGTTGCTGAAGTATTAATTGTTTTAAAAGCATTTCTCTTGTTTTTAGTTCAGTTTTAATGTGAATCTCGAACGCAACATTCTGGCTGTACAATTCTTGATCTTCCGCAAAGGGAGAAATGAATATTCTTGAATATATAAAAGAAATCTTTGATTCCCAGTGAGGAATAATGCCTTTAACAAATATTATTCAAATGTTTTCGTTGTAAATATTGTACATATTAAAAGTGTAAATATAGAATTAAAAGTGTAAATATACAAAGTTTTTAATTATCCTGTGCTTGACTTGGATTTATACTGAAAAACACTAGCGCCATTTTCAGTTGTGAAATATGTTTTATTATTTTAATGTGATTTTACATGAATCGTGAAGTTTTCAATTATGCTCTCCCAACCTTGGATTTAAATTGTGATAACGTGAAATTTCGTGGAATATATGAAGATTATTCTTCATGTTTTGGTGCCTCAAGACCCGGAAAAAAGGTAAGAAATACCTTTATTATTCTGCATGACTGTTGATTTCTTGAAAATATACATTTTTCATGATCATTTATTTTGAAAATTGAATTTAATTTTAAACATGGATAAGACAGATAAACTTAAAAGTAAAAGAGCTACTGTTCGTGCAGCAGTTACAAAATTAATCACAAAATGTGATACATTATTATCTGTTGATATTGATAAGACTGATTGCGATTCTTTAATGGAATCGTTAGAGCTCGTAAATGAAAAGGAAGCTCAACTAAAGGAGTTAGATTCCGAAATGGATGAGCTAATTCAGGAAAAAACTGAATATGAAAAAGAACTAAAATCGGTAGAAGAATATTCTGAAAAAATATCAAGTTTGAAATTTAAAATTAAGATGAGGCTTAAAAAATGTAAAATCGAAACTGAACCAAAAGTTTTACTAGAATCAAGTAACGGTTCAAAAATCGGTAGTAAACCAGTTTCGGCAGTGAAGCTTCCTAAACTTAACATAGAAAAATTTTCTGGTGATGCAAGCCAGTTCTTAGAATTTTTTAATTTATTTACTAGTGCGATAGATTCAAACGAATCGTTATCAAAAATTGAAAAATTCCAATATCTCAAATCCTTGTTGTCTGGTCCTGCATATAATATTGTATCTGGTTTTGAACTGACAGATCAAAATTATTCTACTTGTTTAAAATTGTTAGAAGAAAGGTATGGGAAGCGGGAAAATATAATAAACTGTTACATGAACAAAATTCTGAATCTTGAACCAGTGAAATCCACTAACAATGTTATTTCTTTAAGAAAGTTGTATGATAATATCGAAACTTTTATGAGAAATCTTGATACGTTAGGAGTGACATCAGACTCCTACGGCCATTTATTACTACCAATATTATTAAGATTGTTACCCGAAAATTTGATACTAGATTTTCATCGAAAACGTGATCCCGATAAGGACTGTGAAGTCACCGATTTAATAAATTTTATTAAAACGGAATTAAGATGTCGTGAAGCTACTAATTTAGTAAATAATTCCCAAAGCAAAGCTTTTGAAAATTCTGAAACTAAATATGAAAATTCTTCAAGTAAATATCAAAATTTTCCTCAAAAAAATATACCTTCAGCTGCTGCTTTAAATACATATACAAAACAGTTTTGCATATTTTGCAAGTCTTCTGATCATGTAGGACTAAATTGTTCGAAATTCACTGATGAACAAAAACGATATAAATTAAAGAAAGAAGGTCGCTGTTACAAATGCCTTTACAAGTCACATTTATCAATTAACTGTAGAACAAAAATTAACCCTTGTTCCAAATGTGGTAACACTACCCATTGTCATTTGTTTTGTTTTAAAGAAACAGCGAAAGAAAATCCTGAAAAAGAAATGAAAGGTGCAATTGTATCTATGATGTCGGAACAAAAATATAAACAAAATAAATCTACATTATTGCAGACTTGTACAGTTTCTGTGTCTGCGGTAAGGAATGCTTGTTGGCTCGCGTTTTATGTGATAGTGGTTCAGAAAAATGCTTCGTGAAGAGATCGCTAATACAAAAATTAAAATTGAAGCCATTGCGAAGAGAAAATTTATTAGTTTATCCTTTTGGGCGGAGACGCCCTTATGAATCTTGTTATGAAGTAGTTGCTCTAGAATTATCCAGTGTTATGCAACCTATTAACTCGATAAATATCGAAGCACTAGTGGTTGATAATATAACTGGAGCTTCTGTGAATACCCTAGAACCAGAACGTCTAGACATAATGAGAACAAGAGGCTTTAAGCCTGCTGATACAGGTCTTGAACAGGAAATAAATATTTTGCTAGGGTCTGACTTTTTGTGGAATATATTAAAGGGAATCGAGGGAAAGTTGACAAAAGAATTATACGTTGCAGAAACTATTTTCGGCCATACGGTGCAAGGGCAGATAGAGTCGAATAAAAAAGAAGTAGCTTGTTTGCGTGTTTCAGTTGGAAATATGAATACTCAGCTGAAAGCATTTTGGGATCTTGAATCAATTGGCATTGCTGAAAGCAATGAAAAGAACATTACCGATCATGAGGTAATAAAAGAATTTAAAGAAAATTTAAAATTCGTAAATGGGCGTTATGAAACAAAATTATTGTGGAAAAATTCTCGTGAATTGCTTAGAAATAATCTTGAAGTAGCAAAGAAGCGGTTTTCTAGTTTAGAAAATAAATTCTTGATAAACGATTCTTTATTTAAGGAATATAACTCCATTTTGCTAGAGCAGTTTAATGAGGGTGTAATAGAATTGTGCACCGAGAAACATTCTAATAATTCCTATTACATGCCACAGAGACTTGTTATCCGTGACGACAAAACTACAACAAAAATGCGCATAGTCTATGATGCTTTTTCCAAATATGATGATTCTCTATCATTAAACGAATGTTTGTATCATGTCCCTAACTTGAATTCTAATGTTTTAGATGATGAAAACATTCCTGTTTCGAGTTTCGAACCCCAAAATACTTCCTTGAAAATTTTAGGATTGATCTGTAACAATACAGAAGATAAATTTGGACTAGAATTACGACCCTTGTTAGAAAAATTAAATAATGATTCTTGTACAAAACGGAATGTTTTGAAAATTGCAACTATGTTCCTTGATTCAGCCGGATTTATTGCCCCTTTTGTTTCTGGTGAACTAGAAAATGATTGGCAAAGTTGGCTTTCAGAAATCCCTGATCTCGATCACTTGAAATTTCCCTGGCAGTATTTTAGCAACCTGATCATGGAAAAGGAGCATCTCCAATTGCATGTTTTTCCTGATGCTAACCCTAATGTGTATGTTCCTGAATTTCTTTCCTTGCCTGAAAATCAGTGGCCTAGTGTTAAAATTTCTGCATCTCGATTACCTGATGTTTCTGAAGAGAAGTATAAAAAAGCAGCCACCATCTCTTGTGTTGTTCAAACAAATAAATCTGATGAAATTCCCATTTTTATTCTTGAAAAGTATAGCTCCATAAAGAAATTGTATCGAGTAACTGTATGGCTATTTAGATTTATTTCTAATATAAAATTAAAGGTAGATAAAAGAGATTTTTCAGAATTATCAGCTGAGGAAATGTTACATGCTGAAATTTTTTTGTCAAAGCTAGTGCAGAAAGAAAGTTTTCCCGAAGTTACAAAATACTTGAAATGTAACAAAAGTACCCCTAAAGAATCGAATCTTCTACAGTTAAATCCTATGTTGTCAGATGAAGGTTTGCTGTTGGTATGAGGACGGTTACAAAAGTCTGATTCCTCATTTTATGAAAAACATCCCCTTGTGATTCCTGCAAAACATAAACTTACTGAAATAGTCGTGAAAGATGCACATGAAAAAGTTTTTCATTCCAGAGTGTCCAGTACATTAGTACAAACTCATAAATGTTTTGGATTTTAAAATCTAGACAGTGCATAAAATCAATCCTAAACAAACATGCAATCTCCAAGAAATTTAGCCTTCGCCCTGGCCAACTAGTTATAGCAACTCTAGAGCATATCTTGTGTTTACCTGCAACCAAGGAATCCTTAGTGAAACGCTTCCGTTTCACTCTTCTGAATCATTTTTGGAAGCGCTTGAAAAATGATTATCTTCTCAACTTACAATCTGCTCACTACACGGACCAGAATAAGACTCTGACTTTGAAATATATGATGTGATTCTTATGCATATGAACATGTATCAAGAACTTTCTGGAAGTTGAGTATTTGTGGACAGAGATAGAAAAAAAAAAAAAAAAAAAACTTTGATATTATTAGAGACTCAAAAACTCTCATTGACATTGACTTTAAAAAAAATCTTGGAACTATTTTTTGATATTAACTTTAAAAAACTCTATTTTTTTCACTTAAAAAAATGTTTCTTGTTTGATGATATTTCTAATTTTTAGTTTTTTTTTTTTTTTTTTTTTTTTTTTTTTTTTGTATTGAATATTCTAGAAAAAGTTGTATAGATTTAAATTGTTCTTTCTATTTTTAGTAGCAGAAATATCTTGGCAAATTTTTTAAATTGTTTATTATTTTATTGAAGTCCAGTATGTAAGTATATATTTTGATTTGTATTGTATTTATGTATAGTGTAACTGATAATTTTTTAGAATAATTTTATTTCTACTTTAATTATTTTGAATCCCCATTTTGATGAACCCTTGTTCATCGGGGGGGGACTTTGTGAAATTTCGCAAACCACTTCTTTTCTCAGCCAGACTGATTAGGCGCCAGTGATCCCAGGTCACGTGGTCTGACTAGAGAATTAATATTAAAAAATATTTTTTCTTTCTTGTTTTTTTTTTTTTTTTTTTTTTTTTTTTTTTTTTGTTAGTTTAGTTTTGTGAATGTGAATCTTGAACGTAGCAGGTAATAAGCTGCGTATAGGTTTTTTTTATCGTGGTCTTCTATTAGAAGAAATGATGTTTAATTTAAAAAAAGGGGAAATTTATTTCCGAATATGAAATCATGCTTGGCTTCTTTATAGAAGAAATAGTTGCTGAAGTATTAATTGTTTTAAAAGCATTTCTCTTGTTTTTAGTTCAGTTTTAATGTGAATCTCGAACGCAACATTCTGGCTGTACAATTCTTGATCTTCCGCAAAGGGAGAAATGAATATTCTTGAATATATAAAAGAAATCTTTGATTCCCAGTGAGGAATAATGCCTTTAACAAATATTATTCAAATGTTTTCGTTGTAAATATTGTATATATTAAAAGTGTAAATATAGAATTAAAAGTGTAAATATACAAAGTTTTTAATTATCCTGTGCTTGACTTGGATTTATACTGAAAAACACCAGCGCCATTTTCAGTTGTGAAATATGTTTTATTATTTTAATGTGATTTTACATGAATCGTGAATTTTTCAATTATGCTCTCCCAACCTTGGATTTAAATTGTGATAACGTGAAATTTCGTGGAATATTTGAAGATTATTCTTCAGAGATAGAAGAAAGTTTTGGGATTGGCACATCGAACTAGTTTTAGATTAAGAAAAAACCTTCATTTTTTACAGTGTAATTAATATACTTGCTCTACAGGTATTATATTTGAAATTTTGACATTTTAGAATGAAAAAAAAAAAAAAAAAAAAAAAAAAAAAAAAAAAAAAAAAAAAGAATAATAAATAAATAAAATAAAATAAATAAATAATAATAATAATAATAATAATAATAATCTTCGAATAATGAAGGTAAGGTAGCTTTTTTGAGCTTATTAATTTCACTTAGCGGAAGATTTCGGACCGCTGTTTACATCTTTTTAGTTATTAGATTATCTAAGTGTTTGTTGTTTTTTGTAGATGTTTCGTTTTAATTTGAGAGAAAAATGTGAAAAAAAAAATCGTAGCATAAAGTATAATGAAAAAAAACCCCTTAAAACTTCTTTTTTTTTTAATATTTATTTACAAAATTAAAAATTACTAGTTATTCATTTTTATTCGAACAAAATTCGTTTGAAATGAAAGTGTTATTCTTGTGGAAGATAATTTTAATTTTTAAATATGAGTAAAAATAATCATTATTAAAATTAAAATAAGATTTTTTTTATCATTTTTAAAGATATTACATTTAAAGCTGATTAAATGCATAAATATGTATTTTATAAAAATGAAAGATTCAACATTATTTTTTAAAAATAAGATATTGAGTCGGAAAACACCTAACGGAAATTAAAATTTTCGCAGTATTCAAGTACTTTTATTAAAAAAAAAATCAATATTAAGAGTGTGAGAGCAAATTAAATGAAAAAGCAATTTATCATTCTTAATAAAGGAAGTTCCTCTTATTCAACGTAATTAAATTTAACGTATATTGGTGCATTCCATTAAATGCTGCTTCCATCCAGTTAATGCCCTTTGAACGTTTGATAATAAATTCTAAGTATAGATGTTTATTCACCTAAATTCACTGTTTTTCAACTTCCTTAATTTGCTTCGCTGGGATATCATAACATTGCAAGTTCTCTAATTTTAAAATTAGTGTTTCAGACGATGAAAAGTTCACATTTTTCGTTTCGCTAATAGTAGGGTTTTAAATGTCGTGAAATGTGGCTCCAGATCGATTGACATGCCAAGTTTGATTTTTTTTATTGTATTGTGAAGGTTTTGAGAAGTAGATTCCAAATACCTTAGGTGCCATTTTTTATACACATTTTTGGGGGTGATTTTCAAGATGGAGTCCAAGATGGCTGCCATTTACTGACTTCTTTAATATTTGAGGCATATTATTGACCACTATGCCAAATTATATGTTTTCAGGGTCAAGAAAAACAAATATATAATAAAATTGGGAGTAAATTAAGTTTTTGAAGTGTTTTAAGCGATAAGATGCAAATAAAGCACAAAAATATGAAAGCCATCAGCTATACTAGCGTTTTATTAACCAGTTATACACAACCAAAATATTTAAATGAAATAACATAAATTATTGAAGATATTGAACAAAATTATTAGATTCAGAATTTATGTGTATATACAGTACTGAGATGTTATGTATATTCTTCTGAATCACTGCTATCGCTGTGATGATATTGATAGTCCTTTGTATTGTTGCAGTTTCTGCATTTGCAAAGGGTAGTACAAAACAGAGAATTCTTTAAGCAAGAACATTTCCCAACTGTACATGTTCTCTTACACTCATATTTTACAAGTTCAATAACTCCATTGGGCGCAGGTAACTCCAGGCATTTGACTAGAAAAATTACTCCTTCGCCATTTTTTCCCTAACCATTGCCAATAAGTGGGGGTATTGTAAGTCGAGGATTTCTGTAGCTCTTTCCAATGGTACAAATTAAGTCGGATCTTAGAATATGTGACTTCGGTGCTGCAAGGGTTGATGGTAAATTCTCCCCCTTGAAACTTTTAGTTCTGAAAAGGTGCCATCTTAACTGTGAAATCCTTTATAAATTACTATTTTTCAAATAAGTCCAGTCGGTGAATTGTTCAAACAACGACAGATTGGATAATGGATCAACATTAGGTTCCCCAAGTTCTTGAAAAGCTGTTATAATATCATCATCATACTGAAGATTGATATACACTTTTATCCACTTCTGTTTTGAAATGCCTATAAATTTTCCTGCCCAGTTCCATCAGTATATGAATGTAAACCTAGTAAACCTTTTGCTTTAAAGAGCACCTTTTGCTCGACATCTTTCATTAATATTAATTTTTCTCTGTTTGTTGCCTTGAACAGTAACAAAATTGATTTCACTGCTTACTAGATGACTTGAAACCAAGTCAATTAGCAATATGAAAATGTCAGTATCTTGCGAAAATACATCGATCTCATAATTATCATGATGGTTCACTATATCAAGTACATGAAGATGTATAATGGTGTCTGCTTCTTTATGTGTATTATCATATAATTCTGAATCGAAAACATTCGCGCGGTTACTGTATGCCTTACTGCCAAATACGACAACATTTTCTTCTCACTAGCAGCAAAAACCTGTAGTAATTTATTCCCGAGATACTAAGTCAGCTGTGATTTTGTTTCATTATGTGAAAGAAACGTCTTTAGTGAAACCAACGTTATATTGGTACTATATTTAATAGTAAATCTAATAGGTTCTGTCGCCCCCAATCTTTTCTTACTAGTTTGCTCCTAAATATTATTCTGCCTTCAGTGCATCCGCTTGTCATTTTCATAATGATCTCAGTAAAAGCATTTGCGAAGTCTTCACAAGTTTTCATGGCAAGTGTCTTTTTTACTGATTGCACGATTGCCATCCCATCTATAATACAAACTTTTTCTGCCGGAGAAGTAATCGAGGATTCTAATGATTCAAGTATGGGTGATCGATTATATTGCTCTATTTCTGCAATGAATGAACTTTTTTCAGATGGAATATGAAAATATCCATCAGAAGAAAATAATGATCTTGCTATTACAGAGCACTTGTAGTTTCCAATTGCATCTTTTAGGTTTATAGACATTTGAGGTCTTGATTCCATAATAACACGAAAACGAGCCAGAAATTTCTTATCTTCTCGAATTACTCTATCTCTTACAAATTCTTCGAATTCCAATTGGCCTTTTTGGTCGATGATTTAGAATATCATCCTTCGCAGATTCTGGAACTTTCATAGATGATGCAATATTCATTAGTGTGGTATTATCTTGGAAAGGGTTGTCTCCACAATGATCCCAGATACTCTCCTTGACGATGGCTGAATTGTGAAAAATTCTTAACGACATGGAAGTTCGAAGTTGAAAGTGTTTCCTGGGCTGCTTACAGACTTCATTTAGACAGTACTTTTCAAAGTAAGTTGAAACAATGCGTAATACTTCTGGTGCATACAAGAAATACCTTTAAGGGCGTTTTCATTCTAAGTTAAACCAATAACTCCACCATTGTTCTTCAGTTCTTTGATTTCTGTTCTAAGTTCTGGTCTGAAAATAGTTTCGTAAAGGACACATTGGCTTTGGATACTGCAAAACAACCAGATTCGAGAGCATTCCATATTTCTGGATATGTTTTTTTAAGGTTGTTCATCTGTGCTATGTATACTTTAATGAGTCTAGCGTAACGAAATAAGTCATGAGCAAAATAAGGGTTGATTCGTTCCTCTAATGACGCGAGATGCAATGCCCAATCTCTTTGACGAGTGGCACGGATGAAATGTAACAAAGATCCAAATTGGCTCATACACTGTAGTAAGAACTTTGCCATATCACCACTGCATTTTGTAATATGTGGAAGACGATTTTTTTCAACTAGTACTCTGATCTCTTCAAACAAAGTTGTAGCTTCAATTTCACAATTATGCAATTTCTCACGTAGTGAGTTGCATTTTTCTTGAAGGGAGATAATCTGTGCAGAATGTGGCAGTGTTTCAAAGAGAAGGTCGTAGCATGCCAAAATGATAGTCATGTGAAATTCTATGCCTTTAGTATAAAAGTAATTTTGTAGTAAATTTATAAATAAATAATAAATAATACAATTTATACTCACTTTGATTGTATATTTGCATTTATTGACCCCCAAAACATATAATTTGATATACTGGTCAATAATATCCCACAAATATTAAAAAAGTCTGTAAATGGCAGCCATCTTGGACGCCATCTTGAAAATCACCTCAAAAATGTGCAAGAAAAAAATGGCACCTAAGATATTTGGAATCTACATGTCAAAAGCTACAAAAAAAGAAATATCAAACTTGGCACAAAAATCGAGCTGGAAAACATTTCAGACCCTACTATAATCAAAAATCAGTTGTAAGTTGTTAAAAATATATACTCTCATTCATTAAATTATTAAATCAAGGAAAATATATGGGGCAATTTCACAATCTTTCGGGAATAAAAATCTGGCGAAGTTAAACTCGCTAAAATAAAATTTTAATCTGATAGACGAATGACTTAATGATTCAAAATAAAGAAAAAATGGTCAGCAGCGAACATTTTTTTTTTTTTGTTGTTTAACTGAGGTTTAAGTTAAATTTGCGAGTTTAATTTTCCTTACCATTTTACCACTATAACTTTTTATTTTCTTCTAAATTATTACTTGTAATGAATTTTCATGGTACCCAAAGGACATTCAAATAAGAAATAATAACAATGTAGTAATTTTAGTATAAAATTTTGGTATAACATTGTTTTAAAGTGGTGTTAAAGAAGGGACGGAAAGAAAAAAAGGGGGATGGTATAGGAAAAAAGGGACGGTAATGGATAAAAAGGGACGGTAATGAAAAAAAAAGGACGGTAAGGATGGGACGTAAGGCAAATTAACACTAGGCAAATCATGTTAAGCCTAAGTGATAGCCACAATGTTCATTGATTTTTAGTAAAAATTATTTACATTTGATTAAATTTTTAAAAAGTTAATTTACCTCGAAAAGTACAGGAATAAACCTTGGGGACGGTAAGACTACCAATAAAGCCACGATGTTTGAAATTGATATTTAAATACTGATTTAAACTCTGCATTAAATTTCCTGTCAAAGGATTTTTGACATTCTGTCTCCAGCGTACTTCTAGATGAGAAAAATTTAAAAAAAAATCTGTGGCTGAATCTGATGTGATTTTTTGTATAAGTTTACTAGAGGGATGGTAAGGAATCTAAAACCCAGGGATAGACTTCAAAAAATATTATCAACCGTAAAAATGTAGGCAGGTTAATTTTTTGCTACATATTTATATAAAACAGTTGTCCCAGTTTCGGAAAAAATTACATCGAATTACTTTTATTGAAACAGTTTTATGCAGACAGCTCAAACTTAAAAATCAGCATCAGGGACCCGGAACGGTATAGGAGTTTACCTGGTATTTGGACCACCAACATCATACAAAACTTATTCATCTAATTAACACTAGAATTACCGAGGTGAGTCATCTATGACCCAAGACGTGATTTTTAGCTCGTTACTCTGTTGTTTTTCAAAGTGAAACTTTGAAGCTTTTTGACTTTTTTAAAATACTCAGCATAATGCCTGAACACAAATTTAGTTGAATTCCAAAGGAAACATTTTTATCTGCAGGTCTGTATACCTAGAATTACCGTGCTGGGTTATTGCTGGCCCGAACAAAATGATGGCTTTTCTTTTATTTCATCAGGGCTTTCAACACTGTACTTTTTCAAATATATATATATAGTACAATAATGTAAGGAGATTTATCGCACTTGCTTTATACAAAAGAGGTGAGGAGATGGGAAGGGGGGGGTGTGAAAACACATCTATCAGGCATAATGTATGAGCTTTTATTTGATGTCAGGCACTTGTTGGAATGTTGTAGAATATTGTTAGCATTGTAATACTTGAGAAACTAAATAAAAAGTATATTTTGCCTGTTCCAAACGGCACGAGGCAAAAAAAAAATGTCTGTTAGTGGTATTACAGTTGCCTACTTTTATACTGATGCCGTCGCGACAGAGGTCTTTCGAATAGAATTGCGAGGCGAGCTTTCAGAAAATGATTCTAGCGAAGAAATTGCATCTGATAATGATAAAACTTTTGACATAAAAACAAAACAGTTTGGTAAAAATACATATAAAATCTCGTCGTCCGAATCCAGTTCAAGTGGCAGGGAGCTGAATGAAAAAAATCCAAGTAAATGGCGTGGAGGAAGTTATTAGACACCAAGAAATCGTAATTGTTTTAAATAAAATAAAGGAGAAAAATATACGAAATAAATTATCCCTTCAAAGTGATTTAAAAGAAGCGAAAGACTGAACTACAGGGAAGATCTGGTGCAGTACATCTATTACCAGAATGTACATTATTACAAGATACTATATGGAAGATATGGTTCAAGATCTAGCGGTGATAAATACTTTGATAGTTTTTAAACATTCAAGACATTCTAACAGCAGAAGAGTCTACGTATATTATAAAATTAACAGAGGAGCTAAGACAGAAATATATTGAAAAAGAACCTGAAATTATACGTCCACTGACCACTTAAGAAGATTCAAGAAAATGAAAAAGTTGCCAGATAAAGCAATGTTAAGGCAATCTCTATATAATAAAAGCCAGTGTAACGCTGGGCGGGGCGAATCCATCAATCTTACCAGTCTTCCAGGAAGAGACTCAAGGCGAAAAGGATCCATTCTCCCATTGGTTGACAAGAAACAAGAATCGCGCGATTACTTCTCAAGGTTACAAGTCCTGATAATTGAGCAGTAGTAGACACTTCTTCCTAACACTTATATTTTCCTTTTCTATATACAGGTGTACGTAAATTTAAACTTAAATATATATATATATATATATTAAAAGTAAAAAATTAATATTTATACGAAAAGTAAAATTAATAATTTTTTATTTGTAGCTTTGCATCAGGTGGACAGAAGCTTAGGGGATTAGACAGTTGGGATTCAACCTGAGATACTTATTTATTAATCAATATACATGTTTAAAAATTTTTGGAGGGGGGGAGGAGGGAGAGGGGTAAACGATAAATTACAATTTCAAAGTGTTATTTAAAAAAATAGTATTATTTCAATAGTTCCAGCAGACTGTTTTAATTACGCACTTTCATTGCATATTTATAAAATTTTTGTTTTATTAGGAAATCTTAATTTTGTTATAGTATATTAGCCGAAAAACATGGTTTACCCAGAAATATTGTAAATGCTAATTGTGTGTTTATTAGAACATAAACTAACCGAACTTTGCTCATCTAAACGCTTCCATATTGTCAATTATTTTTTTTTAGCAGTTTTTCAAGTTTTAAGTGAAAATCACAATTTTTACCCACCGTCCTAGGACGGGCATTTACACTAGTAGAATTAATAATGTACGTGGAAACAGTTTATAATTTGTGTGTGGATTATGCACAGCAAAAACAAAGAGAGAAAAAAGAATCAAAGCCATAGCATTTTATGTGAAATGATTAGAGAAAAATTGCACAATGCAAGTAAAAAAAAAAAAAATTCCCGGAGCTATATATATTTCAATTTATTATGTTATAATATATTATTCATCTGTAGGAACATTATTATAAAATTTAAAATGATAATTAATTTATATATATATTATTTGAAACTGACTTCAAAATATCAACGTATCTATTGTGAAATTAGAAATAAATTTTTTCTTAGGCGGTAACTATTCACCAAATTTCATATTATGTACCACTCTAGTGGCTAAATTGTATTAATACTTAATTAAAATTCATGGTATTAATCATCAAATCCTAATGCTTGTCTGTATTTCCCATACAAATGAAGAATAACATCACTGAAAGCCATGGGTCAGGTATGACCCACCTCGGTCGTTCTAGGTATACAAGAAACACGGTAATTCTAGTGTTAATTGTGTTATACAGTCATGCAATGGGATGTTCTTCAGTGTATGAAATTAAAAAAAAATAGAAGAATATGTACTAAAATAAAATTATTATTCAGGGGCATAAAAGTCAAAAGATTATGTGAATGCCCCATATATAGAATATAGTTTCTTTTTTCTGAATATAATAAAGATTTATCGCAAAATTAATTTCGTTATCAATTAATTATCGGTTCTCCCTGCCGGTTGATTATTAGCAGATAATTGTTAATCCGAGAATGGAGATTAATATCTTGAGATAAGTTGGGCTGAGCCATTTTTGCACCTATGTTCTCATTCTAAAGGGTTAGCATAAATGATTGATCCGATTTTAAAAAACTGTTTATTTCCATGATTACGACGTACAAAGACGGATACATGAAAAGATACATACACTCACCAGTTTTCTGGTACATACTACAAATGTTCATTGTGTGCGGCACACGCCACACATCCTAACGGTTATCCAGTTCCGTCCATACGTTCAATAGCATGTTTCTGTCAATGTGCGTCACAGCAGCAGTGATACGCTCCTGCATTCGAAGCACGAGGTGTGCTTTTAAACATAGTGGGTGCACGCATCTTATCATGTATCACCAGTCTTTGTAGGTCGTGTACTTCTCAATATACAATGTTTTGAAACTCAATGAATCAATTAGACTTACCTCGTATTTTTTACTCAAACACAAAGTAAAAAACTATTTTATCCACAAATATAAAAAAGATATAAACTTTCAATTTATGAAATAAGTGATGGACATAAATCATCAAGAAGTATAACAGTCCTAAAAATAAATTAATTTCAACAGTTACATAAACAATATAACTTTTCAACTTAGCCATAAGTCGCTTTAAATAATAATTTATTTAATCTTGAAAATCCTTTGATGAAGATAATGACTTTTGGGTGGCTAAATTAGACTCATAAATTACAGCAAACTGTTTTATTGCTATTATCATATATCTTATAATGTAAACATTTTATTCATTTTGAAAAAAGTAGCTAACCGAGAAAGAGCATGTAAAAAAACTCTCTTATTACAACTTAAATAGTATTAATTAAATAATGTAAAATGTCACAGCATCTTCATTTGATAACATACAAATAATCTATAATTTCCTTACTTATGGGAGGCATAAAAAGTCATATATTGGAGAATATAATTACATCTCCAAATAAAAGGTTAAAACATAAATAATATCGACAACAGACAAGATTTGTATATACGTAAAAAGAGGATACACTGTCAGTGGATAAGTCTCCTAAAAAGGAGTAAGTACCCATTTACATTATCGTTCTCACGCCTATTTAATGGAATTCAAAATCCTATCAAGCGAACATAGTCACACGGTACACATCCTAACGGTTATTCAGTTACGTCCATACGTTCAATAGCATGTTTCTGTCAATATGCGTCACAGCAGCATTGATGCGTTGCTACACGAGATCCACGAGGCGGGATTTTAAACTTAGTGAATGTACGCATCTTATCGTGTATCTTTGTAGGTCGTGTACTTCTCAATATACAGTGTTTTGAAACACGATGAATCAATTAGACTAACTCTGTATTTTTCGCAGTCAACGGGCTCGAGCACAAAGTAAACAAGTTGGAAATCGCTCGTCAAACGTGGCAAATGAGGTGCGTTCGTACGATAACTAGTTTTATAATTATTTTTTGCACCACATATTGTACTGAATGTATATTGTTTTCCACTTCATAAGTGCATAATCTGTAACATCATTGAAATGCACTTGCAATATTTTTTTCCCATTCCCCGTAATGTAACAGAACATTGACTGTCCGTGTAATTAAACTATGCATCCGAGTTTCATAAAATTTGAAATGGCTAAACAAAATTTTGCAATAATTATATATTTAAAATTTCAGACCATTCAGAAGGCTTTAACATCATTAAAATGAACTTGCAATAATTTTTTCCCATTGGCCGTAATGTAACGAAAACATTTGACTGTCCCAGTAATTAAACTATACATCAGATTTTCATAAAATTTGAAATGGCTCGACAAAATATTACAACAATTATGTATTTAAAATTTCAGAACATTCGGAAGGCTGTAACGCCATTAAAATGCACTTGCAATAATTTTTCCCATTGGCCGTAATGTAAAGAAAAAATTTCGACTGTCCCTGTAGTTAAACTATACCTCCGATTTTCATAAAATTTTAAATGGCTCTACAACATTTTGCAACAATCATATATTTAAAATTTCAGACCATTCGATTGGGTAGTTTTTGCTCTGTTATATGCGGACAGACAGACAGACGGACTGAACGACGACTATAGGTGCTACGTATTTATATAATTACGAACGCACCTAAAAAGCATTTTATCTACAAATAAAAAAAAAATGATATAAACTTGCAATTCATGAAATAAGAATGTAGTAAAAGTTTCGCAAAGTATTTTTCAAACTTAAATAAATAAAAAAAAACTGTTTAAAAAAGGAATTTAATAATCCACTTTAAGGAGATATGATTCTGAAGCCTTTGTATGGTCAGTTTTAGTAACATAAAAGACACCCTTTTGAATATTCTTTGTCTTCCATCGTATTTTGTCTGAAGACATTTTTTCAGAATTGCGGGAAAATGGAAATAATATTTTTTCCTCTGTAGTTGTATAATGTCTTTTTTTTTTTTTTTTTTTTTTTTTTTTTTTAATAATAATAATTGTGAATAGGCAAATTTCTGCCAGTGACTGGGTATAAATACCGATTTTCGAAGTTAAACAGATTTTCAGGGACAGGAAAAACTTCAAACGTCGCTATTACGTAGTATTTTAAATTAATAATTATTACTATAAAAAATGGAGTAAAAAAAAAAAAAAATCTTGAAGCAATTTTAAAATGTTATTAACAATTTTCTGAGGCGTGCTTTTGGTATCGGACAATAATTAGATAATAGTGTTCGGACCCGGATTTCAAATCGCCGTCTTCGCGCGGGTATGAACTCCGATAAAAGAATACGACATCCGGTTGATCCGATACGGAAAAATTACTTGTTGAAATAAAATCTAAAACAAAGATATTTATTATGCAGACTATTATATATATGACAAGACAATGAAAACAATTAATATATATATATATTTTAAAAATGTTTGATCGTAACATTATTCGAAGCCGTGGAAAAATTATAATTATGACTAAATGAAGAATATTTTGATTATCGTAACATTTTAGAAAATATAAAGATTTGCTTGCGTTATACATACTAAGAGGAGCAATGTCTTAAATTCTTCTTATTTTGAAATTTTGCTTTTAGAAATACAGAATAACAATGTTGAAAACAGTGATACATTTACCCAATAATGAGAATAAATCCAATAATAAAAAAAT
This sequence comes from Maratus speciosus, assembly GCA_963932465.1. Taxonomy (NCBI): domain Eukaryota; kingdom Metazoa; phylum Arthropoda; class Arachnida; order Araneae; family Salticidae; genus Maratus; species Maratus speciosus. The sequence goes on from OZ010791.1 coordinate 549,808,323, forward strand.
AAAAGTATAAAAAAATACATAAAATATTTTTTAAGAGGAATTTTATCTATTCTTTAACTTTTATGTTTAGGGTTACAAAATGCACCAGGTCTCGATGCTAGGTGGAAGCAGCACCAAAAGTGGTTCCGTTGTAAGGGTACAAATTTTCTTTGAAAATAATATGGTCGCAAAAATGCTACCATGAGGTCATGATTACTAGCCGTGGTAGCAGATTTACTACGATGATTTTAATTACATATTTTATTCCTAAAAACACAAACTTACGTTGAACTGTTTTCTACTGAGAGTAGAATTTTTACCCGTTATTTTTTATACCAGAAATATCATATGCGTTTAGATTTATTTCAATAAAATATTTGAAATATTGCGCAAAATCTTACCACTGCAAACGCCATTTTATCCTGTTTATTTGCCACGTTGCTTTAAGCTATTTTTGTTTCTTATTTAGCGTTCCATCTGAAATGAAATTTCATGACTAATATTACTTAAAGGCGCAATTATTACTTCAATGACTTAAAATATACTTTATTCATGAAATTTCGTGCTAAAAATTAAAGCTGAACATACGGTGGCAAAAATGCTACCATGAGCATTAGAGGGTTAATGTGGACTTCAGTTACTCTGGACGAAAAATAATCTCTCTTGGAAATCCGCAGTAAAATCAATTCATTTTATATATATATATTTAATATATATTTTTTAACTGCATGAAAAAGGTATGTTTTTATATAAAAAAGAACGAAAAATAAAGCGTCCGGCATAGATTATGTAACTCTTTCTACTATAGTCCTTTTACAGCAATAAACTTTTACTGTTTAATAAAATGAGATATGTCTAAATAAACAATTTAGAAAATACATAACGCTGTTGAAATCCAATTATTGCAATTACCATCAATACCGTGAAAACATCCGTATTTTCGGTGCATCCCAGTATGTCATCTATAGATTCGTATGTATACTACTTAGTACGATAAAAGCTAGTCCAATTAAACGCGTAGCACAATTTAAAAATTACATTCAGCAATTTCCCTTAATAAATGGAAATGTACTTGTAACCATATGTGTAGCCTTGTATATGATTTATAGAATTCATATACTTCAGGCAATATGCAAGAAAAAGTTAAATTTTAAAATGCGTACCATACCTGAACACGCAATTACCGCAAATATTGTTCATTGTCATTACTGTAGCATAATACTTTGTGTGTTACAGTAAATGAACAATAAATTATATATACAGTCGTGGAAAAAAAAGTAAACACCCCCTACTAACTCCTCAACAAATTTGCGTCGACGAAAGTTACTGGTACCGAACGATTGGAAATAAAGTCTACTTTTAAATGACGTATATAAAATTTGCTTAGGGGACCATATACATATTAAAACTAATCCAAACTTCATTTTTTTCAATGACAATACCCAATTTTAACGAGATATTTCAAATCTTTGGTTCAAACTATACCTAGACACCAAATTTCAAATCATTTGAATGATACGTTTTTGAATTATAAGCATTCAAAATATAGTGCTTCTAATGTTAAATTACATTTTCATATTTTTATTTATAACTTCTGAAATTATGATCCTAATGTTCTAATTTTTCGTATAGCAATAATACTAACATACCCAAACATAAATACGTTGAATTTGCAATTTTTATAATTTTTTTATATGAGTTATGAACTTTGAAATTAATACTAAAAAAAATTATGAATTGCAACCTACAATTTTTTTGATGGATTCAGATTTATTAAATCTTGCTTTATGGAAATCCAAAATTTCACCTTTTTTTTCCAAGTAGTTTTCAAATTATGCTTAAAAAACTGCTAAATGATGGTTTAAGGGGCCGTCTATGATAGACATAACTAAATACTTTGAAATTTCTTATGCTATCCTGCAATCTAACAGGCTTAATTGACTGCTTAACGTGCCTTGATCAAGAAGGGAGATCTCTCGGTTAACAATCGAGTACCGAACTTCAATTTGGATACAGCCCTTAAAATAAGCTCTTTTTAAAATAATTAATTTCTCTGAAACTTATGGTACGAATTGCATAAAAATTTATTTTTAGAGTAACTGAAGGGTGTAGTGTTCATTTATGCTATCAGAATTGTGTACTGCTATTGAAAAAAGCAAAGTTATGGTTCGTTTTAATATGTAGATGCCCCCCCCCCCTCCTAAGCAAATGTTATATACATCATTTAAAAGTAGACCTTATTTCCAATCGTTCGGTACCAGCAACTTTCTTCTACGATAATTTTTTAAGGAGTTAGTAGGGGGTGTTTACTTTTTTTTCCACGACTGTACATCAGATTCTACAATAGGCGTTATATAGTACCTAGGTCTTTATGATATTAATATTTTTCAAAATTTTTAAAGTAATGTAATATAAACCGTAAACGATATTCCCCATAGGCTGTAATGTAAATTAATTATTTTGATTGTCCCTAAAATGAACCGTAGACACTACACACTTCATTTTCAGTACTGAATATGCATTGATAAACCCCAATAACACATATCAATTTCATGACAAACTGTCTTTACGTAATTTCAACGAGGAGTCAAACGGAATTCATAAACGCTTTTCAACTATGTTGGAAAGTATTAAAAGCAAATTAAATAAGAAATAATTTAATAAATTATAACAGATCAATAATAAAAGAGAGTTATGAAAATTATGCCTAATATGAAAAACAAAAATGTAGAACTATGGAGGTTTTAAATTTTATTTTTTTTAAATAATTTTTACTTACTATTTGAAGAAATGTTAAATGAAGCATTTTCAAACTAACTGTTTATTCTCTTTAAGGGGGTCTCAGGATTCTTAAACTTTAAAAATTTCGAAATTTGTTTTTTTAATGTTGAACTCCGATCTTTTTTTAACATTTTGATATAAGTTTCTTTGAAACTCCCATTAGAACAGAAATTAGGGCTTTTGGAAGTATACCCGCTCAATAGCTAAAGAGCATTTCCGAATCTTTGAAATGATTTTTCTCCAAATGATGCTTTTAGGATTAACGCGCACGATATCTCAAAAACTTCTGAATATTTTTCATGAAAATTTCAGAACATATGTTTCATGTTAGCTTGTATAAACTGGACAAAAAAATTCCTTTTTATTGTTCAAGAAAATATTTTTTTAGGTAACTTTAATGTTGAAATTTTCTAAATTTTGCATTAGCTAAATAACATTGTATTAAAAATATAAAAATGCTTTAAATAAAAGAATACTTAGGTTCAGGATAATTAGTATAATATGAAGTATAAGTAGGCACCAAAATTTTTATTTTGGCTCTAAAATGTATTTTATAATCCTGCGAGTAAGCTATCTCGCCAATTTTCTGCTCATCAAATGTCTGAGATTTTGGAGCCCCCTGTAAATGCTAATTCTCCATCTTGGAATTTTTTAAATACATGAAATGATAGAGCATACTTATATGTTTCATCAAAATTAAAAATGTGTTTTAAAATCATATGTATTTTAAGATATTAAATATTGAAGATGGTCTTTTTTTTCACTTTTTCTAATTTTAAGAGTCCCGAGACCTTTTTAAAGAATACAAAAAAACAGAATATTAATCTGAGAAACTGTTATATATATTTATATAAATAAGTTCTTCCAACTATGTATATTTATCTATTTTTGCATCAAAACCTTCAAATAAGGCATTCTAATTTTTTAATACTTTGACAAACATAACTCGAAGAAGAGAAAAATATATAATTCAGAGAATAGCTGTCATCATTTTAATTTATTTATGAGAATTTTCGAAATCATTATACGGAAGTCCGGGATAAATGACATTAATAAATATTCATAATAATCGGTATCATTATTTATTATGTTTCAGGCAACGGATGTAATCAGATTTCCAATTTTTCATGTCTGCTCTAACTGCCAGAATGTTATTCATTATGTAATGCATTGTTTTTATCATGAATTTGTAGAGATATTAATTATATTCTGGTAAGTATTTGAAACATTCTGCAACACAACTGAATATTCCGTATAATATATTAGTTACGAAAATAAATATGCAAAATAAAGGATAAATTAAAAAAAAAAAAAGAAAATTTGATAAACTATTGTCAAGCGATAAAAATTAATAGGATTTTTTTACATTAGTTAAATATAATTATATGTATGATTTCACGAATCAAAGTCATTGGAAATAGGTTTTTTATTTAATTATGTCTACTGTTCTCATACAGGTTAAATAAGGTATTAAGTATAATAATAAATGCTTACATAAAAATACAATTTTAATGTAATTTAATCAAGTAAAATTATATTAATTTTATAAAACAGAATAATTAAAAAATACAATATACATATTTAGCATTGATGCAGCCCTTGAAGACATGACCTACACAATTGTGTATGCGATCCTAAAGAAAAAGAAAAAAAAACATTTTCCTCTTTTTGTGCGATTTGAAGTCGAGTCCACAGAATTAATTGCATGAGTCCTCTCTTGACATAACCTGACAACGTGTATTTTTAAAAATATTTTTTTCAATCAAATATGATCCTATTAATTAGGGAAAACCACCAAAACTTTTCATTCCTACCATATATCTTCCAGTCTTAAACGAATAGGTTAAGAATGAAATGACGCGTCACAAACGATTTGAGTTTAGTTTTTGATCCTATCCACAGGAGGTACGACAGTCTAGTTACACTTGCCGTAGCTGAATTCCAGGTTGCAATCAGTATCCCCACTATGGATCTCTGCGATAACCGGCGCTAGGGTGTCATCGGGAAACAGCAGGGCTACGTGGCGCTAAGAAGGTGTCATCGGCAAAGGCCTGGACGACCCATACCTCTTCCTCATTGAGTCTTGTCACCAAGACGTTGATCATCACCAACCAGAGTACGGGACCAAGGGTACCTTGGGGTACTCCGACGTTGTAAAAGTACTCCCTTCGTGGAGAATGACCGAGCGGTACCAAAGGAAGTCATTGATCAAACCCAGGAGGTATTGTTTGAGACCCAACTCCTCCAGTAAACGAAGTATGCCGGCTCTACGAATGTTGTTAAATGCACTTTTTATATTTAGCGTGAGTAGACATGTGAAAAGTATACGCCTCTTTGATTCAACAATGTATTCCCACACGGACCGCAACGCATTAACGATACTGATGTTCCTTCTAAAAGCGTACTGTCGGGCACTGACCAAGTCGTTGGTCTCTAAGAAGAGCGCCAGTCTCGTTGCTCACATCTTGTCCAAAACCTTCACAAAGGGCGTTAAGAGACAGATTGGACGGAAGGAATCAGGGTCACTGAGTCTTTTCCCCGGTTTGGGGAAGTAGACCACGACCGCACGTTTCCAAGTCCACGGAAAAAGACATGCACAGTTTATCAGGGATAGTAACCACTGAGGGTGGAACCGGAGGACTTTACGATCGATCTCTAGACTGATACCATTGTGGCCAGGTGCCTTATTAGGCGGCGGTGACTCCACTGCAAGCTCTACTTCTTCTATAGTAAGCAGGTTCGGGTCGTTAGACATGTTGATCGCGACCTGCCAGGCTTCCTCGACCTTAAGGAAGTGGTGTCTCACAAGTTCATCCCGGGATTCCTCGCAGGTGGTGACCTCCCGAAGGGAGAACCAATATAACTGGTGCGTCCCGCCTCCACTTGCTTCACACCACCTCTACCACTTGACATAGTTTGTCCGTAACTAGTCCCTCCGAAATGAATCTTCGGAACGAACTACGCTTTGCGTGCAGGATCGCCTTCTTGTATAACGCCCACTTACGCTGAATGAGGACACCATGTTTCACACTCCGCGTCGGCTCTGGCACTCACCGGTAGAGTCAACGCAGAGACTCTGAGATCTCTGGCTGGTCAGCCTGGCTGTCCATCAGATTGCCCTTTTGTGCTTGATTGATCTGCGTCGCTTGTGCATACTACAGAGCCGGTACAAAGTTGACATCAAGTGTTCAACTCCCGCCTTGGGGGTAGCGAAATCATACGTGCCCAGGTATTGCACTCCGGTAACTCGTAATCCGCGACATAGCATCTCCCACAAAGGGACGCCCTGCGACAGACCGAACGTGTCTGGCCGTATCTCCAACACTTATAGCAGACTAAAGATCTTCTGTTCGGTCGGAAATCCGCCTGACACCATGCCACATTGAGTTTGCGAATGCCTGAAAGTCGCACAATCAAACCCTCGTCCACCGACAAAACCACTTTACGACCTCTTTTCCCTGCGAAAATTGATCGTAGTTCGAGGAAGGTTCCTTTGAGGTCCTTATTCTCTTCTTGAATCGCAGTTATGATTTTGTCGTCTGGTAGGTTCGGGTTGATACCAAAAAGTATGTATTTCGGGTTACGTCTCCCTGGTTTCACTCTCTCTAGATCCTTCACGAGCTCTGTCGTTTCCATTAGCTCTTCAAGCTTCCCAAGATCCGCGGCACTGTTCGTGAGTATGGCAATGCCTCCTCTCGATATGTGCATTGTACCTCGAATAGCAATCCGAGACTGGACTGGATCGACTTTGCTCGCTAATAGCTTGAGCGTCTCAACAGAAGAAGCCACGGCATGTTCGTCTGCTCCCTTGGGGAGAACGAGGAGTCCTCAGTCGGTGGGTTCTTTGCCGTTGGCTTAGGATCCCTCCGACAAGACTGGGCCGTCTTGTTCCCAGACTCTTGCCGAACGAGTTCCTTCAAAGGGTGTGTTTGTTTTTCAGCCTTCCGTCCACCTTTCAGGATTCCATTCCATTTTGTCCCTCGCGGCCTTTTTCGTCGAATTTTCACTTGCAACTACGGTCCAGGTTTTGGTTTCCTTGTCGGAAGCCTTTTTCCCTGAACCTGTCTTATGGGTTTTGGCGTCCGAAGAAGTTTATCTCCCGCCCTTGTGTGGTGGTGGGGAATGACGTTTTTCTTTTTCGACCTATTCCCATGAGAGTTTAGCATTTAGAATCGAGAGTGTGACTTGTGTGGACTTCTATGTCCTCCATTTAAACTTTGCTATCAGTACTTGCGTGATGTTCGGTTTTATCCTCAAAAATAAACTATTTCTCAATATAAAACAAAACATAGATAAGATAAATTGGGCTTACCTTGTATTTATGTATATCCGTTTATCATCTGGTAATCTGCGTCTGGAAGGGTAATTATGTCTTAATCTTCTCATATCTCTGATTTAATCCACATTTAATGAACGTGTGATCATCCAGGTCATTTAAAATGCACATGTTTTTTTTTTTGTGTGTGTGACTTGTAAAACTTAAATTTGTGCGGAAACTTATAAATAGAAAGAAAATTTAATATTTAATAAAGCTTTAGAAGTTACATCTCTCCTTCGGAGAGTCAAGATTACAATTGAAAATAGAAAACATGTATAAAATATTATCAGCAATAAAGAACAGGAAATTAGTGACGTCATTCTTATTAACAAATTATTTGTATCAATATTTGTATTAATAGTAATTTAAAATAAGAGTCTATAGTTCTTGAGTATCGCGAAATGTTTATAATAAAATGTCTGTTTACGATTGTGCAATCACTTTCACTTCCTTCCTTTTGATCATAGTCACTTTTGATGATTGCTTTTATAAATCACATTTGACACATGAAAAACAATTTACTTAGCTTAATTGTTTTAATGTCCTTGTTTGGAGATTATATTTCACAATATCTGTCAACAATTCCCCCTTTAATCTCCTAACGCGGATTGTTCTTTAATTTCAGTTTGTTTCTATTATTTAGAAATTCAGTATTGGGCTCTGGTTTCGTAAGTATGTCCGCTGTCATTGACTTGCTTGGGCAATAACGCAGTTCAATAATTTTATCTTCTTTCAGATGTTTAATCACATTATATTTAATGTCAATGTGCTTCGATTTATTAGAAAACTTTTGAATTCTATCATTTTTATGCAAGATTTATTGTCCTCATAAATTACTATAGGCAATTTTTGCGGTATATCAAGATCTTCTAATAGTTTTAGCAGCCATGTTAATTCTTGTGTAGCGCTCGCCGCTGCAACGAACTCTGCCTCTGCAGATGATTGTGCAACACATGTTTGTCGTTTCGTTATCCACTGTATTGGATTCTTTCCTAAAATGAATAAATCACCTGTTGTCGATCTTGTTGTCTTTAGATCTCCACCCCAAACTGCATCAGTATATACTTCCAGAATGGGTGGTTCTTCCGTGCTGATTACTAAATGTAAGTCTTTTGTTGAATATAGATATCTTATTAATCTTTTAACACCTTTCCAATCTCTTTCAGACGGCGTTTCGTTTTATCTACTCAAAATGTTTACACCTACTAAAATATCGGGCCTACTTATTGTAGCAACATATAACAGCGCATCTATTGCTTGTCGGTACTTAGTGTTGTTTGGCATTTGTGTTTCTCATTGCCTAATCGTTGAAAGCCTGTTTCCATTGGAATGCCATAGGGCTTAGAAACTTCTAAATTAATTTTTTTTTTTGCAATTTCTATTATTTTTCCTGTTTGATTTAGTTTAAAGCCGTTGTGAGTCTTTTGTATTTTTATCCCGAGGTAATTGGAAATTTTACCTAAATCTTCAGGTGCGTACTTAGATTTTAGTTTATCTATTAAGTCATTTATATTTTCATCTTTTCCTGCGATTAGTATATCGTCCACGTATACTGCTATATAAACCGTGTTTTCCCCATCTTTTCTTATAAATAAGCAATTATCAGCATTGCTCTGTTTAAATTTTAAATCTTTTAGTGTTTCACTAATATTTGAATACCATGCTCTTGCAGCTGGTTTTAGTCCGTATAGGACCTTTTTTAACTTACAAACCTTATTGGGTTCTCTAGTGTTTATATACCGCTTAGGTTGTGATACATAAACATTTTCTTCCAATTCACCATGTAAAAATGCAGTTTTGATGTCAATCTGCCTAATATTAAGATCGTGGTATGCTGCGGCAGTTATGAAGACTCTTAAACTTGTATGGGAAACTACTGGCGCATAAGTATCATCGAAATCTACTCCGTATTTTTGTCTAAATCCTTGTGCGACAAATCTCGCTTTGTAACGCTTGATTTTTCCGAATTCATCATATTTCGCTTTAAAAGTCCATTTCGACCCAATTACCCTTGCTCCTTGTGGGGGATCAACTAAACACTAGGTTTCATTTTCATTAAGGGAATTCATTTCCTCTTCTGTCGCTTTTATCCAGTTCTGTTTTTCTATAGGATTTTCTATACTCATCATATCTTCAACTATACTTCATCACCAACTGCTAGGTACATATACTGGATCGTGCCGGACTGTATGAGCAAACCTGTCCGGCGGCACACCTCTATTGGTTCTTTCTGATCTTCTCACTTGTGGAATTTGTTGTTGTGACGCGGGTGGTGGACTTAGTTCATTTTGTGTTGGTGTCAGATCTATTTCCATTTCATTCGTGTCTCTCTGTTGTGTTTGTTTGTTTGTTTCCGCGATTAATTCTCTTCTATCTAGATTTTCGTTAGTATCTGGATTATTTTTATTTTCTGTAAATTTTACGCTTCTGGCCAATATTACTCTTCCGTCACTTGTATAGATTCTAGAGCGACGATCGTATCCGACAAAAGTGCCCTTTTCCGCTCTATTGTCTAATTTTCCTCTCTTTGATTTGTGTATGTAGGCGTATGAAGTACAGCCAACAACTTTGAGATATTTCAGATATGGTCTCCTATTCATCCATAATTCATAGGGTGTGGTGCTTACCGAATTTGAAGGTAGCCGGTTCTGTAAGTGATTCAAGGTACATATGGCTTCCCCCCATAATTTGTGCGGGAGATTTGCTTCATTTAACATACTTCTAACCATATCTAGTAGCGACCTATTCTTACGCTCTGCGACACCGTTCTGTCTTTGGTTAAATGGTACGGTGAACTGATGATGAATCCCATTTTCTTTTAGATATTTTTCTATTTCGTTACCCGTATATTCACCACCGTTGTCCGATCTGATCTCAGTAGGCATTTTTCCAAATTTGTTTTTCACCATTAAGATGTATTCTTTCAATTTTTCTGAAGCCTCACTTTTATTTGCAATTAAATAAATTACACAAAATCGCGTATAATCATCGATAAAAGTGACGAAGTATTTTTCCCCCAATTGAGGGTGTATTTATAAGGCCACATACATCAGAATGAACTAACTCGAGCCTTTTTGTTGCTCTATATGCACCTGATTTAGGAAATGGGGTCTCGCTGATTTTTTACTTGATGCATACCTCACATTTCGCATTATGTTTGCAGTTGTTGATTTTAATTCCCTGAACTAAGTCCTTTGATAACATGGTCTTTATTGTGTCGTAGCTCCTATGCCCCATTCGCCTATGCCACAAATCTATGCAATTTGCATTTGAGCAGTTGTAGGTAACATTTGAATAGTGCTTGTTATTTTCATCTTTATTAACATGTATTTCATACAGATTTTTTTAAAGTTTTCCTTGAAGTATAACGTCGCCTTCGAGAATTATGTCACATTTATCTTTTTCAAATTTGACTTTGCAACCGTCTTTAGTTGCCCTACTCACTGACAGCAAGTTAGTTTCCATGTTAGGAACGTATAGTACGTCACGCAATATAACTTGTTTTTTTTTAATTTTCGGTATGAATTATTACCTCTCCAGATCCATATGAAATCTGTTTATTACCATTAGCGACTGTGACGTTTGTTTCAGTATTATTTGTAATTTTGGTAAAATATCCTTTTGAATTTACTATGTGACTGGAACTGCCACTGTCCACTATAAAAGTGCCTTCAGTTTCGGACTCCTCGGTTAGTAAAGCAACACTGTTGTTTTCATTTACTGTGAGTTTTCTTTCTTCAGGTTTCGCATTTTTATGTAAATTATTTTCTTCATAAACTAGTGATGTTGAATTGTTTTTTTTTATAGTGTCTGTTATTAGTGTAACTGTTATTGTTTTTCATTTTTAGAAACCAGCAGTCTTTATTTGTGTGGTTTTTCATTTTACAGTATGAGCAGTACTTATTGCTGCCTCTTTTCTGTTCTGAATGATTAAATTTACCTTGTGTTTTATAGGCTTTATTGTTGTTTTCGGAATTTTCACTATTATCTACTCTGCGAGTATATTCATCCGTAAACTTGCTTTTTAAAAATTGTACGGTTAACTCAGCTTCATCTCTGGCCTCCAGGGCAGTAACTAGAGCATCGTAGGACGGTGGCAACGAGCACAGCAGCAGTGCTGAAATGTGCGAGTCGGTTATATTTTCACCTATGGCTGACAGTTTATCCACTATCTCTAAAATTGTTGTTATGTGGGCTGTCATATTGCCACCTTCAGTTAATTTTGTACTGTACAATTTTCAAGCAAGTACAGCTTAGTAGAGAGATTAGATCTCTCATGGATTTGTTTAAGTGCGTCCCATGTTTGCCTAGCTGTATTTAAATTTTTGACATGCAGTATTTCACTGTTGTCAATGGACAAATTTATTAAAGCCCTTGCTTTTCTGTCTTTCTTGGTCCAACCATCGTTCATTGGAGTGGGGGCCTCTTCCGTAATAACTTCAATAAGTTCATCTTGAATCAATAGCATTTCGACCTTGAACCGCCAATTTGTATAATTGTTGGCGTTCAATTTTTCAATGGTCCTGCTATCTTTTGTAGAAGCCATAATGTTGATAAGATTCGTTTTATTTTTTTTAATAAATTACCCTATCGGATTACCAGATTTTTATTTTATCAATTAGTGACGACGTTTTTATTGAGAAATGTTTTTTCAGTCTCATAATCAATTTGATAGCAATATTTAAACTTTGCTATCAGTACTTGCGTGATGTTCGGTTTTATCCTCAAAAATGAACTATTTATTTCTCAATATAAAACAAAACATAGGTAAGATAAATTGGGCTTACCTTGTATTTATGTATATCCGTTTATCATCTGGTAATCTGCATCCGGAAAGGTAATTATGTCTTCATCTTTTCATATCTCTGATTTAATCCACATTTAATGAACGTGTGATCATCCAGGTCATTTAAAAGACACATGTTTTTTTGTGTGACTTGTAAAACTTAAATTTATGCGGAAACTTATAAATAGAAAGAAAAATTAATATTTAATAAAGCTTTAGAAGTTACATCTCTCCTTTGGAGAGTCAAGATTACAATTGAAAATAGAAAACATGTATAAAATATTATCAGCAATAAGGAACAGGAAATTAGTGACGTAATTCTTAATAACAAATTATTTGTATCAATATTTATATTAATAGTAATTTAAAATAAGAGTCTATAGTTCTTGAGTATCGCGAAATGTTTATAATAAAATGTCTGTTTACGATTGTGCAATCACTTTCACTTCCTTCTTTTAGATCATAGTCACTTTTGATGATTGCTTTTATAAATCACATTTGACGCATGAAAAACAATTTACTTATCTTGATTGTTTTAATGTCCTTGTTTGCAGATTATATTTCACAATATCTGTCAACACTCCCTCCGGTGATCCGTCTGCTTCTCTAAACGAGGAGCTTCTATATCTCCTTCGACGGGTGGACTGTCATTCCCGCCCTTGTCCTCCTCCCCCTTTACTGGCTCTGTGCTCTCTTTTGCTTTCGAATTTGAGTTCAAGGATGCGTCTGACGGTGTGTTCGAATTGGTTTCGGCATTGAGCTTCGGAAGTTTGCGGCCTTTTGGGCGCTATTTTACTTTTCTCTTGTGCTTATTCTCGTGTTCGGAGGACGGGAGACTCACCCTGACTCGTGTGGGTGTCTATGTCCTCCCTCTGGGGATCCTTCTTCTCCTCTAAACGAAAGAATCACCCTGACTCGTGTGGGTGTCTATGTTCTCCCTCTGGGGACCCTTCTTCTCCTCTAAACGAGGAGGGTCTGGTCTCTCTTCGACGGGTAGACTTTCTTTCCGGGCCTCGTCAAGGACTGATCCCATTGGATCTCCACATCTTGGTCCAGCGCACGATTCCGCTTACGCTTGTCCATCTGCGCGTGCTTGGACACTAGAATGGATTCGACGCTGTTTGCGTTGTGCTCCAAACCTCCGACCAGGGTCCCACACCAAGAAAAGAGAAGCTAGTTGACAGATGAAAGACGTCCCTTATTAGGTCCGACGTATTGCTTACCCCGGCGTCACTATCGGCCATCGGTTGCTCCCCCCTTTCTGAGGATTTTCCGCGCAGGAGGCATATGCATGCGTGTTGGCGTTCGACGAACTTTAGCAGTGGAACGATGTGTTTGCGTATTGATCCTTTCGCCCCACTGTCACGTTTCTATCCTTGAAAAGCCTGCTGAAGTAGTTCGAACCGAGTTGGCTCGCATCTTGCTCGAATATGCCGAGAACTCGGCTATCTCGTCGTGAGATACATCGGCCGAGTCCGGGTTCCTTACTTTGGTTTGCGTGCCTACCTCCTTCTCGGAGACTGAATCGCCGTCTGAGGCATCAATGAGGGGGACGCCGGACATTTCACTCGAGTTTCTGTAGCAAGCGACTTCTTCTGGGATCTGGATTTCCGCATCAGACCCCTTGTCTGTCCCGGGGCTCATATTCAACAGGTCATTTTTCAAGACCTCCATGTTTTCGTTAGCCGTTAGAGCGGCTTTTGGAGCCATTAAATCCTTTAAGTTACGACTGTCCGTTACCCTGCTGGCTCCAGTAACGTTTCGTGACCCTGGAAACTAGGACGTGAGACCATGCGTCACAGGACTTCTTTTAGCTCTATCACAGTATCTGTACAGAGACAGCAGGGCGAATCACGACAAGGCGAAGCTACTGTGTCAAAGTATCAGATCAGAACACGAGAATAGCACCCGAAAACAAACGAAAAAATAATGAAAATTCGATAAAAGTAGGGACAAAAGTGCGACAGAAATTTCCCTACTGGTCGGGCTGTCACGAATCAGCCACGGGCGAACCAGCCGGGGACTCTTACCACACCTGAGGTTAGATGTGTATTTCTACTCTGAGCACGAATATTAAGAGAGAAGACCGCCTGCCCCTTCACGAGCCCTTTCGCTTTTCTGATAGCCGACTATATGCGTTCAACAAACCGCTTTGGTACTCACAGTTTTTCACCCCCGAACGTTTTTAGGCTCTCGGACACGAATGTGTACATATTTTTTTATTAGCCATTTAAGGGAGAGTTATTTATGTAAAGTCATTGTCAAGATGATTATAAAATTAAAATCTTTTTAAACCTGAAATAAGAATATTCTTAATTTATTATTAATTATACTTAAAATGTTACTAGTCTCTGTAAAGAAATAAATATATTTTTTAGTAGTTCATAAAAATACTAATTGTAGTATAAAGCATACAATTTATAGCTTATTTTATTTAAATTTAGACAAAACATATAATTATGAATATTGTATTATTATAAGTAGTCCCTTATTTACTATGATTACATTTAATCAAATAAATAAATAAAAAAAAAACATTTTCGCTGGTATTTTGTTTGTTTATTTGTTTTGTATTTTTCCAGTTCAGTTTGCGGTATTTTAAAGGGATTTTATCAACAATTTTGAGAAAACAAAAATTCAGGCACAAATGTGTTAAATGTTTATTTGTCAATCATTTAAATTACAAAGCATTTAAAATATCATTAGTTAATGGTTTATTATTGCTTTGTCATATATATATTACATTTTTAAATTTCCATTTGAGGTCATTTTTAAAAGCTTGCGTTTATTAGAACGCCATACAAATTAATTTTATTTCATTTTATTGTTTATTTATTTATTGTTTCATTATTTTCTGGTTTTATGAAAATACTTCGAAATATTACATATCATTCTTTTGTGTTTACAGATAAATTACTTTCTTTTATTCTTCCATTCAAGAATGCATAAATGATTATTGTATTTCGTGAAAAAAAGATAATTCAAAGGCATTATTTTCTGCTTTGTTTAACAAGGTATTTACTTTCAACAAAGAGGAAGCTTTGTACCGAGAAGAAAATATACTTTAATGCTGAGAAGTAAGTATCATATTGACAAGAAAAAATAACCTCAATTCAGATGATGATACTATGTTATATAAGTAGAATAAGGAAATTTCTGTATATTGAATGTCAAATAGAAATGAAATGAATTTTTGAATATAAGTCGTTTTCTTGTAAATTTTAAATATATTCAAAATAAAAATTAATTATATCGAATAGGAACATACTTACTAAATCTTAAAAATATAATTTTTTTACACAATGTAATTAGCTTTACAAAAATAAAATAGAAATATTGAAGACATTTAGTAATGGTTTCGATTCGTGAATATATGCATGCATTGTTTTCAATATGCGTTCAGTATTTTTATATTATGAATTTTATGAAATTTAACATTTTTAATCACGTAAAATATACATTTTGAGATTAATGTATATGACTGACTTATGTAACTGATTAATGTATATGGTTATCAAGTAATGTAATAAAAAATATAATTATTTTTCTTATGTACACTGTAAAAAAAAAATTCTGTATTTTTGAACTAAAGATATTAGCATCTCCGCTGCAAATACAATTTCTGTAAAATTTGCAAGTTACTGTCATTAATGGGGTCCGTGGTTTAAAATTCTATTTATTTATTTTTTTATTTATAGAGATTTTGTTGTAAAACTTTTTCTGAAAAACGTTTAATATAATAAGAATATTGCATTTAAAGAAAGAGAGTGAGTTTTGCATTAGTTAGCATTTTTTCACAATTATCTCTCAAAATTAAAAATACTGAAGATAATTTGTTGGAAATATAGCATAAAATCTCTGTTGAAAATTTCATACATATATCTTGGAAGGAACTTTTGATATTTTCTTTTAAAGTTGACAAATCGTGAAAAAATTTCATTCTGAGATAAATTAAGTTAAAGCTCTCGTCAGAGGGTAGCTGATGCATCACTTCTCAAGGCAAAAGGTATTATATCACTAGATCTAATGAAGATGAAAGCATGCGGTTTACTGTATTTAACGCTAAAAACTCAGTATTTTTTAAAGCCAATAATGTAAAAAAAAAAAAAAAAATGCATTTTTTTTAGAACTTTTAACCCCGGACCCCCATGAAGGCGACCAGGTAAGCGAAATTTGGGAAAAAATAGATTTTTACTTTTATATCATTAAATAGTTTAAGCTTTTTTCTTTCCAACGATGTGACATGCATGTTTGTGCATATATATATATATATATATATATATATACAGTGTTGGGATTATTAATTCTCTCTAAGAGTACTTCACAGCTCAATGGCCATTAAAATCTTTTATTGACTTTTACTCAAAACTCTGATTTTTCATATTTGTGTTCTTTTTAGCAATATTTATTATACGTAAGAACTCAGATTTTTTTTTAAATACTTATATTATGCTATCATGTATAATTTAACACAGGGATTTAATTATTTCTTGAAAAATATTTATTTTAGGCAGTGAAATCTTACCAAAAATGCTAATTTAAAAATGTCTTTCAATAAATAATTAATAATTAATTTTCCGTTTCACTTAGAAAGAAAATGTTCTGTTAAAATACATAAAGCATGTTACTCAAACTACTCTAAAAGTCTATACCTCTATCTTTCACCATTTCTGAGTAAAAGGTACGTAAATTTGGCGATTTTAGCATGGTGGAGATTGGGTTTCCCTGTCCTCTTAGGAGCGCTGTAAAATTTCTCATGTCTGGGGAAAGGAACATTGCTATTGGCTGCTCATCGCACATTACAACAAGAAATAGATTTGTACTTTTGTACTTCACTTGTTGCTTGAATTCGCTTTCACAGCTTCGGTGCTTAAATTTGATTTCGCAGCTTCGATGCTTGAAAAATTAAAATATAAAGTGCAGGACAAATAACTGTAAACAAAACACTGTTCAATAAGAGTTCCTAGCACACCGGCTACCAACACACTTGCTGTAAAATTTACAAGCTGTTGTCTTTAAGTATGCTATAAAATTTCGTACGTCTGGGGAAAGTCACTTTGCTATTGGCTGTCTGGTACACGTGACAGAATGAATTCAACTTTTAATTCAATTGATCCTTGAATTCTCTTTCACAACATCGGTGCTTGAAAAATTACAACATAAAGTGCAGGAAAAATCACAACATTTTTTACAGTGTATCCAAAGTCAAATTTTCTGTAAAAAAAAATGGTAAATAATATTCCTTTTAATATAATATTAATTTATTCATTAGAAATTTATTGTAAGTATACATAATAGTGAGTACATTTATTAAGTGGCTATATTTTAACTAGTAGACGATTTCATCGTAACAGAACATTTTATAAAACACAGAAATTCGTTATTTGTTTCTAAAAAAAATTATGTGTATACTTAAAATCGCGTATTAAATTGGTATTAAAATGCAAATTAAAAGAATATTTTAAGAGCATGTTTATTCTGAATAAATACTTAAAAAGTTAAATAAAAATGTCAATTCAAATCTTTCATAAAAATTTCTTAACTATAAAACTTTGACGTCAGCATGCTTAAAAATATAAAATAAAATACTATTTCACATTAGAATTTTTTTATTAATCTTACATTAAGAATATCAAATAAGATATACGATGAATATATTTAATTTAATAATGGAGGAAGAATTATTTATATCTCAAGTAAGTTTTGTGCATGTCATTATATAAAAATATTCCATTAAATTTCCAAAGCATTAAGTATAACTGTAGATTAATATGCAGCACTATTTACAGTTATCATAATACTCTTTAATAGGAATGAGATATTTAACATGGAATATTTTATATATAATATTTTTACTGATTATTATTTTCTTTAAATAATTATATAACTAATAGATAAAACATTAAAACAATTAATTAATTGATGGTATTTTATAAGAAAATAAAACATATGGGATGCTGTTTCATATATTTTATTAAAAGGAAAATACTGCTGATTAACCGATAAACTATAATCATAACTAAATTTTTAAATAAAAAGAAAAAACAGCTTGGTAATTTTTTTTTATATAAATAGAGGAGAAGATAAGTTTGTTTTTCCCATTGTCAAAGAGACTGAACACTTTGGTTAAACAAATGGTTGAACTATCCCATTTTATTGTTTATTGCTTTTATTTATTTGTGTTTTGAGGGTGCAACGAGAAATAATCCAACATATAGTTTTCGTTTTCATAGTCAGTATTTAAAAAAATATAAATGTTATTTATTCTTGAATCTGAATAGTTCAGACCGGAATTTTTAAGGATGGCGTTCTATTCCAAGAAAAAATTCTTTCAAATAAAAATATTGTGGATGCATAGGATAAATAACAGACTTGCTATTTTTTATAGTGACTAAATCAAAACAGAAACCTCCTCTTTTAAAACGATGTGTTCGTTTCTTTAAATAAATAAAAACATGAAATAGAAATTCTTTTTGTGTTCCAAAAGTAAAGAAGTTCATAATAGTAATTAAAAAAAATAATAATAAAAAAATAAATAAAGGCATATAATATCATTTAAACTTTTTAAATTTTTTATATGTCCATAGCGTGGAAAAGTGCGCGCCACTTTTTGTTACAGCGAAACTTTTAAAAATATTTTGCATTTTTCGCAAACAATCAAACTTTTCCCCCTTTTATTCCATTTAGTTGTCCATGTCTGCTAAATTACTAATAAGAAAAGTCATAAATTAATTCGATTGAGGGAGTAAAACTTATTCTTCTGTGATTTCGATGAATTACGACTGATTTTTTTAGCATTAACATTCTCTGAATCATCTTCATTAAGTGATTCTTCATCAGCTCACATTTTAGCCACTTTAAGCACATAATTTATAGTGTCCATTTAAAAAAGACCTTTTAGTGCTGTTAGAGAGAAATAAAAAATACATTAAATATAAAAAATATGTTACAGATTTCTATTAAAAATCTCTTTCACATATATTCTGTAACAGGGTATGCTCGGGCTGGATCTTCTGATATAAACAATGGCGTTCTTCCAGATGCTAATATTCGACTATAAATTTCATGGATTGCACATGCATTACATCTAGTAGATTGGAAAAGTTAGTTTTATCTGTAAAACCGAATAGCAAATGAAACAGTTTCATTCCACACCTATACTTTGTCCGTGTTAATGCGTTCACTAACCTCCTTATTTTACTGCAATACGAGTATAAGCATTATTTAGACTAATATAATTCTAATGATTTAATGGAGTTTTTAAGACATTGAACAATTATTAATATTGTCAAGGATTACATTCATATTCGTAATTAAGATTTTTTTAATACAATGTTGAAAGAATCACCTTTTTTTAGAAATTATACTTAATACACAGAAAACAACATTACAATTTTGTCCTTTTACTATGCTGCCAGAGAGATAAGACATTAAGAATACATTTTTAAAAAGTGTATCTATATACATATTTTCTTTATTTGTTGCAATTACAAAAGCTATTGTAAAGGTATGTTTGTCATGCATTGTCGCTCGGATTTTTTATGTTTCGAATTATTTTAATATTCACTTATTCAGCGTTTTCTGTAAAGAAACAAGCAAAATCCGATATCACACACTACTGCTACACTGCTTTTCTGCTTAACGTTGAACCAATAAATCGAGTAAAATAATGAGAATTACCAATATATGGTACTTCGTAATTTTCAAAAACTCCATTTCATGGTGTAACCTTGGAGGTTATGCTGAATTACACCACATTTTGGTAATAAGTTGAACCAAGAATTGTAACTACTTATCAGCCAATCAGAACAGCATGGCTTTCTTTTCGCCGCCATTATAAGATAAGCGAAACGACTGCATTTCGACCGCCATTGAATGATTAAATAAAACGGATATAAAAGTGATTATTTACGGAATAAAAGGTAAGTCTTATTTAATGTTAATCTTTCATTCCCGTATTTTATTAATAAGAGTTAAATAGTTTTCACTTTTTATAGAAAAAGATTGATTTAGTTTTCCTGAATTCACAAGCAATTGTCTGTTATATTCGTTCTTTATGTAACGGTTTGAAAAAGCAAAAATTAATTACGACTTCATTTGTTCTGTCTTTTTGAATTAAAAAAAAAATGAGCGTAAACATTTCATTCCTCCTATTCAATAGTGAGATGTGAAGTATTTTAATTCGTCGGAACTCGAAAGCAAAAACAAAACGTGAAATAATATCTTAGTTTTAAAATGTTGACACCTAGTTATGCTGATTGATGGATGCATTCATAGTAGTAGGTGTAAACAATTATTTGCAGTGATTTGAGAATCGATTTATTTTGGAATTTTTGGGTTCTTTACTGGCTCCTGAATATAAACACCAACAGTAAATGAATTATTATTTATAATTATTAATGTTTTGGAGCAAGACATGATATTCAATGATTCTGATAACAAGAAAATGTTTCAGATTGAAAAATAGCATACTAATACTGGAAAAATTTCTTTATACATGTTACAGGTTTTAAATTAAGAGATGAAACTTTTGAAAGATTTTTTTTATTACTAATGTTTTAAATTATTATTTAAAATCCTAAATCTTCATACCCAATGTTTCAGATTCATTTAGTATCAACCTAATTTCTAAAATAGATAGGAATTATTTATTCAATCTTATGGCAAGTTTTTTGGCCCGTTGGTAAATCTAATACTGCATTTATTAATATATCGAAGTTTATATTTTTGGTTAACAGTTATAATTATAAAGTACTAATTATTATTTTTACTGTTTTTTAAATTAGTATATGAATTTTTTATATATATAATTAGCGACATTTTGTATCAGTTATTAAATTTCCTACTATGCAAACGCATTTTCTATGTTTATGATACAAGTAAACTATTGGCACTGAAAAAGGAAACGTGATATTTAAGTATTTAAATAAATGTTGTTTATGCCGATATAAAGTTTATGTATAAACTGCTTTGGTATATTTTAAGTTTATATTTACATTTTATTTACATAATATTGGATTGAATATTTATTATAGAGATTAATAACTACTTTTTACATTGAAAATATTTTTCAAGCACTGAAGAACAGTACATACAGTACATTTTTTTTCTATTTCCTAGATCAATCTTTTCTTATAAAATATATAAAATCTATTTAGCTTATATTTATAAAATACTATGTATATGGGAATAAAAAATTAAATTTAAATATAAAATATAAATTTAAATCATATCGTACCATTAATAAGTATAATTAAGAAATATGTTTAAAAGAAAATTATATACATATTCTGTAGAGTTAAAAAAAGTTTTAGACTCCATGTTGATCTTCACATTTTATAAAACAAATTACAAATCACCATTAAAAAATGTTACATATTCTTAATATTTAGATCACGCTTAGAACTTATAAAAAAAAAAAAAAAAAAGATGTGAGTTGATAAGCAATGCTTTTGCCCCCCACTTCCGTCTGGCATAGTTTTTTTTTTTTTTTTTAGATGCTTTCATTGTTTTAATGGAATTTAGGATTTATATTTACTCTTTCTCTGATTGATTTTTGTTTAAAGATTGCTTGCATATATATATAAAGCCCCATAACATCATCGTAGCATTTCTTATGTACTTTGATATGTAAATTATAGTGTAAAATATATAACTAAACTGTATTAAAATTTGCTAAATAAACTTATGTTTCGGATCTTGAAAGTTATCTTAAAAAATGAAAAAAATGGGGATACCGTAAATATTTCGCTTTAAATTATATTAAAACAGAATATCTTAATAAAAAGCAAAATATTTTACCTATGAAGGAGGAGGGGGGGGACAAAAATCATTGCTTCATTAACATTTCACCAATTTATGATTCAAAATTTCACCAATTTATGATTCAAAATTTCACCAATTTATGGTACAACATTTCACCAATTGATGGTTCAACATTTAACCAATTTATGGTTCAACGTTGCATCAATTTATGCTTCAACGTTTCATGAATTTATGGTTCAAGGTTTCACCAACTTATGATTCATCCTTAGAACCAAATGTTGGTACAATGTTTCACCATCTTATGGTGGCAGCTACTGCAGCACCAAAAATTGGTTCAACGTTGTTTCAGTTTTTTAACAGTGTAGAACGGGGATTTTTTTTCAAAACAAATTAACACTTTTCCCATAAGGTAATCTTTGTTTAAAGAAAAGAAGTTAAAACTGGTGTGAATGACTAAGAACAAACAATCTTCTTGAAACACCATCAAAAATTTGTAAATGCGTTAGGCCTTTCGAAAGATCTGAGTCTTTCTTCGTCAGGCGCAAAAAAGACGTCCTTCTACTATGAAAGCAGAGGCAAGACTGAAATGAGAGACAAGGGAAAGGAAACAAGCTGAAGAAACAGCCAATAGGAAGTTAGAAATCAACAGCCAATAGGAAAGTAAAAGACAACAGCCTATCACAGAAGAGAATAATCAAAACAAAAGAACACAAAGTAGGAGGGGCAAAAAATGGGAGGGGAAAAATACATATAATCCAATATGAGAACACATGAAATTAAAATGAATAAATGAATAAAATATATTTAAAAAAAACAGACTAATAATAATACAAAAATAAATTAAATGGTAGTACTGAAAAGGTTTTTCCAAGCTGCAGAGAGCATTGTGGAAACAGATTTATCATTAACAATAACATCACGATTAAGATAAATAGCTAAATTTTCAAGAAAGTCCAATTCAGAGATACTATTGGCATTAGAGGTAATTTTAGCATTTTGAAAATTAAAACTATGGCCGGAATCCCAAGAGTGCTTGGCAATAGAAGATTTAGAAAATTCTTGATTGATTACATAACGCGAGTGTTCTTTTAAGCGGATTTCGAGATTCCTTTTAGTTTGACCAATATAAGATAAATCACAACCATTACAAGGAACTTTATAAATTCCCCATTTACGAAGATCAGGAACAGGAGATTTAGTGGAGGGGAATTTGAATTTATTGACAGGTTTAAAGATAATGTTAAAATTGTAACGCCGTAAAACTTTAGCTAACTTGAAACATAAAGGAGGATAAAAGGGGAGGACAACCAAATTATCAGGTTTGCTTTTGACAGATTTGGAAAGAGTAGAACTATTAGATGGTCTATTGAATTTCTTCACAGCATTATTGATAACAGAAGGATTAAAACCTCTTTTGACAGCAACGGTTTTTAAGTAATTAAGCTCTTCCTTAAGGGATACAGAATCGGAACAAATTTTGAGAGCACGATTTACATACGTGTAAAAAACAATGATTTTTTGGTTGACAGGATGATTAAATCTGGTTAATTTTAAATGTTGGATGCGTTATGTCGACGATACTTTTGTTTTAGTTGATAATCCTTTTAATATATCTACCATTCTTCATACTGTCAATTCTATCGACCCACATATTCAGTTTACTTTTGAATTAGAAAATTGTAATAAACTTCCTTTCCTTGATGTTTTAGTTACCAAATGCGATTCTTCTTTCAAAACTTGTGTTTATAGAAAACCTTTTTCTGTTTCTAACCCACCTCATGCTCTCTCAAATCATCCTGTCAACCAAAAAAATCAGTGTTTTTTACACGTATGTAAATCGTGCTCTCAAAATTTGTTCCGATTCTGTATCCCTTAAGGAAGAGCTTAATTACTTAAAAACCGTTGCTGTCAAAAGAGATTTTAATCCTTCTGTTATCAATAATGCTGTGAAGAAATTCAATAGACCATCTAATAGTTCTACTCTTTCCAAATCTGTCAAAAGCAAACCTGATAATTTGGTTGCCCTCCCCTTTTATCCTCCTTTATGTTTCAAGTTAGCTAAAGTTTTACGGCGTTACAATTTTAACATTATCTTTAAACCTGTCAATAAATTCAAATTTCCCTCCACTAAATCTCCTGTTCCTGATCTTCATAAATGGGGAATTTATAAAGTTCCTTGTAATGGTTGTGATTTATCTTATATTGGTCAAACTAAAAGGAATCTCGAAATCCGCTTAAAAGAACACTCGCGTTATGTAATCAATCAAGAATTTTCTAAATCTTCTATTGCCAAGCACTCTTGGGATTCCGGCCATAGTTTTAATTTTCAAAATGCTAAAATTATCTCTAATGCCAATAGTATCTCTGAATTGGACTTTCTTGAAAATTTAGCTATTTATCTTAATCGTGATGTTATTGTTAATGATAAATCTGATTCCACAATGCTCTCTGCAGCTTGGAAAAACCTTTTTAGTACTACCATTTAATTTATTTTTGTATTATTATTAGTCTGTTTTTTTTTAAAATATATTTTATTCATTTATTCATTTTAATTTCATGTGTTCTCATATTGGATTATATGTATTTTTTCCCCTCCCATTTTTTGCCCCTCCTACTTTGTGTTCTTTTGTTTTGATTATTCTCTTCTGTGATAGGCTGTTGTCTTTTACTTTCCTATTGGCTGTTGATTTCTAACTTCCTATTGGCTGTTTCTTCAGCTTGTTTCCTTTCCCTTGTCTCTCATTTCAGTCTTGCCTCTGCTTTCATAGTAGAAGGACGTCTTTTTTGCGCCTGACGAAGAAAGACTCAGATCTTTCGAAAGGCCTAGCGCATTTACAAATTTTTGATGGTGTTTCAAGAAGATTGTTTGTTCTTAATCTTTGTTTATTTAATCACGCAATACATGCCATTAAATAAAAGAGAGAAAACTATTCTGAAATAAGGAAAAATCTTGTGAGAAAAAATGTTCCCCAAATTGGTATAGCAGATGTAATATTCAAATTGAGAACATAGCACTGTTTAAATTTCGCATAGAAAATATAGGTAAGGTAACGAGTTGTAGCAATGTAATCAGAAATACTATATTTAACTTTCTGAAGTATAACGTAGATTTAGAGAAAGAGTTTCATATAACTTTCATTTCAGTTAAAAAAAAAAAAAAAAAAAAAAAAAGGGACAGAGTTTTAGTTTCTTTCTTGTAGTCTACTCACATGGGCATTTGGCCACCTGAATTTTAATCAAAATTACAGACTAAATTCCAAAAATAAATAATACTGCTCTACATTTATATAATATTAACTGTTGATGATGTATTTATATTCATTGTTCTTTTTCAATAAAATTTTCAAAACTATTTCTTGAATGTGATAATTTCTAAAAATTTTCTTCAACGAGTACTAACTTTTAAATCGCAGTGCAATATTTAAAGACATAATCAATAGAAATTTGGTGTAGAAAACATTATAATTTTTGTAGTTTCATGACATTTAATAAGAAAAAGCAATTATGAAGAAGTCTGAAATAATGAAATATTTTCATTATACATTTTCTTTTGACCACAATGAATACAGTCCAATAACGATATATTAATTTGATGAAAACTTATATAAAATAACATGTCTAAATACTTGCATCGATGAAGACTTCCCCGGGATATAATGAAGCGATTCTATTTCTATTGTCGTGGCAGTAGCTAAACTGTAAATATACCATTCGTTTAAAGCAAAAGAAAATATTTACACGATTTCACAAGCAGGAAAAAACACATAAAACAAAAATCCCTGCCGGTCCGGCCTACAGGCGGAGGTAGATTTCGAAGTTAAGTATATTAATTCCACCAACAAAAACTAAATCATGATTAGAGATAAACCCACTTCAACAATTTTATCTGGTCGCTTTTGACGAGTTTTTATTTAATTTTTATATAATAGCTGGTTTTATCAGAATCATGTTAAGGCGGTATTAAGAAAAAATACATTTCCATGCTCAACTACTAGAAATTTTCTGGCACATTTTCAGATTTATTTTTAATAGAAAAAAATATGAAACTTGCTGACGTGATTTTTGAAGAGATTTATAAGCGACCTGTGTTTTTATTTTTCGTTCAATTAATTGAAACTTGATTTATAAACATTTTCTCAGTATGACAATATTTTTTGTTTCTAACACAATTGCTTCGGGAAATTCTGTTTAAAATACCCACTTTGACATCATTTTTGAAATATATTCTGCCTCTAGCATAAAATGGATCAATACGGTACATTATATAGTTTCTGAATGAGAGAATCTACCAATTGGATGTGTTTGAGAGAAAAAAAAGAATTTAAAAATGAGTAAGAAAATAAGCAGTTTGGATTTGAATACACCCTTAATAAGATGATATTTTTCTTCAATCGCTATGTATTTTTAATTTGTTTTTGCTTTAAGAATTGGTCCTATCAAAAACTTGTCTTTATGAATGTTGTAGACAATATTAAGAATATATATGATAAATTCATGGGGATTTTATATCTTGTGAATTGACAGAGTTATTGATTTTTTTCTTCTTCAAAACCCCCTTTTTGTTTTCGTTTTTATTTTATTTTATTTTATTTTATTTTTTGCGGTATGAATTGGTCCTATCAAAAACTTGTGAATATAAAAGTTATAGATAATATTAAGGATATTTATAATAAAATTAATTGGATTTGATATCTTGAGAATTGACGAAATTATGAATTTTTTTCTCCCCAAAACCCCATTTTTTGCGCTACTTGAGCCCATTTTTAAATTTATCAAAAATCTGTGATACATAAATTTTTGGCCCTATTTTTAGAAGTAATGAAAACTTTAAACAGATTTGATATATACAAAAATTAAGAAATTATGGGTTTTTTCCGGTTTTCACAAAATCCCTCTTTATTTCCTTCCCCTTGCACCAATTTTGCCCATTAACGAACTTGACCGAGATTTTACACCCCGTGATTTTATATATCATTTTGGAAGAGATTTGTGCAGAATTGAGGAAGTTATCGTGTCAAGAAGAAAGTGATATATATATATACGTATATATATATATACTAGGGGGCTCTGCCCCCTACAAGCTACGCTTGCCAACCTCCGTTCAGACGCTGTAGAATCTAAAAGCAAGCTAATCTGATCAGTTTTAAAAATATTAAAGATTGAATTATACTGAAAAAACGTGTAGCGAACTCCCTGTAAACGGGTTCCATTCAATTCCCTTTGATTGCAAAAATTTAAGGTAGAATCAGTTGCTGTTAAGACATCCAATGGTTGTTTTCGTGTTTGGTTAAAGTAGATCAGTTAAACATTTGAAAAGAAGCTAAAATAAAATGAATTAAGTAAACAGAGTCTTTGTCTCTCGGTATTTTTTAACAGCGTTATAAAACGATTGACATAATACAATTACTAAAATTTGCTGCTTTAACCCCTTCAAGGACGGTGGTTCATTTTTGGGCCACTTAATTTTAATTTTTAAATGCCACATTAGCATCAGAATATTGGGATGAAATTTTCCCTTTTATTAAGTAAGTGAACAAAAGCATTTTTGGAATTCGAAATTTTTTTGTAAATTCTGGTGCCATTCACTGATTTCAAGATTTTACGAATAGAAGTGCCTTGTCCGTGAAAAGGTTAAACGCATATTAATGTATTTATTATTTTAAAGTTTCCGTTCCCTTTTAATATTCACGTGTAAATACAATTTTCAGGAGATAATTTTAAATATTTTCCTGCCTTTAACACGTACTCATTTAATAGTAATTTTAAAGATTTTTTTTCTGTTTTTAATAGTCACGTGAAAATAATTTTTTTATCGTTAGGAAATATTATTCTTTGGGCTGTTTTTAAAATTGAAACCAATCTCTATAATAATAGCCTAAGTCATGTGACTATCATCAACAGCTCCAGGCGGATCCCTTCGCTTTTTATATTCCAGGCGGCCATTTTGGTACTTTAATGTTAGCCAGCCACAGGTGTGATAACTCTCCGAATATTATTCTATCCCCATTATTTCGTTTATATTATAATAGTCCAAGTCATGTAACTGCTATAAACAACGGGCTGATTCTTTGCTTTTCATAAGAAAGGTTTCCATTTTGATTAAAGAATCAAAATTATTTTTTCGAATAAAACTACATAAAAGTTGCCATGATCACAAAGAATTCCTGGTACTTTTATGTTAGCTGGGTGAAAATCTCGCCAATTGCTTTTTTTTTTAAAACTCGCCAGTTAGCATTTTTTTTATTTTTCGAGTGGTAAATTAAAACAATGCTACTTGGTTATCCCATCGATCAAAAATCTGTCGCCAAACTGTAAGTTTAAATGCCAATAATGGTTGATCGTAAATGTCACATTCACTTGACTTTAAGGAAGTTACACATGTTCACGCCATCAAGGGATTTTTATTTTGACGTTTTATTTGTATTTTTATTATTGTTATACTAATTTATTTGTTCCTTTGTTATTTAAAAAAAAAATGTCAATTTGTATAGTTTGGCTATTTATATAATTTGGGGAAATTGGTCGGCGGGAGAAGTAATAACATTAAAACGTTGCATTGAAGTGGAAATTAAATCTCATGATTTGTTGCGTTGTCACATACGCACCAGGCTTGGCGTGATTTTTTTTACGACAATTTGGCGAAAACCTCGTTTTCAAATACCTGTTACATATCTATTTTTAAATTATTTTCTGTTATTTTTAAAATGAAATAACAATAAATAAAAAAAAAATTAATTAATAACTATACAACAAAACAATTTATAACATTTTTTGTAAATATAAAGAAAATAAATTCAAATAAACATTTATTAATAAATAAGCATCAATAGCAGAGTTACCCTGTCTGGCAAATTAACGCCATTTTGGCGCCAATTAGGTACCCCGTTGCTTATATGACATCTGTGTCTGGTATTTTTCCTTTCGTTTCGTTTAAAAAAAAAAGAATGAAGTAAAAGCCATTTATTTTAAATGTTTCAATTTTAAATGAAAGTTTTGTATTAAATAACATGATAATGAAATACAAATTGAATTCTGAATAAAAGTAACATGATGCATTTCTTAGCATACATTTAAGAGAGGCCAAACTCGTCGCCAAATTAATTTAAAATAACCTTTTCTAAAATATGAAAAAAAAAATATCTGTTATGATTAAAATTTGAGTTGCCATCATTAGAAAAACAGTATTTAAAATTAGAAAAAAATTAATATTTCTAAAACTAATCCTAATTTTAAAATTCTAATACTAGTTTTGAGATCTATGGATCAATACGGATTTTTGGTGTTAATTTCATCGCAAAGTATTCCATATTTTAAGAGAAATCACCATGAAACGTAATCAGTTGTTTAATCAGTCGTTTCATAGAATCGTTACATAAATGCGTTTCAATTCGATTCATTAGGATTTTATATATATAGGGTAGATATAGATAGATAGATAAATAGATAGATAGATAGATAAATAAAGTTTTTTACTGAGGGTGGTTTTGGGTTCTAGGGGTCATGATCGGTGTAGATCTGCAATTTTTTTTCAGAAATTCCAACATAGGGGAGAATGTAATAGAAATCAACCTAACAGATATTGCAATACGTTTTCTCGAGTACTACACTGTACAAAAAAAAAAAAAAAAAAGATTTAAATCTACAAAATTAATTTTTGCAAAAGCTACAGGAATCTGTATGCTTTTTTCTAATATTTTACCGGTATCCCAGGATATGAATTTTGTTTGTTCCAGTTACATGAAAATTTCTAGGAATCCCAGTTTCCTAGAAAATTCTTAGTTACCTTATACACTATATGGTCATTAATGAAAGGCAACTTTCAATTTTAGAGATTTTGTCGAAAATTTAGAAATATATTTGACATATTCTTCTGGAATTTCAAGATGAAAAAGAACAGATATGACCTCATATTTAGCAATGCCGATTTGATAAGGGGGTAATTAGGGGACCAACAAAAAATCAAAGAAAAAAATAATACTTGGGATCACCTTGTAAAATAAAACGCATGAAATGATCTATCGCTACCGAATATAAATAAACAGACATTGTGCAATGTGTGTATTCTTTTGTGTAAGAATAGCACGTATATTAATAGATATATAGCGATTTATTTCAAAAAGTTAAAAAATTCTTGCATATTTTTTTGCTTATAACATGCAGGGTTTTCAACCAAATTTAACTCCGGTTTCAGAAAAATTGACAAAATATAGTCGAAACAATATAGTGTAATTTGAATATAAATATATTAAATATTTTAGGAAATATGAGCAGTTTTATGAAATAATATTTATCTGCGCATGCGCGAACTATAACAAGGATCATTATACATAATTTAATAGTCAACTCTATGAGCAACTTATTAAAAAAAATCTAGTCAAATATCGTACAAATTCATAAAGATATCGGCGTTAGAGTGAGCAAAATTTTAGTTGTTCTCTAAAAGCAGTTAATTGATAAGGGATTTTCCACAAATTGTCATTTTTAATTTTTAATTTTTTTAAATTTTAATTCCTTATTGATGCTTTAGTTAATCTTGGATAATCACCAGAACGATCCTATACCATGATCAAAAGAAGTATAAAAATCTAAAAATTTTTTCCAAATCTACTCTTTGATAGTCACTAAATACTAACTGAAACTAAGAATACTAACTTTTCTGAAAGTCAGTTAATAAAAAATGACAATTTGTGTAAAATCCCTTATCATTCAGCTGCTTTTAGAGAACAACTAAAAATTTGCTCACTCTAACGCCGATATCTTTCTGAATTTTTACGATATTTGACTCGATTTTTTTTAATAAGTTGCTCCATAGAGTTGACTATTAAATTATGTAAAATGATCCTTGTTATCGTTCGTGCATGCGCAGATAAAAATTATATCATACAACTGCTCATATTTCCTAAAATGTTTAATATATTTTTTTCCAATTGCACTATATTGTTTATACTATATTTTGTCAATTTTTCTGAATCTGGCATTAAGTTTGGTTGAACACGCTGGATGTTATAAGAAAAAAAAACATGCAAGATTTTTTAAAATAAAGCGCTATATCTCTATTAATATACGTGCTATTCTTACACAAAAGAATACACATATTACACGATGTCTGTTTATTTATATTCGGTAGCGATAGGTAATTTTGAGCATTTTATTTTACAGAGTGTTCCCAAGTATTATTTTTTTTTCTTTGATTTTTTGTTGACGCCCTAATTACCCCCCTTAACAAATCGACATTGCTAAATATGAGGTCATACCTGTTCTTTTTAATCCTGAAATTCCAGAAGAATCTGTCAAGTATATTTCTAAATATTCGACAGAATGTATAAAATTGAAATCTGTCGGTCATTAATGACCATTTAGTGTATATATATATTTCATGAAACGATTTTATGAAACAACTGAATAAACATGATTATGTTTCACGACGATTTCTCCTAATAGTGTATGTTTATGTATAGTGCATGATTTATTTTGTTGCAATTTCAGAAAATGTTCTAGGCATCCCAGTTTCCTAGAAAAGTTTTAGTAACCTTACAGATCTTTTGTATAGTTTACTGAAGCGTTTTCTTCTTTGCACTGTTGTTTTTTGTATGTGAAGATGGAATTTCCTATTCGGTTTTAACTAGTTTCCGGATATGTTATTATAAAATCTATGCAATCGAAATTTTTTTCCACTTCCTGTTTTCGAAGGATTTACACGTTTAAGTGGTCAGAGATCCCAAAAAACATGTTTATAGAAAATGTCTGTCTATCCGTCTGTCAGTCGCAATTGTACCATCAAAAATTGTATGAAGTTATGCATAGAATTGAACCAAATTCTTTGAGTATTTTCGGTCCAAGGTAGGAATTTCCTCCCCGCATTTGAAAAAATTCCGCCGAAAGGGTGCGCTGTAATAGCTATTTTTGTACCATTTTCAATATTGTACCATCGAAACGTTTATGAAATTATGCATAGAATTGAAACAAATTGTTTGTGTATGTTTTTGGTCAAGGCAAGAAGCTTCTCCCTGAATTTTGAAAATTTTCTCCGAAGGGGGCTTTGTGATAGCCATTTTTGTGCTATTTTGAATATTGTACTATCGAAAAGTGTATGAAGTTATGCATAGAACTGAACCAAATTTTTTGTGTATATTTTTGGCCAAGACAAGTAGGTCCCCCTTGCATTTGGAAAAATAACGCCAAAAGGGTGTGCTGTAAAGGCGATTTTCGTGCCGCTTTGAATATCGTACCATCGAAAAGTCTCTGAAGTTATGCATAGAATTGAACCAAATTTTTTGTGTATGTTTTTGGCCATGGCCAACAGGTTCTCTGTGAATTTGGAAAAATTCCGCCGAAAGGGGCGCTATAATAGAGATTTTTGTGCGATTCTGGATAATGTACCACGGAAAAGTGTATGAAGTTATGCATAGAATTGAACGAAATTTTTTATGTACGTTTCCGGCCAAGGCAAGAAGGTCCCCCACTGCGTTTTGGAAATTTTCGCCGAAAGGGGGCGCTGCAATAACGATTTATGTACGATTTTGAATATTGTACCATCGGAAAGTGCATGATGTTACGCATAGAATTGAACAAAATTTTCTGTGTATGTTTCTGGCCAAGAGAAGAAGGTTCTCCCTGCATTTGGGAAAATTCCACCGAAAGGGCGTGCTGTAAAGGCGATTTTTGCGCCATTTTGAGTATTGTACAATCGAAATATGTATGAAGTTACGCATATAATTGAACCAAATTGTGTATGGTTTTCGCCATGTCAAGAAGGACCTCCCTGCATTTGGAAAACTTCCGCCGTAAGGGGGCGCTGTAATAGCTATTTTTGTACCATTTTCAATATTGTACCATCGAAAAGTGTATGCACTTATGCATATAATTGAACAAAATTTTTACGTCCTCCCTGAATTAGGGAATATTCCGCCGAAAGGGGGCACTATAATAGCAATTTTTGTGTAATTTTCTTGATTTTTCATAGTTCTATTATACACCGGCCGCTTGTGAAGTGACGGGAACTTCTCAGCCTGATAAGTTGGCTATTTGCGAAGATCTGATATACAAAAGAATAACGGAAAACTATTTATTCTAATAAATATCCTGATGGAGATTAACTCGTTTTTACAACGATTAATTGACTGAAGCAGAAATTTAAGATGAAAGCCAAAGTTTATTTAGCATTGAACTAATAAATGAAATATTCACATTTGTAACAACATTTTGAAATATTAAAATATATGAGATAGAAGAATTTTTTGGAATTGACACATCCAACTATTTTACAGTGTGAACGTGAACCTTTTGCATGATTTATTTTGTTGCAGTTACAGAAAAAGTTCTAGGCACCCCACTTTCCTAGAAAAGTCTTAGTAACCTTACAGAACTTTTTTACAGTTTACTGAAGCGTTTTCTTCTTTGCACTGTTGTTTTTTGTATGTGAAGATGGAATTTCCTATTCGGTTTTTAACTAGTTCCGCATATGTTATTATAAAAACTATGCAGGCTCTACAAAATTTTAATATTTTTAGAAATTAATTTAATCTGATACACTGAAAAAAATAATCTAAGGTTACTAAGAATTTTCTAGGAAACGGGGATGCTACAATTGCAATTAACAGCACAATGTGCTGGAAATTTTACATTCACTGTGAATCACATTCACTGTGATCGAGTTTGTTCTGGCAAATTTACAGTGGTTTTTTTACAGTGCAGCTGTATCACAAGAACAAATGTAAGAATATCCATCAAGCTTAAGATTCAGTTAGTCCCTGATTTGAATTGGTCCTGAATAGTTTTTGGTGTAAATAGCCCAACAGGTAGCGCTTCAATGCAGAACATTTTACGATTTCCCCAATAGCTCTATCTGAAAACTAATGCACGGAGTTTCATCAAACTTCAGATTCAGTTATAATTTGAAATAAGTTGTTAATGATTAGATTTTGGTGTAAATCACGTAACCGGTGTCGCTGATATGCTGCAATTTTCAGGAAGTATTAACGTGTTTGAGATAGAATTTTTTTTTTTTTTGAATTACCACATCCGACTAATATTTTCTTGTTGCCATATCTTAAAAAAGAAAGCAGAACAAAGATTGTAATTTGCTTAATCCATTTGGCGCCATTTTGAGAACATTACGACTTTTTCAAAAGTGAGTATTTTTTATAACGTTTTGTATAACGTAAGAAGGTTACAATATATAATTATAAATGTGCCAGCCTTAGAAAAGTATCCGTTACTTGAATAGTATTTGATTTAAAAAATGTACGTGTTGATGACTGAAAAGTGTTCACTAAATCGACGCGCAAAATTATCTGTAGTGCTTCCATTGGATCATCGCGGAGTTACACGCTAAACGAATGTACCAACTATTTAAAAATAAAAACAACGAATAAAAATTAAATATTGGGGAATTCAAAGGTGTTCGCTAAGTAGAGGCGTTTTCTAATCGTGAGTGTTCATTATGGAAGATTTGGTGTATAAAACATAATTATCAGGAATAATTTCTAATAAGGGCGGTTGTCCATTTTCATCAATGGATCATTTAAGAATATTTATACAAAGTGTGATTCAATGATTATATTTCTTAATTTCTTTAAATTTTTATAAATATGGAAATGTGGAACAAATATTTAAAATTATGTAATACGTGCATTATACTAAAATAATAATAAAAAAATCATTAAATAACATTTGAGTTTTAAAGTTTCGTATTACTTGAAGCATATTCATAAGTATATCATGTTACTTTTTTATTTATTTTGTAAATCCAAAAAATATCCTGCAAAATTAATCGTTTTACTAAAGCAAGATATAATCCTCATTCTTGACATTTTATTTCCGTTAAAAGGATTTCACTGGTTCATAAAATATTTAAATAATAAGTCACCTTAAAACAAATTTTTAGCTACAGCATTATTTACTG
Source organism: Maratus speciosus (assembly GCA_963932465.1). NCBI lineage: Eukaryota > Metazoa > Arthropoda > Arachnida > Araneae > Salticidae > Maratus > Maratus speciosus. The sequence continues at coordinate 549,842,856 of OZ010791.1, forward strand.
TATCTACTTTATAAAAAATGTTTATAAAATTATCTACTTATACTTCGCCATTAATGCGCCTTATCGCAGAAATTTCTAAAAGCTTTTAAAGCATAATATTGATTGAGGTTTCATTTTTATGCTCCATTATGTTGCATTTAAAAATTATCCTTTTTAAACTGTGAAATGTTTATCTCATTTTATTTCTTAACTATATGAAATATTTTAATAAATCTACAATGTAATTTAAATTTATCAAAAAATGATAAATATTTTCAATGTTTGTGCAAAGTTATTTTTATTTCATTTTGGAACAATCACAGAACCATATTAGCAGAATTAATTTTCAATTAAATGTAGTACATCTAAATTAAGAAAACGTCTCGAAAATGTTTATATGTATTAGACATTATTGATAATGTATCATGAAGTAATAAAAAATAATACGGAAAATTAAAATATGAATCGTCCAAAAAACTAAGAACTTTTAAAAACTTGTGATATAAAAGGACATGTGTGCAGCCATTCAAATTTGCATGTTTGAAATTTCGTATCTTGAAAACTATTAAACAAAAATTATAAATTTTTATAATTTTGTAAGCTCTGAAAAATTATCTTCAACTTTATTTGGTAATGCGAGTTTCGTAAAAATATGTTTAATGTTAACTGGTTGTAAAAATGAAAAACTTGAGTAAATTATAAACGTTATAAAAATCAAAGGAATTTAAAAGCATCTGCGAAATTGATGACTGATGTAGTTTTACCAACGAAAATCACATTGCTAAAGTTTGGAAGTTGCCATTTATTTCCTTTATCTTCAAAATAGTTTCGAAAATTTAAAAATTATTTTAAATCCACAATTTTTCCTGTTATGTAGCCACGAAAATCAAATGGAGGAAAAATTAGATATCAACAACAATGCAAGGCCATGAATATCAATAAGTTCATGTTATGAAAAAAAAAATCAAGTTTGACTGTAAAGTTTGAATTTGTATGTATCGAGTAGTACCACGTATAACCAATTTATCGTTATACTAACCGACATGATTCATCCACTTACTTACTTGGCCACTACAGTTCACCATATAACAAATTATCGTTATATATATGTGTAAATAATAAAATACCAATATTTTTTTTTCAGTACTACACGAGGACTTATCCAACAAAACAATACTGTTTGATTATCGAATAGTTGTTATTCAAAGCATAATATTGTGTTTGAATTTCTCAAAGTAATCAGAGCGTTACAGAAATATATATCTTTTGTGGCGTGCTATTTCTTTTGTTTTGCAAATTTCTAATTCTTCTGATTTCCAAATATTCATTTGAAATACTATAAATTCATGTTAAATTTTTCAATTGTCGTTTAAAGATTTCCCTCTTTAGTAGGTAACTGTAAAATGTAAAAAAAAAGACAAATAGTTCTTTATCGGAAAAAATATAATATACCTACAAACAAAAACATAATAGAATCTATTCCAAGATACCCACGATTCCGAAAAGTGTTTTTTATATTTAGAAACCTTAGGAACAAATATATATATATATATATATGTTTACATTAATAGAAATATTCAATAAAACTTTTCTTTTGATGCCACCGATTTTCGGAAAGCTTCAAAATACATATTAATCAGTTTTCTTAAACCGGAGTATAGGATCTTTGGATGTATTCTTAATTTTTAGCTGCGTCGTGTTAAATTTTTGTTTCGAAGAGTGATAAAACAATGCTAATTGTAATTAAAATTCATATAAAAGGCACAATTAAAATGCAATACATATGCTTGCAAGAGACTACATACAATATAGAATTAATTAAAATATATTAAAATACCTAAAAAATACATTAAAATTCCAATAAAAAGCGAAAATATTTCAGCAAATTCAAAGGGCCATTTTCAATGGTTATTTCAGTTCAAAAGTTTTTTAATAACCATTAAATGGCCCTGTATATTGGCTGAAAACCTTTAGGTTTTTAATGAATTTTTAATGTATTTTTAAGGTATTTTAATCTATTTTTTTATTATATGTCTACACCTTCAAGCAATTTTGGTATATTTTATTCATGATTTTTGCATGAATTTAATTATTTACTCAAGCCGAATGTATCGCTAGAATTTTAACTTCCCTTTATTAATTTTAATATTAATTTTGAAATATTAATTTATCATGTTTGTCTGTATAACATGTTTGATAAACGTGGCAATATTTGTTTAAGAATTAATATTATGTGAAAAACATAAATTCCGTATTGAGAAAATTAAATAATACACTGTAAAAAAAAAAAAAAAAAAACTACTCGGGAACATTCTGAAAATCAGTGGCAGCAAAATAAAATTTGATTTTATAAATGATTATTTAAATCTCAAAAATATTTTCTTTATGAGGTATCGAAAGATAAAGTACTGTTTTTGAATTTTGTATATCTCGGAAGAGTTTATTGTATATTTTCGTTTGTGGTTATATTATATTTTGATAGACTAAGAAACATTTGTCTTTTTTCAACTATGATCTATTTGAATAAAATTAAACGCCATTTGTGGCAGATAAATAGGGAAAATTGTGATTTACCACATCACAAAAGAAAAAAAAACTCGCTTTTTTTCAACTAAAACAATCACATGATGTTTACTTTTAACCTATAAAGCTTAAATCTACTTTATTCATAGAAGAATATTTGGAAAACAAATATTCAGATTGTGTTCATCTCCACTGAAATACAAATAAATATGTTTTTGTTAATTGTAAAATATTTTATATTTGTATAAAATAGCCTCTTGTTATTCAAGCTTTGATTCCTTATATAAGAAATTAATTATAGCGTCATAATTTACTGAAAAATCTTTCTTTTTTCTTTTTGGGGAACTATAAATACTAGATATAAAATCACAATTGAAGAGCTGATTAGAAGAACATGTTATGCTACATTTTCTTAAAAAATATTTTATCTTTTGGACGAAGGTGTTATCGGGTATTCTATCACATGGTAAAGCTAAAATACCAAAGTTCTATTTAGCCGTGAAGATTTAAGACATTATTCATTAATATTTAATATTTTAATATTTAATAATGCAAATAATATTAATTTTTTTTAATATTTAAAAATTAAAAATAAATAAGTTATTTTGATAGAGTTTAGTACCACACCTGTTAATATTTTAAACGCATGGTATCAAACAGAAAATGAATCGTTAAAATTGACAACAAAAACTTTCACATCAAATTTCTTCAAATGTAATTTTTGTTACTCAACATGTCCTTCCACTTAGCTCTTCAATTAAAAGAAAACGTATAAAGAAAATTTTCATTTTTAAAGAATAATGTTTGATGATCTTAAATTGTTTATTCATTTTTAAATTAAATGATCAATAATAATAAAAAAATACGTATATAATTTACACGACCTGCTGTAGTTATATCATCTCATTTATCATGTTTGCAGTTCAAACCGGTTGCTTGGTTAGTTGGTTGGTTGTAAGGGGTTTTATGGCGCAAAATTCCTTAAGGGACATGCTGCGCAAGAACAAAGACTGAAAGCACCAAAAGTGAGACAGAATATAAGTAAGTAAAATAAAAAAGAGCTATGAGAAAAGCAATCTGGATGGGATATCCCATCAAGAAACAGTCAGACAAGTGTAGAAAAATAAGAAACTTTAAATCCTAAAAGCAGTACAGTAAAACAGTAAAATATTTTTATAAAAGAGCAGTCTGGATGGGGTCACAAAAGTGTAAATCAAATTATGAGATGTCTATGATTTCATGTCTATTTAGATGTCTATTATGAGTGATTCTAGAATGTCCAACTCTTAGACGAGTCAGAATAAAATCAGTTTTTCTTGGATAAATAGGAGGCCAGGTCAGGATGGTAGGTTTGATGTGCTGCAGTTTATTATTGTTTTTTAAATCCCAACTCTCTTGCCAATTATTCTGAATAAAATTATTTATAAGTAGTTTAATGTCTGAGAAAACAACTTTATGTTGTAATGGATTAAGAGCCCCTTTTGCATCCAGATCTGCTTTCACGTTACCAGGAATACCCATGTGTCCAGGTACCCAGCAGGATAAAATATTATAGTCATGTCTTGTGAATTTATTATAAAAATCTAGGATGGATGAGAGAAAAGGATGCTTTTTCAAAGATTTTATTGCGTCAATAGAACTATTTGAGTCAGTATAAATGATGAAGGATGTGTTACGATGATGATAAATGTGCAACATGGCTCGCTCTATTGCGACCAGTTCAGCTGTAAACACAGAAGTAGACGAATGAAGCCGATAGCTGAGAGAAGTATTTTCGCAAAAAACACCACAACCAACAATATCTCCACATTTAGAACCATCTGTTTATATGTCGGTGTTAGTTTGAAAATTGATCTATGCGCAGCAAATAATTGTTTGAAAATAGCAGGAGACAAGTTATTTTTATCATATCCTTTAAAAGGATGGAAAGAAGTAATATTAGGAGGTTTCCAGGGAGGGAGAACATCCAAAGGACATGGACTCACCTCGATATTACTCAGAGGGCTATTGTCCATTATGTTTCTGATTCTGACACCAAAAGTTGGGATGCAAGATAGGAGATGCTGATAAAGAGTGTCATTGTCTGTATTTAAATGTAGGAATGAAGTGAATGACCATGATGGGTAAGGAGACGGTGATACAGAAGCAAGGAGAGATTTTCACGAGTGTGGTACAGTGACGGTTCATTACAGTCAACATGTAAACTTAAAACTGGAGATGTACGAAATGCACCAGAGCAGACACGAAGTGCGCTATGGTGCACAGTGTCAAGTTTTTTAAGAACAGAATTACATGCGGAACCATAGACCTGGCAGGCATAGTCAATTTTAGAACGGTTTTCAACACGATATATCTTAAGGAGAGATGCACGCTCTGCTCCAAAAGAAGTGTTTGAAAGCACTTTAAATAAATTAAGCGATTTTTCACATTTTGTCCTTAGTTGAAAACATGTGGTATAAAAGTCAGTTTATTATCAAAATAAAGTCCTGCATAACGAACATTGTCAACAACAGGAATTCTAGATGAACCAATATAGATTTCAGGATCTGGATGAAGACCCCTACATCTACAGAATTGCACACAGGAAGTTTTGTCCTGAGAATTTATAAAACCATTTTTATTTGTCCAGTTAAGAATATTTTCGATTGCAATTTGCAGTTGTCTCTCAATAAAACGCATACCCTGCCCGCATACACATAATACGGAAGTCGTCAACGTATAAATCTCCTTTCATAGAAGGAGATAGTTGATTCAGGATGTCATTTATTTTGATTGCAAAGAGTGTGACACTCAGGACGCTACCCTGATGTACAGACACTTCTTGTACATAAAATGTAGATAAAATTCCACCAATTCTAACTTGAAAGAGTCAAATTGTGAGGAAGTTTTTGATAAAAATTGGAAAGTTCCCATGAAAGTCCAGGTTCAAAAGGTCCCGAAGTATATCATAACGCCAGGTTCTGTCATAAGCTTTCGCTATGTCAAAAAATACTGACACCAAATTGTTGCGTTTTAGAAAAGCTGTCCATATGTGATTTTTAAATGGATCAAATTATCGATAGTAGACTTACCATGTCGAAATCCACTCTGAAAAGCCGCAAGGATATTGTTAATATCTTTTGCACGAGGTGACAGTTGACCATTTTTTCAAGTAATTTTGCATTGGCTGCTAGTTAGTGCGATCGGTTTGTAATTGTTTGAATTGGTAGCATCTTTTCCTGGTTTAGGGAAAGGAATGACAATATACAATAGGAATTACACAAAGCAGTGGGAATAATCTGTTCTGTCTAAATCTTATTGAAAAAGTAGGGAGATTGTTAAGAGAGAGTGGCGATAGGTGTTTGCCCATGATGTAAGTGATTCCATCATGACCTGGAGCTAATAAATGACTATCATTCAAACAATTAGCTCTGATATGCTAAATGGTTGGTTGAATTAAAATGAATTATGAGAATTAAAATTAATCTTGGTCATTTCAGTTGGTCTTTTGTAAGTTAAAAAATGTTCTGGATATGCGTCTTATTTTGAAATTGATGCTAGGGTACTACCTATTGCCTCATCTATGGTTTTAGGAGAAGTGATGGTTTGACCGTTATGATTTAAAATGGAAATATGATTTTCAGAGTACAGGCCCATATATTTTTCCCTTTTTGCCAGCGTTCTTTACTTGAGGTGTTAGAGTCTATGCTCAAAACATAGCTAATCTAGGACTGTCATTGGCTTTTGCGTTGCACTGTTCTTACATCAGTCTTTGCTTTTTTATATGCCATTAGTTGTAATTATTTGGATATCTACGAAATAAACCCTAAGCTTTTTGTTACTTTCTCTTTGCCATTTGGGAGTCGTTATTCCATAATTGTTTTCGGTGTTTATGTGTGGATGAAGTTTTTGGAATGTTAGCATCAGCAGCATTGATAATACATTGAGTTATATTATAAAGTTCTTTGTCAATATTATCCTGTATCATGTTAGTAGTATGTTTGCAAGTGCAATAAAAGTTCACCAACTGACTCTGTCATATACATTGGCCTCCAAAAGTTAAGGTACATGGACTGGATGTTTTCGAGTGCACACGTTTGTCGAATATCTACCAACATTATTGGCGAATTATTCTTAAACTTCTAGGATGTAAAGAACATGTTTGATTTTATATTTCTCGGTGAAGATTTCTCGGGGGGTACAATTTGGTGACTAATAATAAATTTAATAATAAAATAATATTTGCGATCACCTATGTAACAGAAAAGGCTGGAAATGGTTTGTCATTGTGGTAAGTGACTATTTGGGTCCTGTTCAACGCCTGTATGCATTTGTGCAGGCATAGCACTCATATTCGTGAAGATGTTAACGTTTTTGTCAAAAATTCAAAATTTTTTTGTTTATAGCATACAGAGTATTCAATCAAATTTAACACAACTTTCCGAAAACTTGCCAAAAAATAGTAGCAACAGTATACTGCAATTAAAACATGAATATATTGAATATTTGATGAGATAAAGGCATTTTTATGATATAATTTTTAACTCGCATGCGCGGAAGATTTCAAAATTTTTATTTCATAATTTGGTAGTCAGTATTTTGGGGCAACTTCTGTAAAAAGTCCAGTCAAATGTTGTGAAAACTTAGAAAGATATATTGAGCTGATTGAAAAGTTGTGGAAAATCCCTTATAATAAAGCTATTTTTAGGAAGTAACTCACTATATCGACCCTATCTTTGTCAATATTCGCGATATTTGACGGGACCTTTTATAGAAGTTGCCCCAGAATACAGCTTGCCATCACGATCTCAGCACTGACTAGAATGTTCACTGTTAGATGGCTTGTGTTTTAAACCGAAGGTGTGGTGCTGCGGTACTGTTGTAATGTGCATAATACCTATTTCTATGCTCGTTATAGCTTGGCTGGTCGTTTGCATTCTACTGCTATTTATCTAGTTCTTAATGAGCATGTTTTATTTTCGTGGTATCGATTGTACCTACTTTGACTTTTGAATGTTATTCGACACCTATAATCTGGCTGAAAATTTTAGATGAAATAACCCATTTTAGTGATATCCTGATTTGTCGGTACCGGCTAAAGGTGGTTTCGCGATGAAAAGTACTTTGCCCCCTAATTTTGATCTCGAGTTACTTTAAAACATTTTTTAACTTATTGTTTATTGAAAGAAAAATATCTGTGCAAAAATCTCATATTTTTAAATTTAATAACTGTGTCAATTTTTGTAGTACAGAAGACAATCATTTTGTGTTATATCTGTTATATGTGTAAACTTTTACTAAATATAGCTATAGGACATGTAAAACCGTATAAAAAACTAGATCTCGTAATTTTTATAAAATTGAAATTTTACTTTAAATAAACGGTCAAGTGCGAGAATTACTCGCGCTCATAGGGTTCCGTACAATAGGTATATGAATTTTGAATTGTATTATTAAAACAATCATTTTTAAAGAAAAATAAGACTTCATAAAAACTATACAACGTAGGGTTTGGTATAGCTGTATATATACTAGAAAAGTATGAATGGGTATACCTTAAAAATTCAAAGAGATATGAAGCCAAAATAATATCAAATATTGCTATTCTGTGTAAATCTTATTTAAATCTTATCCTAATCTGTTCATGATGAATTTAATTCGGCACTGAGAAGAAAAGTAGTGCATATTTAACTTCATTTGGCATTTCGTAAAATTAAATTCAGCGTCGTGATAATCTTTTCTTTTTACAGTGTATCTAAAACAAAACCCTTGTTCAAAGTTTAAACTTGGCATTTTGCTAAGCTTTGAAAGGAGGTAGCAAAGTAGCAACGCCGCTTTTGTCTGTGCCGCGTTTTTCCATACAGGTTTTTTGTTAACCTTTAAAGACACAGTAGGTGAATTAAGAGAGCCACTCAATGCAAACTAGTCGCGAATCCCATAGTATTTATGTGATTAATTCTCATTAAATTAATCTGTTTGTAACAATTTTACGTTTATTTCTTTTATACTGCTACTGGGCATTGCATTACACAAATATATCCTTAAAATTTGTTATCTAGGCTTTAAAAGTGATGGAGCATAGAGTAGGTCATCCCTGTCATTATGTATGACCAAACCGTCCGTGTCTTTAATGGTTAATATCTGGGCTAATTACCGACGATTTTTTATGAAATTCATGATCAACAATGCTTTTATACTTTTGCTACGATAGGTACCTCTAGCGCTGCTCAGCACTTTTGCTGAATACCCGTAAATAGAAATTTGTGTGCAACGGAAAAATGCGATTTTCTCAAAAACCAAGTGACCTATGGCAATCGGTATAATGCTCCTGCAACGCCTACTACCTCTAATTTTTTCAGAATTTTAGTTTCAGTAGATTCGGAAGTAGATTGGGGGGGGGGGACACATTTTTGCACTACATTTTCGACCATAACTTTGAAAATATAATACCGAAAATTGAAAGAAATGTATTTTTGAGTTCAGAGTTACGAGAGCTTTCACACGATATACAAAGAAAAGATTTTTTTTTTCAAGTAACTTAATTAGCCCCTATACATTTTTCCTGAATATGTTTATGAATACTTATTAATCTGTAAATATGTGGGTCAATAGTCTTTATTATTTCCCCCCAATTTGAAGTTTCCACGTTCCATAGTTTTTGAGTAAAGTGGCTGTGACAGACAGACACAGGAGTGATCTTATAATGGTTCCGTTTTTACTTTTTAAGTACGGAATCCTAAAAATGCCACACCATGAATATTTTCCACCCATATATTTGAGATGATTTTGTAAGCTTTTAAAACCGTGATATGATTGTTTCTTAGTTACGTAATCTCTAAATAATTTTAGAATTTGTAAAAAGATAAATGGCTAGTGTTATTTAAAAATTATGTTAATTATTTTCTTTAAATGAAATCTCACTACAGAAACATAATAGGCTAATCATCTAAGATATTTCATGAAATATATCTAATCATATCTTGCTTCGACCTCTTATAAACTTTCCAAGTTATCGTCATTTCCAATTGTCCATTAAAATGTCCGGAAATGCAATCACATGCGTTTAAATTTTATAGTTTTATGGTCATTAAATTAAATGACTTTCACCAAATTTGCTTTCTAGTTAATTTCCGATAAATCACATTCAATTACAAGCTCGACTGAAGCTATAGACTTCCTTTATGATATTTATAGATTTTAAAATTGTTAAGTTATGTTATAGAATAATTCACATGGTCGTATTTCAGTATTTTCTATAGTGAACAATCATATATTTCTACTAATAAAAATAATTAAAATTGAAACGTGATATCTAAAATTAATGTGAAACCATGTTAATGAAGGAAGAGATAATATTTTGTATATAAAAAAATAATTACAACATTCTTATATTTATCCTATACCATTTCTTCAGGCATTATTATCATAGTATCTGTCACAGTATAGACATTTTCACATTATCTGTTATTACAGTTATTAAAAAAAAGACACAATTATTTTGTCCATTAAAAAGTTATCTTGTTTGTGTACTTTTACATTAAAATCAATTTCTATAAAATGTATTTCGTTGCTTTTCATGAAAACTCTAAGACATATTTCGTTATTTTTCTTAAAGACGTACATTGCAACAGGTTTAAAGTATGTTATATAACAAGCATTTATTTTGTGCATCGTCTTTACTTTCTAGCTCATTTCAAAAAAAAAAAAAAAAAAAAAAAAAAAAATCAGCCCTCTCCAGGGGCTTTGTCAGTTTGAAATGATGTTGTTTTAAAATTTGCGTGAGATATTATAGCTTCCCCTAGAGGGGTGAAAGCTTTCTTTTATGGACGATGCATTGCACAAAAGATGTTTGTTATATAGCATACTTTAAACCTCTTAGAATATATGTCTTTAAGAAAAATAACGAAATGTGTCTTACAAGGAGAGGGCAAACCTTGTTAATCACATATTTTGATTATTTTAATATATGTTGTAGGGTAGAGACCCCTTAGTGTCAGGTTCAACGGATTTTATCCATCGCTCCTTAGTTCTTGAGAAACCGGGGGGTCAAATAATAGTACACAACTTAAATACTTACTTTGCAACAGCAATGATAAGTTGGTCGTAGCTCAGTTGGTATGGCGCTTGCCGGCGGACCCGGGTTCGATACCTGAATGCTCTACATTTGTTTATCTCTTTTATTGTTTTATAAATATACTTGTAAGTATAATTAATAATCTCATTGTCAATTAAAATTTATAATATTTTATATCAATTATAATTTTAACCTATTTAAATTTTTACTTTTAACTAAATAGTTGTATAAAACATCATAAAACTGTCATTTTTTTAAAAATCACTTTTAAAATGTATTTCATATATTCTTTGTCGATGCAATGATATTGGACAATTGTGTCAATTCGTGATTTTAAAGAAACATCATTTACGCATCGCTTTAAAAAAGGAAGTCAATGCGATAATTCTATTATTCTGCTTTTAAAGTAACTATATTAAAAATTACCATCAGAATTAAATTACAACCGATTTTTTGCATATTAAACATTTTTAAATTTGTAATACGTATGCTTGCGCTTTCAGTTATTTTGCTTTCACCTTTATCTTCTTTCTGCTTTTATTTTTATTTTATTTGAATATTCTTTTATTTTAACATAACTAGATGGCACCACAACAGATTTTGTCACGATTTTGGATTTTATATCATTCAATAATAGATCCAATTTCTTTTTAAACCTCTTTAAAGAATGAGAAATAATAGTTTAAATATAAAAAAATGATAAATTTAAGTTTGCTAACATTATAATTAATGTATGATATTAAAATTTACAAATTTAAGTTATTAAATTATAATTACAAGTATATTTATAAAACAAAAAAATGAGAAAAACAAATGCAGCGAGATCGGATACCGAACCCGGTCCCGCAGATCAGCCAGCGAACGCCGTACCAACTGAGCTACGACCAACCTATCATTGCGGTTGCAATGTAAGTTGTGTACTATTATTAGACACCCCGGTTTCTCATGAACTAAGGAGCGTTGGATAAAATCCGTTGAACCTGACCCTAAAGGGTATCTACCATACAACATATACTAAAATAATCAAAATCTGTGATTAACAAGGTTGGCCCTCTCCTTGTTAGAGTTTTCATGAAAAGCAACGAAATATATTTTATAGAAATTGATTTTAATGTAAAGTACACAAACAAGATAATTTTTAATGGAAAAAATTAATTGTGTCTTTTTTTTAATAACTGTAATAACAGATAATGGAAATAGGGCTATACTGTGATAGCTACTATGATAATAATGCCTGAAGAGATGGTATAGGATAAGCATAATAATAATACGGGCATTACAAGACGGTGATTTCTGTCGATAAAAATTAATTAAATAATTTCAACATATAAAATGCCTTATATCATATCATATGTATTTTAGCAAAAAAAGCATGTTAGGTTCATATCATTGTAGTATAATCCAGTAAACATAGTCCCAAAATGATCATTATATTGTAAAAGTATCTGCATGTTTCGTTTTGGATAAGTTATATAATTTTATATTCTAATAACTTATTTTTTTATGGCTTTATTTCTACGCGTGAATTGCCATCTTGGAAAAAGACGAATGTGTCAGATTTTTAAAATTTAAGCAGAATATCTACTTTCTCACGGTTTGCTTAGCATTAAATTCGCATTTAATTTTTAAGGAACAGATTGACGTCATGTCCAGTTACATCAACAATTGAATAGGTTCTTTCTCACTCTTACCCCATGAATACCCCTGAGATATAACTCAAGGTTGTTTATTCCTAAAATTATGCAGGGTATTTTATTTAAAATCATTAAAAGAGTTCTTATAATTAAAGTAGTCAATTCATTTTCAATTTTGCTTCGTAAAAAACAATAAATGGTTTATCTAAGGACTATTTTGATGAATAAAAATCCAATGTAGTTCAACCGCCATGCTGCTAATTTGGATTGACCTTTCGTTTGTTTGGTCGGTGGTTTATTTAGCAAAAAATAACAACATTTTTCCGCATAGAATATTTATATAGTTATACTTTGATCTTATGTTATATTAAAAAAAAAAAAAAAACGCATTTAGATAGATAGAAAGTTTAGATATTTGTATAACAAATCTATATCAAAATTAGTGAGATTTTTTTTTTCTCCCACTTAAAGTGAACCAATAATATATCATAATAAACAAATTTTCCTTTAAGGGGTCCGGGACACAATTTAAAATAATTTTTATTTATTGAGTTAAGATTTTGAATTTTATTGTGATAGTTATAGACCATTGTATTTGTAAACAAAATCACATGATAAAACTTCTCATATATATATGTATTTTAAATTTAATTTAAAATTCATTAAAAAGTGGGGTAATTTAAAATCGTTATAACTCGAAATATTATTTGTAGAATTTCAATTTTTCTTCATTTAAATAAACAGAAATATTTAAGTTTTAATTTAGATTCAGCGTTTTTAAAAATATTAATTTAATAAAAAAAAAAATATATATATTTAAATAAAAAAAAATGGTGTAACTTTAAAAAAAAAATCATATTTTCAAAAGTAAATATTGTTTTCTATTTTGCTAAATCAAAAATAAAGTAAAACAACTCAAAAAGACATGTTCCAAGTTTGAACAATTTATTTTTAACGGTTCTTGATTTATAACGATTTAAATGCGAGAAATGATGAAAAAAAGACATCATGAAGAAAAACGCGCCTTCACAAGAAATCGTTTTCATGACAAACATTGCTTGAAAGCTAGATTTTTAAAACAAAGCAAAACGAAAAATTCAATATTTCTAGTTTGCAATTTGCATACAAGGAATGTGCCGAAATGATCCTTAATTATGGTGAATGACAGAGCGGCTGTGAGAGTTTATTCAGGCCGTTTCCCTAGGGATCGAGGTCAGAAGCATGAAAAAACAAAACAATTGATGCATTGCACCGTCTTAAAGAGACCGGTTCTGTTGCACTACGACCCAGAACAAGTAACAGAAAAGGTGTAATGTTTGAGAGACATCGGATGAGGTGCTGATTATCGTCCTTTTAAATCCACAACTGAGCACGGCGGAAATAAGCGAGGCATGTTGTTACACGCATTAGCATGTCTGGCATTTGTTACATGCACATGGTGCGCATCCATACCATCGGATACTGGTGCAAGCACTGATGCTGGGTGACCACGCACGACGATTAGTGACCGTTTACACGAGGTGGCATAAATCACAATGTGAATTACTGGACTCTTTAAAACCCCCACAGCGTTCACACCATAAGGCACCAGGTACGCTGTTCAAAGAACGTGTGGTGCGGTATATGAGATCCTGGATTGTTAGATCCATCTTTTACGATGAGACCTTAACGGGCGATCGTTACCAGTATCTGATACAATACACGGCATGTGCCAGATATTGAGAGCTGCCTCCCCGACATGCATGGTGGGTGTGGCTACAACATGACGGCGCCCCTCCGCATAAAGCATCAAACATCCGTGCGTGTCTTGCCACCGAATTCGGTCGATAGAGCATTGGATATGGTGTTCCAGTAGAGTGGCCATCGCGTTCTCCGGTCTTTACTCCCATTGACTTCTACATCTCGGGTTACATCAAAACACAGTCCATATGACTCTGCCTACTTCTCTGGCTGATATGAAGCAGCGCATCATCCTTGCTTGTCGCACTGTTACACCTACTATGTTTCAACGTATCCAACACTCAAGACTGTGACGCATTGTGCATTGCCAATGTCAGTTGTGCATTGCCACCAATATGGAACACTTTGAGTAGATTCAGGTGTTTGATTATTCATTTTTATAGTAGATCATTTTCTGTTATGATAATAAATTGATATTTGTTTTTCTGTTTCATTTTAGTATTTCATTCTTCGCTTTGTATACGGCCCCTAAAAGTCAGCTAGAATTTTTTGATGAAATAACCCTCTTTAGTGATCTCCCAATTTGGCGATACCTGCTCAAAGTGGTTTCTCCTTAAAAAGTACATTGCACGATGATTTCGGTCTCGAAATTCGTTAGTTAATTTTTTAACTGATCACTCAATAAAGTATAAAATCATATACAAAAAATTTCAAATTTTAAAATTTAATAGCTGTGTCAATTTTTGTAGTACAGAAGTCAAACGTTTTGTGTTAAATCTGTTCTAATATGTGTAAACTTTTACTAAATATAACTATAGGGATTTGAGAACAGCCTAAAAAGTTAGATTTCGTAATTTTTACAAAATTGCTTTTTTACTTTAAACAATGCCAAAACGTGAATATTTACCTGATTGGGTTTGCATTTGTAAATGAAACTATATATCTACAATCAATAGCTGATAAATTAAACGTCGTGATAGATAACATATTGCACCCTGAATATATAATTTCATTTTAACTTGTTTTGAGACATTAAAAATAAGACATTGGTAAAACATAACTCTATATTTCACTCTCGTATCAGAGCGAACACGTTTTTATTTTAGTAATTATAATTTTTAAGACTCTTTCACTTTTCTAATGATGTTTTTATTAATTATCATTAACGTAATTTAATACTGCCTTCTTTAAAATCTGAGATTTCAAATATACAAAAACTGTTACCATAAAAATAACTTTTGAGTTTTAAGGTCATTGTCCCTAAATGTGAAGATCTCTAAAGGCTACAATGTTCTTATATTTATTATCTTAATGCAACAATCATAAATAAATGCTACATTATGTAGCATCCAAACTTCAGGAACAAAACCCGAAACATTTCAATGCATTTAAAACCTTTCTTAAAAATAAATTCCCATTATAATACACATCGTTCATTGTAAAGCGCCCCCATCTTTCCTAAATATTACAAAAAATCCCGAGAGTGATTCACGATTTTTTTTTTTTTTACTTTGAAGATCGAATAACTCTATGGACGTGAAGGACTAAGACTTTTCATTCATTCCTTTCATTGATTCATAAAACTGAAGTGTAAGCTTAAGAAAAAAAGACCGATTTTTAAAATGAGATATAAACTATTCCAGGCAATATGGTGACTTTGATTTTTTCAGACACTTATTATCGACAAACGTAATGCCCAAAATGCGGAGAGTCTTTTAGGGAATAACGAGGTAGGTTTATTGATATTTTTCATATATTCTATTAAAATAATGTTTAAAGCAGATATTGTGTTTAACTAAGATGTGTTGATTTAGTAAGTCAAGAATTCCAGTATGATCAGCCAACCGTGTTTTCTTAAACCGGGTACTTAAATATGTGTTTAAAGTGATCAAAACAGAAAAAAAATACGTCTCGTTAAACTTATTAATAAAAATTGGCACAAGAACAGCGATGTATATTAGATACATAATTAGGTATTCGCTATATGATGGAACTTCTGAAAAATCTTGTATAGATTGAAAACACTTAAATTATGTTAATGCGATTAAGTTCATTTTTTTTTTAAATATTTAAACGTGCGGTAGCTTATATGGTGAATCTGACTAATGCATGATGCAGCTGAGTTATGCCCTGGTTTGAAGGTCACCATTTTTTTTTCTTTTACACTTTTCTTAAACATGATTTTTTATTATGTTTTCCACTTTTACTTATCATAATAATCATTTTCAACATTTAGATTAGATTAAGATCAAAAATGAAAACTGTGTTTATCTATATGAATATTTATGTCACCATATATGTATTCTATTGCATAGAAAATGATATTTATTTACTTATTTATTATTATTTTTTTTTTTTTTAAGTGTAAGGAAAAGAAGGTGGTGTAGGCAACACAATTTCATGCCCTAAGCCTCTCTTTGACATAATCAGGCCTCCTTAAACGCTATTAGAGACAGCGGAAGATTTTATCTGTTAATAAGTCTAATATTTTTACCAGGTGATATTTTAGAGTAACTCGTGTTATATGTAATAAGCACTCTTGTTTACAATGTTATAAATATTTTGAAATAATTATTTTAACCAGAAAACTCCACACTAAAACGAATTCGCATCGGCCAAAATTTAAAATGACCGTGTTATTTATAACATACTTTAATTAATTTGTATTTTTCATTAAAAAATAAGGTTTCTGATAAAAATCGATAACCCACTTAGATTCCTTATTTAATTTCTTATAGGAATCATGTGCTATATTTCATTATCACTTTATTGCCAACAAAAGTATACGCAGTTGAAATTACGGAATCCGAAATCGCACTTTTGTGGAGATTACGTGTTAATATTCACTCGCTAATTCTGTGCGGTGATTTCCGCGACAAGAGTTTAATTCTTATCTGCTTTTAGTTGTCTCACTGTTTCATTTAAAATTGTCAAGAATGGATTTATAAACGTCAGTTTTACTGTAAATACACTACATGGCTAAAAGTGACCTGTCACTTGCGATTTTAGGTGTCTCGATAAATATCTAGAAAAATACATGAGGAATTAACCTGAAACTGCAGGTGTGCAAACAGTATAGTATTGGTCATATATTTCCGTGAAGATTTTTTTTCCCGAAACCCCATGGGAGACCGTCAACGAATTGAAAAAGAACGAATATCTTTAGGATAACCCTGTCAAAACTAATCTAGCAAAAGCGTTCAAACTCGAGATTATTAATAAGTGGCTTATTGTAATATACAGCATTCATTTATATGAAGTAGCATGTATACTCGTAGAGAAATTATGGTTTTTATAAAAACAGTCCCAAATTTTGCCAAGTTTTTTGCTTATAATTTGCAGAGTTCTTAATATTAAAAAAAAGTTCTTTTCAGAAAATATGACAAACAACATTGCACATAATACCCTGCAATCAGAATTTAAAAATAATAAAAAATGGATAAAAAATGAGCGGGTATATTAAAAAATGTTTCACTGCGCATGCGCGAGTGCAATCAAAATATAATATGCATAATGTATTAGCTGCGTATACACAGCAACTTTTGTGAAAGTCTCAAAATCATAGCTGGAAATTTCTGAAAATTATTGTCGATATAATAAGTTCGAAATCCGTTGTTCCCAAAAAGAAGCAAAAAGATGAGGGGTTGGAACAAATATCTGTTGATTAGTGCCAAGATAGCGTACACAATATAGCACGTACTACTATTTTTTTACACAACCCCTCATTTTTTTTTATTCCTTTTGGGAACAACGGATTTCGAGCTTATTCTATCGACGATAATTTTCAGAATTTTGGGACTTTCACAAAATCTTCTCTATATATTTAACTAATACATTATGCACAATATATTTTGATTGCATTGGCGCAAGTGCAGTGAAATTTTTTTTTTTTTTTTTTCATCCATTTTTACTTTCTTCTATCTTTACAAGAAGAAAGTATTGGATTCGTGAAAAATTTCGACTTCCGGCTTTCGACGGATTTATACGTTTTATAATGCCAAGAACACGATAAGATGGTTTTTAGAAAATGTCTGTCTGTGAGTCTGTCTGTCACTCTGTCACTGTGTCACCCTGTCACCCTGTCACTCTGTGAGTCTGTATGTGACAAAAATTTTGTGGACGCTCTATCTCAAGAAATAATGCACGGAATTTCCCAAAACTTTATATTTAGTTAGACCTTGATATAAACTGGACCTTATTAGTTTTTGGTGAAAATCGCCCAACAGGTGGCGCTGCTATGCGGCATTTATCACGATTTCTGCAATAGCTATATCTCAAGAACGTCTGCACGGATTTTCATAAAACTTCAGATTCAGTTAGTCCAGGATATAGTTTGGTGCTGACTCTTTTTTGTGAAAATCGCCCGACAGGTGGCGCTGCTATGCTGCATTATTCATGATTATCGCAATAGTTCTAATTCAAGCAAAAATGCACGAATTTTCATCAAACTTCAGATTTAGTTAGTCCCTGATATAAATTAGTGCTGTTTAATTTTTGGTGTAAATCGCCCAAAGGTGGCGTTGCTGTGCTGCATTTTCATGATTTTCGCAAGAGCTGTATCTCAAGAACTATTGCACGGATTTTCATCAAACTTCAGATTTAGTTAGTCCTTGACATGAATTGACGTATAAATTAGTGCTGTTTAATTTTTGGTGTAAATCGCTCAACAGGTGGCGCTGCTATGCTGTATTTTTTGCGATTTCCGCAATAGCTTTATCTCAAGAACGAACGCTTAGATTTTCCACAAACTTCAGATTCAGGTATACCTTGATATCATTTAGTGCTGTTTATTTTTGGTGTAAATCGCTCAACAGGTGGCGCAAATTGCTACATTTTTCAGAATTTCCGTTATAACTCTATATCAAGAAGTAATGCACGAATTTTCATGAAACTTCAAATTCAGATATACTTTGATATGAATTGCTGCAAAAGTCATGTAATTTCTTGTACTATTTAAATGATTTAATTGACGTGATTTATATAGAAGAAAGTTTTGTGATGGCCACAACATACTAGTTTTTTAATTCTGATTGCAGACTATTGTGTACAATGTTGCTTGTCATATTTTCTGAAACGAACTTTTTTTAATATTAAGAACTCTGAAAATTATAAGAAAAAAAACTTGTCTAAATTTGGGACTGTTTTTATAAAAAACTTAATTTCTCTACCAGGATACATGCTATCCTCATAAAAAGAAACACGGTGTATTACAATAAGCCACTCATTAATAATCTCGAGTTTGAACACGTTTGGTACATTAACTTTAACAGAGTTATCCAAAAGATATTCGTTCTTTTTCAATTTTTTGACGGTCCCCTATGGTATTTCGGGAAAAATCTTCGCGGAAATATATGACCTATACTATACTGTTTACACACCTACAGTTTCAGTTTAATTCCTCATGTATTTTTCTAGATATATAACAAACGGTCATCTTTGGCCATATAGTGTATTTGCAGGAATTTTGTTTCGTTTGCAGCCCTAGCACTAATGCTACAGACCTCTGAGTAAGTGATTTTAAATTTTAATAGTCCAGTACAGAAAATTTAGTACAGAAACAGTATTTCATGAGTTAATGAAGCTTTTTATTTATCTTTCATCACGTGGCACCGGAGACCGTTCACAGTAGCTATACGACAATTTCTGCCAGAGTATTAAGGATTAGATGAATAGTTTCAGATGAATTGGTGTCTATAAAATGCATTGTCACATTTAGGATTTTGGACGTTTCATTTAGGTTTTAACTGCAGTGAATGCGACAAAAATTCCCTAAATGCTGCAAACGTATATTGTGGGATTATACTACAGATATTGATTCCATTTCTACAAAACAAGTTAGTTTTTTACTAAACGCGCGGTATTCCATAATTTTCTGCGCAATAAAATGTATTTATTTATTTAATAAATTCTAAATATACCTTAAATGTGACAAAACTATGGGGAATCGTGTGTCATTTAGGCACAATATCCTTAATAGTCTAAAAAATGGTAGAACAAAATATGAAAAGTCATATTTATCTCACCTTGTATTTTTTCTATGAAAGTATTCCACACGAGTGCGAGGATCAATAAATATACCACTTACAATATAATCTTTTAGTTTATAAATTGATGTTTTAAATAAAACTTGCGTTGTTTTAGATTTAGCAAGCTTATTCTCCATATCTTCAGTTTTCGTTATAAAAATAAATCTGCTTTTTTTTTATGTTTGAAATGTACTGGCAATGAAAAATTGCTTCTATGATTATTGTTTTCTTTTCATTATAAATTTATTTTGAAAAAATGTACTCGGGATATTGAAGATTTGGATAAAAATATCTTCACTCATTTATTTTGTAAACACTTTATTTATATTTTAAACATTTACAATCAATAAAATTATCAATATAATTAACAATTAAATTATATGTTATAATTTAAAAAAATAATAGCATTGACTTCTATTTTCTTGGTATCTATTCCGAAAACATTCGATTTTTTTTCTGATATTTTTCGTTATTACACAAATAACTGTTAATATTTGTAGTAGAGCATTTATGTTTCTAATATACTATCAATAGTTGAATATAATTTTTAAACATTATTTAAAATTATTTATGATTTATGAAAATGTGATTGACAGTTAATTTTACATTTATTATAGATTCCTTGATTTAAATATTACATAGATTGATTTATTTGATAATCCAAGTACAATCTTGTGTAAATTTACATAAAAAAATAATAATAACTAGTCAAATGTTTAAAACATTATTGACACACAAACAAAATAAGTACGTATCATTTATCAAAGTTCTTTTTCCCTTTTATCATATTTATTTCATTATGACTTTACATATTTATTTATAATTATGTCTTCTGTTTCTTGCTATTTCTCTTAAAAAAATGATAAATGACATATTAATGATGCTTTTCTTTCTTATTTATCTAGATATTAATGGCAGCTGATATTATTTTCTTTTTTCTTAATATTAAGTTAAAAAGTAAAAATTAAAACATTATTATATGATAAATCAAATTAAATTGATTTAATTATTTAGAAACAACACGTGTAATCATTAAACTCTGTTAATTGCTGAAAAATCACCTTTCATTTTGTCTTATAGGTAGCTTCTTATAAATGTTTTTTTTTTTTTTTTTTTTTTTTTTTTTTTTTAGGCTTTAAGAATTTTGTAATAGAAACACAAATTTCATTAAACATCGTTTTCATACAGTTAAGGAATTCAATAAAGTTACTAAACACACACACACACACACACATGTATATCTATATACATTTTACAATTTAGTTCTAAATTAACTAATAAATACTTATGATTTACATTTTCTTGTTCCGTTCTTTTTTGTCTTTTCTTTTTAAATTTTTTTAAAGTTATTTAAATATCGTTTATCGATTTTATTTTTTATTTAAGAAATGAATATGTGGTCAAAACAGTCAAATTCATTTAAAGACAGTATCGTAGGGCATTTTAGGTTGCAATTTTGTTTTACTTAATTGGAGGGATTCAGCACTTTTAATGACCTAAAGAGGATGTATATCATTCAGCATAAAATTCGCATTATTTTATCGCGTTTTTATCGAAACACAAAGAAAAAATATCACCGTCGGACTATTTTTTTTTTCACAGTTCACTTTATAGTATGGTTTTTGTGTTAAAATAAATTGAATAATACGCCTTGTGTGACTGGAAGCATCTGCAGGTGTGGGCCGTGAAATTCCAACCGGACAACCGCTTTTCTCTGATCACAAGCATGTAAAATAAATTTGATGCCGAATTATGAAAGAGTATTAAATTTTCTTGAGTTTATACCAACATTTTTTTTAAGTTTATTTTTGTAAAATGGTCATTTTAACCTATGTATATATATATCCATTATAAAATATTACAAATTATCATCTACATCAAATATATAAATTATACATTAGGTTTTAATAGGTTTTTTTTAGGTTATATATAATACAATCTATACAATCTAAAATACAATATATATATAATAGCACAATTTTTAAACTTTTATGAGCCTGAAAAAAATTTATCAATGAAAATTATCTTCTCGATTTCATAAGCTACAGCAAAAACCTTTATTATTTTACATTTCTATTTAAAAATGATCGAAATTGGTCGAATAGTTCTGGAGATAAATGTTCGCTTAGTTTGAAAAGCCAGATTTCGAGGCCATTTCGTCATGGTTTCGAAATAATTTTTTCCACATTGTTTCAAGGGCATTTTTTTTTTTTGGGGGGGGGGGGGGGACACAATAATTTTTGGTCGCAGAGCTGCACGTAGAAAGCCGTTTTCAGGTTTCATTGGCATTACATTCAACGGAAAAAAGCACTGTAAGTAAATTGGGATATCATCAAGCCGCTTCACGGCAACAATTTATACCCTTTAAGGATGCATGAATTTTAAAATGCAAAGAAAAAAAAATCCAAAATTTTGGCATAGAAGTAGGAGCCCTTTATAGAAGGTCCTACTTCTATGCCAAAATTTTGGATTTTTTTTTCTTTGCATTTTAAAATTCAATACAATATATATATAATAGCACAATTTTTAAACTTTTATGAGCCTGAAAAAAATTTATCAATGAAAATTAACTTCTTGATTTCATAAGCTACAGCAAAAACCTTTATTATTTTACCTTTCTATTTAAAAATGATCGAAATTGGTCGAATATTTCTGGAGACAAATGTTCGCTTAGTTTGAAAAGCCAGATTTCGAGGCCATTTCGTCATGGTTTCGAAATAATTTTTTCCACATTGTTTCAAGGGCATTTTTTTTTTTTTTTGGGGGGGGGGGGGACACAATAATTTTTGGTCGCAGAGCTGCACGTAGAAAGCCGTTTTCAGGTTTCATTGGCATTACATTCAACGGAAAAAAGCACTGTAAGTAAATTGGGATATCATCAAGCCGCTTCACGGCAACAATTTATACCCTTTAAGGATGCATGAATTTTAAAATGCAAAGAAAAAAAAATCCAAAATTTTGGCATAGAAGTAGGACCTTCTATAAAGGGCTATTTAACTCACGCAGAAACTCCCTCTCGCCAATGTTGATACCATGTGCGATTTTTTTTCTCGTATGCATTTAATTTTTTTTTAAATTATTCATTTGCATTTGATGTCAGAGGTCAATCTTACAATTGCTGTTTACTTATTTATTCTTTTTTTTTTTTTTTTTTTTTTTGTTATTGGTCTTTTTTTATGAGGGCACTTTCAGTTTCGAAGCCGGTCCGAACGTGAAAGTATGTATCATTTATAAAAACATTTCTAAAAGTAAATAAGAATTTTTAAAAAAGTTTGATGTGACTTCTGCATGAGATTATTCCCTTTCTCTACAATTTTTTTCTATAAATAATAATAATAGTAATGATAATAAGTATAATAATAATAATAATAATAATAAAACTTTTGTATTGCTTACGATTTATTTTATGCTATTCCAATCACCAGTAAGACCATAACTGAAAAGAGGTATTTATGTGTTTTAATAACGATGCTTCTTCTTTCTTTCATAATTTAACTTCTGTGGTAGAAAAGTCGCATACTACGGTGTTTACTTGAGTGCAATTTTCAAAAGAAACAATTATGTGTGAAACATAACATTTTTTTAATTTCTTTTTATTCTTGGAGATTTATGTTTCCGCGAAAGTAAACCAGTATAACTTAATGTATATATTTTATCTTAGACCTTTATCTACTGATGGTACTTTTAAGTACCAATAAAAGAAAACTTGTTGCAAAATGCATTTAATACATCGATTAGTTGTAATACAGTTTAGAATGAATTATATATACATTACTTTATCTTGTTCCAAATGCATTATTTATTACGCAAAACAAAAATATTTTTAAAAGGATGATTTTTTTTGCCTTTGCATCTTTTCAGTTTTCCTGGCGATGTGTGTGTGTGTGTGGGGGGGGGGGGGATTTTTCAATTCGGAGATATTTCTATATTTATATTGTAAGAGCATTATATTTATACATTTCCTAATTCTACAAAATACTAAAAAAACGATTAAAAATAAAAGATTTAAGAGGGGATATAAATATTTCTCAAATTTAATTAATCCTATTTAAATCCTTCAATCGTTCTAACACTCTTCTAAATTTTTTTAAATTATTATGTAAATTTTCTACTGTAGTTTAGACAATTCACGAAAAAGGCTTTAGGATGTAAAATTTTCATGAATTCATAATTCAGTACATAAAGTGTAAAAGAACATAGCGATTTCCAATTTCATTGATTAATTTAATATCACACAATTCAGTAAGGTAAATAATTAAATTATGATTGATAAATATTGAATTTACCTTTAAGTGGCATCGTGCGATAATAAACCAACGTTTTTTTTTTTACTCTTTAATGCATCTCTTTGAACGAAATATGTTTCTCTAATTTTTGTTATATCTTTCAATTTTCTAGCAAAAATAAATTAAAACGTCTAAATTTATTTATAGTATATGTCTCATTGCGAATTTATTTTCCATGAAAAACATTGAGATTCACAAGTCATTAAGAAAAGAAAACTGCATCCTGACAATCCATCATCAAACAAAGACCTATTACTTTGGACAGACATTTGAAAGAGTAAAAAGTTGTTTCTCCGCACAATTGTTATCACAATTAATTTACATACAGATTGAATTTTTGATTTGTTTTTTCATACAATGACATTTGCAATTAAGTTGAATTAAGAATTATTTTCTCTATTATTGTTAAAGAGCTGAATATTTTAAATTATTTTTTGTTTATTTTCAGTTAAAAAATAGAAAAACTAACTTCCAAAAGTATTTATTGATATAAATAGCTTAAATGTTTAACAATTTTAAGAATTGTATTGTATAGAGTTATTCTATGGTAGATAATTCAAAATAAAGTTTAAAATTACTTATTAGATTTCTTTTCTACTTATATTCAACAAATGAATTTCCAATTCAAAACTTTCCCATTAATACTCCCTGAGTATTTTTCATTTCCAGTATTATTATTTCTTTTATTATGCATTTCTTAAAAAAAATTAAATAAATTATTATATGCTCTTTTAAATACTAAAAGTTACATAATAGAAACCTTAAAAACATTTTCAAAGTTTTATTAGATTATTTACATGTTTCTGTTACATCAAAGCCATTAAAGTAATAAAGAATATCGAAAAATTGCTTGATCTATGATGCAAAGATGTACTAATCATTGCATCGTAGATTGTGGAATTTTGCAATATTCTTATTGTTTTTGATAAAAGCTTCAATGACTCCGAAACACGTAAACAGCTGAATAAAACTTTTAACCTTTATTTTAAGTTTTCTATATTACACATCTGAGCATCTAAAATAAGTATATTATTACATTGTGTTATCAAATAATATCATTACTATAATTTGTCATATATTTGTTATATAGTTAATAAACGATGAATTAAAAAGTATAAACCAACCATGCCTTTTACATTACAAACATACATGTTCGCTCAACAAATATTATAATAAAAAATTTGCAATTTCATATTGAATCAGTATTTAATATAAATGATTCAGTTTAATTTTTCAAAATAATGAAAAATGTTAAACTCTTATTTAAAATATTTAAAGCTATTTTTATTTTAAAAATTTCATCTTTTTATTCATTTCATCTCATATTTTTTTTTTCAATTTCGATGGCCATTTTTTTATAACTTTAAGCGAAACTAAGTCAAATACTCGATGTAAACATTTAGTTTTTGTTAGAGTAATTATTCAAGAGAAATTTCAGAAACATGACACTAACATGTGACTAAAAAAATAAAAAACCTTGTTACAAAATATTTTTTTTCTTTTGGCAGACGTTAGCATACAAAATGAAACTTTTTTCTATTTTCAAAAATTGTCACTTTCAATTAAGATAAATAAAAAAATAAAACTGTTATTCTTAAATAGATAAATGGATTAAATAAAGCTTAGTTAACTATAGTGTCACGAAATAAACTTGCTAAAAATTTTGAGAACATAAAGGATTTAAATTTAAATAAGTTAAATTTTAGAAACAAGGCTCCAGCGTGTCACTAAGGAAAAAAACTATATAACATTTAAAAAATCTGTTTCTAATGGGCGGACGTTGCATCGAATATAAAATATTTTTTTAGATTCAGAAAATGTCACTTTCATTTAAGATAAATTAAAAAATACTATTATGTTATGGTTAATTAGATAAATGTTTCAAATAAAGATTTCTTAAAATTAAAAAATCAAGAAATATATATTTTTTATTTATTTTTCTTTTTGTAAAAACAAAGAAATAAAATAAATGATTTAAATATGAGTACCTAGAAAAAAAAATAAAACCATCAAAGAGAACATACGAGTATTATTAAAGAATAAACGGTCAAGCGCGAGTATTACGCACGTACAGAGGGCTCCGTAGAATACATATATGAATTTTTAATTGTGTTATTAAAAAAACCGTTGCTAAAAGAATATTAAGAGTTTGTAAAAAAATATACAACGTAGGGTTGGCTGTAAATGTAAATACTAGAAAAGTGTAAATGGATATACCATGAAAGTTCAACGAGATATGGAACATAAATAATATCAAATATACCTGTTCTCTATAACTCATCTTTTAATATTATCCTAATCTGTTTATGATGAAATTAATTCGGTATTGACAATAAAAGCAGTGCATATTTAAACTTCATTTGGCATTTCATAAAACTAAATTCAGCGTAGTAATAACCTTTCTTTCTACAGTGTAGCTAAAACAAAACTTTTGTTCAAAGTTTAAATTTGAAATTGTGCTATGTGCGCTTCGAAGGGAGGTCGCAAAGTTGCAACGCCGCCTATGTTCGTGCTGCTTTTTTCCAGAAAGGTTTTAAATTAACTTTTAAAGTCAGTCGAGATATATTGTAAGCTCAACTCAATGCAAACTAGTCTCGAATCCCGTAGTATTTATGCAATTCATTCTAATTAAGGCGTCTCAAGAATGTTAAAGCTTCAAAATTAAAATAATAATAATAATATTTTTTTAGATGTTAAACGTCTGTCATTTCTGAACATTTTGATATAATTGTTTCCTTGAAATTTCCATTAGAATAAAAGTTATGGCTTTTAGAATTATACCTGCTCAATAGCTGAAGCGGCGTTTTCGAAACTTTGACGTCATTTTTCTCTAAATGACGTTTTTATGCGTAACGCGCTGGATACCTCAAAAACTTCTGAATAGTTTTTCTTGAAATTTTCTAAACACATATTTTACGTTAGTCTGTATAAACTGAACCTAAAATTTCCCTTTTATTGTTCAAAAAAGTATTTTTTTAGGTGATTATGCTGTTAAAATTTTCAAATTTTGTATTAGCTAAATACAATTTTGCATTAACTATATAAAAATGCTTTAAATACAAATTTATTTAGGTTCAGGATACATTACAGGGATTACAATCTAAAGTGTAAGTAGGAACCAAAATTTTCATTCTAGTTGCAATATCTATTTTGTAATCCTGCCCGTAAGCTGTTATACCAATTTTCTGCTCGACAAATGTCTGACAGTTTCGAGCACCCTAATCCCTATAAATACTAATTCTGCATCTTGAATTTTTTAAAAACGTGAAATAAAAGAATATACTTATATCTTTCATCCTAATAAAAATTGTGCTTTAAAATCATATACATTTTAAGACATTAAATGTTGAAAATGGTCTTCTTTTTCATTTTTTCCAATATTATGAGTCTTGTTTTTAACAATTTGATGTTCATACTTTTATGCCGCTACTTGACTTTTCATTACACACACATATATATATATATAATTTAAAGTTGTTAACTAGGCTTTAAAAGCCGAGGGTTTAAAGAGCACGCCGCTCCCGTCATTATGTATGTCCAAACAGTCCGTATCTTTAAGGGTTAGGCAACCTAAGAGAGACTGCTCAGGGCCGGCTAGGCCTGCCCCTTAGAGCTTAACGTCTCTCCCGGTATCTTTCCCGACACGTTGTGGCTCGTTAGTGAGCCCAGCCATGTCTGGCCATATGCAGGCGGACATACACAAGAGGCGCAAGGGGCGACGCCCTCCCGCCAAGAGCGGCCACGCACCACCGACCACCGACCACAAAACCCAGAATTTATTTGAAAAACAAAGTCAGTTTACAAAAAAAAAATAAAAAATAAATAAATAAATAAATAAAAATGGCGAATGTCTGCCTGCCAGGAAAACTCCTACTCGCGACAGAGGGCGGTAGTATAAGAACATTTAAAATAAAAAGAAGAAAAAGTTAATGTATCACAGCTCCTGGCAACCAGGGGACGAACCTCTCTCACGACAAGTGGCAGCAGGAAGGGAAAATAATGATTTGCGTGGTACAAGTAAGATGGCATTAGCAGATACTCAAGCGTCCATTGGAGATGTATCACTGGATTGAATGGTGGGAAGCACGAGCAGAAGGTCTGGCGTTCGTAGGAGACCACACACTTGATGGATAGGAGAATTTATTCGAGCGTACAAAGAGGACTGGATGCTGTTGCTGTTTGAAGCTTGATATGGTGGCAGTGAGACTGTATAAGAAGAACCAGGACTTACGTTAAGTTTGATAGGTAAGTAAGGAAATTGTGAATGTGTTTTAATTTGTTGAGTAGGGGGGCTTGTGAAAAGATGTTTTGGAGCCAATTGACTGGAAGTATGTCTGGACGCCTCAAGTGCCAGCATTGCGTGAGAGTACAACTGTAATACGGGTGACTTGGAGTACAAAGCCACTGCATTCGCAAGTGGCAGTGAATCTTATCTTTAAGCGGTCCAGATATGCCATGAAAGGGCCATGTCCTGTTAAGAAGCTGGTGGTGTAGGGTGTTAAGTTATACAGTGTGAGAGAAACTTTAGGAATTAGCTTATATGTGTACCTGCCCTTGACTGAGGTATCCCAGTGTTCCTGCCATCGCGTCAGTATCCTTGCTCTAAGGACTCTTTTGACATATGACTGGGGCACTGGGAGGTGTGTGTGTATTGTTCCTTTCTGTGTGGCCTTCTTTGCTAGGTCGTCAGCTAGTTCATTGCCAAAGACACCTATGTGAGCCGAGACGTGACCCAGCGAGATACGGTGTAGGAGATTCTGTAGTTTTAGTTTGATTTGCAGTACTAGAGGATGTTTTGTCCTGTGTGCCTGTATTGCCTGCAGGCGATCTTTAAGGGTTAATATATGGGATAATTACTGACGATTTTTGTTCGAAAATCATTATAAACAATGATTTTATACTTCTTCTGCGGTAGGTACTTCCAGCGCTGCTGAACACTTTTGCTGAAAACCCGTAAATCGTAATTTGTTTGCAACGGATAAATGCGATTTTCTCTAAAACTATGTGTCCTAGAGTAATCGCTATAATTTTCCCGCAAGGTTTGAATTAACGTCTACTAACTCTAAGTTTTGTCATAATTTTAGTTTCAGTAGATTCGGAATTAGATGGGGGTAAACATATTTTTTCGGTAAATTTTCAACAATATCTTTGAAAATATAATACCTAAAATTAAAAGGAATGTATTTTTGAGTTCAGCGGTACGAAAGCTTTCACGCGATACTCTACACGATATATAGTAAAGTGGGGACAGATGTCGCAGTTTTTCTTTTCTTCTTGTAAAATGTACAATAAAGCAAAAAATAACAAACTAAGTACCAGAAATCATTAATCAAACCCTTTAGAATCTAATTTCTATGTTAAACAAGTTAAAACCCTCTTAATAATGTAGGCATAATTATTTTCCCACATGTCCTTATTTTAACATCATTTTTTATGTGCAGGATAAGATGCCGCATGGAGTGTGGGACAGATGCCGCATGGAGTAAAATGCTAGGCGGCTGTTTTTTTCCAAGCAAATCACATTTTTATTTTCTCAAACTACTTAAGAAGAAAATAAATAACAGTAAACTTACAAAAATTATATATATCACTAAATTGTGAAAAGTTTAATGAAAATGCAAAAGTGTAATCTCTATAAACAAAACTTAAGAGAAAAAGTGAAAATGAAATGAAAATCATTTGAATTTACATGAATGGATAGCATAATTACTGGAAACAATAGAGAGCATAATTCCAAAAAAGATATAAATCACTGGTTTACATCCAGGCGAACATTCCAGTTTGTGATTAATGTAAGTATTAGTTCTATTCTATTTTGACACTAGTCTGTTTATTTTTGGCTTTTCTTCTCATTCTCTGATTCTGTATTTCCATTCGCTCACAATCACACCACACTACCGGTTATAACTGTAAAGTAAGCGTTTTCATGCAGCTATCAATTGAATTTGATGCAATGAATCATCCGCTTTAGACTTTGCTCCTTGATAAGACTCCAGCCACTCAATATATACAGAGTCATCAAATTCCAATCCAGTTCTGCCATCAGAATCCATAAGAGGAACAATTTACACATTGTCGGAAGATGACTCATATTTTAGTTTTTTTCCTCAAGTAAGGCGTTTTCTAGTTGATCTTTCCCTTCATTTTTTTACTCATTTTACTTCCGCCAAGTTGTTGTTCTTTGAGGCTTTCTAGTTTGTTTTGTTTTTCATTTCCTTCTTCATTTTTATTGTTTATAAACTCTGTGCTTGTAATATTTGCATCCTTCTACTTTCTCTTACTTGGCTGTATAAGCCTTTTTACCATTAGGGTAGGAGATATTTTGTTTAACAGTTTAGATGGTGAGAATAGAATGGCCTACGTTTTCCTTATTCACACATGGCGAATCAACATTGTTGCTGAGAATATTTTGATACGTAGCAGAATGCGCTAGTATATATTCATTTAAATGTAATTTCTACTTAAATCGCAGTGATGAATTTATTGAACCGAAAAACAAAAACATATTTTGTGCATCTGTCCCTCAACCTCGGTGCGGCATCTGTCCCATAGTGGCGGGTAAGATGTCGTGCCGCCATTTTTTGTCATGTGAGCGACGCTAGAGAAAGGCAAGCACATGTCTGTATTCTACAAGGATCTAGTCCAGGGTTGGCGAACCTATGGCACGCGTGCCAGAGTTGGCACGTAAGCTAATTTTTATGGCACGGGAAAAATTTTAATTTGGTAATTGTTATACAGAGATAAAATCCATTTTTTATTTCTGTTATAACCAAAAAAATTTTGTTCCATACGGACAGTTTATCACAAATGATGCAATTAGTTTTGCATGAATTAACACATCATAATAATTTTCTTTTCCTGTGATGCTATGCGGTGTTTTCGACGTGCATTTTGTTTTTCTATATGAATTTTAAAAAAAACTGCAATTTTCAAGTGAATTTCGTTTGACAGGGACTGCAGTAAAATGGTGAAAGGATTCAATTTAGGTATGTATATTTCTAAAAATAACAAAATATGCACTAGATGTAAAGCATTTTCCATTGAACATACGACACCAAAAATCTCATCAATACATTCTAATTACATTAATGCAATTTGGAAAATTTATAACCGAGATGTTGCCTAAGTTAAAAATTAATGAAATAAAAACTCGTATTTTTCCCGTTTATTACAGTATATACCGTATAAATGAATCCTATTTACGAATCAAAAATTCATTTATTTAATGGCTGATTCCAGTATACAGAAAAATCTCAATTCGATTTTTAATATTTTTAATTTATCAATTGTTAATGCATAAAAGCAAATGATTTTATAACCAATGTTTCGTATAAACATCATACGCTTCCAAATTATTTTTGTATACATTTGGCACGTTACATTGTTGATGGATATTATTTGTGAATTTTCGGCACGTGCACGTGAAAAGGTTCGCCAACCCTGATCTAGTCTATAGTTGCAATCGATTTTGGGATGAAATCTCTGTTTATTTTACTTAAAACATGCAATAAAACTTCATTAGAATAGTTTTAGCAACTTACCACGCAGGTTCGAGAATTAAAAAACTGGCATAAATATGTAAATGCTGACAATTAAGCGGTGGAAAAACATACAACACATCACACAGCACAGAGGAATACTACGAACTTCTAAAATTACTCTAGGGAACGCTAGTGTCGCCTACACAATCTCTGCGGCATCTGTCCCACCTCGGCGTCTGTCCCCACTTTACTATACAAAGGAAATAGTATTTTTTTTCAAGTAGCTTAATTAGACCCTCTACATTTTTACTAAATATATTTAAGAATGTTTAATAATCTGAAAATATGTGTGTGAATAGTCCTTATAACTTCCCACAATTTGAACTTTCTACGTTCCATAGTTTACTAGTAAAATGGCTGTGACAGACAGATAAACACGGGAGTAATCTTATAATGGTTCCGTTTTTACTTTTTAAGTACGGAACCTAAAAATGACAAAATTTGTGTGTAATTTTTTTCTGAGATTTTCTATTTACAAATTAAATTGTATTTAAAAGTACAAATTAGAATATTTTTCATATAATTTATGTAAATAACAGCTTTTAATTTGTGTATAATTCAATACTCATTATTTAATGGCCACATGCTTGTCTAGTTTTTAGGGCTTCTGTTAACTGCAGCTGTGACCAAATCCAAATTCAGGCATGAATGATGTAGTGGCCGGATGGTACGTTAAACGGACTGTCCGGATTGCTTGGATTCTTGTGAAAAGATGACCGAAGCACTCCTAATCCACCAACAAGTCTTGAAATAATCATTTTTTAATATTGCTATCCGTGCATAATTTGCGCCAGAGCCCACCAGAGCTCAGCTCCGGTCCTGTCTTTGGTAAGTATTTGAATACTGTTGGGAATTCACCGGGGCACATTAATAGAGCGCTCAGGAGTCCACTGCAAAAACGCTTTCGAAAAACGGACGCTTAAAAAACCTTTTCCTTTCCCTCCATCACCAAGCTTTTGCATTATTTTCTATGAAAACCCTCATAAGGGACGTAATGTGTCGCACTCAATTTTTATATCAGTCTTTGGGTCAAAGTTTTATATTTTCATGTATAGAAAAATAAGAACATTTCCCCCTTAAAAATTACGTATTCATTTCAAATCATTTTAATTCTCTTTTGATCAGGATGAAGGGAAAACAGAAATCATGTTTATTTATTCTAGTGATATTTGCAAATTTATGTCTGGCATTGATGGCGGCGACGTGTTGGTGTGGCGCCACTCAAGAAAGCAAGCAATGAATTTCCTTTCGAAACAGATTTTATTTGAGAAAGTATGATATTTTTAAATTAGCTTGTTTCTTTAATTTCTTTAATTTATATATCATACCTGATAAATAATATTCGCTTCTGTTATTAGTTAACACGCATCATTTGAGGTTCTTTTTTTTAAGTCTCTAATCTTTTATTGCATACGAGTATGAAAATAACGTTAGTGATTTTTCTATTTATTTTTCATTATGAACGATCCCCGAGCTAAGGTTATGCTCTGCTCATTTAATGAGTTACATAGTTAAAATGAGTACCTTAAAGTACCAAAAGTAAGCCATACTTTAGCAAGGAGGAAATTCTGATGATTTTAAGTGGAGAGGGAGGGGGGCTTATAGTTGGAACTTTTCTGAAAAAAGAGGAGCGAGGGAGTGTTTTAGAATGGTGGAGTTGTATATTAGGGTGGGTCGAAAAAAATAATTTTTTTTATTTTCGCAACGCTTTAGTGCGGAAAAGTTGCCTATTGTAATAAGAAGAAAAACGGCATAATTTTTTTTAAAATCTGTTAGCATTTTCCATTCGCGCATCGTACTTAAAGTTGATGAAAAATTGCAAAAATTCGCTATTTTTCAAATTTTTTAAGTTAATTAAAACTTTAAAAATAAACACGCTTTAACTTTTTATGCTTGTTTCATGGTTTACATAACCTAAATAAATTAAATTCCGATCAATAATCCAATTGTTTTTGTTCGCGCAAGAACTTAGAAAAAACACAAATTTACTAATTTTTCGCAATTTTCACTGTTTAACTCTTAGTTTGTTTTGCTAAAACAAAAGGACACAGAACTCACCACTTGGTGGTTGGTGTTTTCGTTGAGATCCACCAAAATCCCACCCGACCCAACCAACCGTCCAATTGTTGGCTGGGGTATTTATATTATATTTAAAAGACCACATGCACGTTAATGTGTAATTCTAATTAAATGCTTATGTAAAAAAAAAAAAAAAAGAAAAAGAAAATTCATGTCTTTGAGTTGAGATTAATGATTCTTTAAAGGAATTACAATTTTGGGGGAAATCGGATGTATTTACAAAACAGTAACAAAAAAGTTAAATGTCAATGCCGAGCGGAAAGCCCGTGATCTTCAGCAAGCATTGAGTGGTTCGTCAAATAGTTTTATAGTTCCTGAAGGGGCAGTGTACTATGAAATTGATGACCTCAAACACACTTCTTTTGAAGACTTGGAGTATGAGGAAGATAAATACAAATCGAGACATCGACTAAAAGCCCAAATGCAGATGAGAATTAAAATTAACGTAACAGCGCTAAACAGCGATCGTTTCGGAGTTTCTGATCGGCCAAAAGCTGTCATAGTGTCGAGTGTTCTGGATAACCGACACAGATTCTTCTAATGTAGTTGATAAATGTAAAATAAAAAGAGACAAGTGTCGTTTTAGGACGGATTTGAAAAGCCGATTCACACCCCCTTAGGAAAGTTCGGGTCTTTTTTTGACGGACAAAAATGAGATACTTTGTTCGTCGAAAAATTTAATGCCAAGCAATTTCTCAGGAATGTGAAATAAGAACACTATTAACTTATCCAAGAATCTTGATCAAGTTATATTGGACAAGCATCTTCTTCCTCGAGTTCATCAAATGATATAATTCAAAGCATTATTTCGTGTTTGTGTGAACTATCAATATCACTAGAAAAACTAGAAGTAGTTGGGTGTGATGGTACTGTAACAAACATTGGATGGAATAACGGTGCTTTCCACTGACTAGAAAATCATAAGATGTAGAGCATATGCATCCGGCATTTTAATGAGCTTTCTTTTCGCCAAATTTTCCAACATTGTCAAACTGAAGGGCCTAAATCTTTTAGTGTGCCAATCGGGTAGCAGATCACTTGCTGTGAAAAAACTCCTGTGGTCTATTGTGAACCCGCATATTGTTCGATTCCTGATATAGACAGAACTTTTTTGAGCGGAGACGACAGTATTTTGGGGACATTTTGAATGCAATCACCTTGGGACATTGTCCAGAAGTCGAATTGAGACCCTGGTACTTTGTCCGATTTCAGATGATTAACTGTGGCCAACCGAGTGCTTAGATTGTATCACATTCATTCGAAAACTTAAACGAAATAGTTGATTTTATCATAAAATCATACATGCATTTCAAGCAATCCAAACATCGTGGTATTTATGCGACGAATTACTACAAGTTGTCGATTCAGTAATAGAACAAAATGTATTTTTAGCACACCCAGAGAATGTTCTGTTGGCAATGATTGTCGATTAAAGAAAACATATTCGCGATATTAGTTACAGAAGGATCGTAAAAGCAAGACAAAACGTCACAAAGAAGAAGACTGTTAGATATATGAATGGGTCCACCGAATGGAAACTTTCAAGCTTCCGATTACATAGAAATTATTAATTGGAATTCTTGTGCGGTGTATCCTTCCCAATGCCACCGAGCCTAAGTGAAGATGATGTTAAATCGTTCATCACTTCTGACAATACTCTCATCAGAGAAATACAAATGTTTCCCTGTCACACCGACACTGTTAAGATGTGTGTCAAACTTGTATACGAGACCTCGAATAAATTATATGGACATGAAGCTAGAGATGGCTATATACGAACAACAATGAAGTCTAAATCGGTTATGCCTCATTTCCTCAAAAAATGAGACTTTAAATGTGTGGTGATATAAGAAATAAAATGTAAAAAACACAGTAAGCCAAAGAATGCTACTCTTTGGAAAACCTTTGTAAATAATTGCAAGTATAATATAAATGCCACACCCAACAATTCGATGGTTGGTTGGGTAGTTTGGAGGTAGAACTCTACATGCAACCAACTCCACGTGGTGAGTTCTGAGTCGTTTTGTTCTAGCAAAACGAGCGAAGAGTTGCACGGTAAAAATTGCGGAAAATTGCTATTTTTTTCTGAGATGTTGCGTGAACGGAAAAATTAGATTATAGATCAGAATTTAATTTATTTAGGTTGTGTAAACCATGAAACAAGCATAAAAATCTAAAGCATGTTTATATTAAAAGTTTTAATTAACTTAAAAAAATTAGAGATAAGGAGCGATTTTTGCAATTTTTCATCAATTTTAAATACGATGCGCGAATGAAGATGTTAACTGATTTTTAAAAAAAATATGCCGTTTTTCTTCTTATTACAATAAACAACTTTTTCGCACTAAAGCGTTCCGGAAATAAAAATTTCTTTTTTTCGACCCACCCTAGTGTATATTTCGAATTTATGAAATTTCACATGTTTTATATATTATACGAAACAAAATCGTATCAAATTAATATTTTTTCGGATTTAAAATTCTGTTCCATAGAATCTAAGTAGTTTCAATTAATAAAAACTAGTATGTTTCGGCCATCACAAAACTTTATTCTATATAAATCACGTCAATTAAATCATTTAAATAGTACAAGAAATTACATCAATATAGCACCAATTCATATCAATGTATATCTGAATTTGAAGTTTGATAAAAATTCGTGCCTTAGTTCTTGAGATAGAGCGATAGCGAAAATTCTGAAAAATTGAGCATAGCTGCGTCATCAACTGTTTAGTGATTTACACCAAAACATAAACAGCACTAATTGATATCCAGGTATACATGGATCTCAAGTTCGTTGAAAATCCAAGCATTAGTTCTTGAGGCAGGGCTATTGCGGAAATCACAAAAATCAGCATAGAAGCACCACCAATTGAGCGATTTACACCAAACTGTATAAAATGTCAAAGCATGTCAAGGACTAACTGATTCTAAAGTTTGATGAAAATTCGTGCATTAGTTCTTGAGATAACCTATAGTGGAAATTCTGAAAAGTACAGCATAGCAGCGCCACCTCTTGAATGATTTGCACCAAAATGTACAAAATGTCAATTCATGTCAAGGTTTAACTGATTATGAAGTTTGGTGAAAATTCTTGCATTAGTTCTTGAGATACAGCTATAATTGAAATTCTGCAAAGTGCAGCATAGCATCGCCACCTGTTGAGAAATTTGCACGAAAACACAAACAGCACTAATTTATATCAAGTATACTTGAATCTGAAGTTTGTTGAAAATCCAAGCATTAGTTGTTGAGATACAGCTATTGCGGAAATCGTAAAAAAAATGCAGTATAGCCACTTGTTGAGCGATTTACACCAGAATATAAATTCAAGGACTAACTGAATCTGAAGTTTGATTAAAATCCGCGCATTAGTTCTGGAGATTGAGCTATTGTTGAAATCGCGAAAAAGGCTGCATAGCAGCGCCGCCTGTTGAGCAATTTACAAAAAAAAAACTAACCAGCACCAATTTATGTCAGGAGCTAACTGAATATAATTTTTTATTAAATTCCGTGCATGAGTTCTTGACATAGAGCGCCCACAAAATTTGTGTCACATACAGACATACAGACTCACAGATGCATAGACCCACAGACAGACATTTTATAAAAACATGCTTTTCGCAATCTCTGACCCCTAAAACGTGTAAATCCGTCGAAAACCGAAAGCCGAAAATTTTCACGAATCCAATACTTTCATCTTCTAAAGATAGAAGAAAGTAATAATAAATTAATGAAACAGATTTATATAAAATAGATAATTTGGATAAAAAAGAAATATTAACAAAAATTACAAAACCTGATATAAATATCTATTAAATGTTAAATTAATAATAATAAAAAAAAACATTAACACTATAACTGGGTTCTTACGCTTCAAGTATTTTCAAGGACCTTTTACCAGAATGTTTGTAAAGTAATATTTGTATTATTTAAGTGGAAAATATTCTATATTCAGATATAGCGACCAGTAGATTACGAAATTTTCGGTACTAAAACACCTAAAATCCCATGAATCATTTGATGCGTACGAAAACTGTACAATTCAGAGAACCTATGTCATTCTGATAGATTGATATCTAAAGAGATTACATAACAAATAAATTTCATAAGATATATTCATTTAGGAGATATGAAAATAAACGAAAGGTATTGCCTTAAAAACAGAAGGACTGAAATCGTCAGAAAATAAAACTTGAAGAGGAGGGTTTATAAATGGCCCTTTTCCAAAAAAGGAAAAAATCATATGTATGAGGGGGCTTAAATTCGGAGAGGAACTTACTTTCCGTACTTTACGATAGATTTGATTGACATGTATTGTCATTCTGATAAAAAGCAGTCGAGCAGTGTTTCCTCTTTTTATATAAAAGCATCAAATCTTTCCGATAACGCTGCCAATTTTTTTATTAAATCTGATTTTCAAGGACTCATCACGAAAGATTGTTGTGTTGAATGAACGGATCATAGATTAACATATGCACGTTTTACAGGAACTTAAAAACGTTGCTGGATTCTTCAGTATATAAATATTAATTTCTGTAAATTGCATTCATTTTGTCATAAAAATGCAAAGCTGTGAATTATTCTCCCTTTAGGTGAACAGTATTTCTGAACCATAATACTCATCATATTTAATCGCAGAATTCTGCGATTAATTAACGTTAAAATTAGGCAAATATTTCTATTTTGAAGGAGTGATAAAAGTGGAATAGTTGACATCAAATAATCTGAAGGTAGATATATTTAAAATTTTTGCTAAAGAAAAAAAAAATGTTTTAAATTTTGCAAATAATGTATGAAATATAAATTTACGGATTAGACTTACCGAGGAGAGGGGGGGGGGGACTTACGGTTGTTAGCACTGCAGAACATTAGTGTTCCGGTATTTTTTTTTTTTTTTTTTTTTTTTTTAGAAATTAAACAATGTAGCATCCATTTTAACAGCACAAAAATTAAAAAATTCTGATAAACTACAGAGTTATAATAACTATGAGTTTTGATCGAAAACTTTTAAATAATTTTCTATATATTAAACTTCAATGTATATAATATTTCAATGCTATAATTTAGAAATTCTGTCAAACTTTATGAAATATAAAAACACACAGAACGCATTTCGAAATAGTAATTTTAACAGCCTGTTATCAGCTGAAGTAAACACGTGTCCGTAAGGTCCGGACAAGGTCACAAATTGTATTGTTTGTGACCTTGTCCTCTTGGGTATAAGTCGGTAAAAGCTATAAATAGATAAATTCTACTAGGATTTGCCGTAAAACAATGTAAAAACTAAGTTTTTTTTTTTTTTTTTTTTTTTTGTTGTCCAAAATTGTATTGTAAAAACATGAATATTCATTGTTAGTTAAATGCCATCGATTAAGTGTAAAATGTAATACAACCACGGATTTCATTACACTTACACAAAACAAATATAAAATTTCTTGGAAGAAAATTAGTAAAGATGGAGTGTCTAGTTATTTAAAAAATGCTGCTATCAAAAAAAAAAAAAAAAAAAAAAAAAAAAAAAAAAAAAAAAAAAAAATCATGCTCAAAGTTTTTGTATTACTTTTTAATTGCTCGATTTTATAGAGGTAGTAAATTTTTTTTTTTTTACTTTTAATGTCGATTTCTTTACCAAAAAATATAGTTTAGATGTGTATTAAGTGAACTTTTTACGAGAAACAAAATGTGAAATTTGGAGCCGCTGGAACTAGTGTTAACCGTTAAAGCCGGATTTTATTCCATGTTAATTAAGGTAACAGTTCATTTTGATCAATAAATCAACATGTAGTTGCAACACATTTTAGATAATATCTAGCAAAAGAAAAAAATAAATAAAACTGTACACCTCAGGAAAGCATTTAAAACTTAAAAGAAAAACCTATAACTTATTAAAGACTCAAAAAAAAAAAATACTTTAGGGGAAGTTATAGAAAGATATCGGACATTTGCTATCATATAACGACAGAATGAACGATTTAAAAAATACTTTTTAACGTAGCGTTTCTTGAACTTATTTATTTATTTCTCTTTGGTAAAGACGAAACCTCTAAAACCTTTAAAACGTTAAAATTTTGCTCTAAGGAACACAAGTAACTTTTCTTGATTCATTTATTTATAACAGCATTTTTAGACACTGAACCTGAAAATTCGCATGGATTTCTTAGGGAAAAAATAAATTGTTTGGACAAATAAATTTTTAAAACATTTTGTACATGACATTTTTATAAAGTTTAGCTTAAGCAATTGCTGTGTGTATGTTTTTGAATCAATCATTAAAGACAAAGCTTTTAGAAAATTCTGCACAATTTTTTTTCAAATTTTCTTAAATTCGGAAAGAAAACGATAAAATGCTAAGTAAGGCGATACCGCTTTCAATGGAAACTTTATAAAACTTTGAGTTAACAATAATACACCCTATTAAAATAAATAATCATTGTTTCACGTCTGATATACGATTTAAAAATAAAAAAATATATTACAATTCATAAGACATACCAGTAAAAGTTACATAAAGACATTTAATATAATTAAAAAGCAAAAGTTTTGAGCTATATTTTAGCCCCTCATCAGTGCAAAAAATAACATTCAACATGGTTTCATGATTTCTACATTCAACATGGTTTCTGCAAGAGATTCTTATACTCGGGACTTGGCTGGGGACCTATGAACCTGTCTTCCGCAAAAGAGTCGGAATAAGAGAAGAATAAAGGGCTGCGGACGGAAAGAGACCACTGGATGTTATTTATTGCACTGATGAGGGGCTAAGATTTAGCTCGAAACGTTTGCTTTTTAATTGTATTAAATGTATTTATGTAATTTTTACTTGTATCGCTGATGCATTATAATATATTTTTTATTTTTATACATCCTATTGTTTAAGAAACTTTTATTAATCTTTAGATGCATTTATAATAAACTGAGATGGCTTTTTTATATTTTATAAAAGAGAAATTAACCCTTTGATTTGGGCGCAACACTGTAGACTACATTCAGGCCCATCACATTTTATAAAAATCTGTAGCTGTGATAAATCTCTCTTGAAAATATCATTGTATAAGTATATGGCAGGTATACTTTTTTTAAAAGTAGTACGAATAGGGAAAAATAAGTAGTTAACCGAGACGTATACGTCTTATGAGTAGGCAATCGTTTAGTTGAAGCAACCTTCTTATAATAATCAGTTTCTAAAGTATTGGAAATTTATGAATTAAATCTGAAAAATTACGCAATGTAAATTTTTGATGTCGTTATCTTGACAGTATTTTGCAGTCAATGGAATTATACCTCAAAATCACTGTAGTTACTTAAGAAGATGTTATTTATATGATGATGAATTTTTGAAGCATTTTGAATAATTAATCTGAATAGATTTAACATTTTGTAAGGTCATATAATATAATTGTTCAAGAAAAATGCAGATTATCGTTAAAATTAAAAGATATATGCCAGGGATGGCGAACCTATGGCACGCGTGCCAAAAGTGGCACGCGAAATAATAATTTTGGCACGTTGTTACTTGTGACTCTAAATCAATATACATTGATATTACACAAAATACACAAACTCTAGAGGATCTAATCTTGACTAAATTTGATTTATTGGAAATTGAAATATGTTAATTGCGGCTTTTTAAAATACCGTAATATTACCACATTATTAATTTACCCATGATAAAATTATTTCAACTTAGAAATTAATTTCAGAGCTATTTAAAGAAACGGGTGTTTGAACTTTTGTTATTTTTCCATCTATGTCCGCAAGGTCATTAGTTTCTAAAATGAATAATACAAAAAAATCAAATAAAAAGCAGTTGTCATATAATTCCAGTTCAATGTGCATTCTGTCGAAACTAACTGGGTATAAACCTTATATTAATTATTTTCTTTCCAAGATGCAAACAACACAATCACAGATATTTTTTAATAATTTCTAGAATTTAATTTTTTTATGATTATTATAGTGCAATACCTCACCTGTATGTTACCCAATTATTATTATTTTTTTTTATCTTAATTTTATTATTTAAAGTTTTTTTCTTTTCATGATTTTTCAATCACCTAAATTTGTTGGCACGCCAATGTCGTGTAACATATTTTTGGAAACAAATTGGCACGCGGTTATAAAAAGGTTCGCGAACCCTGATATATGGTAAAAATGATAGCAGTTCCCTTAAATGCTTATAAAAACATTTCAATAAACATAAGTACTTATTTTGTACACACAATCGACGCATTCTCAAGATAAAAAATTATAAAAAAAACTATTTTCGCAAAAAATGAAAAAATAACTAGATAAACAGTTATCACAAAATCACAGGTACAATGAAGTATGCGCTTTAATAAAGATAGTTCTGTATTACTGGGAACTATTACTGTGAATGTCTCAGCTGAAAGCAAATTTCTTATTGTTCTATTCTAATCATTTCATCTAAATTTTCATGTTAGAATTAATCTAGCATCTGAATAGCAGTTTAGTGTTATAAATCTATAAATAATCAATGCCTTGACGGTACATACACACATTTAGTAACATATAAAAATATTAAAAAAAGGTATTAAGGCTTTGGTGATGCAATACATCCCAGAATTCTATATGTAAAAAAAAAAAAAAAATGAAATCACTACTTTTTAGTTTGGAATCTGAGTTTAAATGGCGCATGATGCTGGCTAAATACGTGTTTTGCAAGCCGGAGCGCTTATAATAATTTTTATTTGAAGTTTGTTTATATAAATGAAGGAAATGTGAAAAATTGTGCATTAATGTAAAACTTTGACTTTAATATTTTAACAATTTTCTGCTGCTAAGGAAATATTATGCCTCAAAAAGTGCATAAAAGCATGAGAATATGTTATCTCTATGATGATTTATTTTTTGTTTAATTGAATTTATTCGCATTCGAAATCTAGATTTTTAAGTAAGTTCATACTAGTCTATATTTGGCGATACATTGGTATATCATATACAAATTTATTTCGGGAAAAAAGTGGCTGGAGATTCCTGATTAAAAATATTTTTATTTCGTTCCTTAGAATAAATTTAAATTCTTTTGTTTTCTCACTTGTTTACAAGAAATTATGTTTTCAAATTTACATTAAAGGAAAACTTTCACGAAAGATAATTTAAACATCCGAAATTCATATGAGATATGAGTTGTTTTCAAAACTGTTGGATAATGACTATAACATGTAACAATACAAAACGAAGTTGTTCAAATTTTATAAAGATTTCTATTTAATGATATGTGACATTGACAAATCTGTACAAATGCTTCTTTAGATGAATTTATGAAATTTAAGAAAATTTATGAAGAAAAAATATAATGATAATTCTGACACATTTTCTAATTATTTTTTAAATTATAACTTGGATAAAATTCTAATTATTATTATGAAAATATTTTCATTTGTTTAAGCGTTAATATTGAGACTATTCAGTGGTAAAGTTATGTAATATTTTTTAAACTTTTTTAATCACTGATATTAGTAATTCGAATTTTA
The DNA here is from genome assembly GCA_963932465.1 of Maratus speciosus. Lineage (NCBI taxonomy): Eukaryota > Metazoa > Arthropoda > Arachnida > Araneae > Salticidae > Maratus > Maratus speciosus. Next base: position 549,886,153 of record OZ010791.1, read on the forward strand.
ATTTTTAACATTTATTTTTTTTAATCTGGTATATCAAGTTTTGAACTGAAATGTTTTGATTATTTACATAATTACCAATTGCATTTGGTTTTATTGATTTGTGACGTTAAGTAAATTTTATCATCTGTTCATCCATTGAGATTGAAGAACAACAAACAAGTGGGTAAGTGTGATCATAGATCGCACAAAGGGTTTCGTTTAATATTCCTTTCAAAATGTCTAGTACATTTATCGCCATGGAACATCTACAAAATTTTGGCAAACCCTTCCTAAACTATCGTAAAAACGCTTCAAACAGATTCGACTTGTTATATTTCCTAATTTTGTGCGTGCCACCCCCCCCCCCCCGCCCCCCGAAATGCTACGATATATCACATGACGGGTATCTGCCAAATTTTGAAAAGTGCCACCTTTGGTGGGGTGAAGCGGGGTAATGGTCAGCATGATTTTTGACGCGGCCTGATATTTAAAATTTGTGTTATGTTTTATAACATATATTAAAGTTTCAAACAGATCGTCCAGCTATATTTCCTAATTTTGCTAGCGCCCCTCTCTCACCCCCCTCGAAATGCGACACGCCATTCTTCTTTAAACTTCATTATCATATGTTATAAAGTATCTTAAAGTTTAAAACAGATCGCTTTGTTAGATTTCCTACTTTAAATGAATTCGCGTTCTGTTAATTCCACATTCCACCACCAGGGAGCGCACTGTATTCTTAACAAAAGCGTATCTGAAAGAAACTCCTTTATACAACTTATTAGTAGATATGTTACTCGAGGGGGTGGCGGTCTTCAGCAAGAATTTAAGATAATTGTTGAAATTTCTATTCGGAAATAGTGGTAAATTAACTTTCGACATATTTATATTTAATAAGTAGCATGCATCTGAGGACTCCGTCAAAAAAACGCACCTGAAACAGTATGAAACAAAAAAGAAATATTTTGCTCTCTCCCTCTTCCCACCAGTCCGAAATTTCACGCGCCATTTTCTTATGTGTTATGCGCTTTTTCTTATGTGTTATAAGCTATGTTAAAGTTCCAAACAGATCGCCTTGTTAGATTTCCTACTTTAAATGAAATCGCGGTCTGTTAGTTCCACATCCCACCATAAGGGAGCGCACTCTAGTCTTAAGAAAACTGTATCTGACCGTAACTCCATTAAACAACCTATCAGGAGATATGCTAGTCGAGGGATTGGCGGTCTTATCCAAGAATTCATTATATTTGCTGAAATTACTATTCGAAAATAGTGGTATCAATACTTCTGACATTTTTACCTGGCGTAAGTAACATTTATGCTGTATTTTTAAAAATCGGACACCGTTCAGAAGTATACTGCAATGAAACATCACGTTACTTCCTTCTAAAATAAGTATATAATAGAAATCAATCAGTGAAATTAGTGCCCCCTCCCCTGCCCGAAATTTCACACGCCATTTTATAAACTTTTTCTTATGTGTTATAAGCTATCTTAAAGTTTCAAACAGATCGCCTTGCTATATTTCCTAATTTTAACAAAATCGCGTTATGTTAGTTCCACATTCCACCACCAGGGAGCGCACTCTATTCTTAACAAAACTGTATCAGAAGGAAACTCCGTTAAACAACCTATAAGTAGATGTGTTACTCGAGGTGGTGGCGGTCTTAATAAGAAATTAGGATATTTGTTGAAATTACTATTCGGAAATAGTGGTAACTAAACTTTAGGCAATTTTATATTAAATAAGTAGCATATATCTCAGGACTCCCTCAAAAAAGGCACTTAAAGAGGTCAGAAACGCTAATTTTTTAAATAGAAATGTAGCGCCCCCTCCCTCCCCGGAATTTCACGTGTCATTCTTTTTTACACTTTATCTTATGTGTTATAAAATATCTTAAAGTTTCAAACAAATCGACTTGTTGGATTTCCTAATTTTAACAAAATCGCGTTACGTTAGTTCCACATTCCACCACCAGGGAATGCACTCTATTCTTAACAAAAGCATATCTGAACGAAACTCCATTACGCAATCTTTCCGTAGATACATGGGTCGGGATGGTGGCGGTCTTAAATAAGAATTTAAAGCATTTGCTGCGGTAACAAACGCTAAGATTTTAAAAAAATAATTCTAGCTCCCCACCCCCCCTCCTCGAAATATCACACTCCATTCTTTTTTACACTTTTTCTTATGTGTTATAATCTATCTTAAAGTGTCAAACAGATCGAGTGGCGGTATTAACCAATAATTCAAGTTATTTCCTGAAATTACTATTCGAAAATAGTGGTATGAATACTTGTAAACTTCCTGATGATGAATGAGTTATATTTATCTCATAGCGCTGTTCAAGAACCCCACGCAAATTATTAGATTTCCTAATTTAAGTTAATTCGTGGTTAAAAAAGCAAGTGTCTCCATTTTAATCGACGCATTTTATAGCAATAAACCGATTAATTAAATAATAATTAATATTTCAGATTGTAATTAAGATAGGACTTAGATATGGGTATCAATGAAATCAGCAAAAAATTTGACATCGGGATGCCAAAAAATTTAATCAAAAAAATTAATATTTAAAAAGTTAAAATTTCGTATTAAAATATGCTATTATGGAAAACCGCAGCGACGTCATGTCTACCTACTTTCACGCGAATTGAAATCTCTTTTCCTTGTCTTTAAATTAAAGAAATAAAATTTTTATCAATCGATTTTTAGTGGATATTTTAACTTATACACATCGCAAAAATGTGAACTTTATACCAAATGAAAGTAGATTTTTTTTCTGCGTCTGTCTATTCCATTTACAAATTTCTCGGACCAATATTTTCTGATATGCGATTTCACTTTAAAATGTCCACTTCATTTTTCGGTTTAATTTCCTCCGTGGTAACCGTGCATCGACTGATTTTACTGGCAACCGTTAGGAGAAACACGGATGATTTGGAGAAGGTCCGTCTGAACCTGCGTTAAAAAGGTGGATTGGTTAATTTTAGAAGTTAATTAGCCCGTAATTCGGTTAATTACCATTTTTTTCAAAATTTTATGATTTGTTGTTTGATGTGAGGTGTTCAGCTATAAGTACAAATTCCAAGTCCCTAACATGTATAGTTTCTGAGAACGGGCTCTGTGATGGACAGACAGACAGACGGACAGTCAGACAGACAAAGGAAGGAGACGAATAGGGTTTCGTCAGATGAACGAAACCCTAAAAATGATTTCATGGTGTAAAAATAATGTTACTTTTACATTCATTTGTCATCCTTGTATTTTAGTATGTATATGAAAATTGGGCGTCATGTTTTATTTTTATTTATTTATTTATTTATTTATTTTGCTAGTTTAACATGATATTAAAATTAACATTTTTGCCTTTTCGTCCTACTGATAACGAAAGAAGCGTGGTATGTGCAAATTTTAGTAGAACAAGTTCATTTGTAAACGTTCATCTGACTCTACGCCTACCAGTATGGTAAAATAGACACAGCAGGTACATTCAAAATACTTTTCAAATTAGAAATTTATTTTATGTAAACTAAATATCAGTGTTGAAAGATAGCTGAAAGTCAATTTCCCCAAAATTTCTGAAAAATTCCACAAATCCGTGCTTTTTTCCAAAAAAAACTCCCCAGCGCAATTTCTTTTCAAAAAAGTGTAAACTGTAATGTTATAAACGAAGAGCACTACCACGAGAATAATGATTGATATATCTGATTTTTGTATTTTATTTCGCGTTTTCCAAATCAAAATCGAACTCGACACAGATCCATTGCTGTTAGATGACTGAAAGTAAACTTTACGTAAAATAGCGAAAGAAATTCCCCAAGTTTTTCCCCAAAAATGTTGATAGCCCCCAAACATTTCCCCAAGAACTATTTGTCCCCAAAAAATTCTCCAGGAGGTTCCAAATTCGGACGAAATTCCCATTCTGGAAACCCTGCTAAATGTAGATACCAGAAAATTATAAGTCAAATATTTCAAATGAAAATGAAATTTCGAAGTAATTGCTTAAAAGGCGCAAAGGCCAACATAGTGAAAAAGATTCCAAGCCGGAACTCGAACCTGGGCCATCAGTATAGCGCACTGACATTCTACCGACTAAACCACTTGGAACGATACACAGCTCGGAAAATTTCTCACTATTATATGTTGGCAAGGCTACAAACGCAGCACAAGATGGATGCTGCATAATGCATAACAGTCTTTAAGTTTCGAAAAAAAATTAGCTAAATTTATTAAGGATTTTTTTTTCACTCCTGCCCGAATTAAATGTTTTTTCCCCCCTAATAAAACAGAAATAAAAATTAAATTTATTGTATGCACTTTAAAGGAATATTATTTTTTGGATACTACCATTGATACATTGATATAATGTAACATATAAAAACAATTTAATTAATAATGTGTAAAGATTTATTGAATTAAAAAAAACACTTTCAGATGATTAAAAAATTCTCTTAAGAAAAGGTGATTAAAAAAGGTGTTAGATTTAAAGTACAGATTAAAAAATATATTTTTCGCTGATTAATATTTTTCAAAGCTGTGCTTTAAAGCTAACACCTTAAAAAAATGATTTAAATATTCGATGAATACTTTTCACAAAATATATATCCGATCATAAGAAAACAACTGACTTAAAAATAATTCTTGACTAACAAAATCTAGGGATATATTCTTTACACAGAAAAGAGTAGAAGAAAGAGAAATCAATCTGAAAAAGGATTTGCAGATACTGTTTTCGAAGATGTATAGTTGTTTGCATAAATTAATTGAACATAAAAAATATGGATAATAAATTCAATAGATTTACTATCACATTTCTTCTATAAATGGACTATGGATAATGCAATGTATAGTTTACCGAGTGTTTCTAATATCCTCAGCGAAAAAGAAAATGTTGTAAAAAATGTAAGAGATAGTTGAGTTCCTTTAATATTTGGCATGTGGAATGATTATGTGTGAGGTGAATAATTTGTTGTCCATAATCTATTATACGCTCAATTGTGTTAATGAAATTTCAATTTTAATAATTAACTTTACTGCTAAACCAAGTTATTTTGTTGAGTTAGCCATTTATTTAGATTAAGTATAATTCAGTAAGAATAGATTAGTCGATGTAATTAATAATATTTCAGTTTTGTCTTTATTTTTAGGTGCGTTCGTAATTATATAAATACGTAGCAACTATAGTCGTCGTTCAGTCCGCCCGTCTGTCTGTCTGTCCGCATATAACAGAGCAAAAACTACCCAACCGAATGGTCTGAAATTTTTAATGTATTATTGTTGCAAAATTTTGTCGAGCAATTTCAAATTTTATGAAAATCGGATGCATAGTTTAATTACAGGGACAGTCAAAAGTTTTTCTTTACATTACGGCCAATGGGAAAAATTATTGCAAATGCATTTTAATGATGTTACAGCCTTCCGAATGGTCTGAAACTTTAAATATATAATTGTTTCAAAATTTTGTCGAGCCATTTGAAATTTTGGGAAAATCGGATGTATAGTTTAATAACAGTGACAGTCAAAAGTTTTCCGTTACATTACGGCCAATGGGGAAAAAATATTACAAGTGCTTCTTAATGATGTTACAGACTATGCACTTATGAAGTTAAAAATATATATATATTCAGTACAATATGGGATACAAAAAATAATTATGAAACTAGTTTTAGTACGAACACACCTCATTTGCCACGTTTGACGAGCAATTTCCGACTTGTTTTTTTAACAATCAGATTTTTATTAAAATACAATCAAAAGTATAATATACGTACATCTTACAAGTATGAGAAAAACAATGTAGTACAGTATCATTTACAACATATAAAAAGCGTTTGTACACTCACAAATGCTTTCTATGTCGCACGTATTATTTTGATCGGAGCCCGAATTTCGAATGTGTGTTAAAAAAATGCTTTTGTGCATCAGATACGTTTGCCGTTAAAGTATAATTATAGTTCTTTGAGCTGGCGTTATTTAAAATTGAACGCACTTGTTTTCATGGTTCCGCTCATCTCACGAAACCCTATTCTTCTCACTCCTCTGTCTGTCTACCTGTCACAGAGAACGTTCTCAGAAACTGTAAATTAGAGACTTGGAAATTTCCCTACATATAGCTGAATACCTCCTATCACACGATAAATAATAGAATTTTGAAAAAGCCTTATATTAAATTTAATTAAATGAATTAATTTAATGACACCTGACCATTTTCCCGATTTACATTTTAAAATAGAAACTTAATTTCAGTCTTTTTCGAGCAGACAAGATACCTCCGTGGAAGCGCATTTGCCTGCTAATTAAAAGGTTGGCTGTTCGGTGATCGACATCGGAGTTGGACATTTTTTTTTTCGAAACATATATCACTGTCTAAGAGGTTCAAGTAAAAGCATAACACGAAATGCAATATTCCACCTTGATCCTATAATAAACTACATAATATGAATTATAAAAACTTCCCAGTTTACCTAAATTGTGACACATAATAATAATACTGATGTTATAAGTTTAAAAATATACATTTTATTTGAATTTCAGAGTACTTTTGGTCTGCAATTGCGCAAGCATCGTCAGAGAACATTTTCATTCCCCGACGATACTTTTATTCCCTTGAAAATATTCCCTGCCAATGGCTGCGGAATTGCAGACCGGAAGTAATTGGAAATTTAAATAAAATGTATATTTTTAAACTTTTAACATATGTATTATTATGATTATCTGTCACAATTCAAGTAAATCGTGAACTTTTTAAAGTTCATATTATCTAGTTAAAAATAGAATCAATTTTATGTTGTTGTTTTTTTCCCCTTACCATTATTTCTTGCCAAAAGTTATTGTAATATATTTTATGAATTATTTTTTATTTAGAAAATTTCTTTTTGAGAAATTAAAAATTGTAAATTGACTACATTTCATTGTCCTATGTATTTTAGTAAAATTTCGTATTTTTTGCCATTTTAAGATTTTCGTTTTTTTTTTAAAATTAAAATTAAATCATGTGATTAAATTTGATTTTCTATGTACAAACATATGCTTTTACAAATGTCTGAAAAGAAATTCCTGAATATTATAAATTTGATTAAAATACATCTCCCAACTGTAATAACTTAAAAATTTAATTTAATGGTGTTGAAATTTGTGTTGTTATTGAAGAAGATTAAGTGTTTACTAATTATAAAATAATGATTTGGGTTCATTAATTAAAGATAAAATGTTTTGAAAGGAATATTAAACGAAATCCTGTGTGCGATCTTCAATCACATTTACTCACCTGTTGTGTTTTACGACCTTTGTCTTTTAATAATTTTGGAAACAAAAGATATTGTTGGAAATTGAGTGACGCTTGATTTTTTTCTTAGACGAATAACAGTTTATAATAACAAAAATAATATAGAAATTTTCATTTACATTTTATCTCGACAAGTCGTAATGTATTAAAACTTAAATATTACAAAAATCATAAAATCAGTCTTTTAAAAAATCCAGAGACATTTAAATATTGCATATAAGTACCTTTGTGCTCGCGGTGTGCTGAACAATTAGTATATCCTACCTTTGTTAGGAATTGTAATGATGCAACAAAAGGTAATTGTGTAAATTATAATCCGTCAAGTAGATTTCGATGTCTGTTACGGAAACTCATATATTAACTCCATTATATCTGAATTCATTCAGACATCAGCAGTTGTTTTAGTATATTTCATGCCTTTTTCACAAAAGTATTTAATACGAAAAATAGCAGAAATTAAAAATGACTAGATTCTTTGTTAGCATTGAAATAAATAACATACATTTTAACCTTATCTGTTACTTCCTATACTACTCAAGCTTTATATATGACATGTTTCCGCTAATTTAAAAGCCATGAAGTATGACAGGTTAAATTTTTCTGTTAACTCAGAATATTTCCTTCATTTACTAAGGCATCTTGATAAGAATCTTATATATATGATAAAAATAGGTGAAATATATATTCACAATTTATTTAGAATTAACACCGTACAATACAATTTTTTTCGTTAGATTTTATGGCGAGTTGTGACTAAGCTATCTGGCTTGTAAAATATAAGCATGGCCGTATAAAACATAAGCTGTAGGAAAAAAATGGAAAAAATAGCGTTTTCATGTCACATTGTAAATTGTTAAGAGAAAATGTTCGTAATTAAGTAAATAAACAAAATTATAATCCAACAAAAGTCTGCTAAAACGCACCAGTTTAATGCACATTGTATTTTTTTTCTTTTTTAGGGTTTCGTTCATCTGACGAAACCCTATTCGTCTCGCTCCTCTGTCTGTCTGTCCGTCCGCCTGTCTGTCCGTCACAGAGCCCGTTCTCAGAAACTATACATGTTGGAGACTTGAAATTTTGCATACTTATAGCTAAACACCACACATCATACGACAAATCATAAAATTTTGAAAAAGTCGTACATTTAACCCTTTGGGCTCCCAAATGTGTATTTTAAGCAATTCTTTCTAAGTGAGCCCCTAATTAGGTTGAAGGAGTGAAATTTTGCGTACTAATAGCTGGACACCTCAGACCAAACGACAAATCATAAAATTTTGAAAAAGTCGCACATTTAACCCTTTGGGCTCCCACAAGTGTATTTTAAACAATTTTTCTAAGTGAGCCCTAATTAGGTTGGAGGCGTGAAATTTTGCATACTTATAGCTGAACACCTCACATCAAACGAAAAATCATAAAATTTTGAAAAAGTCGTACATTTAACCCTTTGGGCTCCCCCATGTGTATTTTAAACAATTCTTTCAAAGTGAGTCCCTAATTAGGTTGGAGGCGTGAAATTTTGCGTACTTATAGCTGAACACCTCACATGAAACGACAAATCATAAAATTTCGAAAAAGTCGTACATTTAACCCTTAGGGCTCCCACATGTGTATTTTAAACAATTCTTTCTAAGTGAGTCCCTAATTAGGTTGGAGGAGTGGAATTTTGCATACTTATAGCTGAACACCTCACATCAAACGACAAATCATAAAATTTTGAAAAAGTCGTACATTTAACCCTTTGGGCTCCCACATGTGTATTTTAAACAATTATTTCTAAGTGAGCCCTAATTAGGTTAGAGGCGTGAAATTTTGCATACTTATAGCTGAACACCCCACATCAAACGACAAATCATGAAATTTTGAAAAAGTCGTACATTTAACCCTTTGGGCTCCCCCATGTGTATTTTAAACAATTCTTTCAAAGTGAGTCCCTAATTAGGTTGGAGGCGTGAAATTTTGCGTACTTATAGCTGAACACCTCACATGAAACGACAAATCATAAAATTTTGAAAAAGTCGTACATTTAATCCTTTGGGCTCCCACATGTGTATTTTAAACAATTATTTCTAAGTGAACCCCTAATTAGGTTGGAGGCGTGAAATTTTGTATACTTATAGCTGAGCACCTCACATCAAACGACAAATCATAAAATTTTGAAAAAGTCGTACATTTAACCTTTTGGGCTCCCACATGTGTATTTTAAACAATTCTTTCTAAGTGAGACCATATTTAGGTTGGAGGTGTGAAATTTTGCATACTTATAGCAGAACACCATCATGCGACAAATCATAAAATTTAGAAAAGTCTTACATTTAACCCTTTGGGCTCCCACATGCGTATTTTAAGCAATTCTTTCTAACTGAGCCCCTTATTAAATTGGAGATTTGAAATTTTGCATACTTATAGCAGAACACCTGAGGCCAGGCGACAAATCATAAAATCTTCAAAAAGTCTTACGTTTAACCCTTTGAGCTACCACTTATGTATTTCATGGAATTCTTTCTAAGAGAGCCCTTAATTAAGTTGGAGACATGCATTTTTGCATACGACCTCAGACTTCTCGACTGAATACCTCAGACTACACGACAAATCATAAAATTGTCAAAAAAGTCTTATATTGCTTACTCCTCCGGGCTCTAACTTGTGTATTTTAAGCAATTTTTCTAACCCCCGCCCTTTTCACCCGGGGAGCACTTTTCCAACTTTTGCCGACACCCCTTTGACCATTGTTTCATATTATGCACCATAGTCTTACATATTTTAGTTCCACTTTTTACCAATAGGGGGCGCCTACTTATCTCGGGTGCTATGCGCCCAATCCACTCGACTAATATATCTACAGATAGCATGTAAAACGGAGTTTCGTTCGGATAGATGTTTGTTTAGAATAGAGTGCGCCCCTGGTTGCGAAATGTGGAACTAACAGAGTTTTCAAAAGGATAAAGTGTTTTGAAAGGAATATTAAACGAAACCTGTGTGCGATCTGTGATCACACTTACCCACTTGTTTTTTTTTTTTTTTTCTTGATTCAGAACACTGGAATCTTTTAACATTATTTCCATGCATTGGTCAAAAGACACATTTTAAATGATTTGTATTAATGGTTATTTTATTTGTATTCTTAGTTTAACACTATCATAAATATTTTTTAATACATTAAATAAAATATTTGTATACTTATTAGCTTTACAAATTACAATATATATATATATAAATAAAATATATAATAGACGTCATTTACACTCGTAGAATTAGTTTTTATTTTCGTCAAATTAGAAGGTTAACTTTTTTTAAGCTTTCTCATTTCTAGCCTCAAATTCGGAGATAATATTTCTTAATCCCATAATTAAAAACAATTGGACGAGCGAGGATGTGTGTGTTTTCATATTGTCAACACAAAAAATTTCCTATACATACACACACAAACACACATATATATATATATATATATATATATATATATATAATAGAGGGCTCTGCCCCCTACGAGCTATGCTCGTCAACCACCGTTCAGACACCGCAGACTCTAACAGCTAGCTAATTTGATGGGGCTTTAAAAAGATTCCGTAAGATTGAATTATAATTTGAATCTGACAATTATAATCTGACATAATTTTCACCAAACTTTTCTTTCTCTTTTAAATATTCACGTAAAAATACTTTTGATAGAAATGAAATATGATCATCTTAAAATATCAAATAAATGTCTCGCGCAATTTTTAAATTTAAACTGTTTTGCAATATTATTTTTTGTTCATTTTACGTAATAAGCGTAATGGGACGTAAATGTGACGTAAATTCTCCTATTTGAGACTTCTAACGCATGCTAATGAATTTATTATTTTACAATATTATTTCTCTTTTAAAATTCACGTGTAAATATAGTTTTTTTGACGTAATTTTCAATGAGTTCCTGCTTTTTATATTTTCTGTTTATAATAGTCACGTGTAAAATAAATTTTTAATTTGAAACAAACATTTGTGAATTCCATATCTCTTATTTTGAAATCGAGGAACTTATACTCCTCACTCGCGCTTGCTTGTCGCAAAATACTTTTCAATGGTAATTTCTTCCGTATGATTGACGGTTTGGCTATGGGTAATCCTCTTAGTCCAATTTTATGCGATATTTATATGCACTATTTTGAGGTCAAGCTTTTTGAAATCTTAAAATTTCCGTTCTATGTTCGTTATGTTGATGATGTTTATGTCCTGATTGAAATGAATTCCGATATTAATCATATTCTCTCTATTATGAATTCCATTGATCCCTGCATTCAATTTACCTCTGAAATTGAGACCAATAACTGTCTTTCTTTCCTGGATGTCCTTGTTATTCGTTGTGAAAATGGCTTTCAGATAACCGTCTTTCGTAAACCTTTTGCTGTCAGTCTCCCACCTCACAGGTATTCTTCTCATCCCCCAAAGCTATTGCTGTCGATCGTGGTTATTCCTCTAATATTATCGATTCTATTTATAAGAAATTGACGAAATCCGACCATTCTGAAAAGCATTCTAATTCCAACTCTAATACTTCAGCTGTATTACCATTTTTTCCTAAAATCAGTCAGCAAGTTGCTAAAATCCTAAGAAGGTTTGATTTTAAAGTTATTTTTTCTCCTATTAATAAAATCCCTTTTTCAAATCTCAAACACCCCGTTGATCGCCTAGATAATTGGGGTATTTACCAGATCTCTTGTCAGTGTGGTCTTACTTATATTGGTCAGACTAAACGTGCTCTTAGATTTCGTTTAAAAGAGCATGAAGGTTATGTTAAAAATCAGGAGCTCAAACGTTCTTTTATTGCTCAACATTCTTGGTCTTCTCAGCATAGGTTCGATTTTTCCTCAGCCATCATTATCCGAAAATGTTCTTCTAACCTTGATCTTGATTTTTGGGAAGCTTACCATATCATTAAAAATTCTCACTCTTTAGTCAATGACTTATCTAGTACTCCAGATTTTCCAAGCATTTGGAAAGCGTTAATTTAATTCCCCCCTTTTTTTGTTTCTTTTCTCCTTTTCTAAGGTAGATGTCGCTACTTGTCCACCCAGTCGTTTCCACTGCTTCTCTCTCATTGGTTGTTTCGGCGCCTTCGCCACCCGCATAGGGTATAAAAGCCAGCGCGTCTCTGTCTATGATTTTGCTCAGCCTTGCTTTTTCTAGCACGCTGTTCCTTTTGCACTGAAGAAGAATCTCGCTAGTAGATTCGAAACAGCTGTTTGCTGCTATTCATATATTATTTCTGCATTTTAAACGTTGGTTTTTCTGCCTTTTAATATTGTTGCACAAAGGCTTTATTTGCTATTTCTATATTATTGTTTTGCGCTGTTTTTACAGATGGCAACAGTTTAAATTAATACAATTTTCTAAAATATGTAAAAAAATATATCTCTCGAAATGCTGAAAATTTGAATTTAAAATAGAAATAAAATCTCAAAAAATGAGTCAAATTAAAAAACTAAATGCATTCTGCACATCTGGAAATTCTGACGCATAAAATGATATAAAAATGATTAAATTCCTATGTACAGTTTTTGCTCCTATAAAACTTTTTTAATGGAACGATTCTGTCTAACTTTGGCATTAAATATCTCCTAAAATAATTCTACGATTTGAAAACTGTCTGCATCAGCGTGTTTATCAAACATTTCTCTATAGTACTATCGATTTTCTTATTTTTGTATGCACAGTTTTTTTTTAATATTAACGAAGAAAGTCCATGCTTAAGCATTCAAATTGGATGTTGATCTGCCGGGAATATCTACGCAGATTTTCATTGGTCCATTTCCAAATCAAAACTTTTTTTTTATATATAGAAGGATATATATATATATATATATATATATAAATTTTAAAACTGCTATATTTTTCAAATACATTCAATATCGAACATAAAGTAATAGCATGTGTCGGTTCCGTTTCTGCTTCTTCTATATTTTTTTGTATTAATAGACAATGCTTTCTGAAATTTTTAAATATATGTTTATGCTAGAGAGAAAATGTGCTTCCTGTGCCTTTAACAAATCGAAGCAATTCATGTATTATATGTAGTATGACAAAAGTTCTTGTCACGCTTTTCGATTCAATTAAAAATCATGTAACTGCAGTACGACAGTGCAATTTTTTCAAAAATACTGCTCATATTCTAAAATTTTCTTTCAGCAGTTATAGAAACCAGGTCCGATATATGTCTACAGATGGTTCGTTGTGCTTATGAAGGCCAAATATCAGCACGAGGGATATAGGCCCTAGGGGGGGATTACTCTCAGTGGGGGTCTTTCTAAGGGAACCTAACCCGTATTAACGCTTGGTAAACCAAGGTTCGATAAAAACCACGAAAACTCCGAACCATTATGCCGACGGGCGCGATTGGGATAGAACCCAGCACCTCCGTCTTCCAGCTTCGAGAGCAGAACCTCTCGGCCACTGGTGGGGCGTCTACAGATGGAGCGACATCTGTAAAGCTTTCCAAAGTTGCATCAAAATAATACAACTTTGGAAATCTCTTGCAGCTAGAGATTTTTCACTGATCACGCAAATAGTTAAGATGGAAAAAAAATACAGCTTAAACTATGGCAGAGTTCGTTTGAATCACGTAGAAAAAAATAGAAATGAAAACTCGAATTAATTTCGGCTAAACTAGTTAAAGTATTTTTTAAAAGTACTTACATTATGGATAATGTTAAATGCATAATTAGTCAAAAAAACAATGATATGCTCATTACAAACAACGGAAAAACCGTGAGCATTCTAATAGACACGCACTTTTCGTTAATTAATCGATTAATCTTTTAATCATATTTTAATATTTTTTTCACTAGTTTTAATACATATTAAACAATATCATAAAAATTAATTCTCATTAATCAATATTTTGATTTATTAGAAATGTGATTTCTTGGTTTAATTTTTTCCTGTAACAACAAAAATACATATTTTATTATACATATTTTATATTCTACATATTTTATATTCTACATAACATATTATATTATACTTACGTGGATAATCTTCTTAGTTTCATAGTTTTAAATAATCAAAAAACAAAACAGAAGATATAAAAAACAGAAGACACATGTAAGCAGAAAAGACATTTTAAATTTAGCAATAAATGTCGTCATATGAAATCAAATGCTTACTTATAACAAGTTTTCCATGTATTTTTGAGTATCTTTGCAAGTGGAGCGACACTGCGGTAATTTATTGGGGGGTGATATATATATATATATATATATATCCAAAAACCAAACCAAAAATTCGAAACTACGGAACTGATCCAACAATAAATAAACTAAACCAAATGACAACAACAAAATAACTAAAAACAACTAACTTCAAAAACAACATACTTTAAAAACGGCAAACTTTAAAAACATTCAAACTAAAACCAGAAGAATTTGAATCCATGGAGACAGGCGGCATGCACTTGCGACATGCAACTGCGGGGTTAAAACCAGTTTTTATGTGCACAACGCTCCCCAAACAACCTGTCAAGACCAAAAAGAAAAAACTAACAAATCGAATGAGCTGCCTAGACCCATCGAAAACCAACAACTGAACATGAAACCCCAAACAATCGTGCACGCAAACCCTGAACAGTCAAAGCCACAGTTACTCCTCTCTTCGCATCCACATTACCTCTAAATCTCTGCGAAAAGTCTTACACTTTACGAAATTTCGTAGCAGACTCTTCAAAAATCTCTCAGGATAGGCATGGTGCAATGCCAGAATATACCATTTGTAAAGTTCTTCAATTTTTTCCCCAGTATCTGATGTCAATCTATCTATACGGTTTAACCCGTTAATAAAAATATTTCTATATATTGAGATATGCACATTTGATCCAAAATTGAAGATTTTTATAGTTTCAAAGTTAAAGCTTTTTCGTTTATCATATATATCTGTTTTTATCTCACCATTTTTTATCTCGATATTAATCTCTAAATAATTGACCATATTTTTACTTTTTGACTCCAATTTCAAATTTAAACCTTTAGGATAGCAATCAAATTTTTCTTTTTTCACATCATTGCATCTGACTATTAAAACGTCATCAATGTAACGAAAGCACTTCATATCCTCATTTATATCAATTTGTTCCTCATACATATATAAGTAGATATCGGCTAAAATCGAACTACAACATCCCCCCATTGGAATACCTCTAACTTGTTTGTAAACAATTTTCCCGTCATATAAGTAGTTCTCACTCACTACAAAGTTAAACAAATCAGTAAACCATTCCTGTCCGATAGTTGAGGAATTATATTTACTAAAAAACTCCATAATTTTTATTTTAAGATTGTCCAAATCTATACTATTATACAAATCTTCAAAATCATACGCTGTTAAACTTGAAATGTTTTTCATTAGATTTAAATGTTTAATTAACTCAAAGCTGTTTTTTATTATACAAGCCGGTTTATCTTTCAATACTTCATCAAAAATCACTTTTAATAATTTCAACAATTTTTTATTACAATTTTCCAAATATGAACCGAAACCACATGTAATAGCTCTAAAAGCAACCGGATCTTTATGAAACTTTGGAACCATTACCAAATATGGAAAACTAGTACTATTTTGCTTTATTTTAATTTTTTTATAATATGCTTTTACTCTATTAGTAATAACTTGTTTATTTGATTTGACAATTTCATTGTTTATTTCATTACCATAAGCCTCCCTGAGTAATTTAGCATATAATGTTTTACAAATAATTGCGTAATTTGTGTTAGCTTTATATTCTATATACGTAATTATAAATTTATTCTGCAATTCTGTTATAGATTCTTTCAAATCCTTATAATACTTTACCGAAACCCCCTCAGAATTGAATATATATATATATATATATATATTCAATTCGTATGATAACGTTACCAGTCAGTTTTATTGTGTTAAAATAATAGTTCATCTACGTATCCATCGTTTATATGGATGTTCTTTAGCTGCGGTTTATTCTGTTGATCTATCTACATGACAGACTAGATGTTCCTACCAATAAGGTTATCTGAGCGAAATATGCCGGCTGGTTGTCGGCCCAGTTAGCTTGTACGGAAAAGCATTTGCCTTGTAAGCCAAGGACCTGTGTTCGACTCCCTACCTGTGCATTTTTTCGCTCAGTTGGAAATATTCAATTATTTTTGTAATTATTAAATATAAATCTCACGGACTTTCAAGCATGCGAAGAATTTCTTCTCATACCGCACATCTGTACGCCAATTAGGTCATTTGTTATTGATATTTAAAATATGTTAAGGACATTTGGTTCACTATATAAAAATTGTTTATAAAGGTATTTGAAATATAAAATTGGAAGTATTGATGAAACAACTGATGATCAGCTTATCCTTATTTTTTTTCGGAAATATATTATGATTTTCTACTTAAAAAAACAGATAGTTCAAAATAACCTCAAAATAAACTTTTAAGAGCTTTTTTTTTTTTTTTTTTTTTTTTTTTTTTTTTTCTTTCGTATAACAAAATTTACAATCTTTCGAATTTTCTTGAAAATGGATATGTCTAGTAATGAGCTCGGGCTCTTTTTTTTTTAAATTACATTTCAATATATATATATTTTTTTTTTTTTACTGTTAGTAATCAATCTTATTTTTACATGTGTCCATGCGCCGATTTTCAGTTTATTTATATTTATATTGGTGAATCGCTTCCACGCACATTACAATATGCTTTTTTGCGTGTAACAAAATTGACAATCTTTCTAAATTTCTTGAAAAATGTTGTATAAATACTGAAAGTATTGTCTAAGTGTCGAATGATAACTTAGTTTTAACCGAAATTTAGCATTTTAAAAATACACATAAACTATAAAAAAGCGAAGACTGTTCTCGCAAAAATAACGTCAAATACATTTTATGGTATGATAAAATAATATTTAGTTATTATTCTTAAAATTTTCAAGAGGATAAACGAGTTAAAATAAAAATAATATATTCTCAGCTATTTTCAGCTGAGTAGAAGGATATGTAATGGCCTAGTGATGAGCTCGGGCACTTTTTTGGATCCCATGACCCTTCGAACCCAACGATTCGAAGTTTGAATCTACCCAACACCAATACCGTAATTGCGTAGAAAAAAAAAATATTATTGTTTTAATATCAATTTCCTCGTCTAAAATTTTTTCTTGGATTGAAATTTGTATTAATCCGAAATACTGTAATAATCCATCCACATTACAAGCAAACAATTCTCAAAAACTAATGCACGGATTTTCATCAAACTTCAGATTCTGTTAAACGTTGATGCACCGAATTTCATATGTTTAGAATTCTAATGATGGGCATAGATCGCCATTTATTTTTAGCACTGCGATAGCGATTTTTGAAGCAATAATATGTATGGGATAAAAGAAAGTTTTCGGAATGGCACATCCGACTAGTTTTATTAGTATTAAAATAAAATATTGCATTACAAAAGAAAAAGTTAAATGAAATAGTGATGTTTTACCTTTGCTTATTTAAACAGGTAAAAATATCTATGAAAAATTGAGCTTTTAACATTAGCGAGATCATTTTTCTGGTAAGACAGGAACACGTACGAAGCATGATTATTTAAAAAATAATAACTATCTTATCATTGATTCTAACTTGTTTAAGTCATTAAAAAGATTAATAGCATCTAGCTATCTTCATGCTTAGATAATCCTTTTTGTTTTCAAAATGAATATATCATCCCATAAAATTTATTGTTCTTTAATGTTAAAAATGAATCCATGATATAAGCCAAATGGATTTTTTTTTTTATTTTACTGAGATAGTTTATGATTCTATTTTCTTTTTTTTTTTAGTTTGATAAATTAAATTTGACTTAAAAAGCTATTAAGAGAATTTACAATATATATATGAACAAAAAAAAAAAAAAAAAAAAAAGCCATTATAAAAAAAATACGCTTTTACTTAATTCTAAACTTTTTGTATATTCCTTTTTTATAACAATTTATGTGTTTCTGAAAAAAACATATATCATGTTTGTAAAAGTATCATAAAAACACTTAGAAAGCATGCAAGTTGTCTTTATTTTATTAGTAAAATGTTAATAAGTGTGAAATAATATTTAAACATAAAATATTAAAGATAAAAAATAGGAAACGTTACTAACGAACTTTCTAGCAGCAATTGAAAGTTATATTGCTTATAATAGTTTATCTTAAAAATCATTCAGGAATGATGGTTAACTAATTTTAATGTTTTTAGTTTTTGTTACTTCTTACGTTGTGATAAAAGCTTACTCATATGCAAAGTGACGGAAAATGAAAAGTTTGAAAAAAAATTATAATAGATGATTCCGTGTATGGGAGAGATAAATCACAAGTAGTGAAGGAGATCTTCATAATCACCAATTACTGATACATGCATTATTTTAGTGGATAAGATTTTCAGTTTGTTGATTGAACACAAAAATCTGCAGCTACGCTGTCAAAGGAAGGAGAAAAATCAGTGTACTTTGAAACCTCTATCATATTTTAGCAATGTCATCCCATGGTGAACGTAATGTCGTCTTTAGTGCATTGCCTATGAAATTATTTTTGAAACAATGGCAACAATATTGTTCAAGCAACACGCTTAAGACATACGCTACTAATTTAATACGTTGAATCGCACAAATTACACCATCATGACATCAAACCAATGAATTTGTGAACCAATGAGGGGCCAATGAATTTGTATATTTTTTGAAAAACTAAAAAAATATATATATTCTAATAGCAAGTTGCTTAATCTCATTTGGCATTGTGTAACAGTCGTATAATCAACTCCTGTTTCAAGAAACTGAAAATTAAACATAAAAAAAAACGAAAATTGTCCCGTATACAAGGAAGATTAATTTTTAACTCTGTCTAACATCACCTCTCCAAAACAAAAATTATTAGAATACACTTTAACAAATGTTCACGAAAAAAATGCTAAAATAATCATGTTTTAAAAATAGTGGCGCAAATATAATGTAAAAATAGCCGCCACTAGCCTGCACAGACCAAACATTATCCAGTAGCCCTGCATTTAGAAAATTGAGATTCTAAAAATCGTATATGTGAATTAAAAAATTATACATTCCAGATAACGAGTAAACATTTAAGTATAAAATTATTGATGTACAATTTGATTAGAAAATCTGATACAAATTGGATTTATTGTACCTTGTGCACGCGTTATATCAACAATATGATTTAGAGGATTCGGATGTCTAGTAATACATTAGTCGTATTGTAATTAAAAGGAAAATTTTGCTTTTGAGTTTATGCAAATTAAAATTTGTAGTGTGAGAAATTGATGTTTCGAAACTGGAAATATTCATAACTGTCAGCCTTCCATTTTTATTCATATGAATAACATATATGTTACAGTAAGATTTATTTAAAAAACTTATTTAATAATGTGGCTTGATGCCGCATGGTACCTTTTTTATTTCATTTCTGAAGAAAATTTGCAGGCATAAAATGTGCCTGGCTGAATTATTTGCCTTAAGCGTATATATCTACACACTTTTCTAGAAAATCAAATTTTTCGATAAACAAATATACAAAAGTGCAACACTTTCTGTACATATTATTAAAAAAATGCACAATACAATTCTTATAATTTCGCCTGTTATCTCCAAAATTATGAGAAATTCTCCTTAAATCACTATTAAAAGGCTATTGCTGCTCTCGCTAAAAAACATTATCTTAGGACGTATTCTAAATCTTTTCATTTTTTTAAATATCGAATACGTGCACTTCAGAAATTTTCTTTTTATTAGGCAATTCCGAAATCATGGGAGAAATTCAGAGTAATAATATTTGCTTATATTGATGACAGTCGTTTCGTGTTTTTTTTTTTTTTTTTTTCAACTCTTTATACGAGGGAAAGAAAGTAAGTAGGTCACAAAAATCAATAAAAAGGGGAAACCGAGATACATACTTAAAAGGCATGTTTATTTCTCTATAAAATCGTCATTTACATGATACGTTTGCTTCCTCTCTTTACGTTTTGTAATACCTGCTGCATAAAAGTCTTTGGGCAGCACTCTCAGCCAACTGTGTATGCCACATTCACTGTGTTTTCTGTCGCAATCTCAACAGGACGACCACTTTGCTCTTCGTCAACAACTTTTGAACGGCCCTCCTCATCTTGTACAATTGTTGTCTCATAAATTCGAAATTAACAACATTCAGTTGGATTGTGCTGCCACTTGTTGGAATATTTCGGAACAATTTACTACTAATTAAAAAGCAGAAAAACCAACATTTCAAAATGCGCAAATAATACAAGAAAAACAGCAAACAGCTGTTTTGAATCTACTAGCGAGATTCTTCTTCAGTGTAAGATAGGGAAAAGGAATAGCGTGCTAGAAAAAGCAAGGCTGATAATACTACTAATTTCTGACCATATATATCAGTTTGTGTCCTACTTACTGACTTTCCTTAGTATATTATAAAGATATAGTTAAAGTTAAATGATTAATAAATTAATTAAAGCTGTAAAAAACAAGATGTAAAACTACAAAAATAAGCTTGTACAACCACAGAAATATGTGTGCTTATTAAAATTTTATGGGTAACTCTGGATAAATACATGCATTTTTTGATGCAGTTAAATAAAAAATTCATGCATCCCAGTTTCCCAAAATTTCTGACTGCACTTACAGATATATATATATATACAGGGTGTTTCACTACCAGACCGACAAACTTTGATGGGATATAGTAGACATGAAGACAAACATTATTAAATAGGAAACCATATGGCGCAAACGTCTTCTGTAGGAGCTATGGGCCATTAAAGTTTAAGATCCAAAACTTCAAATGATGATAAAAAAAAAAAAAAAAAAAAAAAAAAAAAAAACGGAAAAAAGGGTTGATTCGTTTGTGGTTTTCGCTAAAATCATTCTTTATATCATGGTTTTCTTTTTTAAAAAATGTAAAGGTTACGTTCAAAAATTGTCGATAGAGGGCACTTTAGACTTTAGAGTAACGAACAACTACTTTTTACCGTTATATTTTGTATGGGGTTAAAATTATTCTAAAGTTTAAACTTTAACTTAAATTTTAAGCCCAAAATCGAAAACATCGAGATCGGGTAACTAGCGAAAATTGAACTGTGAATAGAGGGGTGGAATTTTAAACGCTCATAAACATTGAAGAAACTAATCGATTTTGTTGCGGTTTGCGCGTAGGTCATTCCCTTGGTAATTATTTTATTCAAAATGACGTACAGCTTTGATGTCCTCAATTTTTGATTAAGGGCGCTTCAAACACATCTCCGACATTTCAATGACATTACTTCTTGGTGTTTTATAACCAGACTAACATACTTCCAGGAAGTGTTAGGGATGCAAAGACGACTCGGAATCACATAGGAATGTAACGTTGTAAATGCCTTTTTTGCAAGTTATGGTTAAAAGAAGTAGAGAAAAAAGCAACAGAAAGAAGCAGAGAAACAGCAACACGTTAATGTGACAGAAAACAGTTTATTTAAAGGTTTTACTACAAAAGGTGTTCGAAATTACGATCAGAAATAGTCCGGCAAGCTTGACAGCGACGGTAGATGGCGCAGCGAAAACCTCGCGGCTCATATTTCTGTAGCTGCCAGAAAGCTATCAGAGATGCCATGAATCTTCCAGAGCTTGAGGAATTACATGTGACGCAGCTGTCAAGCTTACTGGACTACTTTTGGTCGTAATTTCGAACACCTTTTGTAGTAACACCTTTAAATAAACTGTTTTCTGTCACATTAACGTGTTGCTGTTTCTCTGCTCCTTTCTATTGCTTTTTTCTCTGCTCCTTTCTGTTGCTTTTTTCTCTGCTTCTTTTAACCGTAATTCGCAAAAAAGGCATTTCCAACATTACATTCCTACGTGATTTCGAGTCGCTTTTGTATCCCTAACACTTCCTGGAAGTATGTTGTTCTGGTAGTAAAACACCCAGGAATAATGTCATTGAAATGTCGGAGATGTGTCGGAAGCGCCCTCTATTAAAAAATGAGGACACCAAAACTGTACGTCATTTTGAATAAAGTAATTACCAAGAGCCTACACGCAAATCGCAACAAAATCTATTAGTTTCTTCAGTGTTTATGAGCGTTTAGAATCCCCCCCCCCCCTCTGTTCACATTTCAATTTTCGCTAATTACCCGATCCTAATGTTTTCGATTTTGGACTTAAAATTTAAGTTAAAGTCTAAATTTTAGAATAACTTTAGCCCCGTACAATAAATAACGGTAAAAAGTGTTTGTTCGTTACTCTAAAGTCTAAAGCGCCCTCTAGCGACAATTTTTGAACGTAACCTTTAAAAAATATTTTTAAGCAAATCATGATATAAAGCGAAAACCGCATGATATATTAGCGAAAACCGCAAACGAATCGACCTTTTTTTCAGTTTTTTATCATCGCTTGAAGTTTTGGACCTTAAATTTTAATGACCCCTAGCTCCTACAGAAGACGTTTGCGCCCCATGGCTTCCTATTTAATAAGTATTTGACTTTATGTTTACTATTTCCCCCCAAAGTTTGTCGGTCTCGTAGTGAAACACCCGGTATATTAAAGAGCAAACGTGGCTCTCTGATATGAATTTCTTTTGTTGCAGTTAAATAAAAGTTCTAGATATCCCAGTTTCCTAGAAGATTCTTAGTAATCTTATAGATTTAGATCTTATAGAAAAATGTGGATGAAGTTATATAACACGAGAAAGAATATCTATTGTCATAGATTTTAAAACATAGACGGAAATATTTACATATTTTATGTATTCTTTGTAACCACGAGCCATATTATATAACATCTTCTCTTAGAAGAAGAATATTTGCATGTAAACCTAATTCAGAAAATCTATCGTATATTTAAAATTTACTGAATTTAAATTATTTTTGTGAAATCTCGTAAAGTAAATTTTGAGTAAACATACTAAAAAGGTATACTACCAATTGTTTTGGAATTTTAATTCTGCATATATCCTCCTATAAAACAGGAGAAATTGTGACTGTGTAATTTAGTATGTTCAAATTATTTTCGCTGTAAAGAAAATATTCATCCTTCCCACACAACACAGATTCGTCCAATTTTCGCCTAAAGTACGTAATTTGGATGAATGGACGTGTCCATTTGAAGTCTAAAAGTCCTCCGGACTTCACCTAAATTTCGTCAAATTACGTCCAAATGTCACCCCCCTTTACGTCAGAAGTACATCTTTTGGGCCATGAAATGAGCATAAAATGAACATAAAATGAACGAAATTTGGATCGGCCAAAATTTGTCCATATTACGTTCAAAAAATACCTCCATCCGGACGAAATACACACGAATTTTGGCTGTAATATAGACGTCCAAAATTTGTCCATATTACATCCGAAAACACCAACCACATTTGGACGAAATATAGACCCCTTTTAGCCTTAATATGAATGTGTTTATTGATCCAAAATACGTAGTTTGGACCAAAATGAGACGAATCTGTTATCTCCCCCAGGCAAGGATGACCTTATATTAAAAAACTGAAATAACAAAAACTTTTAATATAAATAATTTTGATAGAAATTTACTTAGAACTTTTTTTCCCAAAATCATATTAAATACTTAAATATTTTAAATTCCTTGCCAGGACTCATTCATATAAATCAGTAAAAGCATATATATTTTATACATATTGCTAATAAACTTTTTTTTATGATACTTTTAATTTTCTAAGATCTTTAAAGAAAATACATTAATTCCTAAAGTATATGTTATAGCTTGATTTGAAAAACAGAGGCTATATGAGACTTTAATCTGTTACATTCTTCCCAAACACAACTACGTTCTTTCACGAAAAAAGAAGAAAATTTTTAGTAATACAGTTTTTAATTCATAATACAATTAAATGCTACATCAGAATGCTTTAACATAAGCCGTAAATTTTTTAAACTTAAATGAAAATTTTGCACTACTGGAAAGAAATGAATATAATGGATAATAAATACAAGGACATTTAATCATTTGTTTTGACGTTAAGTACAGCCAAACATTTTCAAGCTTCCACATTTATAATATTAGGATTAGTATACTATGATTACTACATGGAGGTAATAACAAAACTAATCATTAAGATAACACTCTATGAATTCAACAACACTCAATGAAAAGAATAGCGTCCTATTAAAAGAATTATGTTTTGTGCATTACTAGATTCTAGAAATCTATGCATTTCTGCCATTCTTCACATTTTTATTTTATATACTTTTTCTCGTGGAAAAAAAAATATATATATTTCTTGGTTTTCTTTTATATTATCATTGGTGATGATAATGCTTCTAAAAAGGTCTTATATTTGCATAGCTGCCAACTGCTACAATTTTTAGCTAGCACTAATTTTTAATGGAAATCTTCGCTTTACTTAATAACATATATCTATAATTAAATCAGATGAAGATTTTTAAAAGAAATTAGTGATGGCTAGAACTCGTAGAATTTTGCCGTTGCATTTTGAAATTTTATTATATTATTCATTAGCATACAATATCGTCAACTGCAAAGTTTTACATTTTGTGAACAATGGATTTTTTCTCTTAAATTCTTTGTAAAATCAGTGTTATTCAACTACTCCACTTTTTTTTTTTCACTTGAATTAAAATAGCTCTAACAGGGAATATGATTTTCCTTTTAAGGATCCACTTAAGAATGGAATGCATCAAAGAAATTGAAAATTTTGAGTTTTTCAAATGCTGCTAATTCATGGAAGAAAATGTGATATTCCCTAACAACTTTTATGTATTGTGAATAAAATTTTACACACTGAAATTTGCATTTGTTGCCAGGTGTGCAAAAAAAATATTTTACATTTTTAATAATAATAACAAACATTATTTTGAAATATCATTAAAGAAATTTAAAATGTAGTATGAGCGTGAACTTTGTTTTTCATAAGCAGACCTACTCCCTACTGCTCCATCATAATATGTAAAAAAAAAAAATATCCCTAGACTGCAAGATTAACTTTCCATTACTCATGCATGGATTATTAAAAATAGTTCCATTTTATTTATTTTAGTAATTGACTTTTCACTGATTAATGTAAAAATACATACTGTATATTCTGGTATGTAACAATAATTTTTGATAGAAGAAAAAGTATCAAAATTTATAGGTGCATATTATGAATCAATTTTAAAAATAAATTATAAAAAATATGATCATAAGAACTAAGATTTTTGATTTAATAAACATGCAATTTATGTTTAAAAAATGTTGCTATTAGAGTATATGAAAAATAATAGTATTGTACTTTAAAATATTTTAAATCTTATTTTTCACTATGTATCTCATGAAAGTTTTTGCGAACAATCTGCACAACATATGGCAATTATAATAAAAAATACAAAAATTAAATCTAAAAGTATATGTATGTGTTACATGCCAGAATACAATATGAGTAAGAGTACAAAATTTAGTATATGATCAAAACTTATTCATTAAAATACTGATTTTTATTTAGGTTATCACCAAACTAAGTCTTAAAAAATTAATCTGTGCTCTTAATTAAATGTCATTCAATTAAATATTGAATAATTATTTATAAATGAATTTACATTTTGTACAATTAAATATGTAAATTATCAAATATATTTCAGATTAACCTGATTATTTGTAGTACATTATAAAATAACAAAAACAATACATTCAGTGTATTTAAGTAATGTTTTGAAATCAAAGTTTATTTAAAACATTGCTTAAGCATAAAAAATGAAATTTATCAAATATTTTCATGCATAAAATATGGTTAAAAATTATATACAAACTTTTAGTTTAAAATTATTCAAAATCTTTAGTGAACAGTGTACATATATTATCATTGTTATAAAAGAATATACAATAAAGATGCAAGAAATATTTTCAAAAATGAAGTTTTATTTATTTATTTTCCAATTTGGCTCTTGTTGACAACAATATTTTCTTTTTACAATTCATATATAAAATATATTTTTCACAGAAAGGCAAAAAAGGTGCTATATTTCATTACTATAAAGTAGGCAGGATGATCCTGCGGAAACTGTTTGGGGAAAACTCTGTTCTACGTTAATGCTTCTCAGACTCATTTTCAGTATATTTAACAGACAGCAGCTTCAAAGCCTATAAATAAAAAGAATAATAATTCATTAAATAGCACATATCAATAATTCATAACGTTAGATGCAAATTAAAAATAATTTAATTTTTGTTTTAATTTTTGCTTACAGATAGATAGCATCATCAGACATCTTGTATTATTTCATAAAAAAATGAAGTTTTTTCATCCAGCTTTGAATGATATAAAAAAAAACTTTATATATTTTTAAAAATTACTAGCCGGTGTTTAATTTAATCTATTTATCAAATTTTTATTATTATTTTTTAAACAAACAACTACTGATGCAATGTTTACAAAATATATAAAAAAGTACTTTATAATGTTCAATTGTGTCCTTTATTTTGAGTATTTAAAGATCTATATTTATATAAAGTAAGGATAAGAAAAGAAAAATCAAAATTTGGTGCTTTCTCGTTATAGCAGCCTCCTCATTTACAATTATGTCAAGGTAGCAGTTTCAAATTTGCAAAAGATCAACACCAAGCTTATACAGTACAACCTCGATATCTCGAATCTGTGGGGAACTGAAAATAATTCGAGATATAGAGGTTTCGGGTTATCAAGGTTTTGACAAAATTTAATCTCACAAACTGCTTTTTGCTGTAAAAAACAGGATTCATCAAAAACGACACATAATCTATTAATAATTAACAAATTACACTTCTCAAAGCCTTAATAATTTCAAAATTGTGTTACACACAAACTTGTTTCGATTAAATAATATCCAATTTGTCATTAAGAAACGCAAGCAGTTGTTTCGGAAGAAAAAGTTCTTAATTGAAGTCTGCCGTCTTGCAGAATCTTTTTGCAATCGCACAGTCTCCTCTCACATAGCAATGGTACCAAATGCTGATGTTCTGATATTTTCATTTGATTCAAGAAATCTCTGCAGCAATTAAACTTCCGTCTCAGCTTCTTTCACTGTAATTTTTTCATGCTGTTGTTGATCATGTAAGTCTTTTAATTTCTTCATCAGAAATTTCTGCATTAATACTCGAAACAATCTCCTCATCCGTCATAGTGTCGCATGTTTCAAGCTCATTGTCTACATTCAAGAATTCTTCGAATGAAATCTCAGTGTGACACTCTTTTTTTATCGATTCCCACTGTTCTGGATTCAGTTCTCTTTCTTCAGTTGCTTGCTTAATGGAATCAACTTCCTCAGTTTCACTGAAAGTTACATATTCTAAAAATTCTGCTATTATGAAACAATTTCTTATTGTTGTTTCTGTAACATTTTTCCATGCATAGTGAGCCATTTGCATTGACTGTAAGATGGTGATAGGTGCGCTAGAAGGTTTACCTTCACCGATATTATTCAGAAGTTTCTCACAATTTGAGCTCGATAATCAACTTTGAAGCTAAGGATTATCTCCTGGTTGATTGGTTGTCCTGGTTGAAGCTTCGAAATCTTGTTTGGCAGCAAAAATTTAAGTGATATTTTTTAGCGTTGGAAGATTAGAGTGGTCTTTACAATTGTCTATGAATAGGAGAATGCGTATTTTACTTTTAGCCATTGTTTTACGGATTCCTGTCAGCCAATCAGCAAAAATTGCGTTTGCCATACAAGACGTTATATTTGATCTGTACAGCATTAGAAATTACTTAATTTTAGCAAAGCACCTTGGATTTTAGATCGTCCTATCATAAGAGAAGGAAGCTTTCCTTTACCACTTTGATTTGCTGCCAAAAGCACAGCTACACGAAGTTTACTGTTTTCCATGTCAGATTTCTTCACCTTTAAATGCAGCCGTTTTGTTGGGAAAACATTGGTACAATAATACACTTTCATCTGCGTTAAAAACACATCATCTGCTTTATAGTCCTTTAAAAGAAAAGGAAGTTCTGAAAGCCACTCTTCACAGGTAGCTAAAAAACCTGATGCCCTTTCACAGCAAAGTTTCCAAAAAACGATGTTGTCCAGGCCTCTCACTGGTCCATTTTTTGAAAACTAATAATTTTTTAGAAAGAAATTCGTGGAGGGTTTCTGCAACAATTACAAGAAAAACGCACTTCCCGGTAGGTTGCTGCGAAATTTATAAAGAATATTTTTCTTTAAATAAAAGTGGTGTTCAAAAAACGGACTGAGTGGGAGCCCTGTGTTGTCCCTTTTTCAGTTTCAAACGCCTTCCATTCTTACACTTTAAGTTCTTTGTATCAACAAAGCGATAAAAGAATGTGAAACCAGCATCCAGATCAAATTCTACAGCTGACAATAGCCAAAATTAAAAAGTCGAACTAATTTCTGTGGAAAAAATTTCGACATATCAAGGGTTTTGAAAAATATTTTTCGAGATAAATATGGAAAATACATAAGAATTTTGATGAAAATGCAGGGGAAATTTCTTTTTTCGAGATATTGAGGGTTTCGAGATAAGGAGGTTCGAGATATCGAGGTCCGACTGTATATACATCATACAAACATCATGCACAATATGTATAAGCCAAATGCTCATATATGAGCCATATAAGTAATATTTATATCATATATCAGTCATATAGATCATTAAACAAAAACATAATTTACAGAACAAAAAAAAAAATTATTTTACACATTGTTTATGCTCGAGAAGGGATAGATACAGCAGATTCGCTCAAATCCGCACAGCTTGGGACCAAAGGTTGTGTAGATTTTAGAATTTTGTGGATTTCTGGTTTGTTTACATTTTTTAGACAATAATTTGAATGTAATAATGCAATCAAATGTATAATGAATGTTTGTTATACAGCAAAATATTAAAATAATTAAGTAATAAACTAAAATAATAAAAAATAAGATAATTTAAAAAATGATTAAATTATTAAAAGTAAAGGTCAAATAAATAGTAATTAATAATGTATAATTAAAATTGCATAATAAAAATGAGATACATTTTCCTTGAATCATTCAATGACACTTCCCTCATAAAGGTACCCTATTAATTAACATCAAAATCAAAAAGTAAGGAAGATTTATTTCAGGTTTGCCAGTGTTAATAACTATAGAAAAAAAATTGATTAATACATATATATATTTGGTAAAAAGGCTGATTAGCAGTGATATCAACAATATCCTTTTTTTTTTTCAGTGATAAATTTATATTTCCTTCATGAAAAACAACGAGTTTAGTCTCATCATATTATCGAGAATTACATATTAAAATACATACGAAATGATATAAAACTAAAAAATCCTGTTACTTTGCCTCTATAGCTTAACTGAAATTTTCATTGTTTACATCTGCGATGATGTGCAGATTTTAGGCGGTTGCAGATTTGAGGGAGTCCTGTATTATAATTTTTCTTCAGCTGCTTCTACAGTTAAAGTCTTGCAAAAAATATGTTTAAACCAAATGAATTTTTAAAAATAAAATTCGAACAATAGGATACTTAAACTACCCTAAAAACTTAAATTACAAAGATACATGGAAAATGCAAACCTTTAAAAAAGTTTCAGCTTTATTTCCATTTCATTCGAATGGAATGTAAGTTTTTAGATTAGTTTAAGTATCATATTGTTCGAATTTTATTTTTATTTCTTTAAGATCAATTGGTTTAAACGTATTTGTTGCAAAACTTTAACATTTACTGTAGAAGCAGCTGAAGAAAAATTCTAATATCTATCACTTCTTGGGACTATACAATGCATGAAATGAGGGTTTTTATTTTATTTTATTTTTTTTTTTTGTTGTTGTTTTGCAAATTATGTTTTTTTTAATATGTCAAGCTTTATAACTAGTGCAATTCAGGGGAACTCATTACAAAATTAATAGAGGATGTTATAATTAGGGTTGGATATATAGGGTATTGCATCACAATTTGTGATGTAACTAAAATCCATAATAAAAACAAAAAATTCAAATTTACTTAAATTTGGTTATCCAATTTTCCACTGGTAGTGGTCTCTATGAATGCAAAAGTAAATTGTGTTGCATGTTTGCTGGTTATTTATGCTACTATGAACGGCAATTCTGCGGCATTGAAACATTTCACCTCTGAACTGGGAAGGCCGGTGAGTGAATTAATTTCTTTTCACCAGTCTCTGACAGAGGAGTTAATTAATGGTAATATTAAAGAAAGTTGAAATCTTTTTGAACTGCTTAAAAAAATATATATAAATAAATAAATAAATAAAATAAAATAAATAAATTTATCTTGTAATCAACACCATTACATTTTAAGTTGTCCTATCAGAGCCTAACACCATTTGTCAGTTTACTGGTTCATAAATGTCAGTTATTGAATACTTGCATTATTAATAATTTAAAACATGAAAAGAGAGACACATCTATAGTATCGTATCATATATAAATAAGGTTTAAGTAATTTGTTTTTATAATAAATATTTAAAGTATTTTTAAAGCATAATTTTTTCTTCGTCGCAAGTAAAGTGTGAAACACTGGTTCATTTTGTGTCAGTTATTGGTTTTTCAAAATGGGGTTGTGTCAGTTACTGAAGTTATTCACCATATTTATGAAAAACATTTATTTTTAATAATACAATATATAATTTTTCAAAATTTTGTCAACAGTAATTTTTAAATGTATCTCTACCACCCATTCAAAAAAAAAAAAAAAAAGTGTAGAATGGATTTAAAATTTTGTAATAGTGATTTGAACACTAATTTTTAATGTGTCAGTTACTGGGGGTTTCACCCTAAATCAAGTAATAAAGAAATTTAAACAGATTATTAAATAGAACATAAATTTGTTTCTAATACTTTTCCATTTTAAAATTTTAAACTATGTATGCATATATAACCGAAAGTTATTTTCTTTATTGGAAAAAAAACTTGGTATTCGACTGCCGAATATTTGGTTATTTGGCCAAATCACTATTTGTCCCATCCCTAATTACAAGTTCTTTGATTCATTACTGTTTATTGATTATTTTTAGATAAGGCAGGGAGGGGGGGGGGGGTTGGGTTGGCACATTACAGTTACATAAAATATATTTTTGGAAACCTTTGGCATGCGAATGTGAAAAGGTTTGCCATCCCTGAACTATTATTTATAATTGCATTACATTTAACTATTCACTC
This sequence comes from Maratus speciosus, assembly GCA_963932465.1. Classification (NCBI taxonomy): domain Eukaryota; kingdom Metazoa; phylum Arthropoda; class Arachnida; order Araneae; family Salticidae; genus Maratus; species Maratus speciosus. The sequence continues at coordinate 549,917,544 of OZ010791.1, forward strand.
TCACAATTTTAAACAATTAATTTTAATATCAACATTTTTATTAGTTTGTGGGCTAAACCTTAAAATTCAGGCACGCTACACCTGCTGAAATCCCAACCCCCAGGCATGTAAAATTGTTTTATGTTTTTAAATTTACGTATCCAAGGACTACATAAAATATTGGCATTAAAATATTATTTAAAAATGGAAATGCTTGCATTTTTTTTTTTTTTAATATATACTACCTTCCAATATATTTCAATTTAACCTTAAAAAAATATACTGTTTATTCTCCAAACAGAAATTTTTATGAGTTATAAATTATATATGTTTTCCGAAATTGAGATTATACACTGTGCTGTAAGCGGGTGATGCTGCCCGCCACAAAATTGAATAATTTGAATTTAAATAGCCCTTTCTTTAAGTATCTCAATCAAAAAATTTAAACATAATATCACATTAGAATTGATAGTAGATAATTAGATAGACACATTCACACACATATGGTGTTATATAGTAACAGAATATAAGAAAAGAGATTAGAGATAGAAAAAAATAGTTGTAAATAATAAATAAAATAAAACAAAAGATTTTTTTTTCACTCATCATTACAGTTGAAGTAAAAAGATTTAATAAGAAACAATAACACAAACCAAAACATTTTATTTCAATTTCTAATCGTTGTTTCTAATATTTACTATGTGGAAAAAAAAGTTGCTACTGGCAAAGAAAAAAAAAATTCTGTTAACATAATTTGCACCTGACTAACATAAAAGTACCACATTATTCATTTTTTATGGAAGCTGACAATTGTAAAATCAAATACCCACAGACATATAAATTGAAAATTTTATTTAATAACAGCATTTATGGACTTTAACTGAAAATTTACCTTACTCAAAGTTAAATCATGCTTGAAAAGAGTTGAGTCCTGCTGAGTCCAACTTTTATTCAATCAATAATGATATCTATCTACAAAACAGTTGTTTTTCCAAAGACAAGAAGCTTGTATCTACTGGGAGAAAAAGGCGGAAAAAAATGAGTGGATCCAGTATAATCTTATTTTAAAGCAATTTTAAAATGCATGAATTTTGCAAATATTGTGATTACTTTAACTCATGCACACACACATAAAAAAATAACAACATTAGATTAATTTGTCTAATTCACCATTTTTTCTTCTCTGATCGAGAATCAGAGAATCAAGTATTGATCGATTCTCGATTGTCTTGTTCACAAAAGAAATTAGCAACGGATAAATGTGCTTTCCACAACCAATGTTTTATGTGCATTCTACTATAAAAGAACATAAAGCTACTCAGTAATGTAATGATTGTGTTGACTCTAGGCCAATTTGGCAGGGGTCGGCAGCCCTTTATGCACCTAGTGGCCCATTTTAATTATTTTATATCTATTGATTATAAGAAATATTAATTTAATTATTTGGTTGCAGGGAAGTAACGTGAAATATATCAGATGCATGAAACAAAAATCAAGATACTCATCCATAGATCTATCGCATAAAAAAAAAAAAAAAACCTTGATAGTTTTGCCAGTACTAAGTCAAAGGGAAAAATTCAGAATTTCACCAACTGTTCATGTAAAAGAAAATGATGACATTTGTGGATTAGTCGCAAGAAAGATCTGCAAAATTCTGCAAAAATGAAAAAAAAACTGCGAATTTCACCAATCGGCAGGGTTGCAAAAAACCCACCTACCCAAAAAAACCCGGGTGGGTTTTTTTTGGGTAAAACCCACTCTAAAAAACCCAATAAAACCCACGTTAAAGCGGGTTTTATTGGGTTTTTTACAATTCATGATAATATTACTTAATATTCAGTAACTTTTATATTAGTTTTAACATTTGTGTTTCAAGAGTTACACTGTCCTATTAAAACTTATTGTGTAGGTGTACTGCCAAATCCAAATCTGACAATGTCAAAATGAAATAATGTGCTTTTAAAAAAAGTCTTTTTTTTTTAAAAGCCTCTTAATATTATGAAAAAAAGAAGCCAAAATCAATATACAGAGCTAATCATAACATTTTCGCATTAGCTAAAAAATGACAAGGTCTTTTATCAAGATTTAACAATATAAAACTTCATAACATAAATTCCCAACTGGATACAAATTTAACTTATTCACTTTTGGCCAGGATTGGCAAAAAAAAAAAAAAAAAAAAAAGGGGGGGGGGGGGGTTAAAAACCCAAATAAACCGGTTTTTGTTTGTTTGTTTGCTTAAACCTGGGGGGGGGGGGTTAAATATCATTTCCTATTATATATAGATGCATGCTTGTTGATAAAAATAAACAGTGTTGGATATTTTCAAAATATACAATGAAACATAGTTGAAAATATTATAAAGCATTATTTGATTAATAAATAATAAAAGATTAAAGATTTGTTTCAAAAACGTGTTCTTAGTGAGAAATACAGATAAAACGTAAGCTATTAAAGTAACTTGTAAATATGTGGTTATTACATAATATTATATGATGTCAGAAGTAAAAGCTTTTTTCCAGACTTTTACACTGATTTATTTATATTTCAATTAAAATTACTTGTATATTAAATTAATCAATAAAAATATAATAAGATTTCTTATAAAAAATAAGGGACTCCCCCTACCCCCACTTCTTAAAAAAACAAGAAATTGAATCGATCCAGATTGGGTCGATCCAGACAAAATTTGGGGGCCTATTTAGGGCCCCTTCACAAAAATAAATTTAATAAAATGGGCCTCTTCACAAAAATAAACTTAATAAAACAGGCCCCTTCACAAAATTCCTTTTAATAAAATAGTATGTAACATACGTATACTATGTAACATTCTTTTTCATAAAAACTGTTTTAAAATGTGTAATTTGTAAATAAAACCACGTCACGAAAAACAAAAACTTTAGCAAAGGGATTTAAAGTATGTTTTTGTTCATAAATTCTGGGTTCGAATTTTAGAACTGGATTTCAACTTTCGTTACAAAATGTTATTTTTCACAAAAATAACTTCTACTTTACACAAAATGGGCCCCAAGAATAAAAGTCTGCATCGACCCCTGAAAATTCATCAGTTATTTGTAGAAAAAAAAATGAGAGATTGCTCGATAGGTCGTGGGGAAAATCACAAAATTCGTCAGTTGATCAGGGGGTAAGGGGAGGGATCACAAAATTCAATCGGTCACTGAAAAATATCACAAAATTCTACTGATAAAAGGTAACTTTAAACCAGTTCAATTTTTTTTTTCTTTTTGACGAGCTATAAGAGTGCCTTTTTGAAAACAGTATGGCCTTTTTTAAAAATTACCACCTGATGACATTTTTTTACTAGAATCAACACCAACAGATGCCACCACTTACTCTTGTTATATAATAACAATCATATGTAACTTGATTCATGAATTTAATACTCTTTAGAAAGGGGTTATGAAAATATTGAAATAAATTATCTGCAAAATGCATGAGTGACATAACTTTACTTAATTACTTGATTGCTTATTTAATTACTAATAATGATACCTAATAATGATAATGTTGTTTAAAAAAATATATATATTAAAATTTTCTTTTAATTGCATTAAAGGCTTATAATGCTTCATAACATAATGTTACATTATTACACAAAAATAGGAAATAACAAAATTATGTTATTTAAAAGTAAACATCTATTTTTCTTGATTTAATTTTTTTATACTTTTGGGTTAAACATAATTTCCCCCGAGAATGAATCACGAACCCTGTGGCAGAATGTGTGCGACACCGCGACGAGTGTCGCAGACGTTTTAGGGCTTCTTCAGACTAAAAACATATAATACACAGCGGGAAAGAAAAAAAAAAAGTGGAAAGCGATATTTTTATGAAAAGCCAAACAGAATTCGATAAGTGAGAACGGGTCTATGGCACGGACAGTTCGTCTCTGAATTTTCTGAAAATTAAAAAAAAATCGGTTATCGGCCCGAACATTCAGAAATAAAAAAGAAATCCCTGAAAAATATAGTGAATTATGACAACTGATTGCAAAATAAAGCCTTTCTCGTCAATCATTCGCAGAAAAAATCACCAATTTCGCCAAAGGATTGCTGGGAAAAAAGCAAATTTCAGATTGCGGAAAAAAACGCAGATTTCGGCATATGACCGCGGAAAAACACAGAGTGCTGCAAACCACAGCGGGAAAACGTAGATTTTGGCAAAGGATCGCAGTAAAATGTGAATTTCAACAAAGAATCGCAGAAAAATAACAAATTTTGTCAAATGATTGCAAAAAAAAAAAAAAAAATGCAAATTTCTTGAAATGCAAATTTCGTTAAATTATCTCAGAAAAATGCAGATTTCATCAAATAATTGCAAAAAAAAAAACACGGATTTTGTCAAATAATCTCGATTAATCACTGAATTCGTCAAAGGATCATGTAAAAAATGCGGATTTCGTCAAAGGATCGCAGAAAAACACAAATTTTGAAAAGGATCTAGGAAAAGCACGAATTTCATCAAAGGATTGCGGTAAAACGCAAATTTCGTCAAAAGGTTGCAATGAAAACGCAAATTTCGTCATAAAATCGCAGTAAAAACACAAATTACTTCAAATGATCACAGAAAAAATGCACAGTTCGTCAAAGGATCACGGAAAAAGTGCGAATTTCCTAAAAGACTAATAAAAAATGCCAATTTCATCAAAGAATTGCATAAAAAATGCAATTTTCATGGAATGATCGCGGAAAGAACGTGAATTTCGTCTAAGGGTCATTAATGCAAATTTAGCTGAAGGATCGTGGGAAGAATGCAAATTTTGCAAAATGATCGCAGAAAAAATGCGAATTTCGTCACAGGATCGCAGAAATCACGCGAATATTGTAAAAAGATTGTGGTAAAAACACGAATTTCGTCAAATGATTGAAGAAAAAATGCGGTTTCGTCAAAATATCACAGAAAAAACATGAAGTTCGCAAAAGTCTCGCATAAAAAATGCCGTCAAAGAATTGCATATAAAACACATTTTGAGAAATGATCACAGAAAGAACGCAAATTTCGTCTAAGGGCCGTTGAAGAAAAGAAAGTTTAGTCGAAGGATCGCAAAAAAATGCAAATTTTGTAAAATGATCGTGGGAAAAAGCGAATTTTGTCTAAGGAACATTGAAATAATTTGAATTTCATCACAGGACCACGTAAATAAGGTTAATTTCGTCAAAGGATCGCAAAAAAAAGAAAAAAACACGAATTTCTTCAAAGGATCACGAGAAAACGCAAATTTCTTTAAAAGATCGTGAAAAAAAAGTGAATTTCATAAAAGGATCACAGAAGAAACACAGCGGTCTCTTTAGAAAACAGCTTATACACAAACATCTAGTTTTATTATTATAGATATATTTAATCTGAAATAATACATACTGAACTAACTTTTGAAAAATCAAGTTACCCGAACCCAACCAAACACAGAATTAACCCGACCTGCAACAAAAGTAATTAGCGCTGGGGGAGAATTCCCCCCCCCCCCTTCCCTTCTGCTGAAACATTTCTGGAAATATATTATAGGTGAAAACTGGGAAATTGAGTTAGTAGCCAGTGGCCGGTAGACTCAGTTTCATTAGTAGCCACTTTTTAAAGTTAGTGGCCACTATAATGTTTCAAACTTTCTTGACATCTACATAAACTATAATTGTTGTATATATACATATTTTTCTATAAGTCAGAGTTTTATACACACCAAAATTTCATGATAAGAACAGGGAAGCAGTCAAAATTCAAGAAAATTACTTTAAAACCACAGAATCTGTTATATTATTTTTTTTAGTTTCTTTGTATTTCATATATATATATATACCATCAAAGCAGAATATGCTTATAAATGTGATGTACATCACAAAATATTTCAAATCCTCATTTTCAAGAAAATTCACCATTCAGTCTTAGAAAAAATTGTGAAATTTGCACTCAATGGCTGGGGAAAAAAAAAAAAAAAGCAAAATTCTTTAATTGTTTATTTAAAAAGATTGTGAAATGACAACTGGTCACATGCAAAACTCGTCAGTTCATCATGCAGAACAAATCATGAAATTCTTCAGCCTGTTGTGGGAAAACAAAAAATTCAACAAACAGTTGCAGGAAAAAAATCCACGATTTTCGCCAATCAGTTGCAGATAAAAAACCGTGAAATTTGTCAGTGCACCAAGGAAGAAAACTGTAAAAAAAAACATGATTTTCTCTAATCGATCTCAAGAAAAATCCTCAAAATTTGCCTATGATACAAGGAAAAAAAATCGTGAAATTTGCAAATCGGTCGCGGTTTAAAAAATCACGAAATTCGTCAATAGGTCGTTGGAAGAAACTGCGAAATTCATAGATCAGTAGCAGAAAAAACTCATGATTTTCTCTAAGTGGTCTCAAGAAAAAGCCACAAAAATTTGCCTATTGGTTCAAGAAAAACATTGCGAAATTTAAAAATTGGTCACAGGTTAAAAAAAAAAAAAAATTCATCAGCAGATTGTCAGGAAAAATCAGAAAGTCATTGATCGGTCGTGCACACCCCCCCCCCCCACCCCCACCCCTCGAGATTTGGCCGATGAATTGCAAAAAAGCAACGAAGTTTTCCAATCGACTGAAAGAAAATGTTGTGGAATTCACTGATCTGTCGTGGGTAGAATGCAAAATTAGTCGATCAGTTGCACTCACACAAAAAAAAATAAAACATGATTTTTACCAATCGTTCGCAAGAAAAAGCGGAAAAAATTGCTAATCAGTAGAAAGAAACTAGTGTGAAATTCATCAGTGTCTCGTCATAAAAGCTGCAAAATTCGTTGATCAGTAGCAGAGAAAATGTACGATTTTCTAAAATTGGTCGCAAGAAGCTGCTGCAAAATTTGCTTATCGGTACAAGGAAAATTTTTCAAAATTCCCCAATCTGTGATGAAAACGGCCTGTGAAAATCGTCAAAAATTGGAAATTCATCGACCAATCATGGAAAAATCCACAATTTTTGCCAATCGGTCGCAAAAAAACCGACAAAGTTTGCCAATAAGTAGAAAGTAAATATCGCAAAATTTGCCAATGAGTCGTGGCTAAAAAATTGCAAAATCCTTTTGTTGATCTTTTAAACAAATCAGAAAATCGTTGATTCAATCAGTCGCAAGAAAAAGAGAAAAAATTTGCCAATCGATAAAAAGAAAATATAATGAAATTTGAATCAGTCACGTGTAAAAAAAAATTGTCAGAAAAATCACAAAATTCTTTGATCAGTCACGAAAAAAACAATGATTGTTTCCAATCTGTAGCAGGAAAAAGTTGAAACATTTGCCAATCAGTTATTGGTAAAAAACATGAAATTCATGGATCAGTTATGTGAAAAAAAATACGATTTTCACCAAACGGTCAAAGAAAAATATCGCAAAATTCACCCACCAGTTGCAGTTAAAAAACGCGAAATTTGTCAGTGAATTGTAGAAAATATCTCGAAATTGTTCAACCAGTTGTGGGGAAAAAAAGTCCCACAATTCGATGATTGGGTCCGAGAAAAAAAACGTCAAATCCGCCAGTTGACAGAGGGAAAATTCTGAAATATTGCGAAAATCAATTGATTGTCGGAAATAACAGTGAAATTCATCATTTGACCACGGTAAAATCACAAAATTTGCCAATAGTTTCTTTCGGTTGAGTATGTCAGCATTTTACAAAATGTATTTTGCATTCCTATAAAAGATGCCATTGCACTTCTTCATGTATTAAGAAAATCTCCCTGCAACTTTCTTTTTTTAAATTCCCACAGAACATTTCTGTTCAGATGAAGTTCGTTGCAGAACATTGCAAAGTATTCTGCTTTGGGGATATATACATTTTTGTATGAAACGACAAACAAAATCTTGACTTTGCGCCCCCCCTTCGCCTTTCATTCTGGCACCCGGAGCATATACCCCCTCTGCTTCTCTGTACCCCCCTAGTTTCAGCCCTATATAATAAAAATATGATATAAGATGTATAAATGGCATCCAGAAAGTAAATAATATGCATATAATGATACATATGAGACACATATATATGAGCATTAGTAGTACTGTTTCTTTTAGGCCATCATTTAAGGGCGCAGCACCCTGCTTATTCTAAAATTGACAAAATGCATCCTGTCCTTTTTAAAAATTGTGAAATGAACCTCCAGTTGTATCTAGAACATACTAGTAAAAATTTTCCTCATACATTTTTCATGCACACAATAATAAAACAATTCATGTTGTTCAGCAAAATAGTTCAGACTTTTTTTTTTAAAATTATTAGTATTAAGTAAATAAGTTCACATTACAATATGATAATGAATGAATAACATTTGAGTAATGATCTTTCCTTAGAGCACTAGAAAATTTAAAATATAAAAAGTCTGGTGTCTTAGTAAGAACTGGATATCACATAAATTTAAATGTCAAAAAAAGAAGTTGCTATCAAATGGGAAGTTTTTAGAAATTACGTACTTGCAACACATAATATATTAATTGTCAAAGAATTATTTTTTTTTAATATGCCCCTAAATCAATGTAAAATTCGTTTCAACCCAATAAATTTTTATTTACTTTTTATAAAACTGCATTATGACCGAGAAAAATCATGTAAACAAAGCATTCTTATTTACGTAATCAAACGCTGATTTCTCCTATCAAAAAGTCCAGACTAAAGTCAAAACTATTGATAAATTAAATAAATAACAAAACACAGAATCGTGACAGAAATGTTTTATGTAAAGTATGCACACAAACACAATAAATCTAGAAAACAAAGTCAATTTACTTACCAGCATTCACACTCATTTTCACTATTTCGGCATGGCTTTCATTTCCGCGATGAGATAAACAAATCTTCCACACGTTGATTGATTGATGTGGAGCGTAACTCCACAATGTGATATTCTGATAAAAATAAATGCATTAAATTCCTTACTTGTTGAAAACTGTATAAAAAATTAATAAAACAAACAAAAATAAATAATACAAGTTTCGGTCAATTAGGCCTAAGTCTGTATATGCCGCCATTTTAAGATGGCGGTTGATAGGTTAATTTTTTGTCCAGATTATGTCCGTACATGGCGAGGTCAGGTTTTTGTCCCGGAATTAACGAAAATTAGATTAGTACTGTTTTCATCCAGTTTAAGTTATTAAAACACAAAATTGGACAAACAGGTGAAGGTTTAGTTTGGGAGTTGACGAAAATTGGATTAGTTGCGTTTTCATCCAATTTATGTTCTTAAACTGATGTCCATATTTTGTAGTTATTTCGTAGTTACGTCTATGTCAAACATTCAACAAATTCTGAACGTATTTTAGCTCGCTGTATACGTCCAAATTACATATATAGACGTATTTCGGAAATGGTGGATGAAAACTGAATATAATCTGGACGTATGTGTTGTGTGGGTTATTTCTTTTTGCGAATTAATGTGCAAAAACTTTATAAAATAAATTAATGTATCATTTTAACAGAAAAAAGGGAATATGGATAATATTTATGCTTAGAACATTTATAAATTTTGAATATTTTTCGAACTTAAAATGTTTAATAAACTATCCTTTTGCAAATTTTTGCAAATTTCAAAAGTTATTCTCTCAAACTTTAAATTATATTAAATGTACCTATGTGTCTAGAATATCTATTACTTTTCAAAATAAAATATTTGTACTTATCCCCATTTATTCTTCTTAAAGGATCACTCTTATGTAAAACAGAATACACTTATTGGGTAAGATGTAAATAAATATTTAAAGCCAAATGCTGAGCAATGTATAGCACTGTGAATAAAATTTTTAGCTGTAGATTTAATAGAAAAATCATTTGTATTCTATTTTAAAATGGAATTTTTTTATAGTGTTGAAGCTTTATGCAGAAAATATATTACAAGATACAAAAATAAATTTTAAATTGACATCATACTTTCTCAATCTTTACTTTTTCATATTTTTTAAAGACCTTATTTTTATTAAAGTAAATCCTTTTAATACTGTGTTTTCTTAAAATCATTTTATGTTTTAATTCAGAGATAAATAATATAAAAGTCGTTCAAGATTACTCAATTTCTATTTTGAATATTTAAAACATTTCATTTTGATACACCAAAACCTGAAATGTTTCTGTGATATTATCAGTAAAGTTTTTTAGTTATTAACAAGAAATTTTAAGATAATTTACTGGTAATAATTCGTATCGACGCAGTTACTTAAACAAGCGGTGTTGGACATGCCTTAAGATTGATGGTATGCATAGAAATACTTTTATTTTTGCGCAACACTTTTATAGATACACTAAGGGGCTCTGCCCCCAGCAAATTAAGCTCCTCAAACCCCGTTCAGACACCGCAGAATCAAAAAACACGCTAATCTGATGGGTTTTAAAAATATTAGAGAAGATTTAATTATACTGAAAAAAGCTGTGCAGATCTCCCTGTAAACGGGTTTCCATTGAATTCCCTTTGATTTCAAAAATTTAAGGGCGAATCAGTTGCTGTTAAGACATCCAATCGTTGTTTTCGTTTTTGATTAAAGAGGATCAGTTAAACATTTGAAAAGAAGCTAAAATAAAATAAATTAAGTATAAGAGTCTTTGTCTCCCGGTATTTTAAAACAAACTCTATAACAATAGCCTAAGTCACGTGACTATCATCAACAGTTCCATGCGGACCACTTCGCTTTTTATACTCTAGGGGTCATTTTGATACTTTAATGTTAGCCAGGCACAGGTGATAAGTCGCCAAATATTATTCTATCGCCATCATTTCATCTATATTATAATAGTTCAAGTCATCAACTATATATATATGTTTGATTAAAATTTGAGTTGCCATCATTAGAAAAATGTATATAAAATTAGAAAAAAATTAATATTTCGAAAACTAATTCGAATTTAAAAATTCTAATACCAGTTTTTAAATCTGCGGATCAATATTGATGTTTGGTGTTAATTTCATCGCAAAGTATTCCATATTTTAGGAGAAATCGCCGTGAAACATAATCAGTTGTTTAATCAGTCGATCCACACTCCGTTTCATACATTCGTTTCATTAGGATTTTATATATATAGGGTAGAAGTAACTGTCCTGAAAGAACATGTATTTGGTTTGAATTGAACATAATTATTTCCATTTTCAATCAGTTTTGAGTTGATAATTAATTATTGTGGGTAGATTTCAGAGTAAGCCTATTTTATAAAAGAATGTGCAGATTCATTTTTTGCGTCAAAGATAAAAATTGATATTAGACATATGATTGCAATGCTGAGTGCAGAGTGATAATTGCGACGTAGAATAAATTGTCATTTTGTATTTGTTATGCAACTGTTCAAGTCTTATTAAGGTATCCGAACCCCTTTAAAACGTAATTTTCGATCAAAATACCGATTTTTCATTTCTGGAATAATATTAAAATTGAACCTTTTATCTATCGAAATCTGCTTAACTTTTGTCTGTATCTAAAACTGAAAAATGAAAGTTACAGCCGTTTAAAGTTACAGCTATTACAGCTTTTGAATTGTGTTTAAAAGTTATTTTTAGCTTTTTCTCAAAATGAAGTTTTCAGATTTTTACTATACGCAAAACATCCTAAAACAAAAAATTATGCATGAAATGGTACGAAATTTTCTTTACTTGTTTCGCAAATGTCTTTTCAGGGAATAGGCTACATTCATGATAATATATTGAGTAGTTTTATATTTACACTGGTATAAATGACAAATTTGAGAAAAATTTTGTGAATTTTTCAATACATTAGTACTTTAACTGCCATATTATCTGAGATAGGGGTGCGATTATAATGTTTGTATTCTAAGTCCTTGAGAAAGTTATTCTGTTTATTATGAAATTTATAAAATGTCAATACATTGTTTTCTTTTTGAGTTATCACCTATTGCGGAAATAATTTTAACTATTTGCTTTAAAAAAAATTATTTCTCTGCAATTGTTAATTTTTAAATAATTTTTTCAAAGTTTTAAAGTAAATGTCATTCTAAAAAATGGATAACAAGACAAAATTTTAAAATTTTCAAAAAATCCTTTCCTGTGTGGGCACCTTAATCACACAATATTGTAATTAATATAAAAGCAATCATTTACAAAAATTGTGTATATTTTTTAAATTTTGTTTTAAATATATATTTTGCTAAATTTACACTGGAGAAATGTGATAAAAAACGCCATAAATATATTTTGAAACGGTGGATTGTATTTCCGTATACTTCTACAAATCATTTATCCAAGCATTTAGAAGATATACTAGGGCCATACTTTTAGTTCGCGATTTTTTTTAAGACACGTAAAGCAAAAATGGTGTCCTACTTCAAAATAGTCCAAATTCTAATTTATAACAGGGCAATTCCGTCGAAACTGACGTAACATTACATTAGCCGCTGGTACGGTATGCTATTACTTTCTCCCAGCTTATTTTGTGTAGTCTCCAAAAAATAACGTTACCTTGCAAAAGTCAGCCGTAAAACAAATTAGTACGATTAAATACAGTATAACATTTTTTTTTTTTTTTTTAAGCATCGCACATTTTCAATTTTTATACCGTCGTATTGAAAAAAAAAAATTACTTTTAAATGCTTTTTTTTAAAAAACTGTATCTCCATTTATTTTTGAAATATTAATTTTTTTGTAGTTTTTAGCACCGTTTGTTTAATTTTGGCAACTCAAGTACTCCATTTCTGTAGAAAGTAAAGGAAAATATTTGCAAAATATTAATTACATATTTTTGTTGCCATTTTCTCATAAAATCCGAAAGAAAATGTAATTACAATAAGTGCTATTTTGAAAAAATATAAACGAATAATTTATGGTAAAATATGGAACTATTATAAACTATAAAAATAGCAAATAAAGCCTTTGTGCAACAATATTAAAAAGCAGAAAAACCAACATTTAAAATGCACAAATAATATATGAAAAGCAGCAAACAGCTGTTTCGAATCTACTAGCGAGATTCTTCTTCAGTGCAAAAGGAACAGCGTGCTAGAAAAAGCAAGGCTGAGCAAAATCATAGACAGAGACGCGCTGGCTTTTATACCCTATGCGGGTGGCGAAGGTGCCGAAACAACCAATGAGAGAGAAGCAGTGGAAACGACTGGGTGGACAAGTAGCGACATCTACGGGAGAAGTAGAGAAAATAAACCAAAAAAGGGGAATTAAATTAACGCTTTCCAAATACTTGGAAAATCTGGAGTACTAGATAAGTCATTGACTAAAGAGTGAGAATTTTTAATGATATGGTAAGCTTCCCAAAAATCAAGATCAAGGTTAGAAGAACATTTTTGGATAATGATGGCTGAGGAAAAATCGAACCTATGTTGAGAAGACCAAGAATGTTGAGCAATAGAAGAACGTTTGAGCTCCTGATTTTTAACATAACCTCCATGCTCTTTTAAACGAAATCTAAGAGCACGTTTAGTCTGACCAATATAAGAAAGACCACACTGACAAGAGATCTGGTAAATTCCCCAATTATCTAGGGGATCAACGGGGTGTTTGAGATTTGAAAAAGGGATTTTATTAACAGGAGAAAAAATAACTTTAAAATCAAACCTTCTTAGGATTTTAGCAACTTGCTGACTGATTTTAGGAAAAAATGGTAATACAACTGAAGTATTAGAGTTGGAATTAGAATGCTTTTCAGAATGGTCGGATTTCATCAATTTCTTATAAATAGAATCGATAATATTAGAGGAATAACCACGATCGACAGCAATAGCTTTGAGGTAATTAAGTTCAGCACTAAGTAACTGAGGAGTGGAACAAATATTAGTAGCCCGAAAAACAAAAGTATTGAAAGCAGCGAATTTCTGGTTAGGGGAATGAGAAGAATACCTGTGAGGTGGGAGACTGACAGCAAAAGGTTTACGAAAGACGGTAGTCTGAAAGCCATTTTCACAACGAATAACAAGGACATCCAGGAAAGAAAGACAGTTATTGGTCTCAATTTCAGAGGTAAATTGAATGCAGGGATCAATGGAATTCATAATAGAGAGAATATGATTAATATCCGAATTCATTTCAATCAGGACATAAACATCATCAACATAACGAACATAGAACGGAAATTTTAAGATTTCAAAAAGCTTGACCTCAAAATAGTGCATATAAATATCGCATAAAATTGGACTAAGAGGATTACCCATAGCCAAACCGTCAATCATACGGGAGAAATTACCATTGAAAACAAAAGTATTTTGCGACAAGCAAGCGCGAGTGAGAAGTATAAGTTCCTCGATTTCAAAATAAGAGAAATGGAATTCACAAAGCCTTTTCTTGAGGCAATCTAAAGCCCCCCTCAACCGGAACGTTTGTAAATAATGATTTAACATCAAAAGAAACCATCATGTGACCCTGCGGCTTAAAATTATGAAGTTTTTTAACAAAATCAAAAGAATTCTTAACAGTGAAACAGTTACTGCTTAAAAGTGGGGAAAAAACAGAAACTAAATATTTGGCAAGCTTATAAGAAGCTGTACCGATACTAGAGACAATAGGTCTAAAAGGAATGTCAGGTTTATGGACCTTAGGTAAAGCATAAAACCTGGCACAATGCGCAATAGACGGAATAAGGGACTTCTTAAAGTTAGCAGGAATAATGGAAGAAGACTTAATGGCAGACTTAATAGAGTTAATTTCACTAGTGGAAGGGTCTTTGCGGATATCCAAATTCGGACCATCATTAATTAATTTATGGGTTTTTTCCAAATACGTAGATTTGTCGAGAAGAACAATCTGACCACCTTTGTCGGCCTTAGTAATAATTAAGTTTGGATCAGAACGCAAATTTTTCAGACATTGTTTAACAGGATGTTTAAGATTGGGTTTATAAACATTAGAATTGAAATCAACAGTATTGGCAATGAGATGCCTAATAGACTCTTTTTGAGAAGAAGATAGAGCGCTATGCTTAAAGGCTCTTTCAATAGGAGCAATAAGATTAGGTAAAGAAGGAATAGCAGAGACAGAAAAAATGTTATTCAATTTGAGAGCATCGAGCTGATTGTTACTTAATGGAACACTAGAAAGATTGACAACAGCATTTTGGTTAACAAGAGGCAAATTACTGCAGTTATTAGCGACAGAACTTCCACAAAGCGCATTAATATCTTCTTTAAAACCGAACAATGAACAGAAGAAGCTGTGAGAACTCTGCTCCATGACCTTCTGTCAATGGACTGAAAATCAGGAGTAGAATTAGCGAGGCTCAAATAGGATTGAGAAGGTCTTATTTCGTTCTAAATTAGCTCTTTTAAGAGCTTTGATTCAAGAGACTCGTCACAAAATTGCTCATATAGAGCGCGAGTTATATTCTTTACATATCAGCCTCGCTAATTCTACTCCTGATTTTCAGTCCATTGACAGATGGTCATGGAGCAGAGTTCTCACAGCTTCTTCTGTTCATTGTTCGGTTTTAAAGAAGAAATTTAATGCGCTTTGTGGAAGTTCTGTCGCTAATAACTGCAGTAATTTGCCTCTTGTTAACCAAAATGCTGTTGTCAATCTTTCTAGTGTTCCATTAAGTAACAATCAGCTCGATGCTCTCAAATTGAATAACAATTTTTCTGTCTCTGCTATTCCTTCTTTACCTAATCTTATTGCTCCTATTGAAAGAGCCTTTAAGCATAGCGCTCTATCTTCTTCTCAAAAAGAGTCTATTAGGCATCTCATTGCCAATACTGTTGATTTCAATTCTTATGTTTATAAACCCAATCTTAAACATCCTGTTAAACAATGTCTGAAAAATTTGCGTTCTGATCCAAACTTAATTATTACTAAGGCCGACAAAGGTGGTCAGATTGTTCTTCTCGACAAATCTACGTATTTGGAAAAAACCCATAAATTAATTAATGATGGTCCGAATTTCGATATCCGCAAAGACCCTTCCACTAGTGAAATTAACTCTATTAAGTCTGCCATTAAGTCTTCTTCCATTATTCCTGCTAACTTTAAGAAGTCCCTTATTCCGTCTATTGCGCATTGTGCCAGGTTTTATGCTTTACCTAAGGTCCATAAACCTGACATTCCTTTTAGACCTATTGTCTCTAGTATCGGTACAGCTTCTTATAAGCTTGCCAAATATTTAGTTTCTGTTTTTTCCCCACTTTTGAGCAGTAACTGTTTCACTGTTAAGAATTCTTTTGATTTTGTTAAAAAACTTCATAATTTTAAGCCGCAGGGTCACATGATGGTTTTTTTATGTTAAATCATTATTTACAAACGTTCCGGTTGAGGGGGCTTTAGATTGCCTCAAGAAAAGGCTTTGTGAATTCCATTTCTCTTATTTTGAAATCGAGGAACTTATACTTCTCACTCGCGCTTGCTTGTCGCAAAATACTTTTGTTTTCAATGGTAATTTCTTCCGTATGATTGACGGTTTGACTATGAGTAATCCTCTTAGTCCAATTTTATGCGATATTTATATGCACTATTTTGAGGTCAAGCTTTTTGAAATCTTAAAATTTCCGTTCTATGTTCGTTATGTTGATGATGTTTATGTCCTGATTGAAATGAATTCGGATATTAATCATATTCTCTCTATTATGAATTCCATTGATCCCTGCATTCAATTTACCTCTGAAATTGAGACCAATAACTGTCTTTCTTTCCTGGATGTCCTTGTTATTCGTTGTGAAAATGGCTTTCAGACTACCGTCTTTCGTAAACCTTTTGCTGTCAGTCTCCCACCTCACAGGTATTCTTCTCATCCCCCTAACCAGGAATTCGCTGCTTTCAATAATTTTGTTTTTCGGGCTACTAATATTTGTTCCACTCCTCAGTTACTTAGTGCTGAACTTAATTACCTCAAAGCTATTGCTGTCGATCGTGGTTATTCCTCTAATATTATCGATTCTATTTATAAGAAATTGACGAAATTCGACCATTCTGAAAAGCATTCTAATTCCAACTCTAATACTTCAGTTGTATTACCATTTTTTCCTAAAATCAGTCAGTAAGTTTCTAAAATCCTAAGAAGGTTTGATTTTAAAGTTATTTTTTCTCCTGTTATTAAAATCCCTTTTTCAAATCTCAAACACCCCGTTGATCGCCTAGATAATTGGGGAATTTACCAGATCTCTTGTCAGTGTGGTCTTTCTTATATTGGTCAGACTAAACGTGCTCTTAGATTTCGTTTAAAAGAGCATGAAGGTTATGTTAAAAATCAGGAGCTCAAACGTTCTTCTATTGCTCAACATTCTTGGTCTTCTCAAAATAGGTTCGATTTTTCCTCAGCCATCATTATCCAAAAATGTTCTTCTAACCTTGATCTTGATTTTTGGGAAGCTTACCATATCATTAAAAATTCTCACTCTTTAGTCAATGACTTATCTAGTACTCCAGATTTTCCAAGTATTTGGAAAGCGTTAATTTAATTCCCCTTTTTTGGTTTATTTTCTCTACTTCTCCGGTAGATGTCGCTACTTGTCCACCCAGTCGTTTCCACTGCTTCTCTCTCATTGGTTGTTTCGGCGCCTTCGCCACCCGCATAGGGTATAAAAGCCAGCGCGTCTCTGTCTATGATTTTGCTCAGCCTTGCTTTTTCTAGCACGCTGTTCCTTTTGCACTGAAGAAGAATCTCGCCAGTAGATTCGAAACAGCTGTTTGCTGCTTTTCATATATTATTTGTGCATTTTAAACGTTGGTTTTTCTGCTTTTTAATATTATAAACTATATTTAATTTTAAGTATCTGTATTAATGTTACAAACAAATGAAGGCCTATGAATCATTAGATAGCCGTTTTCTTGTCGGGTTTCTTTAATGACGGCGTACTTTTGCTGCATATGTGTATTATTTTGCGATAGTGGCACTAAATTCTGAAAAAGTAGGATTTCTGTTTTCTAGTAACAATGTTGCTCTTAGTATTACTCTTGTCATGGAATTTTGTTTTCAAAACTATGTAGAAAATTTACTAATAAAGCTAGAATAAATTTTTACAATTAAAAAAAATTCTTATTAAGGACCCAATACCGAAATACCTGCAGATTATTTCAATCTCTCTTTGAGTCCCAAAAATTGCAACTCAAAATTCTGTAACTGGCGTAACATAAAATATACAAGCATTTTTTCTGCCTTCATTGAAGTTTAAAAGTTATCAAAACTATTCCGTTAAAAAAAAAAAGGATTTAATGTTCTCAACAACACTAAGTAATGCCAAATTATGACAGTAACTTGTTTAATTAATTTCTGAATAATAAAAAGAAAAAATGACATTTACACATGTAACTGACGTACCTTTTATTATGTAACTGACGTACCTTTTATTATGTAACTGACGTAACATTATGACTTTACAAAGACAATAATGGTACTTAACTTAGTTTGTAAACAGTAATTTACAATGCCTCTTTATTAGAATTTTATTATAGAATATAAAAGTATCAAGATTTCCTATTATACCCTTAAATTAAACATATTATAAATTTTATTCCTCCCCACAAAATGATGATTTTCTGTGGAATTGCCCAACAACATCGGAATATCTCTTCAAAGAATTGCTAATAAAATTAAACATCCAAGTACTGCCCGTTTAAATTTCTCACAGAGCCCAACTACTTGTGGTGCTGCACAATTTATAGGAAGGCCGAGAAATCAATCGAAACAATTTGAAAGTTTCTATGAATTATTTAAGATGAAAAAATAAATACTTGAAAATGAACGAATCACCTTCACATTCACATTCAAAATTGTTCTGGTAAAGGAAATTAAAAGACAGATAAAGAAGTCTGCATGAGTAAAATCTGTACTAAAAGCAACAAAAAGTTTAAGAATCATTAATTATGAAAAACCTTGTTTATGTCCGCATTTAATTTTGACAAACGAATTCGAACGAGTGACAAACGAATTCATCTAAAATTGCTTACATTGAAGAAAATAAATTTCATTCCGTTGGTTAAAGGTAATCACAAATATTGGCATGACCTCCGACAGTAAAACGACGTCTTTCCCATGCGCAAATGAGATAAAGGCTCTTTACTTGTTTGGGCTTTTTTTTTTCATCAGAAGGGAAGCTTAGAATTTCTTTTCTGGAAGGACGGCAAAACAGCCGTACCTATATTTAGATGTTACAACGAAATTTAATGAACTATGCTAAAAATTTTGCCGCCGTTACTTAAACATGTCAATGTTTCGTTTCACGCTGTAAAAGTCACAAAGAAGTGCTTTCAACATAATAAGATTCGGACACTTGCAAGGCTGGCCAATATTCGAGAACTTTTTTTCTTGAAAAAAATTTCAAATAATATTTTTTGTGTAGAAAAATCTCTCTCGTTCTTATCATTTTGCTTCTATATTGATTAATATAATTACAATTACTAGCTAGTCAATTGTTCCTGTCATTTTGCACCCCAGTGAACGTTATTTGTACCTGACTGCCAAGAAGGGTTATGTGTTTCACGCGTATCTGGCTATGTGGATTTCTTTATACCTTCGAAACATCTCAACGGCATGATGTATTTTAATGAATGATGTCTCTATCGATTCGTCTTAACAGCCCAATGGTTATAGGCTAGGTTTTGTTTTTTTAAAATTCAAAATGGCGGTAGTGACGAAAAAAAATTATGCACCATACTGAGTGGCATATCATTGGATAGGTCATTCAAAATGAAGACGATGTTTCATTGACTATTTAAAAATCACCGTTTACATATTACACAACCGAGAAGTTGTGTAGGTAGGATCTCTAGCTTTACTGCAACTCTAACTTTCATAGACATCTATAGGCCTCATCAAAACTGTGTTTATAGATAGGAATTAACAATTAAACCCAACTTAAATGTCATCAATACAAGTAAATAAAAAAATAGGTAAGTAATATAAAAAATAGTTTCACATTGATGAGAAATTATTAATTAGTTCACTTTTTACGCAGTTGGATTTTTTGATTTTTTAAATTTAATATAGTATTTCAGAAATATATTAACTTGTGGATCGATGTCTTGATAGTTGATGTATTCTGCGTCAGTGTTTTGTTTTGGATGTATATATATTTTTTTTTACTTAGTTAGGATCAGGTTTCAAGTAATTAGCAATTTTATTTATTTATTTATTTGTCGAATTCGGGTTGACATAAAACAGATCTGTAGGATTCAGGTGGCGTTTATTCCAACCCTCCCAGGAATCTAGTGAACGTGCATAGAAACAAATTATATGTGTACATATATATATATATATATACATGCAAATGAAATATATAACCTCTTTTACTGGATGCAAATTAAATATATTAAGAATAAAAAACCAAATGCACCATTTATTACCATGTAATGGAAGTATACTGTTTTTTGCTGACAATATTGAGTTCGAAGGAAATAAACTAATTTATCATTATCCAATTTTTGTGCAAAACAACTAATGTAATTTTCAATGCATGTTCTTATCTGTCCAGTCGCACATT
This sequence comes from Maratus speciosus, assembly GCA_963932465.1. NCBI lineage: Eukaryota > Metazoa > Arthropoda > Arachnida > Araneae > Salticidae > Maratus > Maratus speciosus. Next base: position 549,937,893 of record OZ010791.1, read on the forward strand.
TTTTTCTAGTTTTGCGATTTAAACATTTAACGTCTCCACTTTTACAATTAATTCAAAATTTTACTTCTTGTTATAAAATCATTCTGAAATGTAACAGAAGAATTGTAAGTTTAAGTAATAATTTGGTCAATTAATACAGATTTAGTCTCATAAAATTATTTTAAAAGTAAATAATAAAATTGTTTTTTTTAAGTGATAAAACGCTATACAATTTATGGTGCAATAATATAATTATCATGATTCGATGTGTAATATTTATTCTAATTATGAATTTAGTACGAATATATCACTACGACTGATGTGAATGTCACTTATTTTCTTTTTAATTTTTAGTTTCAGCTTTCAGTTTTAGAGAGTGGTTCTTAGAATTATAAATCATATTTTATATCTAAATTTTAAACAGTAAGAAGATTTACGTATATAATCATATATTTCCCCTCGTATGTTTGCATTTTCTCTCTTTATTTAACTAAAAATCTGCTTTATTTTATATAAAGTTAGAAACAATGTTTATTTCTTTCGTTCTTTCATAGAACATTTTTTCCCATGTTTCTTTGAATTTCTAACAACATTATATGCAAATGTTTCAGAGCACTCCTAAATATTTTTATTAAAATGAAAGTAAAACCTTAAAAGGAACTGAAATATGTTTTCTTGAATATGGAATTTAGAATAACTAGATTCATGAATATTTAATGTAACTGTATATACTGTGTGTGTAAACTTTAAAGGCGAAGTGAAGAAACTAGCATAACAGGGGAAAGAACAGGCAGATTGGACCGAAAGGCCAATCAGTTGTTCAGCTAGTGTTTTGTATGGTAGGTCGTACTAATAGATGCAGCATGACGTACTGTGAGAGTAACAGAAGGCATAAATCACGCTCTCGGTTAACACTTAGTATTTCTCTGGAAGATATTGATTGGTTTAGACCGCTTTAAACTATGTCTATATTAGGCCCCAGTGCGATGTGCACAAAAAGAAATATTGTAGACGGAATCCGGATGATTTTCCCGAAGTAGACTCATTTGGAATTTAGAATAAGGAGGCAGTGTGACTAATGTGGTCGAGTGCGATGAACTTGGATAATATTTCAAAAGACAGTAAAAACTATAGAATATTTTAGTAGTTGTTTCCACGGAAAACCACGGCAGGGAACAACCGGTATCTTGTACGACAGGCGAGAAAACACAGACAGCAGAAAGAGGCAGTAATTGCGAAACAAATTTGACGGTCTATTGGATACCCAATAATGTGTCTTTTTTTTATTGTGGCCAGGAAGTGCACAAATGTGGTTTGTTCGAACGACGATCAGTACGGTATGTGCCATTAATATTTTCTGATCGAAGACGTCATTTTCTGTTGTAATAGAAAACTGAACTGGGCAGATCAGTAATGGGGGTGAGTGCTCTATACGAATGATAGCCATTTTATTCTCACAAGTGATTCAGGACACATATGAATAGAGCATGGAACACGAAAGAACAGTTAAAACGAAGGAAACCAACGTTTAAAAATGCACAAATAACACGTGAAAAGCAGCAAACAGCTGTTTTAAATCTACTAGCGAGATTCTTCTTCAGTGCAAGATAGATCAATACACAGCGTGATAGGAAAAGCAAGGCTGAGCCAAAACTGAGCAGCTGTTTGTTGCTTTTCACGTATTATTTGTGCACTTTTAAACGTTGGTTTCCTGCTATTTAATATTCCGACACAAAGGCTTTAATTGCTATTTTAAAGAAAGAACAGCTCCAACATCATCGAAAGCGATTTTTTGGAGATAGCAGAGATTCGGTTTCGTTGGGTAAGAAATATCGAACTTGAGATCTTCCAAGGAGATTCAGTTACTAGTGCCTGCTACTGTATATAGGTTGTCCACCCTAGAATTCCTCTTTTATGAATCTCCGTCGGCCCACAGTTCCATTTCATGGGCGACAACACTACATACAACAACACTACATACAACAACACTACAACAACACTAAATATATTATAGTTCCTCGTCCTACAGTTAATGCCGCAAAGCTGTTGGAGAGTGAGGATATTCCTCGCAGGGATTAACCTGCAAGATCTCCTCACCTATGTTAAAAACCTGTGGAATATTCTCAAGAGACACTTGGCAGCACGTCACCAGCAACGCACGTCGGTGCTGTGATTGGCGCTACAAGATGAAGGGACCACTTTCCTACAACAACTTATTGTCAAGCATGTTTAGAAGATGGTAATTCTTATGTGGAAACACTCAGGAAACACTCAGGAGTCACCATATACTCTAATAAAGACTGGATTTTCTTGCCTACACACTGTCACAGGAACGTATCTCTCTTCTATCTTCTTGGACTCGAAGCTACCTTTCAATAAATTTCATTTTGTAATCTCTGTTTTCCTATTTTGGATATTATGTTCACTTTTCCTATATTAATACACCTTGAGGATATAAAGGTACATTTTGTGTCGATTTGGAACACTTGAAGAAATACTGCAAGATGTTACATTAAAAAATACCGTCCTGAATTTAATTTTTGCCTACGGGTGTATAAGTTTTGGGTATTGATGTAATACGCAAATATAAAAGAAACAAAAAATTTTTATAGGTCGTTACATTTGAAAAACTTATTCAAGAATAAAATAAATATGAGCCACATTTTTATTACAACCCTGCAATTTTCTCTATGTTAAAAAATAAGCTTGATATTGAATTCATACATTTGAACAAAGTCTAAAATTTTTCATACGGTTGAACAAAGTCTAAAACTTTTAATAAGGATGGATTTTTTTGTGTGAAACACAAGGTTCTTTTGTTTACATAAAAATAAAGATTTTGTAAAAGAAAATTATACTAAATATTTCAGATTAAAGGCTCCTACATGACTTGAAAATAATAAAAAAAATAATATAAAAAATATAATGCAATCTTTATTTATAAATTATATTGCCTTTTAAACGGAAAGAGCCAAAGTAATAGATAGACTCTATAGGTTTCATGCAAAATGTGCTAATTTTTTCTTGTTGTTACTAATGCACCCGAAGTCCACCAAAGCCGTCCAACTTACAGGCGCGGAAGTCCCAACGAAACGGCTGCAGGTACTATTTTAAGAATCACAGTGGCGAAAATATAGCTTGGTATCATGATTTTTTCAGAATAATTCTGATCCTAACCAGAGGAGGTCATCTACCTTCTGCGTACCAGTCTACCACCTACCAATGTCCCAGAGAGAGGCCTCTTCATTGAATTTGCGTGTCTGTCTGTGGCAACCACTCAGTGGCAACAGTAATGCTGCATTCTTTGATTTTCTAGATTTCAAAATCAAAAATTCTAATTTTGCCTGCTACAGGATAATTGAATCTTCTGACTGGAAACGATGTTGTGCAGCATCTTTGCAGAAATGTGCTATGTCGGTAGCTTCAAATAGACTTTCTATAAAGAAATGTAATTTTATTTAATAAATTATTAACAAAATATATAATATCACATTAGAATTTTATTCTAAACGGTACGTAAAATTTCTGTAAACAATTTTTTTTAAGAAACATGAAAGCTGAACATAGAAAATTTCCCTTACAGCAAACATGTAACTTTTCTTTTAATTCATGCTTATCATTTCTCGAGAAAATAATTTGAAATTTGCTTAAAATTAAATTTGCATTTCTTCAACAGTAAACAAGGATGATATTTTTTTCAAGCCTTTATAATCTAAAACATTAATATATTGTTTCTAGTTTACAATAAGTGCGTTATCAAACTTAGAATTATTAGCTTAGAAAAAAAAATGCCGATTGAACATTACTAAACATATACAATAGGGTGGGTCGAAAAAAATAAATTTTTGATTTTCGTAACGCTTTAGTGCGGAAAAGTTGCCTATTGTAAAAAGAAGAAAAACGACATAATTTTTTTGAAAATCGGTTAACATCTTCCATTCGCGCATCGTACTTAAAGTTGATGAAAAATTGCAAAAATCGCGCATTTTCTCTAATTTTTAAAAGTTAATTAAAACTTTAAAAATAAACACGCATTAACTTTTTATGCTTGTTTCATAGTTTACATAACCTGAATAAATTAAATTCTAATCAATAATCTAAATTTTCCGTTCGCCCAACATCTTAGAAAAAACATAAATTTAGCAATTTTTTGCAGTTTTCACCGTGCAACTCTTCGCTAGTTTTGCTAGAACAAAACGACCCAAAATCACCACGTGGAGGTGGTTGCACGTACAGTTCCACCTCCTCCCTACCCAACCAACCATATAATTGTTGGGTGCGGCATTTACATTATATTTGCAACTATTTACAAAGGTTTTCTATACAGTAGCATTCTTTGGCTTACTTTGTTTTTTACGTTTTCTTTTTTATATCAGTGTTGTTCGGATATAGCCATCTATAGCTTCATGTCCATATAATTTATTCGAGGTCTCTGTGACAAGTTTGACACACATCTTAACAGTCTTGGTGTTGCAGGGAAACATTTGTATTTCTCTGATGAGAGTAGTGTCAAAAGTGATAAACGATTTAGATCTTCACTCAGGTACCGCGGCACTGGGGAAGGATACACCGCACAAGAATTCCAATTAATAATTTATATTTAATTGGAAGTTTGAAAGTTTCCATTCGGTGGTATTACATTTCTAACAGTCTTCCACTTTGTAATGGTCAATCTTGCTTTTACGATCCTTCTGTAACCAATATCCTGAATACGTTTTGTTTAATCGACAATCAGTGGCAACAGAACATTCTCTGTGTGCGCAAAAAACGCATTTCGTTCTATTACTGGATCGACAACTTCTAGTAATTCGTCGGATAAATAGCGTGATGTTTGGATTTCTTGAAATACATGTTTTGGTCCGTCAGTAAAATATTTGCTTATTTTATAGCAAATTACACAGGCATGTATGATTTTATGATGAAGCACACTATTTCTTAAAAGTTTTCGGGCAGTTAGTCATCTAGAATCGGACAAAGTACCACGTTCTTAATTCGCCAAATCTTCTGAACAATGTCCCAAGGTGATTGCATTTAAAATGTCTCAAAAAACTGTTGTTATTCGCTCAAAAAAGTCTTGCCTATATCAGGAATCGAACAATCTGCGGATTCACAATCGACCATAGAAGCTTTTTCACAGCAAGTGAGCTTCTACCCGATTGAAGCACTAAAAGATCTAGACCCTTCAGTTTGACCGTGAATATGTTGGAAAATTTGGTGATAAGAAAGCTCATTAAAATGCCAGATGCATATGATCCACATTTTATTATTTTCTAGTCGGTGGAAAGCACCGTTATTCCATCCAGTGTTTGTTACACTACCATCACACCCCTACTACTTCTAGTTTTTCTAGTGATATTGATAGTTGAGACAAACAAGAAATAATGCTTTGACTTATATCATTTGATAAACTCGAGGAAGGAGATACAAGTCCAATATAAGTTGATCCAGATTCCTAGATAAGAGAATACTGTTCTTATATCACATTCCTGTGAAATTGCTTGGCATTAAATTTTTCGCCGAACAAAGTATCTCATTTTTGCCCGTCAAAAAAAGACCCGAACTTTCCTCAGGGGATGTGAATCGGCATTTTCAAATCCGTCCTTAAACAACTCTTGTCTCTTTTTATTTTATACTTATCAACCACATCAGAAGAGACTGTGCCGGTTATCCAGAACACCATGACGCTATGACAGCTTTTAGCCGATCAGAAACTTCGAAACGATCATTGTTTAGCGCTGTTGCGTTAATTTTAATTCTCATCTGCCATTTGGGCTTTTAGTCGATGTACTCGGTTTGTATTTATCTTCCTCGTACACCGAGTCTTCAAAAGAAGTGTATTTGATTTCATCAATTTCATAGTACACTGCCACTTTAGGAACTTTAAAACTATTTGAGGAACCACTCAGTGCTTGCTGAAGATCACGAGCTTCCCGCTCGGTCTTCACATTTAACTTTTTTGTAACTGTTTTGTAAATACTTCCGATTTTTCTCAAAATTGTAATTCCTTTGAAGAATCATGAACCGCAACTCAAAGACACGAATTTTTTTTTTTTTTTTTTTTTTTTTTTTTTTTTTACATAAGCATTTAATTAGAATTGCACACAAACATGCATGTGGTCTTTTTAATATAATATAAATACCAAACCCAACAATTGGACGGTTGGTTGGGTAGGATGTGGGTGGAACTCAACGTGCAACCACCACCACGTGGAGAGTTCTGTTTAGTTTTGTTTTAGCAAAACGAACTAAGAGTTACACGATGAATATTTCGAAAAATTGGTAAATGTATCTTTATACTAAGTTCTTGCGCGAACAAAACAAAATGGATTATTGATCCAAATTTAATTTATTTAGGTTATGTAAACCATGAAACAAGCATAAAGAGCTAAAGCGTGTTTATTTTTAAAGTTTTAATTAAATTTAAAAAATTAGAAAAAAGTCGCGATTTTTGCAATTTTTCATCAACTTTAAGTACGATGCGCGAATGGAAGATGTTAACCGATTCAAAAAAAATTTATGCCGTTTTTCTTCTTATTACAATAGGCAACTTTTCCGCACTAAAGCGTTGCGAAAATGAAAAATTTCTTTTTTTCGACCCACCCTAATATACAATCAAATGAATAAGATATCAAACCGGTCCTTTATAGGAGAAAAATTATTCCAACTTCAAGGGATTTTTTCCTACACTATTGACTGGATATTTATATATTATAAGTCAACTTAGCTGTATTAGCAATAGTAACTTGGTACAAGAAAGTACAGTTAACACTGCTTTAAACGGAATGTTCTAAGACAACCGATTGTGCTGCGTGACAACCGAAGTTCTTTATCTACCCTATCTATATTATAAAGGACAAACATATCTGTGCGTAACGCATACGTCATTTTGCGAATGGCAACACTTTGAAATTTGAAATAAAATTTTGATTTTGCAATTTTCTCTACTGCCAATTTTTATACTTCTAAACATCGCACATTTTAAATTTTTACACCATCGTATAAGAAAAAAAATGCTCTCTTAAACTCAATTTGTTTGAAAGCTGTATCTCAATTTATTTTTGAGACATTAATTTTTTTTGTAGTTTTTAATACCACTTTTCCAATCGTGGCAACAAAAGTACCCCATTTCTATTGAAAGTCATTGAAAGTAAACGGAAAATAGTCGAAAATAGGAGATTAGTGCATCTTTTTGTTGCCATTTTCCCATTAAACCAGAAAAAAAAGTTGAAATTAAAATACGGGCTATGTCAAGAATATTGTCTGTTATTCCGTGATAATGATGTCATATGCATACTTTTTTTCTATAGAAGCAGTTTAAGATTGGATTGTAAAAGTGGATTGCTTTAGAGCAATGGCTCCCAACCTTCTATTGGCCACGCCCCACCAAAGTATCTGTAAAGTCACTATGTCCCCCCCTCTTAATTTTTAAATTATGTATCATTATTTATATGTACTCTCTTCACATGATGGAAGTGTAATAGAGCCTTAACAAAACTATTCATTTCACATTTTTTAACTTATCAAAGAGGTGAATCTTCTACCACAAATGTGTTTTTAACATAATTTTATAAAGGCAACGAGATCTTTCCATACATCTTTCCATACATCTTTCCATATTTGCCAAAACGAGTTATGTTGTACTTCCCCAACTTAACGTATACAAGTGTTATAAGGTCTGCATTTTTATCTTCAGAAAATATCTTAAATAGACATATTTAACGTTAAAATTGATAAATTCATACATTTTATAAAACCATCTTGTAACTTATTGAAAGTTCGTGGAAAAGCTTTGGACACTGACTTTTCTTTCTATGGATAACACAATACACAAGAAGTACAGGGTGTTCAGCGAATAAGACCCTGATTTCAAAATTAAATATCTCAAAAACAAAGATCAATAGAATTATGCGGTAAACGGTTTGTTTATTAGTTAAGCTGTAAAAATGTTATACAGAAGTTTCAAAATTTAGTTGCAAAACCGTTAACAGATGGCGCTTTAACCGCAATACTTGTAAACTGCTTCCAAGTCCAGAGCAATGGCGACTCAATCCTAGATGGCTGCCTACGTAAAGACGAATATTGGGAAAGTTCATTTTTTAATTGGGTAATGTGCAGAAATGGAGACATCTGATCACAGAATTATTGCATCAGCTTTAATTTTAGAAAATTTCAATTTATAGAATTTTCAATAAAAAGTTTAGAAATCATTATAAGAATTTTTTAAATATTTTATTAAATACAATCTTTAATGCCATATAATTATTTAAATCAAAATGCATATATTTAGAAAAATAATTTTGTACTTTCTATTTATTTTTTATATTTTTAAATCACGGCATAATATTTTGGTATTATTGTTTATACCTGAATTATTATGAATAAAAAAGTAATTTTTCAATTTTAATTTATTTTTAAATCACGACATAATACTTTTGTTTTAGAATAACACATATATTTCTTTTCTTTGTAAACAAAGTTTTAGAGACAGAAATTATGCATTAAATTATTTCTTTTTTAAAAGGAATTGATGATAAGACGTATGATCAACGTCAAAGCAAAAGTATTTTGGATGCTGCATACCTTTAGAACACTTCGGATCCTATCGCTGGAAGCTGCACCATATTTCTGTGCTCAATGATAAAAAAAAAAAAAAAAAAAAAAAAAAAAAAAAAAAAAAATGAAAACGAGTTTTTTAAAATTAAAATTATTTTTTAACTTAATTAAATTTTTAAAAATAGAAACTTTGCATTTTTTCATTCAAACTATTCTCTACAATAAAAAAGAAATGATTTATTAATCATTATTATAAATGCTCAATGATTTAAAAAAAAGGGGTTTCTTTTAAGTTAATTAATTTTTAAAACCAGAAAGTTTAGATTTTTTTTATTCAAACTTTTTTCAAAGTTTAAATAAATATTAAAAAGTAAAGATTTCCATTTTTCTTTTCAAATCCTCCTCTACTTGGATTCAATTCCACGATCTACCAATTAGGAGAGAAAAGACATACAACAGATATATTGGTAACCGGACCGAAGTAGCTTATAACAAAATTTGAAACAAACCTCAATTCTGTCAACACAGGGCTCCGCTTCTGCACATTACCCAAATAAAATATTTTTTTAAGTTCTTATATAATGATTGCTAAACTTTTTATTGAAAATTCTATTAATTGAAATTCTCTAAAATTGAAGCTGATGCAATAATTCCGTGACCAGATGCCTCCACTTTTGCACATCACCCCAACGAACAAGCGGTCTTTCCCAATTTCGTTCTTCCATAGGGAGCCATCTGGGAATGAGGCGTAGGGCTCTCCAGTTCAAAACACAATTTATAGGCATTGCGATTACAGCGCCATCTGTTAGCGGTTTTTGCAACTAATTTTTGCAACTTCTGTACAACATTTTTACAGCTTAGCTAATAAACAAACCGTTTACCGCATAATTCTATTGATCTTTGTTTTTGAGATATTTAATTTTGAAATCAGGGTCTTATTCGCTGGACATCCTGTATTTCAATATTCCCATCTTTATCAGATTAAGTAGCCTTATTTCGCAGAACACATTCTCTCTGTTTTCTCTTTCTCAATATCGTTAATTGTCTTCGCTAATGAAAGTAGAAAACTCATTCAATATATAATCAAAAGCGTTACAAAAAAAAATTAAATTAAACACCAGAAAAATTATACAGTATTTTAATAATTTAAAAATTATCAAAATATTTAAAAAGACTAATTGCATAATTATTCAGGTGTTAAATCTATTAAATTTTGATAGGGGGCATTTAAAAAATTAAAAAACAAACAGATTTCTTAAATTTTGCTTGTATTCCATTTATTTTTAGCCTACACCACTACTTTTCCCCAAAAAGGACAAAAGAAATTGATAGTGAATGAGTGAGTAAGAAATTTGGAATTGCCCCCCCCCCTAGAAGGTCAAATTGCCCCCCAGTGGGGCGTACGCCACACGTTGGGAACCACTGCTTTACAGGATGCAAATGACGTCATTTTATAAAACAGCGTGTATTTTAATTCTTAAAACAGAATTATGTTTTGTAGAAGTGCGTCATTTTCACAGCTCAGCTGCTTTCAAATTCTTCACAGGTGAAAATGCTTCACTTTTGAAAATAATGTAATAGAAATCACACACTGATAAAACGGAATGTAAAAAAAAAAAAAAGTGTCTTTATAAAAGAAGGTGACATGCAAATAATAGCGATTTATATTACAGAAATTGATGATTCTCGCCTGGATAGATTTGCTTCGCCGAGTTAGACAAGCAAACAAATAACTCGAGGTTTAAAATAAAATCATGTTACTGAAGTTATTATCCAAAATTCTCTCGAATAATAAAACTTTAATGCTATTCTTTAAGACGTTCTACTATAATTTTATCAAAATAACATTCTTTGCTTAATTTAATTTTTCACAATTTTATATAATCTATATTTTTCAAACACAAGTGTGTTTTTTTAGGCATCTGCCCTGATCTTTCTGCTGAACCAATTTTACTATTTTTTTTTTTCAACTGAAAGCTGTTCATTTGTAGATGTTATCGCACTTTTTTTAATATCCCTATTTTGATATTTTAATTTTGAAAGCATTTTATGAACTTTCTCCAAAATGATGAAAATTAGATAGCTTTCATTATTGCAGACAAGAGAGAAAAAAAAAATGAGGTATTTTTATCTTTATTCATGCCATTTTCTGATAAAAATTCAAAATTGTTTATAAAAAATGTTGTATAGGGTTTAGTGGAGCAAAATCCCATTAGGAGCACAATCTTATATCAGGGAAATAATAACGGAAAATGGGATACTGCTTTTAAAAACATTTTTCCTCATAAATTTTCTATATTGTTTTTCCTTCAGCATGTGTACTGATAATAAGTTTAAGACACTAGAAGAAATGCTTTTTTAAGTGAAAATGAAGTCATATTTTAAAGAAAACGACCATTTTCTCAGATAAAACTAAACATATTAACACAAATTCGTCTAAAAAACATAACTTACGGAAATTTTTACTCTCCATAATTGAGATTAGAATCCCAAGTAAAGAGTGCGTCTATTCACTTAAAAGCTGGCAATGGTCACTTCAAGTTTTGAGTTAAGATGATTTTACAATGATCAAACAAAATACATTTTTTTTTAAATGATGAATATGGAGTGCGTATAATATAATTGCGTATGCAAATTTTGAGAAGGTAAAAATTGCTGTTTTTCATTAGGGAACACCAAGCATAAGAGATTCAATTGATAACGACATCGTAATAACTGATCTTTATTATATTTTACTGATTACGTATCTATATTATATAGGGCAAACGTACCTGTGCGTAACGCTGACGTTATTTTGAAAATGCCAACACTTCACGATCAAATGTCGGTCTTGAAATTTTCGCTACAGCATTTTTTTAATCTTCTGACCATCGTATATTTTCAATTTTCACCGCATAGGGAAAAATTTACTTTCAAATGCAATTTGTTTAAAAATGTATCTTAATTGACTGATGTATTATGTTTTTAAAAATATTTTTTAAGCATGATTTTTTAAAAAAGTTTATCTTATCACGTGCCGGTTTCAATACATAATAATAATAAACATTTTGCACATAAAGCAAAAATATTGGTCAGCATTTGTTTCTGACTATTTTTGCATAACGAAATTAATACTTCCTTTATAAACAAATAAAAGAGTATTATTAAAAAAAAACCCATAATCTAACATATTTGTGAAAGACAAATTAACGAAATTATTACTTCTTTTATAAACAAATAATTGAATAATATAAAAAAAAACACACACAAATCTAAGATATTGGTAATCATACAATTTAAATTTTTAGATCATGAAATAGGATTTTTTTTAATCAAATGGAATTTGTTTGCAAAGTTCATCTCAGTTTACTGATTGTCTATGGTTTTAAAGCAATTTTATTGCGTGAAATATTTTTTTATTTTATTTATCTATATCGCTCGGAGCTCGATTACGAGAGGTTAATCCGTTTGCCCTTAAAACAAAATAAAGAGTTCATTTTCTTACGCCAAATATCCTTTTAAAAAAGCCTCCCTATGAATAGATAAATAAAATAATATAAACAAAACACAAATTTAACAGACATATATAAGCTCTGAAATTATCAGAATATAAAAGGATGCCGTAAGTAGCAAAATCTTGGTCAAATAACTCTAAATAAGAAAATAACGCTTTTGATAAATTTCAAAAATTTATTTGATTGTATAATTCGTATTTTTCATATGAAAAATGCTTTTTTAATGTAAGTGGGCAATCGAAAAAATTTATTGCGTAATATATATATATATATATATATATTAGTTTTCAATTAATAAAAATGTTGTCACCTATATTATGTAACCCGGGAAGCCCGGGTACGATCCCCTAGTATATATAAAATCCTAATGAAACGAATTTATGAAACGAATATATGAAAAGGCTGAAATGTGTATCGATTCTTTGAATCGACTGATTAAACAACTGATTATGTTTCACGGCGATTTCCCCTAAAATATGGAATACTTTGTGATGAAATCTGTCGATGATTCTGTCTGATGTCGAATTGCGATGATTTCTGTCAAATGACGTGTCTTTTGATGGCGTGAAACATTTTCTAGAAAATGCTTGGAAACAATCTAGGTAAAAAGTATGTCAAAAAAATACTCGAGTTTCTGTAAAAGGCACGATGTAATGCTGCATAAAAATTGTTCTGTCGTCTTCCATGTAAAATAGAGAGAAAAGATAATGTAATGGTGAAACATAAATAGATATATAAGGAAAATGCTTATGAACAAGTAAATTGATTTTTCAAAATTTATTATAAATGTACATGTTTATTATAATTCTAGATGTAATTTATCTGAATTTTTCCTAAAATGTCTGTTTCCGAATGATATAGTCCTTTTTATTTCTAAAGAACTGAAAAATAACTGCTATGACTACACGGAGACAAAAGAATATTTTTGTAAAAAAAATTTACCCCCATTAAGCGCCATTGCTCCCATTTCGGGAACATACTGTTTTTCATAAATAATCAATTATTTTTAATTTATTTTTCAGAAGTACTTTAATGACATCCTGTTCATTAAGAAAAAACAATGATTTCATAATAAAATCGGTTAATTTATATAGCGGCGCTTAATGGGTTAAATCTATGTTAAGAACAATGTTTTTTTTTTTTTTTTTTTTTTTTTTTTGTATTTCGTTATCATTTTATTTAAAACAAAACTTTCATTTAAAAATGAAACATTTAAATTGATGGCTTTCACTCTTTCTTAAAAAAAAAAAAAAAAAAAAAAAAAAAAAAAAATTAGGCACAGATGTCATATACGTACTGGGGTACCTAATTGGCGCAAAAATGTATTATTTTGATTGACATGGCTATTGTCGTTTATTTAATAATAAATGTTTATTTATTTTTATTTATTTTTTTAATTTATATAAATTATTTTGTTCTATTGTTATTAATTATTTTTTTGCTATTTCCTTTTGAAAATAATAGAAAAGAATTAAAAAATACGGTACAAAGTAGTTATTCCGTCAACCAATTTCGCAAATTATATAAATCGCCAAACCACTCGCCAAGTTGCACAGATTGACAAAATCACTTGATGACGTAAACATGTGCAACTTGCTAAAAGTCAAGTGAATGTGACATTTTCGATCAACCGTTATTGGCATTTAATCTTATAGTTCGCGATAGATTTTTGGTCAACGGGATAACTAAGTAGTACCAAAAATACATATGTAACTGGTATTCGAAAACGAGGTTTACGCCAAATTTTCGAAAAAAAAAAAAAAAAAAAAAGTCATGCCAAACATGCAGTGCGTATATGACATCTGGCGAAATATTAAATTATGTAACAAACCAGGACATTTAATTTCAACTTCAAATCAATGTTTTAATTTACCATTCGAAGAATAAAAAAAATTCTAACTGGCGAGTTGCAAAAAAGATATTGGCGAGATTTGCACCCGGCTTCTATTTCTTTTGGCACAGATGTCATATACGGCCCCATATTGTCGCGATTTTTTTCTGACGGCAATGTCATATACGCAACGGGTACTTAACTGGCGCCAAAGTATCGATATTTTGCTTGATATGGTAAGCCGGATGTTGTTGTTTATGCTGTTGATGCATTCCCCAAATTGGCGTTGGAAAAAAATCGCGGCAATATGATATGACATTTGTGCCAAACCTTCATATGAAAGGCGAAGGGATCAGCCGTATTTGTTTATGGCATTTGATGACTTGAACTATTATAATATAGATGAAATGATGGGGATAGAATAATATTTGGCGACTTATCACCTGTGCCTGGATAACATTAAAGTATCAAAATGGCACCTAGAGTATAAAACACGAAGTGTTCCACCGGGAACTGTTGATGATAGTTACATGATTTAGGCTATTGTTTTAGAGATTGTTTTAAAATATCGGGAGACAAAGACTCTGAATACTTAATTCATTTTATTTTAGCTTCTTTTCAAATGTTTAACTGATCCTCTTTAATCAAAAACGAAAACAACCATTGGATGTCTTAACAGCAACTGATTCGCCTTTAAATTTTTGCAATCAAAGGGAATTGAATGGAAACCCATTTACAGAGAGATCTGCACAGCTTTTTTCAGTATAATTTAATCTTCTCTAATATTTTTAAACATCAGATTAGCATGTTTTTGATTTTTAGATTCTGCGGTGTCTGGACGTGGGTTGGCGAGCGTAGCTTGCAGGGGGCAGAGCCCCCTAGTAAAGTATAATATCAATGAAATGCATCACATAATGAAATGAGAACGGTGTATAACGGAAAATGCACTAATATACATTTTCAATAGAAATTTTATGGTTTTCGCAAAATTATTTAAACAAAAAGAAAAATTAACGCAATTATACTCTCATATTTATTTAGAGAAATAATTATTGTTCATATAATTTCATTCGGAACCATGCCGCTGAGTATATTACAAGTAAAAGTATGTTATATTCCAGGTACGTTATAGCCGGTATTATTGTAGTTTTGCACCAATCCTTTATTAACCCCCGTTCAATTTAAATGGCAGTATTGCCTATTTTAACACATCGTAGATGGCGATATAATGCTATTTTTTATACGTCACTGTAAGAAAACTGTACAGGATTATATATATATATATATATTTTTTTTTTTTTTTTTTTTTTTTTTTTTTTTTTTTTTTTATCTAGTACTGTTTACCTTTAAAATTTATACAAACTTTGTCACTATTTCCTATGCATTAAAGTCACGCGGTTAAGATGTGTTTTAAGAGTCTGGATATAAAACGCGTATTAAGCGGGATCACGTATATTAAATATGGTTTAAATAATGTTGCAAGATCTGTGCATATTTATGCGTCTAATAGCCTGAATCAACTTTAGTGTTTTCTTTTGTAACGTTTGTAGTTGAAAATTGCATCTTTTACAGATATTCAGATGGAAATTTATCTGCATTCAAGTTTAACACATTGCTTAATATAACTGACTGGAATAATAATAATAATAAAACTAGAGAACAGGAATTCTGCTTTTTCAGAATTTAGTGTCGCCCCCGGCATTTCCATTACTTCATTTTCTTCTGGTGGACTGGTGGCTTCTATTAAAAAAATATATGGCCATTTCTTTACCCCATTCTGACCAGAAAATCAGAGTTCTAACTTTTTACGACTGCTCTTTCATCTTCCCCTAACACTTCATTTATAATGGCTGTTTCATAATAATAGAAGCCACCAGTCCACCAGAAGAAAATAACTCGGTTAAGCGGGACTCGGGTAATCGGGACTCTATTACAAAACATATTTCAGTTTTCAGACTTAAAGCACACGCTTTTATTTTATGTAAAATGACGTCATTTGCACTAATATAGATGCTTAAAATTAAATCTAGTTTATAATAGCTCCATGTTTTATCATAAATCCTTCATTTATATTTTTCTCAAAATAGCACGTATTTTAATTTTTTTTTTTTTTTTTCAATTTTTATGAGAAAATGGCAACAAAAGATATAATTGCTATTTTTCAACAATTTTTTCTTTACTTTCTACAGAAATGGAGTACTTGAGTTTCCAAAATGAAACAAATGTCGCTAAGAACTACAAAAAATTAATATTTCAAATACAAATGGAGATGCAGTTTTCCAACGAATTGCATTAAAAAGTACTTTTTTTTCCTCAATACGACGGTATAAACATTGAAAATGCGCAATGCTTAGAAGTTTTAAAACATGCTGTACAGCATTTATTCGCACAATGAAACATCGGCTTTTGTTTTACGGCTAGCGTACACAAGGTAAGGTTATTTATTGGAGACAAAATAAGCTGGGAGAAAGAATTAGCATTCCGGGGGCTAACAAGTAACATAAAAATTTTGTTTTAGAAGTCAGTTCCTACTTAGGTCGTCAGAGAAATATTTAATATAATCCCTTATGCTAATATTAGATTTTGTTGCATCAAAATATCTCAATTTGTTGATTTTCTATAAACAAGTAGGTTTACAATAGAAGTCTATAGGAATTTGGCGAAATATTAGAGATATCGCCAAGTTGGCGACAAATTTGGCGGTATTTAGCGACAAAACAGGGTCCCCCCTATGGAAACCCCCCTTATAGACATGAAGACGCATTAAATGCTTCAATAACCAATGGCTGCCATTTTGTCTCCCATGTAAAGCTAAAATTAATTAATTAAAATTTAATTAATCAATTAATATTCGAAAAAAGTGTATTAACATAAATTGTTATACACTACAAGTTAAAAAAAATTATTTCAACTTGATAGGATGAGTAATAAGTATTTTATTAACGATTGAAAATTTGAACACGATATATAAATAAATAAATAAATATAGGGGGAGAGTGAACTAATAGTAGGAATTGAAAAATATGGATTCAACATGACTTTTTTTGTCGTATTACAACGTTATAAACAGAAAAAGAACAAAAATAATTTTTCTGGTAGCCTAACCTTTTTTACACAACCCCAAAATTTTAAATCTTTGCGGCTTAACCCAGTTATTAAAATCTTATTTAGTACCTGTACTCTTCAAATCCGTTCATAATTATCCGTATCAATCTTTGTGTGAATAAATATTATCACTGCAATAAAAGGAAACATAAAATAAGTATACAAATATCTGCCACTATTTTCGATTATTAATGTTCATCTTCATTAATATACCGGTAATTAAGTCGGTTGTCGCTTTTCGGAAATAGTGGTTTGAAAATTGACAACACTGGAGAAGATAGAAAAATTAAATTCATATCTTAATCTCTGAATACGCGTTTTAAGCAAGGTTTTTTCCGCAAGGGACTGAAACTTCGTCGCGTATTAAGTGTGGTCGCGTGATAACCAGTCCTGTATTAAACGTGATATTTTTACATTACTTTTATGGGAGATGTTCAAGGGACTAGGAAATATCCGCGTATTAAGCGGAAACATGTACAAACCGGTGGCGTCTTAACCGGTGCGACTGTACGTGAGTTAAGGCATATAAAAGCAAAAGGACAATCTGCAGAAAAGACAAATATATCATTTGGGGTTCCTAATGATATTGTAGCAATATTAAACCACCACCACCGAAATGAGCTCTTTCCAACAATTAAAAATGAAAATCCGAATATTACTTCACTTGTTAAGAGTATTCATACAAACAATATACAATAGATTTGTATATATATTTGTTTATTATTTGGAAATCACTTATAAAGTAAACATTGTATACACATTCAAATGAATGTTTTTGTTATTATTCCCCTATTTTAAATTCTTGAGCATTTTTAAATGCATAGTAGAGAAAATAACAAGAACAAAAATTCATCTTCCAGAATTGATTATGAAACACTTTTCAAAACATTCAGAATACTGTAACAACACTTTACACTTTATTGAGGTAAAAGATGATGTCTAAATAATCAATTTGGAAAATGTCTAGGCATTTGAGAACCCATTTTCTGCTATTATTAAGATCCATAGTCGGATGAACTTTTTCTTTATGCATCCCTGTATATATTAGATTTGTTCGTATTATAGATTTGTTCGTATAATTAATAGTATGCAAAAAATTAACTGAATAAAACGAATAGCACAGTTGAAAATTTTCATTCAGTAATTTCCGTGAATGTACTTGAGATTTTTGTGCAGCCCTTTATATGATTTATAGAATTTATACACACCAAATAATACTTAAAAAAATAGTTAAATTGAAAAAGGCGTACAACAGCGGAAAACGTGCTTCCAGTAATTATTGTTCATAGGCTAAAATATCTGAATTATTACTAATTTTATTCTATAGACAAAAGCCTTTGTGTGTCCCTGTAAGTGAATAATGATGAACTGTGATAAATTCTATGCACACCTTTAATCGCCTTGTAGTACACTTCATTCATATATATAATTTCCAATATGCTTAAAATAGTCCAATATCACTAAAATACGCCTCTAACGATTATCTTGCTCCCCCATAGACCATAATGTAATGCAATTATTTTGAATATTTTTTTATATAAATCGTATATAATACTCACTTCGGTTTCAATACCGAACATGCGATCGTAATCCCCAATAACATAAGCTAATTTAATGGCATTCTGACTATATTAATGGGAGTTGAAAAACAGAGAGAAAGACAGACTGAAAAGCAGGCGGACAGACAGACAAACCGAATACATATAGGCTTTTCAACTATATTGAAAAGCGTTAAAATAGAATTTTTTACAGACCATTTGTTAAGCGATCTCTTGATCAATATCGGTATAGAAACATTTTATAAATAGTATAAAAAAAAAGTATTTTCGAGTAAAATTGTTTAACCAGAGTACATATGAAATTATGTATTTCAAAAAACGTTTTGCATACTAAATAGCTTTATTTTAGATTCATTCTGTTCTTATGCGTTATTTAGAAACTACTCTTACATTGGCGGGCTTAAAATGACTGATAGAATAAAAACACTTTGGATCCCAATCGACATATTCATTTTTTATCTGGATGTTTTAAAGTATTAAAAATACTTTGAAATGCTTTAAATTTTAATTAATTTAAAAAAAATA
Organism: Maratus speciosus; assembly: GCA_963932465.1. Lineage (NCBI taxonomy): Eukaryota > Metazoa > Arthropoda > Arachnida > Araneae > Salticidae > Maratus > Maratus speciosus. The sequence goes on from OZ010791.1 coordinate 549,956,939, forward strand.
ATAAGTTGAGTAACTGGTTTTTTATTCTGTAAGGTACAGTCGAGGAAAAAAAAAAAGTAAACACCCCTACTAACTCCTCAACAAATTATCGCAGAAGAAAGTTACTGGTACCGAACGATTGGAAATAAAGTCTATTTTTAAATGATGTATATAAAATTTGCTTAGGGGGCCATCTACATATTAAAACGAACCATAACTTTGTTTTTGTCAATAGCAGTACCCAATTCTGAAAGCATAAATGAACTCTACACCCTTCAATTAATTATAAAAATTGCAAATTCAGTTTATTTATATTTGGGTTTATTAGTATTATTACTACAAAAAAAAAAATAGCACATTAGGAGCATAATTTCGGGAGATATAAATAAAAATATGAAAATGTAATTTAACATTAGAAGCACTAAATTTTGAATGTTTATAATTCAAAAACTTATCATTCAAATGACTTGAAATTGGGTGTCTAGGCGTAGTTTGAACCGAAGATTTGAAATATCTCGTTAAAATTGGGTATTGCCATTGAAAAAAAATGAAGTTTGGATTTGTTTTAATATGTAGATGGCCCCTAAGCAAATTTTATATACGTCATTTAAAAGTAGACTTTATTTCCAATCGTTCGGTACCAGTAACTTTCGTCTACGATAATTTGTTGAGGGGTTAGTAGGGGGTGTTTACTTTTTTTTTTCCACGACTGTACATGTTGTAGGTTTCGTTTTTTTTTTATCTTTTCCGAAACGAAAAGATTAATATCGTTGAAAAAATGTAATAAACATCAGAAATAATAAAGCAATCATCAAAACATTGGCATATCATAATATATAAATTAACCGTTCTACAAAAGAAATAAGAAACAATACATATATTGCTTAGGATGTCATCTGTAGTCTTGATAAAAACAATTTTCAGTAGCTCAAAATAAAGATCAAAACTGAACAAAATAAGGCTATTGCATAAAACGTTAATAACCTCCTATAGGTGATTTAAGTCTTCTTAAATTTATTATGTTATTCATGTCAAGCAATCGTTATATAAGATAGATTATATATATAATAAATGTTATCCCGAATGACGGTCAAAGTATTATATTTTTAAAGTTAATGGCGAATATTTATTAATTTTGGTAAATACTATAAGTGTATGGGTACTAATTATTGAATAAATTAAAATATATTCTTTATGGTTTACGTAATTATTGGAAATGGCGAAATAAGCATTTCGGGATTTTTTGAAAACAATACGGGACAAGAAGTAAAATAACACTTGTGAAAAGGAATACAGATTTCTTTTATATATGTATATATATATATATTAACATTACATTTTATATCATTAAAGAGCACATTTTTATAAAATCTAACGACACTTGTAATATCAACCTTTTAATACTCTTCACAACTAAATGCTTCTGATTTTATCAACATTTAAAAATCAATACTGGTAAATATATTTTTCTTCGAGCGACTATTAAAAAATACAAATGTGATGTAAAGGTGGCAAAAAAGAACGGGTTAAATAAGAAATCTCCCAATAAATTTGAATCATAAAATTATCCCAGGAATGGCCGTAAATAGCCATTCGACTGGAACTTAAAACTTTTTTTTCAGTTTATTTAAAGTAAAATTTTGGTTTCGGGATCGCATTAATGTAGAAATCGTAATAAACCCTAATAAGTCTCAAAATACGTCTTCAATATGTTGATCTCTTTTTGACATCATATTTGTTTTTTGTTTGAAAAGTTTTTAATTAAGCTTTCTCACAGAATGTCATTTGTTCGAAAAGTTTAAAAATTATCAACCTTTAAAATTATTAATTCTTATATTAAATTAATTTTTAACCATTCCAAAATGGATTTCAATGCTGATAGTTTTTTTAAGTATAATTCAACAGCTCAGGACGAAATACGTTTTAATTTTGAATTCGTATATTTGAAGATTTTAGAAAATAATTTCATTAAAAAAATTAGGTTTTACTAATATTTTGTTACTAAAAAAATATTTTGAAAGTATATGTTATTTGAAATTGATTTTTGAAACGAATGCTAATAGCAACTTATTAAACCTTAGTTTAAATCGATTTTCAGAAGCACTTAAAAAGGGATACGCAAATTTAAACTCATTTCGAGGAGTAGTTTATTTCATATGCTTAAACAACTATCCGCATTGCCATCTGCTTTCAACGATTATAACTGAAATTAACATTAGTAGTTCCAAATTTCAAACTAATATAATTCCCAAACTACTCGGGCTTATGACATGCCCTTTAGTATCCGAAGACATAAAGTTCCAATAAGTTCAAATATGGTGTCGAAATCGTGCGTCCGTATTGAAAATTTCAGAGATGGGTAAAATTGCAGTCTGAAAATCAAACTATAAGCTTTTCAAAATTATATATTTTGAATAAAGACATAATTTGCAGTCGTTTGGAGAGTTTCGTTTTTTTTTACATTTCGGATATTTAAATATATGTAGTGTACAATTTTGTGTTTTGGACAAATGTACAGCAAAACCATTAAACACTATTTTTCTGGCTTATCTCACTAAGCGCCCCGTATTTGTAGATTTCCCGAAAACAAGCTCAAATGGCTGTACTAAAATTAGTAACATGATTTTAATTTATGATTTTAAAACAATATGAAAAGTATTCAAGAACTAACCCTCAAAAAATAAATATAGTTAACTATACCTTCATGAACATTTTAGCAAAAATGTAAGAATGCTATAAATTTTAGATTTTACGGAGTGTCCTTCTTATAACTTTTAGTCTTTTGTTACCGCTTTTACAATATAGAAATATTTCTTATGAAATTGTACAGCTGTTAAAGTTAGAAACAGCAAAGTTTCCATGATAAATTACTGGTAGGAATTATCAAACATTTTAAATTCTCTATGCGTAACACATGAATGTTGCTTTTCGCTAAGGGTTCATTTGGTACATAAAAACAAAACAAGATACACGCTATTCTTTATTTAAATTATTATTTTACCTTTTATGTATTAAATATCCTGTTTATTTTTAAGCATATACAGCTTTTCATGAAAATAAAATCATAAAACTAGTTCCACACAACAACGTTTTCAATCAATTTAAATGCTGCATCCTTTTGTTTTCTTAAAACCTTCAACTTCCATTTTTTTACGGATCAATACTTTTAAATAGCTCTTTCATAGTCGAAAAGAGAATTTTTTTTTCAGACATTATCGGAAAAGGAAATGAGAAAAAAGGTCTCTTTTCCGAGATTTCAAATCATTTTTCATGCCTCTTAAACGAAAACAGAGAGAATATTTTCGGCTTTCTTTTGTATTATAAAATTCATATATCATATTCCCTTTTGACTGAGAAAAATAAATGTCTTGTTTATAATGGAAGATTTTTTGAATAAAACAATAAGTCAGTATAAATGTAAAAGAAAAGTGAAAAGGATTTTCTTTACAAATATATTGTGTACAGCAAATTTTACCATAATTTTCTAACAACATTTTTTTGCATTATATTGTTGAAGAAAATTATCAAACCTCTTAAGATTAAATAGGTTGATTGCTAATTTTACCTTAATTTCCTAAGAACATTTTTTTGCATTATATTGTTGAAGAAAACTATCAAACCTCTTAAGATTAAATAGGTTGATTACTAATTTATCGATTGAAAAGCTATAAACTGGAAGAGAGTTGCTATAGGAAATTCTAGGCTAGATGGCCAGTCTAAATATTTTAAAATCTATATCATAGACTGCAGCATAAACTTTGTTCGTACGAATCAGTTCAATATGTACATTCAATGGGCAGTGCAGCTATGCTTTTCAGTTATAAAAAGAAAGTGTAATTTTAATGTTTATTTAATTTAGTGGTTGGATATTTTTGCTGAGTTAGGTATCTGAACGTTTTGAAGTACGTATATTACATTTATATTTACTATAAGGACTTTTAAGGCACGTATATAATCTGATTTTTGCTTTTAAGTATAAAACAAAGACGTGCAATAGCGAAGTGTCGCTTTAGTTTGGGTAGCAATCTGTCCATCAATTTTACGACAGATGGTCACATCGAATCGAGGATAGATGTCCACCTATAATCAATATTTAATATTAAAAGGAGTGAGGATTTTAACTAAATATAATTATTTAAAAAATAATTATATAATTTTTATTTTTATAATTATATTAATTGACATAATTATTTAAATTTTAACTAATGTAAATATTTCAATAACAATAATATAATACAGCATAACGATATACTTTTGTTTCATAAAATATTGAAATCTTTGAAAACGTTTATCCAGAAACAGAAAAAAGTTGATAAATAAACTTAAAACCGTGAAAAAGTTTAAAATGAATGCGAGAAAAAAACAAAAACACGACATTTCCAGCAGCGAAGAAGATGAAATACATTGGAAACAATTAAATTATACAGATTCCGAGGGAATAGAATTGGACGAGGATCACTGTGTTGGTTGTGGAGAAGAATATAATACCACATCCAAAAAGGATGACTGGATACAAAGCGTAAGGTACCAGAAATGGTTCATGAACCGTGTACAAACTCTCAAGATCTTTGCCGAAAATGTGGTAAATTTTACAAAAAGTGAAGGATTGAAATTATACTTCAAATTTTGTTTATTCAAATTTATTCACCAATTTTCCGTGATATAATCACATGTTTAAAAATTGCTATATGTTTTTCATGATTAACTCAATGAAATGTTTTTTTTTTTTTTTTCACTATTTTAACTTCATTTTTTCTTTCTTGTATTGGATGGCCATCTCACCGCGGCTTGAAGGAGAGATGGCCATCTGCCATTTTAATTTCAATTTTGTTTGCCAATTTTTATTCTCGATATTTAATTATTTTATGTCCAAAATATGATGATGATATGTATAAGAATAGCAAGTATGCATAAATATTTCTTGTATTTGCATTCTAAGAATTTTTATTTCAATCTTTAAAAACTATGGCCACTTATCCTAGAGTTTCCCTAATTCCTTGAATTCCCAAGAATTGGACGCTTCTTGTAGTCACTAAATGAAAATTTCTAAATTATTGGAAAGTTCTGTTCAACTTATTTAATAAAGAATAATAATTATTAAAGAATAATAATGTAAAAAAAAATAGTTTATTGCATTTCTATTTAAATCACCTATAATTTAAAGGATATTTGTAGGTTTCTCTAGAGATACCTTTTTCTTGGACTATAAGTTAGAAAGAAATTGCCAACATAGAAATATGGATACTTCTGATTATTTATATACAAATATGTAGTATTTCGGCTCGTCGAAAAAAGAATTGTTGAATCGTGGATTTTCAGAGTACGCTATAGGCTTTAGTCAAACCTAATAAACTGTTAGACTACAAAAATGAGCAGATGGTAACTTTTGTAAAGCAAAGAAGTGCCTGTTACTAAAAAGGTGTGAGAGAGAGCTGAATGAATGTGCAAAAACTGTGAGAGGAATGCGCCCAAACTTCGAAATTAATATTACCTGAGTCATTATATGGTGTCAAATTGGCTGAAACAAATTGTCATCAAATTTCATCTCAAAATATTGACACCTTGAGGTTACTCACCTCACATGAATATTTGTATAGCCTTTTTAAAATGTTTTTAATGCATTTTTAACAAAAAATAATTATTTTTTTAAGAATTAATTTGTAAATTAATATTAATTATTCACGTTTTCATTATTAATGACTTTATTAAAACGTTATTGTCAGATGTTAGTGCTAGAAATGTCATTTCGTACATAAATAGCAAATTAAACTTTAAAATCTAACAGATGGCAGCACGTATTCTAATCTAAAAACTGCTACTGACAGCTGACTTTTATTATCTGGAATGATTCGTTTTTTGACAATTGTTTTTGTTTCAACCACTGATATCTAGACACTAATTTTTTTTTTTTTCTTTTGACAAGACAATACGTAAGTTCAATATAAACATGACCTCAACTGAAAATGAATATTTTGTAGTGTTTTTGGACCTCCAGTATCATTAAAAGAGACAGTGTTACCCACGTATATTGATTTAGGGCCCGTTCAGAAGTGCAGAAAACGCCGCGCTCGCGCTCAGAACTTTTTGCCATGGAGTAGGTCATATCGAAGAAAGGAATTTTAAAATAATTCAATTATTTCATTAGTTTTATGGTTCAAAACAGGTGAAACCAACGATTGTATTTCTTTAACCTTCCAAAACATGGTTTTCGTAACAGAAATACATGCCTATGTTTACTCAGATAAAATCCAAAATATTCGGGAGAAACATCACGTGACCTACTTCATCTACTTTAGCCCGTTCAGTATTTAAAATCAATTAACCAACCGCACACAAACTTGACGCGGGCGGCCTTAGAGGAGGAATTGAATAGAGAGCGAATCCCATTGTTCTCATCCGTCGAACCCTGATGCACTCATGTCCGAGATTTCATCGCCAGAAGGGTGTCATTTTTTGGCGGAGATCCCTTTCTTGGCAATTTTCCGTTTTCATTCTCGTGATAAAAGAAACGCTCCAAAACGAATGCAGACGAAATAGGTCTCGGTGGGATGCGGGAAAAACCGGTTTGGCGCGCATTCTCCCCACCATCACATGATGGCGGGGAGTGCCTCAAGAAAAGGTTGTCATTTCTGCGTCCAGTTAAACAATTATGCAATCACATTAGGTGAAATGATCCTCATGTAATCACTACATACAGTCATGTATCTCGATGTGAAATCTTCGGCTCGCCCAGAAAAATTGGGTAACCAATTGTGATTGTAATTGTAAATCTCACAGTAACCGAAATAAATCTCAGCAGCTTGATCAGGGAGCCGACGCTCCCTCTCAGACTCTGGTTGAGAGTCGGGAGGAGTGGATGTGGTCTACCCCTCGGGATTGCACTAACACTCTAAAGCGAAAGCTGAGTTCCCGAGGTGGTCATCGCTGTCATCGCTATATTAGAAGTCTATGCGGGCGGCTCAAAAAAATTATGTGGGCGATTTGATCACGTGATTGTGCGCTTTGTGCTTATGTTTTATTGGTTGTGCTTTGTTTGGTAGGTTGATTGATACAATTTAAAAATCCAATTGATGCTATTTATTTTTAACAATTTTCTTTTAATATAGTTAAAAATTATTTATCAGTTGCTTTACATTTTTCGTGATGTCGAAAGGCTGTTAATAAACCAAGATTGTGATATCACCGTATTACGAGATTAATGTGTAATATGGATATGAATTAATTGGATAATGGATTTCAATGGAATTTGCACTGTTAGTTAGACAATTTTTCAGAGAAGTTTTTAGTATATATTTCTTATTTTATGATTGCATATTTTAATAACGTGTGGATAATAGACCAAAATACATCATAAAACATGAGAAACAAATGGCACTAAAAATCATGTTAGTATGCAGGGACCTAATAACCTCTGAAGTTATGGGAAGAACAGTTTCATTTCGGGGGGCCCCTTTCATTCGAGAAGTGTTTTCTATTCGACATCCCGAAAACTCACCAATGCTACAAATATTATTCACTGGCTCAGCTGAATTCACATTAAAGAAAGTTTTTTTTATGTTCTACTTACAAAAAAATTGGATACAATCAGTGCAAAAATGATTTTGCATGGTATTAGCGTAGAAATGTAATTTGGATAAAAAGTTTGAATTCAGAATGCATGCACAACATAAAATATTAATATTATACGTTGTGCATGCAAGCTAAATTCAATTATATTTAAATTCAATATGTAAAATAAACAATGCATCTAAAATAATGGACAGACTGGAGAATTGTGATCATGTGGTTGAAACTGACCAACTAACGAAAAATTGATTTGTAATGAAAGGTATTTTTATGAAACACTTAAAAAAAAAAAAAAAAAAAAACAAAAAACAAAAAAAAAACATATATATATATATATATATGTGTGTAAATAAGTTAATAATTTGAAAAGAAATTAGATAGAATTTTGGAATGGAATTAATTCGATATAAAATTTGGGGCCTCTGTTTTCTCAATTTCGTGTCCCTTCTAATCTTCTAAGGGAAGCACATGCTTTTCGTGCCTATTTGATAATCAGGGCCTGTTAGTATGAGCAAAATACTACTTATACTTTTAGTAACAAGTTTATAAACATTCTAATCATACATTATTCACCACAAAACTAGATGCAAAGCGCCATATATTTTATATCTTTAAAAAATATGTGTGCAGATATTTTTAGTTAAAATAATGTACATCTATTACATTTATTTTTATAATATTTTCCACGTTAATTTTAACACCGTAAAATATGATTTGCATCCCAGTCTTGACAAAAATTCACTCCTAAAGTACTGAAAAAAAAATAAAAAAAGAAGAAAGAAATAAAGAAAAACATCAAGAAATTATCCTACACGCAAACGTATATTTTCGCAAGGCGTTCAAATGTAAAACTTTCATTTCAAAATACCTCATTTTCTCGTATTTAAATAAGTATTTTATTATTATAATAAAAATACATATGCTTCTGTATTATTAATGTAAAAAATTATCTTTATCAAAAATATCTTATTTATTATGAAAAATATAAAGCAACCAAAAAAAAAAAAAAAAAAAAAAAATGTAACACAATTCAGGACCCCGAAGGATTCGAACCCAAAGCCCCTAGTCTCGAGTTCAAAGCGTTATCCATTCAGCCATCTAGATTGCCTTTCATTTACAACAAATTATCTTTATAAGTAGCACCATAATTAATCAAACCGTCATTTGTTCGTGAACACGCTGAACGTTTATTGCATCCACGATAAAGACCCACTCCATGTTCCTGTCTTTTGAGCTCGCGCGCGCGGCGCGCGTGCTCCTTGAACACACTTTGTATGGAGCATTTCTATGGATAAAAAATGAACATGGAACGAAATTTTTTAGCACGGAAATTTTTAGGTATGAAAGAAGAACAGGATCAATTAATATTTCGCCCCATCAGCGGCTGAGAGGTTATACTTTCGTAGCTGGTAGATGGGAGGTACTGGGTTCGAACCCAATCGCACCCATCGGCCTAAACGTTCGGAGTTTTCTTAGTTTTCTTCAAATCTTGGAAAACCTTGCGAAAGGTATGTGTGGTTGCCTTAGAAAGACCTCCACGGAGAACACTCACCCTAGGGCCCATATCCCTCTAGAAGATAATTGGTTGTCAAAGATAAACCCAGCCCAATTAACATTTCTGTAACTCAAAAGTTGAATCGTGTTAGAGAAAGGTAATGTCGAAAGGAAAATCAGGAATCTAAAGCAGCAGAACTGCTATAATCTTTATAAAATATAATATTGGTAATAATGCTTATAAAAATATTACGGATTTAGAAGAAAACGCCGCTTTAGGATCTGATTCAGAAATAGAAGATAACTCTGGAGATGAAGACGATTACGTTTCTCATGAAACCAAATGTCGGAAATCTAATATATGTGATGCTCTCTCCACGTGCAAGTCAGGCTAAATGACAATATCACTGCCAAATCTAGCCATTTTTGCGATAGAACAGGAGTATCGGGTAGGTCAGCTGCTATCATTGCATCATCTATCCTTCGTGATATAGGGATTCCATTCAAAGATACTCCATCCAATGTTATTGAATGGATTAAGCTAAGGCGAGAACGTCGATTACACTTGGAGCAGGTAAAATGGCGTATTACTGCTTAATTGGCGTAATGTATGATTATTGTATACTATTGAACTACTTCTACGCAGCCTTTTCCAGCACTCTCAGAAATGGATTCTCAGATTTCACGAAATTTTCTTCGTTTTTGACGAAATAATTTCCTGGGATATGCTCCAAGCGAATATTTCTTCAAATTGAGAAAATTACTTTCTTCACTTGTTTGAGGATTACAATTTCGTCAAAAGTGCTTGTTTGAAAAGCGCAATCAGTGGGCTGGTGGTGCCACCTATTGAAGAGTTTAGAAGCTCTTGTATCGACAGGAGAAAAAATAATAGCTTCGGGGTGATTCGAACTCACGACCTCCGATGTGGGAGACGGACGCTCTAGCTATTACGCTATTGAGTCCTCGAAGGGATATGATTTTAGATGCATGTAATGGATTCTACTGTATATTTATATTTTTATAAGGTCGATTGTAATTTTATCGATGTTGTTATACTTATAATGGCTAAGATGTGTTATTATCCCTCCCTCCGCGATGTTGAGTATTTGGCGATTTTTATCGCTCTGGCAACCCCGGCGTTTGGCGTCTAGTAACTTATTATGGCAACCCCTTTTTTTACGACGCGAGAGCGTGAACATTCATTTCACTGCCGGGTGTCGTTGCTGACGGTTGGTTGACTCTTGTACCAGATACTCTTTGATATCGTGTTCTATGGCTGTCTTTTTATTTTTATGTTAAATTTATTGGATGTATTTCATTGACTATAGTTTCTATAGTCCGTTTAAACGGTCTTGCTGAAGTAATTAAGAAATATGAGGAAATTTTGACATGAAAGGGGGGTTTGTTTATAGCATAGTCAATGCGTATTAAGCCTATTTTGGAAAATGACGGCGGTGTTATATTTTGTGCTGTAGGTTTCAAGAAAGCAGATGTCTGTTAAGGTATGTTGATAATTTTATGTATATTTTGTTGCTTTAAGAGTTTTTTACATTTTGAGATTGCTACAAAACGAGAACCACTGAATTTTGAGAATGCTATATTGCGAAAAATGCTGAATTCGGCGATGTTTTTTTTCGGAAAATGAGCGCGAAGCGCTCATACAACTATTGCTGATTGCCACTTTAGCGAGTCTCGTTTTTTAGGTATATTTTGCTGTTTTAAGAGTTTTTTACATTTTGAGATTGCTACAAGACGAGAACTGCTGAATTTTGAGAATGCTATATTGCGAGAAATGCTGAATTCCGCGATGTTTTTTTTCCGTTAAATGTGCGCGAAGCGCTCATACAAGGATTACTGATTTGCCAGTTTAGCGAATTTTGTTTATTATTTACATTTTATTTTCGTTGAGCCAAACATGCGTATAAACGGGTGCTTGGCGACATTTACTACTTGGCGGAAAAGGGGTTTTCTCGCAAAAAAAAATCCAAGATGGCGGAGGGTGGGATAATAACACATCTGTTCCCTTATAATTCTTGCAAGTTTTAATTAGTAAGGCTAATTTATTATTATTTCCTATGGTTAATATGAATAATTATAATATGGCTTGATTAATATAATTTATTAAGGAAATTTTCTTTGCTCGATGAATGATTAAAATATGGTCTGGTTAATTTGTTGCTCAGAAATAGCGAATTTTAAAGTGCATGTGGGGGAGATTTTATCAATTTGAGTACGTGGTTGAGATTTTAATACTTTACTGTTTACAGAAGAGAAGGGAGAGGGATCAATTATGCATATTTAATTTGATAGTTATATGAATATATTTCTTAAATGAAAAAGGGATCTTTGAACTTTAAAACTTTATTGACCAAATTTTCTTTTTAAACAATTTTGTAAAACACAGGAAATTTATTCTTTTCTAATTAAACCATAGCGAGCAAAGTAAAATAATCATAATAATAATAAACATTCTTAAAAACTTTAAGAGCTAAAAAAATAACTAATGCAGAAACAATAACTACCTGTATTTCAGCATTTTTTGAAAAGCGCTAAAAAGTGAAATTTTTTAAATAAAGTATGACAGGAATAACATAAACAAGGAAATATATCAGATATTTGCTTGTTTATGTTTGCTTGTATCCTGCGACTTTAGCAAGCAGATATTATATCTGCTTGCTAAAGTCGCAGGATTTGATCAGGTACGGTTTCCTTAAGATGCATTGAGTCTGGCCGTGAGTGAAGAAACACCTTTGTCAAATATTTGAGAGTTTACGTGTCGTTAAAAGTCACGTGATTTTGATACGAAATATTGCATTTGGGCAATATGAGTTTTCCGGAACAATAGGAAAATCTCTGAAAACGTGCAAAAACCTTGTTGTGTTTTGTTTCTATCCCAGTTGTTCTGCGTAAATTTCATAAAACAGATTTCAATGCAGACAAAAAATATCTCTTCGATATTTCTAGGGAAGTATCCTCGGTCGAGTGCCTTCCAGATGGTGCAAACAGAAGTCCCGTAACGATCTCTCATTCAAAATGGCTCAATACAGCCAACAGAATACTGCTCCTGTATCTGTGGGCTGCCGAACCAACAGAAAGTTTTAAGTTCCTATTGGAATATGTCATGAAAGTTTACATGCCATCCTAGTTTGAAAAAAAAAAAAATCCCAGGAGCTACACATGGAGAACGTCACTTGCAGAGAATGATAAAAAAAAAGCTCGTTCTGGCCAGATGGTTTTAAGTCAATCGTTCACGAAATTATTCAGAGGAACTCTTATTTTGATAACTCTAAAAGCAGTCTGTTGGCATTACTTTTAGAACAATGTCACATATTCGAAAACTGGAGCTCAGAAAAATACTGAAAGTAAGAAAAACTGACTGTAAGGGTTAAATACGCCAATTTTACCTTACAAATTTAGATTTCGATGCAAAGGACTATTTTGAGATGATTAACTGAGATAATCCTTTGGAACCACAAGCTACGATGAACCTTAGATTTGCCAGCACAAACTGATTGCGCCCAAATTGTCAGCACATTGTGCTATTAATTTTTCGCGATTACTGTATTTTTCATGTTTATATAGTCAAGAATCCAAAGAAAGCTACAGCAGATTCGACTGTAATCGAGTTTGATAGCGAGATGAACAGTACTTTGTACTGTAAAAATATCGGGTTTTTTTTCAGTGTACACTTGCAGTGCCATCAAGTAACAAAAGGAATTTCCAAAGTTTGACACCAAATTTTAATTTTTTGGAGCTCATGTGAAATCCGAAATTGAAGTCTGATTAAAGTAAAATGTCTTCCGGTTTGTTTATCATTCTTAGAACTGTTTTTAAGTTAGAAAATAAAACTATCGTAAACATTAAAGTTAAATAAAATAAATTGATTTTTTAAATTTTTAGTTAACATTCCTTTTTTTGGTCCCCTGTGTGGAACCTGAAGACAATGAGAGATGCGTTGGAATTTTTTACAGTGTCATTTTACCCAAACAGCACCATTTGTTGAGTCAGGAAATGTTAAAATAAAACAAAAAAAATGCCTTTTTCACTCCACTCTACTGTACATGTTTAATTTATATATTTTTTTTCACTTTAACAGAAAACTGTGACGGTTGAATTAAATGTCTGTTGGAAAGCAACTTTCTTTCTAAACGATGACCAGTTCCTTAACTGCCTGTTAACCCCAGCTGCATGGGTTTGATACCTGTTATGGAGGCGGGTGCTTGTCAAATCGCGGCGTAGTGGTAATAAACCTATCGAGCCGTAAACTAACGCGTACCTAGATCGTATCGACAGTACATATTTCTCAGTTGGCGCGCGTCTAATCGCCGCATGACGGCAATAAACATAACGAGCACCCAGATCGTATCGGCAGTACCTATTTCTTAGCACACAGGAGAGGGAGGGAGAGAAAGTGAAATGCGCACAACTTCTTAATTATTTAATTTAAATTTTAATCTGTGGCATGCAAGCATGGGGATGGGAACCTGAAAGGCAAGTGGAGAAAGCAACTTAATATTTGACAGGGTAGGCTGAATTAATGATTCACAATTTTTAATTGATGAGTCTTTAACCCTCCGAGCGTCTTGCAAAAGGGTAAAATTGTAAAGTTGTTTTCTCTGCATTTTGTTTTAAATGCTAAAAAAATGTGATTCTTTCAACATTATAAAAAAAAAACTCAATTAGAAATATGAATGTAATCCTTGTGAGTATTAATCATTCTTCAATGTATTTAAAATTCATTAAATCTATTGACTTATACCATCTTAAATATTACTTGTATTGCAGTAAAACCTGGAGCTTAGTGAACGGAATAATACGCCCCAAACACTTAGAGGGTTAAAGTAATTAATAAGTTTATTTAATTGTGAGTGTGAACGCATGTAGCTAGTATACAATTAAGTATTAAATTTACAATCACAGGAAATGGGGGAGAACGTGAATACACATGATTTCTTAATTATTTAATTTAAATTTTATACTGGGGCACGCGAGGAGGGATAGGGAAACTTAAAAGGCAATATATAACAGGACACTTTTATAACTGCTTTCAGCCGCTCATATGCAAAAATAAATATTTCTAGAAGTAAGACAAAGTACGGAAAAATGGAAAGGAATTTTTTCAAATCTCTGCCATTTGTTGATTTTCAATTTTTGATATGGAAGTGGTTTACGCTGTATACAATTATATATAAATTATTATCTATAAACTTCAGTGGAAATTGATTTCAAACGACTACGACTATCTATCTTATACTGTGCGATTCGAAGTGCACTGCGCGCAAGGTAGGGTATCCACCCACGCAACATGAGCCATATCATCAAATTTTTATTGAATGAAACTCTAAAATTTTCTAAAAATGATAACAAATAACATGCAAAAAACTCGAAGCTAAAATCTTTATTCCTACTCCAGAAATAGTTTTGAAAAAACACCATTTTTTCGACTTTGTGCAGCAAAACCTCCTATTAGCCAGAACATAACATATTTGCATCTAATACACAAGAAAACATTGGCGCACACAATGTTCTGAGTTCATTTAATATCATAATGCATAAACAGACGAAGATTACATAGTCTTGCCTGTCTCTAAACAATCAGTGAATGTATATATATATATATATATATATTTATAAATTTAAATAATTTATTGGATTTGCCAATGTGTCTTACTTATTTTTGTTTGTTTTGAAATAAGAAATATAAAAAACTAATATGACGTAATCGTATTTGAAGCGAAAGTTAGCCTGAATGATTAGCAAACAAATTAAGGATACCTTCAGTGAATAAAAACTACCGTAACGCTGACGTCATTTTAATGCTGACAACGGTTGATGATTTTATTTTGTTTTTTCAATTTTCGGTGCTGCATTTTTTAAAATATCTAAAAGTTTTAACGACATTTTAAATTTTTACACTGACGTAAAGGATCAAAAAACTACTTTTAAATGCAATTTTTAAAATCTATGTATTAATTAACTTATTTATTGTGTTTTTAAAAATAATTTTCAATAATAAATGAACTTTTGAAATTATCTATTTCGAGTGTCGGCATCAGTTCGAAAGAACAATAAACATTTTGCAATGGAAGCAACATAAATAGTTAAACATTTGTCTTCCATATTAATTTCTGCACATTTCTGTAACCTCCAAAGCATTGTAGAATTACTGATAGATGAAATCATATCACAGTCGGAACACACAATATTGATTTTTTTTAGAGGCCAAACTCAACTTCAGTATCGATTTTCAGCGATGAATGACATTTTGAGCAACACATACAACTCTCCAGAGCAAAAAAACGTTTTGGTCAATAACAGAGAATCCTTCAAATTCTGATGCCTCCAATTTTTAGTTATAATTCAAATTGTTACCGGAAACACTTAGTTTCTGAACTTTCGGAATCGTATGTTGATCACCTCTGAATTTCCCTTTTACTTGGCCTTACACCTGATTTTCTAGTGCTTTTATCCATACTTAATTTTAATTGATAAATTATATATATCACAAAAATGATCTTACTAATATATAACAATGAGTAAAATAAGATCTCTGCCCCGTGCAAACACAGTGTTTCAATCACTCTCGGAGGGTTTAGTTACTTTCATATTCTTCAAAATCAAAACGTCAGAAATAAAACAGATACATAGGGTCTTGACAATGTGTAGAAAACTTTCACAATGAGAATGAATACCTTTATAAAATGCTGATAACAGAGAAAAGAGATAACGCAATGTAAACGAAACGTAAACAAATGAACAGCGTGGAACAGCTATTCCGAGTTAAAGGGGAATCCTCACATTTTTTGTGGTGTTTTCAGACGTTTTTAGCGATAGCACCCATTCTAATTCGAATTTAAAAAAATTGCAGTGGATTTGTAACATCTCAAGGAATCCACATTAAATTTTTCAAAAAATCTATTTCTTTTTGTAAAATTTCAACCTGACCTCCCCCTTTAAGTCTTTGTTATACGTTTACATCATAATTATTTTCCTTAAACTTTACACTGGTGCTCGGACAGCATCTATCCGAGTTAACATGCAAACCTGACCGGTGTTGTCCGAGCCCCTAGCAAAGAAACGGTTACAGTGATTAAATAAAATATAAAAATGTAGTTTTATTTTTTTCAAAAGAGCATATTAATAAAGGCAAGAACGGTCATATTGACCGTTACTAATTAATAGATTATATATAAGTGGTTTTTTGAATCGAAATAGAATTTTTTATAAAAATAAGATAACTTGTATATGACAAAGAATTAATACAAATTAATAAGTAATATAGTTCTAAAAATATCCCGGTTTAATCTATACTCCTATTATAAAGAGGGAAAAATTGTTTATTTGTAGGAGGTAAGCTCAGGAACTACCGAACCGATTCCAAAAGTAATGGTATCAAAATGATGGTGTTAGTCCAACTTAGAACATAGGCTATATTTTATGTCGGTGCCACTACCCCAAAGGGGGTGCAGGAGCAAAAAACGTTCTAAAAATGCGATTTTTGCGTTACTGAAGGGCCTAGAAATGTGAAATTTGGAATATTAGTTACATATAAGATATAAATGATGTCTAAGAACAGTTCTTAAACAATTCGAAATTTAAAAAGGGTGAAAATGCACAAAAAGCGTTCTAAAAAACGTTCTAAATGGTAGTTTCTACATAATCGCAGGAAATACTAAACCGATTTTAAAAGTAATGGTATCAAAATGATGGTGTTAGTCCAACTTAGAACATAGGCTATATTTTATGTCGGTGCCACTACCCCAAAAGGGGTGCAGGAGCAAAAAACGTTCTAAAAATGCGATTTTTGCGTTACTGAAGGGCCTAGAAATATGAAATTTGGATATTAGTTACTTATAAGATATAAATGATGTCTAAAAACAGTTCTTAAACAATTCGAAATTTAAAAGGGGTGAAAATGCACAAAAATCGTTCTAAATGGTAGTTTCTACATAATCTCAGGAAATACCAAACCGATTAAAAAAAATATTGGTGTCAAAATGATAGTGACAACGTTTGCTCCAAGATAGGCTACGTTTTATGTCGGTGCCACTACCCCAAAGGGGGTGTAGGAGCAAAAAACGTTCTAAAAATGCAATTTATGTGTTACTGAAGGGCCTAGAAATATGAAATTTGAAGTATCAGCTACTTATTAGATATAAAGGATTTCTAAGAACAGTTCTTAAACAATTCGAAATTTAAAAGGGGTGAAAATGCGCGAAAAGTGTTCTGAAAAACGTTCTAAATGGTGATTTTTACACAATCTCAGGAAATACCAAACCGATTAAAAAAATAAGGGCGTCAAAATGATGGTGAAAACCCCTGCTCCAACATAGGCTATGTTTTATGTCGGTGCCACTACCCCAAAGGGGGTGCAGGAGAAAAACGTTCTAAATTGTGGTTTTTGCGTGACGGAGGGCCTTGAATCGTGAAATTTAGAATGGTAGTTAGTAATAAGATATCAATGATCTATAAGGACATTTCCTAAAAAAGTCAAAATTTTAAAGGGGTGTCAAAATGCGCAAAAAGCTTTGTAAAAAACGTTCTAAATTGCGATTTCTAGCAATCTCAGGAAATACTGAACCGATTTCAAATATAATGGTGTAAAAATGATGGGGACAGATCTTGCTCCAAGATAGGCTATATTTTATATCTGTTTCCACTACCCCAGAGGTGATGCAGGAGCAAAATGAGCGAAAAGCGTTCTAAAAACGTTCTTAGAGACCGATTTGTCACCAATATCTCAGGAAGAACCAAACTGATTTCAAAAGTAATGGTAAGAAATTGATGCTGACAGCCTCTGCTCTAACATAGACGCTATTTTAAGTCTGTATCACTATCACCTAGACGTTACAGGAGCAAAAAAGCGTTCCAAATTAAGATTTTTGTGATCGGTAGGGGCTAGCAACTTAAAATTAGGCAAGGTACATATTTATTACACGTAAATGATCTTTAAGAACAGTTTCGAAAAAATTGGAAATTTAAAAAGGGGTGAAAATACGCGAAAAGCGTTCTAAAAACGTTCTAAATTGCGATTTCTACTCAATCTCAGAAATACCAAAGCTATTTCAAAAGTAGTGGTTGCAAATCAATGGTGACAGTCCCTGCTATAACATAGGTTATATTTTATGTTGCTGTCACTAGCATCTGAGAGTTTCAAAAGCAAAACATGTTCTAATTTGCGTTTTTTGCATAACTGAAGGGTCTAACACTTTGAAGTATGGCATGGTATTTACTTACAAAATGCAACTGCTTTCTAAGAACTGTCGAAAGAAAATTTCAAATTTAAAAAGATCAAGTGAGCGAAAAGCGTTATAAATTACAATTTTTATGTAATCTTATCAAATACCAAACCGATTAAAAAATAATGATGACAAATTGTTGGTGATAGAACCTGCTCAAACATTAGCTATATTTTATGTCTGTGCCACTACCACCAGAGAGTTGCAGTAGCTAAAAACTTTCTAAAATTCGATTTCTTTGATACTGAAAAGGCTAGAAACTTTAAATATGGTATGGTAGTTACTTATAAAATATAAATGCTCTCGAAGGACTGTCGTAAATAAATTCGAATTAAAAAGGGGTGAAGCGAAGGGGAGGTGCGAAAAGCATTCTAAAAAAGTCCTAAATTACGATTTCTACACAATTTCAGGAAATATAAACCAAATATAAAAGTAATAGTTGCGAATCAATGGTAACAGTCTCTGATCCTACACAGGCTATATTTTATGCCGATGATTCTACCACCTGGGGTTCACAGGAACAACAAACGCTCTAAAAAGGCCTTTATAAGCTTTCTAAATTACGTTTCTGTGGAATACTAGGAAATAACAAACCAATTTCAAAATTAATGTTGGCAAATTAATGGTGACAGTTCCTGTTTCAACAGAGCCCTTTATGTTGAGAGAGGTGCTAAGACTTGGAATTCGACATGATGGTTAATTTTAAGATGTAAGAAGATTGTTTCTAAAAAATTCAAAACTTCAAATGAATACTGAAATGAGCGTATTAATTGAGCATAAAAGTTTCAAAATATTTTCTAAATTATTATTTATTTAGTTTTATTTCGTTTTATTAATTTAAGTCTCATTTCTGCCTTATGCAGTGTAACAATGATGTTTAATCAAACTGTGTTTTAAATAGTAATTTTTTTAATTATTCCTAAAAGTAATAAGTACCTTTTAATAAAATAAAATATTACCTTTTAATAAATTAAAATTTAGTTAGTGCCTTTTAATAAAAATTAGACATATAAATATCACTTGTCATATTTCAAATATTACGCGAGCAAAGCCGCGGGGTTTGCCAGTCCTATTATAAAGAGGAAAAAATTGTTTATTTGTCGGAGATAAGCTCTGGAACTACCGAACCGATTCCAAAAGTAATGATATCAAAATGATGGTGTTAGTCCAACTTAGAACATAGGCTATATCTTATGTCGGTGCCACTAACCCAAAGGGGGTGTAGGAGCAAGAAACGTTCTAAAAATGCGATTTTAGTGTTACTGAAGGGCTTAGAAATATGAAATTTTGAATATTAGTTACTTATAAGATATAAATGATATCTAAGAACAGTTCTTAAACAATTCGAAATTTAAAAGGGGTGAAAAAGTACAAAAAGCGTTCTAAAAAACGTTCTAAATGGTAGTTTCTACACAATCTCAGGAAATACCAAACCGATTTAAAAAATATTGATGTCAAAATGATGGTGACAACGCTTGCTCCAAGATAGGCTATGTTTTATGTCGGCGTCACTACCCCAAAGGGGGTGCAGGAGCAAAAAACGTTCTAAAAATGCGATTTATGTGTTACTGAAGGTCCTAGAAATATGAAATTAGAAACATTAGCTACTTATTAGATATAAAGGATTTCTAAGAACAGTTCTTAAGCAATTCGAAATTTGAAAGGGGTGAAAATGCGCGAACATCGTTCTAAAAACGTTCTAAATGGTGGTTTCTACACAATCTCGGGAAATACCAAACCGATTTAAAAAATAATGGTGTCAAAATAAGGGTGTCGAAATGACGGTGACAACCCTTCCTCCAACATAGGCTACGTTTTATGTCGGTGCCACTACCCCAAAGGGGTTGCAGGAGCAAAAAACTTTCTAAAAATCCAATTTTTGCGTTACCGAAGGGCCTAGAAATATGAAATTTGAAATATTAGCTACTTATTAGATATAAAGGATTTCTAAGAACAGTTCTTAAACAATTCGAAATTTTAAAGGAGTGAAATGCGCGAAAAGCGTTCTAAAAAACGTTCTAATGGTGGTTTCTACACAATCTCAGGAAATACCAAACCGATCTAAAAAATAATGGCGTCAAAATGATGGTGAAAACACTTGCTCCAACATAGGCGATGTTTTATGTCGGTGCCACTACCTCAAAGGGGGTGCAGGAGCAAAAAACGTTCTAAATTGCGGCTTTTGCGTTACGGAAGGGCCTTAGAATAGTGAAATTTGGAATGGTAGTTAGTTATAAGATATCAATGATCTCTAAGTACATTTCCTAAAATAGTCGAAATTTAAAAAAGGGTCAAAATGCGCAAAAAGCGTTATAAAAAACTTTCTACATTGCGCTTTCTATGCAATCTCAGGAAGTACTGAACCGATTTCAAATATAATGGTGTAAAAATGATGGTGACTGATCTTGCTCCAAGATAGGCTATATTTTATATCGGTTTCCACTACCCCAGAGGAGATGCAGGAGCAAAATGCGCGAAAAGCGTTCTAAAAACGTTCTAGATGCCGATTTGTCGGCAATATCTCAGGAAGAATGAATCTGATTTCAAACGTAATGGTAGGAAATTGATGCTGACAGCCTCTGCTCTAACATAGATGGTATTTTATGTCGGTATCACTATCACCAAGACGTTGTAGGAGCAAAAAAGCGTTCTAAATTTCGATTTTTGTGATCGGTAGGGGCTAGCAACTTAAAATTAGGCAAGGTACATATTTATTAGCTATAAATGATCTTTAAGAACAGTTTCGAAAAAATAGGAAATTTAAAAAGGGGTGAAAATGCGCGAAAAGCGTCCTAAAAACGTTCTAAATTGCGATTTCTACTCAATCTAAAGAAATACCAAAGCTATTTCAAAAGTAATGGTTGCAAATCAATGGTGACAGTCCCTGCTATAACATAGGTTATATTTTATGTTGCTGTCACTACCATCTGAGGGTTGCAAAAGCAAAACATTTTCTAATTTGCATTTTTTGCACAACTGAGGGGTATAACACTTTGAAGTATGGCATGGTATTTACTTACAAGATGCAACTGCTTTCTAAGAACAGTCGAAAGAAAATTCCAAATTAAAAAAAAATGAAGTGAGCGAAAAGCGTTATAAATTACAATTTTAAAGCAAACTTATAAATTACCAAACCGATTAAAAAAATAATGATGACAAATTTTGGTGATAGAACCTGCTCAAACATAAGCTATATTTTGTGTCTCTTCCACTACCACCAGAGGGTTGCAGGAGCTAAAAACTTTCTAAATTGCGATTTCTGTGACACTGAAAAGGCTAGAAACTTTAAATATGACGTGGTTGTTACTTATAAAATATAAATGCCCTCGAAGGAACGTCGAAAATAAATTCGAATTAAAAAGGGGTGAAGCGAAGGGGAGGTGTGAAAAGCATTCTAAAAAAGTTCTAAATTACGATTCTATGCAATTTCAGGGAATATAAACTGATTATAAAAGTAATAGTTGCGAATCAGTGGTAACAGTCTCTGATCCTACACAGGCTATATTTTATGCTGGTGATTCTACCACCTGGGGTTCACAAAAACAACAAACGTTCTAAAAAAGGGCTTTAAAAACTTTTTAAATTACGTTTCTGTGGAATATTAGGAAATAACAAACCGATTTCAAAATTAATGTTGGCAAATTAATGGTGACAGTTCCTGTTTCAACAGAGCCCTTTATGTTGAGAGAGGTGCTAGGACTCGGAATTCGACATGATGGTTAATTTTAAGATGTAAGAAGATTGTTTCTAAAAAATTCAAAACTTCAAATGAATACTGAAATGAGCGTATTAATTGAGCATAAAAGTTTCAAAATATTTTCTAAATTATCATTTATTTAGTTTTATTTCATTTTATTAATTTAAGTCTCATCTCTGCCTAATACAGTGTAATAATGATGTTTAGTCAAACTCTGTTTTAAATAGTAATTTTTGAATTATTCCTAAAAGTAATAAGTACCTTTTAATAAAATAAAATATTACCTTTTAATAAAATAAAATATTACCTTTTAATAAAATAAAAATTTAGTTAGTACCTTTTGATAAAAATTAGGCATATAAATATCACATGGCATATTTCAAATATTACGCGAGCAAAGCCGCGGGGTTTGCTAGTACTTTTATAAAGCAGGAATAAAGTTCCCGGTCGTTTCAGAGATACAATTATTGAACATATAAGAAATGCATGTTTGCAATATAATAAAACTTAATCAAGGGAATTTTTTGGCTTACAAAATAGGTAAATTTTATGACCAAGGAACGAGGCCGAAATGTGTAGGTTTGTGCATTAAAAATACATATTTTGAACATTCAAAAGACAAACGTTTGTTTATGTATCTGTTTATTTTCATAAATAGGCCTTTTGGACTCTCCTTGAAGCGTCGCGGAATATAAAGGTGTTATTGCACGTAAAAATTGCAAGCGACAAGAATCGCCTGCGACTCGTCAGATTTCCTGAAACTTACGTATTATTCACCTGAAACTTACGTTATTATCCAAGCATTTCATTGGCTGTTCGGAGAAAGGCTTTTCCATCGTCAGATTTCCAAGTATTAATTGGCTGTTACTGGCGATTCACATAGTTTGAGGCGTCAAAGACGCGCCGACAGAAAAAAGTTGCTTGGTTTCGAAGCAACCCCCCAGGAGCCATAGGAATAACTTGGAGACGCCTGGAATTTTAAGCGAAATTGACTCTTCGTGTAATAACACCATGACAATCAGTGGTACGCACGATTTATCTGAGTGTTTTTATCTGACCCTAAATGAACCTTAAAAAATGAATCAAATATCATTCTATATTAAATTAGCTGTTGGCAATCGTATTAGCCCCCGGTACGGTATGCTATTTCTTTCTTCCAGCTTATTTCGTGTCTCCAAAAAATAACGATACCTTAGAGAAGCTAGCTATAAACAAAGCAGATGCTTTGTTGTATGATTAAATGCTCTGTAGCAATATTTTTTAATTTCTAAGCATGGCACAATTTCAATTTTTATACCGTCATATTGTAAAAAAAGTACTTTTAAATGCAATTTGTTTGAAAACATTGTCTCCATTTATTTTTGAAATATTATTATTATTATTTTTTTGAAGTTTTTAGCACCATTTGCTTAATTTGGGTAAATCAAGTACTCCATTTCTGTAAAAGGTAAAGGGAAAATAGTTGAAAAACACGAAACATAGCAATTATATCTTTTTGTTGCCATTTTCTCAAAACAACAGAAAGAAAATGTAATTAAAATACGTGCTATTTTGAAAAAATATAAACGAATAATTTCTGTTAAAACATGGAGCTGTTATAAAACTATATTTACAAAAAAAGGAAGGCCTATGAATCATTGGATAGCCCCTTTTTTTTTTTTTTTTTTTTTTTTTTTTTGTCGAATTGTTTTAATAACGACATCCTGTGTATTATTTTGCAATAGTGACATTCTATGCATGCTTTACTGTATGCAGATGTTTAAGAGTGGATCGTAAATGGGGAATTCTTAAGCGGATGCGAATATCAGCATTTTTCATAAAATAAAAGTGTGTGCTTTAAACCTTAAAATTGAAATATGTTTTGTACTATTTATATATGCATATACTAGGTGTGCTCCGCCCCCTGCTCGCTACGCTCACCAACTCTCCCACCTCCCCGCGAAATCGCCTCGAGATTCCATTCGGTATCATGAGACAATCCCTATTTTCTAGCCAACCTCAGACGTAATTGTTTTGCGTTTCCATTCTGAATCGCTTCGTGGTCTCTTATTTTCTATATATTCAATTTTTAGATACCAATTGGGAAAAACGTGCTCCTCTCCAACTTCTGACAAATTTATTTCCTTATCTCCAAGCGCATAATCATTAGAGCTTACAGAGTTTCATAATAATCAAAATTATTAAATATAAAATTATATGTATAGTGTTACGAATATTGTGAATATTTAGTGTTTGTGATTAAACATAATGTAAATAGTTCAATTAAGCTCTATTCACAAGCTAATATTAGTTTTTGTTGCATTGAAATATCTCAATTTGTTGATTTTCTGCAAGCAACTAAAAACCTATTGGATTTTAATGGGAATCTATGGAAATATGGCGAAATACGAGAAATAGCGCCAAGTTGGTGTCACTTTTGACAACAAATTTTGTTTGCCTAATTTGGCAATATATCGCCAAGTTCGCGAAAAACTTGGCGACGTTTGGCGACAGAGCCGCCCGCTTTGGTAACCCCCCTATTAGCGTTAGAAAGCTCTGAACAAGCACATGAGTTTCGCGGTATCTACGCAGATATTCATTGGTCCATTTCCAAATCGTAATTTGTTTTTATATATGGAGGGATTTTTTTTTCATCGGGGGCAACACTAAATTCTGAAAAAGCAGAATTTCTGTTTTCTAGTGTGTTTCTTTTTGATTGCATCAGATTTTTGTTTTTAATGAGGAAAAAGTATTTTTTAATACACTAGGGGGCTCTGCCCCCTACGAGCTACGCTCGTCAATCCCCGTTCAGACACCGCAGATTCTAACAGCACGCCAATTTGATCGGCTTTAAAAAAATTTCGGAAGATTCGATTATAATTTGAACCTGACAATTATAATCTGACTTAATTTTCACCAAACTTTTCTTTCTCTTTTTAATATTCACGTAAAAATACTTTTGTTAGAAATGAAATATTATGATCATCTTAAAATATCAAATAAATGTCTCGCGCAATTTTTAAATTTAAACTGTTTTGCAATATTATTTTTTGTTCATTTTACGTAATAAGTGTAATGTGACGTAAATTCTCCTATTTAAGACTTCTAAGGCATGTTAATGAATTTATTATTTTACAATATTCTTTCTCTTTTAAAATTCACGTGTAATTATAGTTTTTATGAGGTAATTTTCAATGAGTTCCTGCTTTTTATATTTTTTGTTTATAATAGTCACGTGTAAAATAAATTTTTAATTTGAAGCAAACATTATTATTTGCGCTGTTTATACATTTGGCAAAAGTTTAAATTAATACAATTTTCTAAAATATCTAAAAAATATCTCTCGAAATGCTGAAAATTTGAATTTAAAATAGAAATCAAACCTCAAAAAATGAGTCAAAATAAAACACTAAATGCAATCTGCACACCGGGAAATTCTCACGCATAAAATGATCTAAAAAGGATTAAATTCCTAGTACAGTTTTTGCTCCTATAAAACTTTTTTAACACTAGAACTACCAAGACCGTCATTTTGACGGTTTTCAAATTTCATGCTTAAAAATTTGATGTAATTTATGAATTGTTCTAGAATTTTATGATACGACTTGTAATGAAATATAAGAATAGTTAAATATTCCTATTCACTTTCCACTCACCCACTTTTTTTTCCATAATCAGTATGACCTATACCTATTTATACCAAGACCCGTCAAAATGACGGCTTTGGCAATTTCGAAGTTGAATGATCTAAAGTGCTCGGCTGTCGTTATAACGGGATCCAATTTGCCCGATTACGATTTAGTTTAGAACTGAACGGTCTGACTGGTAAATGTAGGAAGCAATCATTATCAGTTGCATTTCTAACGTGATAAAGTTCTTGGTGAAAAGTGCAATCTGTGCAAAGTGTAATCTGTAAAAATTGCAATCTCAGAAAATAGTATTGTAGGAAGGCTAATTGCTTTCATGCACAGCTTGATTTCCAACAGCCGATGTTAGTCACTAATAGAGGCACCCTACAAACCGTCGGAATACCAAAAGGCGTGGCCAAAAAGCAAGAGAGAGAAAGGAAGTAAAAAAAGAAATGAAGTGAGAAACGATTAGGTACATGTTGTTTGCGTTGTTTGCTCTCGAGTTTGAGATGTGATGGAATGTGTGTGTTCGAAGAATGTCGTCTTAGGACATAGCAAAATATATGAGATTTCAAATTTATTTTTTGCAAATTCTATGCAACAATTAAATGATTTCCAGGAAGCAAAAAAATATTCGAAGAATTCAAAGAACTCACTAGTATAAATGAAGACTGTTCGGACAGTAATTCAAGTAATAATAATTTGGACATATCTTGCGTGGAAAATAAAACTGAATTTTCAGACTCTGAAGAAGCTGAAGATGAAATTAATGTACGAGATATTGTAGAAAATGAAGAAGATGAAATTCCCCAAAAGAGCCACAGACGTAGAAAGCGATTGCGAATATATGTTCAGATACTCAATCAGATAGCCAAACAGAAACCGAAAAAAGACAGAAGAAAGACATTGCTCTCAACGGTACTAAATGGGAATAATTAGGGAATGGTTGTGTTGGTAGACTCCCATCAAATACTATATTCAAGGATAGTTCGAGCCCAACTGGTTATGTGAAGCGAAACATTATGCTTGGTAACGTTAGCAGTGCATTTAGACTTATAATTGATAATCGAATGATGAATCAAATAAAAAATTGCACTGAGCTCGAGGCTAGAAATGTTTTACAGAAAGACGATTGGAAAATTACTATTGAAGAATGATATGCGTTTGTATCAATTTTGTATGCTCGAGCAGCCTACGAAGTGAGAAATTTGAAATTATCATATTTGTGGTCAGAAAAATGGAGACATTCTTTCCTTCACGAAACTATGAGTAGAAACAGATTTTCAGAAAATATGAGATTCATTCGTTTCGGCAAAAAAAGCGAGAGGAGAGTTCGTTTAAGAATTGACAAATTTGGATTAGCTTCCGAAATGTGGAAGTCCTTTATTGAGAACAGCCAAGCTTGTTACAAACCTGATCAGAATATAAGCGTAGCTGAACAACTGTTTCCCACAAAGGTAAGATGCATATTTCTGCAATATATGCCCAACAAACCGGACGAATTCGGAATTAAGTTTTGGTTAGCTGTAGATGTGCGAAGTAAATATCTTATAAATGGCTTTCCCTATTTAGGCAAAGATGAACTTGGACCACCAGGAGCACCTTTGAATGAATTTGTAGCTTTGAATCTTGTAAAAAACTATGTAAATTGTGAGAGAAATATAACAACGGATAATTATTTTACAAGTACACAACTCGCAAAGAAGCTACTGGCCAAAAAACAAGTGTTATTGGGACTATGTGAACTAATAAAAGAGAATTGCCGAAAATAGCTACAGTTAGAAAAGATAACATGGCTCTTTTCTCCTCAAAACTCTACAAATCAAATGATATTGTTCCAACAATTTACAAAAGTAAGCCTCGTAAAAAAGTACTGCTTCTTAGCTCAAAACATAAATCCATAAAAATTGCTTCTAATCGAAAAAAAAAGTTCCTGCAACTGTGTCGTTTTACAATGAGACTAAGTTTGGTGTAGATGTAGTGACCAAATGGCCCGCAAATATAGCGTAAAAGCAGGGTCACGTAGATGGCCTGTGCATACTTTAAAATATTTTAGACTTGGTAGCAATCAATGCGTGGATTTTATATAAAGAGAATTGTGATGAAAATATAACTAGAAAACAATTTTTATTTCAATTATCCGAAGAACTCTCCAGTGAATATAGGTGCTGCAGAATAGAAACCTCCTCCCAAAAACAAGAACAGAATGCAATGGATTGTACTTCAGAAAACTAAAAAAATGTCCTTATGAACAGAAATCTTGCCAAATTCAATTGTGCAACAAAAACAGAGCGATTTATACCTGCAATGTATGCAACAAACATGTTTGTGGCAAGTATTCATCTGAAATAACATGTACTTGTAAAATATGTGCCTCATAGTTATTTCATACATATAAATGTGCTATACTATAAATGGAAATAGAACTGGTTTTTTAAAATTAATAATTAATTGATTAGTATATATTAAATGTTATTTTTGATAAATTATATTATTTTATTTACATTAACTAAGTGGGAAGTGATCATCTAAGATAACATGTACTTGTAAAATATGTGCCTCATAGTTATTTCATACATATCAAATGTGCATACTATAAATGCAAATAGAAACTTTTTTATTTGTTTTTTATTTAATTAATTATTATATTAAATGTTGTTTTTGGTAAATTATGTTATTTTATTTACATTAATTAAGTGGCTAGTGTTCATCTCAGATAACATGTACCTGTAAAATATGTGCATCATAGTTATTTCATACATATCAAATGTACTATACTATAAATGCAAATAGAAACTGTTTTTATTTGTTTTTTTATTAATAATTAATGAATTAATGTATTATATGTTGTTTTTGTTAAATCATATTCTTTTATTTATATTAACTAAGTCAAAAGTTACAATGAAAATCCATGATCAAAAATCCGTCAATTTGACAGGTGCGGTAGAACTAGGTATATATTTAACATCGGTAGTTCTAGTGTTAATGGAACGATTTTGTCCAACTTTGGCATTAAATATCTCTTAAAATAATTCTTCGTTTTGAAAGCTGTCTGCTTCAGCATGTTTATCATACATTTCTCTATAATACTACCGATTTTCATATTTTTGTATGCAACAGTTTTTTTAATATTAACGAAGAAATGCCATGCTTAAGCATTCAAATTCGATGCCGATCTTCCGGGAATATCTACGCAGAATTTCATTGGTCCATTTCCAAATCAAAACTTTTTTTTTATATATATATAGAATGATTTAGATAGTATTTGATGAATTAACTTTATTAATAACAACTATACAATATAAAATCATAATTAAAATATATTTAAAAAATTTTCTCAGTAAAAGTGCTCAGTGACTTGATTTATCAAAAAAATCGTACTTTAAAGATTCGGCTATTGGCTTGTAATTTTTGAGTTGATTTAATACAATGAAGTCATTTCAGTGATCATAATAAAAAGGTGTCGTCAGATTAAATAAACAAATTAAAATAAATGTTTAAAAATGACATTAATCGAGCTAGATCATTCAAAATTTTATACATTGGAGAAAATTTTAAAAGCTATCTATAGAAAAAAATTAGTTTAAACGTTATGTTTCTTCATTAAATTCATTAGGTTTAGAGTTTACTGAATCAGACAATCCAGAGAATACGAAACGATTTAAACTTATTTCTTTTTATAGCATTAAACAATAAAATTTAAAGAATGCAATCGGCCCTAATTTAATTATGCATAATAACTATACATTTCAGCAGGAATCAGAAAAATATTATGTGTTTGGAGTTCACATTTCTAATCTGATATTCAAAATCCTTTTCTCCATTTTTCTACTTTTTTCACTGTTATTTTTTTCACTGGACAGATTGGTTGAAAGTTTCCAGGTTACCGGTCCTTGTTTATTAATTTTCTCGATGCCAATTGGTTGACAGAATGTTTTTTTTTTTTTTTTTTTTTTTTTTTTTTGTAGAAAAAACGATTAATAAAGTTTGCATATGTGAAGCTTTGTTTTTATATAGTCAAATTTTCTTGAAAATATAATTTAATCACGATTATTGTTTCAACATCTATTCAAATAAAAGCTAATTCCACATTTCAATTTTATCCAAAAATGACTTTGAATAATGTAATTGTCCCTAACATTTTTTTCCTTTTCAACGTTTCATCCTCAGATATGTCGTAAATTAAATGCCACCATTACAAAACTAACATTCAAAATTAGTAATAACAATTATATCTTGAAATATAAATTAATTTTTATAAATTCTGATACCATATATGAAACAATCGGATTCATGCGGATAAGTGGTGTTAATTTAATTTCTTAAAATCCGATATTCTATGAAGAGTGGTAGATTAATCCAAACAGAGTTGGGCGAATTTGTAATTGCAATTCTCTGCGATGTAATGACAATTTAATTACATGTAATTAATTATAGTTTAGATTACATGCTGAAGAATATTCTTGCAACACTGTAGCCGGAACCGCTCCCATACCATTATTTGACGAACTTTCTGCATTTGAATGTGTAAAATTATAATCAATTACATGCAATTAACTTGTAATTATATCGCTGATAAATGAGATATTACAAATTTGTCCAACTCTGAATCTAAAGAGTGTATGAATATATATATATATACGCATATAAATATTATTTCACAGAGTGTCCAGACTCAAATATATTTACCTAATTCTTACATTAATTTTTTAAATTATTCAAAATCCTTTGAAGAGAATAAATTAAATGTATTTAGGCTTTCACAATTGTGAGCAAAAAAGAAAATTTATGTAATTAAATTTGAAAATCTTGGTTCCAAAGATTTGAAACCAAGCTTCTCATGTTTTTCCTCCTCCAAGAGCCCGATTAAAAAATAAGGAATTTTTTAAAAGTCATTGGCATCTCTGCTGCTCTCAGGGACGGAACATGTAACTCAATATTTATTAAAACTTTACTGATGAATTTTTGCAACTATTATAAAGGCAGACTCATACTAAAAGTTTATGGTGGAAATTTTTATTATTCAAAAATCTCACTGATTGAAATAAGTTTATAAACACATTTAGAAAAAAACACATAAAGTATTTTTTATATTTCCTTTATTTTATTCGAAAACATATAATTTACAAGTGAATTTTTTTTTTTTATTTCATTACTTTATATAATTATTAGCCTATATAACGGATATTCTGTAGATCTATATATGCAAGAATTTGGATATGCAACTACGAAAATCAGAATCTATGAAGATCATATTGATTGAACATTTCGACATGTATTGAAATATGGAAGAATGCTTAAAATTTGTTAATCAGCAAATTTGTAATTGAATGTCATTCAGTATCAAATTCTGCTGATTTTGTGGAATTAACTTTTGTAAAAATATTATCTGCGATTAGTTTCACGTTAAACAAAATTTTTACACTGAAAAGAAAATCTGCCACTGGCATCTAAAAAATGAATTGTGGCTCTAAAAAAGTCCTTCCGGCCAGTGCCGGGAGGAAGAGGCAGCTTTCATATTCCTTATTTTAAAAAAGCCAACTTATATTATTCAAACACACGAAGCTCAATTTAGTGGAAACCGAATATGAGAGATTCAATGCTAATTTTTATCAATACTAAATCATAATGAATGAGAATTTCGCGAAATTAGTCAGCTTTATCCAAGCTGCTTTTATTTAAAGTAACTTATATCTGGCTGCCAAATTCGCGATTTCTTAAAGTGCCTGCCATTTTAAGACAACATGGTGGATGAGGCTAACCAGTGAACTTGGTCGAGACCTTAGTAATTGCTGTGCACATGCTCACTCACATCGGAATCGATTGATATATACGAGTGCTGTCGCAGGCAAGAAATCAGATTTTTCAAAATGTCACCCACATTAGAAATTGAAACTGCTATATCTGAGCCATTTTTTAAGATAAAGACAAACAAAAAATGCTCCTGTATTCTTATATCAAGGTCAAATACTTAAGAAAGAAACCTTTTTCAATTTCTAATTTTTTTGCACCTCACTTTAAATATTTTTTTTTTTAATTTAATGGCCGCCATTTTGAAACAAGATGGCTGATGAAGTTGGCCAGCGAACTTGGTCGAGATACTGATGTATACTATCCACATGCCTTCTTCCATCGAAATAGGCGAATACGTGTGTTATCGCGTGACAAATACAAGATCGACTCAAAGTGTTAGCCATGCTAGAAATTCAAAGTGCTATAATTCAACCATTTTTTTAAATATAAACAAAAGAACAAATTTTCAGAAACAAAAACTTCTCCAGAATCTTTGTATCAAGGCCAAACACATAAAAAAATCTTTTTCATTTTCCAATTTTTTAATACTTCATTTTAAATTTTAAATTACATTTTTTTAAAAATGGCAACCCTTTTGAAACAAGATGGCGAATGAAGCTGGCCAACGAACTCGGTCGAGACATTGGTATGTACTATGTACAGACCAAGTTACATCCAAATCGGTTTATAAATACGCCTGTTATCACGTGACAAAAATCGGGACGTTTCAAAATGTCAGCCACGCTAGAAATTTAAAATGCTATAATTCAGCCATTTTTTAAGATATAGAGGAAACAAAAACTGCTTCCGAATCTTTTTATCAAGGTCAAATACATAAGAACAAAATATTTTTTCAATTTTCAATTTTTCGGTACCACATTTCAAATTTAAATTTTTCTTAAAAATTTAAATGGCCGCCATTTTTAAACAAAATGGCGGCTGAAGCTGGCCAACGAACTCGGTCCAGACATTGGTATGTACTATGTATAAACGAAGTTACATCCAAATCGGTTCATAAATACGCCTTTTATCGCGTGACAAAATTCAGGACGTTTCAAAATGTCAGCCACGCTAGAAATTCAAAATGCTATAACTCAGCCATTTTTTAAGATATAGACGAAACAAAAACTGCTCCGGAGTCTTTGTATAAAGGTCAAATACATAAGAAAAAAACATGTTTCCATTTTCAATTTTTTGGTACCACATTTCAAATTTTAAATTTTTAAAAAAAATTTAAATGGACGCCATTTTGAAACAAAATGGCGGATGAAGCTGGCCAACGAACTCGGTCGAGACATTGCTATGTACTATGTACACACCGAATTACATCCAAATCGGTTCATAAATACGAGAGTTACAGTGTGACATCGGTCAGATATATATATATATATATATATATATATATATCAATTTTGAACGGAAGGTGGTTTCGGGGTCTGGGGGTCATGATCGATGAAAATATACCAAAATCTTTTGAAATCGCTTTCCTCCGAACGGCTGCAATAGGTAGCTTTTTGTAATGAAAGCTACCTAAAAGTAGTTCCATGTTATCCGTATACATGTTATCCCATGTTTACGGGCGTTTTCTACATTATCATGTCAAACTTATATAAAATCTCAGCAAAGAAATGCGAACACAAAAAGTGAGTTTTAGTAACTATAATTCTAGTTTTTGAATTAATTATAGAAATCAATTGATACTTTCTCTCAATTCAAACGATTCATAACATAATGTACTTTTTCATCACCTTGAAAACTATAGATTAGAAATTCTCAATCCCTTCGTCTCTTTACTATATTTGTTTACCTTATTCGCATAACTCAGAATTCTATATTCTCGTTTAGGGATGTAAAAAATGACAACCTATTCGTTCTAGATGAATGCAGTATTTTTTTTCTGTATATCATAGTATCGGAATTCCATGTAAAGAAAAATCAGCTACACTTCGCATTCAGTATCTTCTGAATTTTATTATTCTTTTATCAAATTTGTATTTCTATATTTACATGCACCAAATATATTTCAATTTATTGTATCATACGTTAATGTGCGTATATACAAAATATTCTTTACCGTAAACTTCCGATTTTCCGTCACTTACGGGACCGAAGATAAGGTAGTTAATCGAAATAGATGGATAATTAAAAGACAGTACAAGTCCGTTACAAAAACTACACTTCTATTTGTCAGTTAATAAAAATGATTATTTAAATGCTTCTTTTAATCACTTGCGTAGTTTTTTTAAAAAAAGTATAGCTAATAAAACGAAATCAATTAAGAATACAAATTAAAAATTGGAAGATTGAATTATAATTTAAAAAACAGTGGCGATCTCCTATAAACGGGTTTTCATTCGTTCCTCTTTGATTGTGGAATTTTAAGGAAAAATTAGCTGCTGTTAAAAGATACAATGGCTGTTTTTGTCTTTGATAAATAAAATCAGTTAAACTTTTCAAAATAAGCTAATATAAAATGAATTAAGTAAACAGTCTTTTCTCCCGATATTTTTAACAAAGCGAAAAGAAACTTACTTTAAATGCATCGTTTTTAATCTGACGTAATTTTCACTAAACTTTTCTTTCTCTTTTTAATATTCACGTGAAAATACTTTTGTTAGAAATGAAATATTATTTGCGCTGTACTAACAAAAATAATTGAAACGATAATCTCAAAATATCAAATAAATCTCTAGCGCAATTTTTAAATTTAAACTGTTTTGCAATATTATTTTTTGTTCATTTACGTAATAAGTGTAATGTGACGTAAATGTGACGAAAATTTCTCCTAATTAAGACTTCTAACGCATGTTAATGAATTTATTATTTTACAATATCCTTTCCTTTTAAAATTCACGTGTAAATATAGTTTTTATGAAGTAATTTTCAGTAAGTTCGTGCTTTTTTTACGTAATTATTTAATTCTAATTCGAACGTTTTTTTTTTTCTGTTTATAATAGTGACGTTTAAATAAATTTTTAATTTAGAGCAAACATTATTATTTGCGTTGTTTATACAGTTGGCAACTGTTTAAATTAATAAAATTTTCTAAAATAAGTAAAAAATATCCCTCGAAATGCTGAAAATTGCAATTTAAAATAGAAATAAAACCTCAAAAAATGAGTCAAATTAAAAAAAAATAAAAGCAGTCTGCACACCGCGAAATTCTAACGTATGAAATGATCTAAAAATGAATTATTTCCCATGGATAGTTTTTGCTCCTATAAAACTTTTTTAATGGAACGATTTTGTCCAACTTTAGCATTAAATATCTCTTAAAATAATTCTTCGATTTAAAAACTGTCTGCATCAGCGTGTTTATCAAACATTTCTCTATAATACCGCCGATTTTCATATTTTTGTATGCAATATTTTTCTTAATATTAACGGAGAAAGAAATCCGGCCACAAAAAATTCAAAACCGGCGGGTGCGGCGGCGGCCGTGACAGCGTAAGTTACTTTTTTTAGAATAGAGAGAAATACCAAACCAGGTTGTTACATTTCAATATTTATTTTCCCATTAGGAATTTTATCGAAAAAATATTTTTTAAACTTATCCTATACACTTATTTATACAACTTAAAAAATTAAGCCAGACTTTGAACCTTTTTTATTTGATAAAATACTTTCTTATTCTGTATAGGCCGACTAGTTCAAAAAATAGAAAGATAACTGCCTGGAAATAAAATAGTAACCAACAGGGATTCAAATCTAGTTTCAAGTACATTTCTTATATATGTGACAGCGTAAATATTGTGGGAAAGTAATTGGTTTTTTGTTTATAAAAGAAACATTATGTATACAAACTAGTTTTTGAATTTCTGAGGATTGTTTTTATAAAAAATGTAAAAGTAGCTACTTAATGAAAACTGTATTATAGTAGCTACATAATTGTTTGGATCACTTAATTTTATTTAGATATTCATAGCATTAAAATTACACAATTTTCTAGTTACTGAAATAGTTGTACTCGTTTGTATATATCCCTGGCCTAATTTTTTGCTTTTTTTGTTAGTAATATTTTCTTCCTACTAACGTAACGTTCAGTCCTTGATATTTCTTCGAAAGTTTGTAACTATATTTACACAGATGAACACAATTAAAGGATATTAAGGTTGTGAAGGTCGGGGAAGGAAGGTGGACTTGTGTCGTTTCTGTATATTATTTATAGCATTTATACACACCATAAAGCATAAAAAATTTTGTTATATTTAAAAACTCATATCACAACTAAAAATGCACATCTAGCAATAACGGCTAATATGGAGTACATTGCGTATACAGTATAGTATTCGAAATATTTAATATGCCCATGTAAATGGACTTCAAGTTAAACAGGAAGCTACTTGTCGTAACCCTCAGCTATGTATATCAATTTCACTATATATGAAATAGATTAACGTAGTTAGAATTCATCGCAGACAACTCCCCCTCCCCCCCCCCCAAAAAAAAAAAAAAAAAAAATGTAACAGAATTTTGTATTACGTAACAGATTTTATGTGGCCCCATAAATTTATAAAAAAAAATATTCTTTGCTTCACACATTCTGTAGAATGTATATTTCAAAGCACTTAAATGCATATCAATTTCATTATGTTTGAAAGTGTGTAACATCATTAAAATGCACTTGAATAGATTTTTTTCGCAATCGTAGTAATGTAACAAAGTACTTTAGACTTTCCTTGTAAATGAACTATACTTGCTACAAACTTCATTTTCAATATGTATCTTGTTATAGTAAACGTCAATAACGTACAAAAATTACAGGGCTATCCGAGTATCTTTATGAGAGTTAGAGTGCGGACAGACGGACAGACAAACCAAAGATAAACTGTTTTCAACTATGTTGGAAAGCGTTAAAAAGTCACTTTTCAGTTGTACATATTTGCATCTTAAATTAAAATAACAGAGTTTTAAAATGATTTTTTCTTACATAAGTTATAAAAAATGGTTGACACACATAAGCAGTTTTAAAATAGTAACGGGAAGTTTTAAAAGATAGTATTTTTTCTCATAAAGAGAAAAATTTAAGGATGGCTAACATTACTACAATTATTTGCATCATTTAGCTAAATGCAACATTTTTTGAACAAATATCTTTCTTAGCATATTATTGCTTGAGGACACTGCTGCGTTTTCCCTAATTTCAGAGAATGGGTTGATTTGCAGTTCATTTTTTATTTTATTTTTTTCTGATTTCAGAAATCTTGAGAATATGTTTAAAAATTCGTGCAGCTGGTAGTGATGCCGAATCGTGTTGGGTCGGAGGTCCATTTACAGTTAGAATTTAAGACGGGAAATTTATCGCTTGTACCCCGAGTTGCTTTTTTTAATTTATCGTCAGGTTAAGTGTGACATATTTTCGATTGTGGCTTTGTTTGTAATTTTGTACAATCTAGTTAGAGGGATGTGAGTGACCGAATTTAGTGCATTTTGGCGTGATTTGGGTAGGTCTCTGACATCTTTTAAAATAGTAATCTTTAGAAAAATGCTCTCCACTGCAACCAACAAAACGGATGTTTATATTACAATTGTCTGAAACATAAAAAAAAAAAAAAAAGTTTTGGCAGTGGCAACATTGCGCCGTTTCATCGACGGTTCTGAATTTTTTATTTCGATTATATCTCTGAAAGATCTAACATTATAAATTTCGAAATGGGTATCATATTTGAGATGTTCAGAGAAGAAAAATGGGAGTAATCTCCTACCACTTCGACTTTTCATTTGGAAAATTCAGCTGACATTATATCATCTGTAATTTAACGTTTTTTTGATTAATTCATTACCAGTAGTTCTGAGGAGTCTTGTTATTACTATTTTGATCAGGTACTACTTATTTCTGAATATTATTCAGTTCGAGAAAGTCTGAGATAGAAAATTTTCCCCTTAAGCTAGTTGGAGAAATATTAACATAATTCTGGGGCATTTTAGCTTTGAATTCGTAATTGTCACCTCATGACAGTTTGTGCGTAAATTCCACGATGTTGTCGATTCCAGTGAGGGTAATTTGTTTGCTTTTTTTGTGGTTGGCGGGGAGGCGAGGTTAGAAGGGGGGGGGGAGGCTGGAAGGAGGGGGGGGGGCGAGGCGAAAATGCTCTCCCACAGATTTTAAAACAATTAAGATATTATATATAGTTTTTGGCTTTTTAGTAGTACAATGGTAAAATCAACCTCAACAGTTTCCAAGAACTCAACACTTTCTTTTTATCTTTTATTTATTTTTTACTTTCTGCTATCTTTTCAAGAAGAAAGTAGTGGTTTCGTGAAATTTTTCGACTTCCGGTTTTCGACGGATTTGTACTTTTTAGAATGTCCTGAACACGATTTGACGGTTTTTAGAAAATGTCTGTCTGTTAGTCTGGCTGTCACTCTGTGAGTCTGTATGTGACAAAATTTTGTGGGCACTCTATCTCAAGAACTAATGTACGGAATTTCATAAAACTCGAGATTCAGTTAGACCTTGATATAAACTGTTCCTGATTGGTTTTTTGTGTAAATCGCTCAACAGGTGGCGCTACCATGCAGCATTTTTCAGGATTTCCGCAATAGATGTATTTCAAGAACTAATGCACAAATTTTTATTAATCTTCGGAATCAATTAGTCCTTGACATAAATTGACATTTTATAGATTTTGGTGCCAATCGCTCAAAAGGTGGCGCTGCTATGCTGTATTTTTCAGAATTTCCACTATAGCTGTACTCTCAAGAACTAATGCACGAATTTTCATCAAATTTCAGAATCAGTTAGTCGTAGACATGAATTGACGTTTTTTACATTTCGGTGTATATCTCTCACCAGATGGCGCTGCTATGCTGTTTTTGCGATTTCTTCAATAACTCTATCTCAAGAACTAATGCTTTGATTTTCAACGAACTTCAGATTCAGCTATACCTTGATATCAGTTAGTGCTGTTTATGTTTTGGTGCAAATCGCTCAACAGGTGGCGCCGATATGCTGCATTTTTCAGAATGCCCAATATAGCTCTATCTCAATAACTAATGCTCGGATTTATATCAAACTTCAATTTCAGATGT
This sequence comes from Maratus speciosus, assembly GCA_963932465.1. Lineage (NCBI taxonomy): Eukaryota > Metazoa > Arthropoda > Arachnida > Araneae > Salticidae > Maratus > Maratus speciosus. The sequence goes on from OZ010791.1 coordinate 549,995,347, forward strand.
ACTTTGATATGAATTGGTGCTAAATTGATGTAATTTCTTGTACTAATTAAAAGATTTAATTGACGTTATTTAGATAGAAGAAAGTTTTGTGATGGCCACAACATACTAGTTTTACAAAGTAAGTAAACTCTACTTATAAGAAGCTCTAAAAGAGGTATAGGGATTATTTGAGTCATAAATCTAACAACATTAACTTTTTTTTTCTATCACAAACTACATGCTTAACATTTGCACTAAAAATTTCCTATGTGCCTTGAAATTTGCTATATCTATTTATCAGTTTATATCCGAAGAAATAAGAATAAAAGAAATAAATGAAGAAAGAGATGTACAGAATATATATATACGGCTCATACCATCTGTCAATGTATTAGACTTGGACCGGCCGGCCCATGGCTTCGTTATCATTGAGTAGCAGACAGGAATCTTTGGAGGTGCTGAAAAATAGCGAGGGCTTTTCCTCCAGAGGATTTCCTAGCGGTTTGCTTGGTTCGATTATATAACTTGGGAATTGGAACGATTACATTATTCAGTAACCTTGGAACCATTGACTCCGTATCTCTAATACCAGGAACGTGGATCTTAGTAGCCGAAGTCACGCGCAGTAATTACACTGGAAAAATTTAAATGGGCCCCAAAAAAGAGCAAAAATTCCCGGCAGGCTTGGCCTACAGGCCCAGGTAGATTTCGATGTTAAGTACTAATTTCAACAACAAAAACCAAATCATCATTAGAGATAAACCATCTTTAACAATTTTATCTGGCCGCTTTTGACGAGTTTTTTATTTCCTTTTTATAAAAGAGCTGGTTTTATCAGAATCATGCTATAGCGGCATTCAAAAAAATACTTTTCCATGCTCAACTACTCGAAATTTTCTGACACATTTTCAGATTCATTATTAAAAGAAAAACATGAAACTTGCTGACATGATTTTTAAAGAGATTTATAAGCGACTTGCGTTTTTATTTTTCGTTCAATTAATTAGAACTGTATTTATAAGCAATTATTTTCTCAGTAGGACAATATTTTTCGTTTCCAACAAAATCGCTTCGGGAAATTCGGATCAAAATGTCGATTTTGATATCATTTTTTGAAATATATTCTGCTTTTATAAAAAAAAAAAAAAAAAAAAAAAAAAAAAAAAAAAAAAAAAAATCGATCTTTACGGTACAATATACAGTTTCTGAATGAGAGAACCTACCAATTGAAATCATTTGAAAGAAAAAATAAATCAGAAAATAAGCAGTTTGGATTTGAGTACACTCTTAATACGATAATTTTCCCTTAAACCGCTATGTACTTTTAATTTTTTTTTGCTGTAAGAATTGGTCCTATCAAAAACTTGTCAATATAAATATTGTAGATAATATTAAGAAGATATATAATAAATTAATGTGGATTTTATATCTTGTAAATTGATTTTCTGCATCAGTTTGGAAGAGATTTGTCTAGAATTATGGAAGTTATTGAGCCCATAAAATCTCGGTAGATGTATGCCCTATATAGTATATAGACAGAGCCATAGACGTATAATTCCAATTACGAAAATGGGTTAAACGTGGTAAAGAAATATTTTAAATGCGATTTCAATCAATAAAAACATTTCTTTAAAAATTACGAAATTTAAATTTTTATACGGTCCTCCCGTCATATAAGTTATATTTAGTAAATTTTTTTCTAGTGCACTCCCAAGTTAAACAAAAACAAATACCGTTGATATAACACTAAAATTGACCGAGTTATGAAACTTGTGATGATGAAATGTATGACTTAGACCACATTTATGCATTTGAACACAGATGAGTTTTGCCAGGCTTTAAGGGGGCATATACCAAGTGCTTAAAGTATTCGAAGAACTTATTTCATGTGTATCTGCGCTTTGAAAAAATAGTACAAGCATTACGATTGAGTTAACTTTCATTATGTTTCAGATTGATTAAAATAATTGTATTTTAACATATATTTTATTTTGTAATTTTTGAGACTATTCCTTTTCATTTTTTCTTTTCACTAAAATTATGTTATTTTTATAATTTTTTATTTAACTTCAACGATTGTATCTTTGTTTTTCCAGTTCAAAAAGTGTAATCGAACTTTAACTCACATGTTCGGTCAGACTTTGAGGGGTCATATACCAAGTGCTTAAAGTATTCGAAGACCTTATTTCATGTGTTTTCTTGAAATTGTGACCTACTTGTGCACTTTAAAAAAAATCGCACAAGTAATACGATAGAGTTAACTTTTATTAAGTTTGAGATTGGCTAAATAACATACGTTTTATTTTGTAATTATCTGAAACGGTTTCCTTTCTTATGATTTCTTTTAACAAAATTATGTTATTTTTATAAGCTTTTATTTAACTTCAACGATCGTATGTATGTTTTACCAGTTCCAAAAGTGTAGAACTTTAACTCACTTTTTAATACCCTTTCGAGATTACGTTTTACATACTGGCGCAAATCCGATGACAATCTAATATTATTATGATTTTCAGTGGTTATCATTTATACTTATTTTACAGGATAACACAAATAATTTCGCATAGGTTACCGCCAAGTAGTTTAAGAAAAAGTTTTAGATTAGATAACACAAGACTGCGATGGTTATGTTTTTTAAGTTTTGTGTATTTTTCAGCACTAAATCCGAAAATTACCTTAATTTTTACTGAAGTGATGGTTAAAAATTAAGATAATTTTCAGATTCAGCGTTATAAAATACATGGAAATCAATTATAAAAAATTAAAAACACTGCAGTCACATCTATTTTATAGTATCAATTTTTTTTTCTTTTTTTAAAACTTTAAAAATTGCGTGAAAATCTTTACATGAAGGTAAAAAATTAACGTCAATTTCGGATTCAGCGGTACAAAATAAATAAGAATCAATTATCAAAAGCTAAAAAACATGACATAACCTAACTTTTGCAGGCTTTTATAGTACAATCTAATAACATTTTAAAATACGTACCATTTAGTAAATAATTGAGACTGCTAATTTCCATCATTTTATTTATCAAACATTCAGGTTTTTTTTTCTTCTTCCACGTTTATTACAAATAGTATATTTTGCATTAATATGTCAGAATGATTAAAGATTTCAAATTTATATCGCAATGTGAATTTTACTCCCAACCATTTTTTTAATATATCTGACGAAATTATAGTTCGACTAAATTTGTGAATGACCCCAATTTGCAGCAAAATATATGCTACAAATTTAAACAGCTAATACTTGGTCAATTTTAATCATAGAATAACAGGACTTTTTTTGTATTACTTGTCAGTGTAACAGGGAAATTTTACTAAATATAACTTAAAGGACCGGGGACCGTATAAAAATTTAAATTTCGTAATTTTTAAAGAAATGTTTTTATTTACCTAAATCGTTTTTAAAATATTTCTTTGCCTCATTTAAAACATTTTTCTAATTGCAACTATATGTCTATAACTAACGGTTTAAGTATTAACCATTGGACACCGCTGAGAGTGGACACCCTGCATATAGATATATAGATAGATAGGTAGATAGAGAGACAGGTAGATAAATTTTTACTGAGGATGGTTTTGAGTCCTACGGGTCATGATCAGGATATATCTACAAAATCTACAAAAGGTTTCAGAAATTCCAACATAGGGGAGAGTGTAATAGGTAGTATTTCATATGGCATTTACCTAAATGTGAGATAAACAACAAAAAGATTACTTTCGCTTAGTTAAGCAAGATTATTCGTACCATCATAAAATTTATTTACGCTATATTCGATGTACTTGCATTATGTAAATGTACTCACTACATACATACTCTCTACCCTGATATTTGATCTTCCGAAAAAAAAAAAAAACAGCATTAATGAATCAATTAATTTGAGAGCGGATGGTAGAGTACGTTTCCTTCTAAAGAAGCACAAAGTAGATTTACTAGCGCTAAAATTAATTCTCCATTTCGCAAAAAAACTTTTCAAGTAAGTGTATGTGTGAATGCAAGAGTGGGCATAGATGAAGCATTTCAGCGTTGTGTGCGATCATTGTAGTATCGTCCCTATAAAGAGCTAATAAAGTTTGAGTTGAGCGTGATACAGTGCGTTTAAAAACTTTAAGGACTCCAAAAAATATAATGCTTTTTTGATAAATTTCAAATCAGATGAAAAATGGTTTACTATAATGGGTATCATAAAGTTCAAAAGCTCATAAAAAGGTCAACAAAATTCATCTGTAAGTATTTTATTAAAAAAATAAAGTAAATGTTTTAAAAAACACTATTTCTGCCTGTGTAAAACTTTAAGGACAGCAAAATAAAAACAATACGGTAACGAAAAAACGAACTCTTAATATATTATGCATCCACCATTGCGTTTAATGACTGCAAATGTTCTATCTTTCATCGACATTATTAATTTTTGGCACAGTTCGAGACTGGTTTTTACCATTCATCTTCAATCGTATATATGAGTTCTGAAGCTGAGGGAAAATGTCTTCAATTTTTATAAACTCGTCTTGCTAGATCTCCCCACCAGTTCTCGATAGGGTTTAGATCGGGACTTCTACGTGACCATTACAAAACTTCAATATTTTTCTTCTGAAATCAGAGTTTTGTCTCACCGGCTTGTGTGAATAGGAGCGTTATCTTGCCGATAAATCCATTTTCCTCCTGCCAGAAGTGTTGCAACAGGTGAAATATGGTCACAAAGAGCTTTTAAATATGCCTTTGAGTTAACTTTTCCTGAAAAAAAAATGCAAATTACCCCACGCCGTTGAATAAAAAGCAGCTCCATATCATAATGGATCCGACACCTAACTGACGTTTTTAAAAAAATTCTTTTTCTTTTCTCAAATCATGCCAATACTATTTCCATGCATCAGGACAATCTAAGTCCCAATTCTTTTCATCGCAAAAAATAATCTGTAGCGATTTGTCGTCCTAAGTCATCACTTGTCTTGAAAACTGTAAATGTTTTGTGGCTAGTCAATAAAGGGGGTTTACACAATTTTGATGCATACTGGATATTCCGAAATTGATTAATTGCGTTGCAGATTGTTTTTATTCACATTCTGAACACAGTCATTTGTAAAATTTCTTTACTTGATTATTTTTCAGTTTATGTTAACTTTAAAACTCTTCTTTCATCTCTGTGTGACAAGACTTTTTGCCTGCCTACAGCGTTTTTTTTCCCTATAATACTCATTTTTTAACCTTAAGAAATTATTGATAACGATTTTAGATCTTCATATTACTTTTGCAAAGGGCCTAAAACTATTTCCTGATAATGCAAAGTGTTTAGAGCATCTTTTTTCATATTCAGTCAATTTAAGTGCTTTTGGCATTGTTATAAAACTAGCAAAACTCTTAATTGAAAACGTCAGAAAGATCACTATACAGAAGTGTTTTTAATGTGCAAATGAATAATAATTACACATAATATTTTTATAAAAAATAGTGGTGTCCTTAAAGTTTTTACACAGGCAAAAATAACGTTTTTTTGCATAATTATTATTTTTAATTATTATTTTAATTATTATTTTTACAATGAAAAGCTCACAGATATATTTTGTTGACTTTTATATCAGTATTTCCACTTTATAATCAACATTAAATTACCATTTTAACTAGCGCATTTTAAATTTATTGAAATTTTTACAATTTTTTACTGTCCTTAAAGTTTTTACACGCACTGTATATCATGTTTATTAGACCGAAGTGAAAAACAAAAAGTTTTGCAAATCGAATCGTAATAGTGCGGAAACGTTGCTACTCGACAATACAAGCACAGTGAAAAAAAAATTTTTGAAATCGAAGAATATCTTCCGTTCGCGCATCGCGTTCAAAGTTTTCGAATTTGAACAAAAATTGTACAAATATACGAAAAATTGTAAAAAGGTGTAAACTTTTTCCGATCGAACACATTTTTTTGTACCTACCATGACCTTGAGATGTAGAATGGAGGAAAAAATACCACACACTCCTCCTTTATCCCCTTCTAACCCCCCTCAAGGGGGTGAAAATGGCCAATTTTCGTGGAAAATACCGAAATTACAGGAGATGTAAATATTGACGAATCGACCTGATTTTTTTTTTTACATAAGGCAACCTTGAGGCTAAAAGTCGAAAACAATCACCCCCCCCCCCTTCTCGACAGGTCCTCTATCCGCTTTGAACACTGTCGAGGGGGCGACTTTTTGCGGCAAACATTATGTTTTGGTTTGTTTGCCGCCCGGTCACTCGACCTCTCCATCTCGTCAGCCCCTTTCTTCTTCGGTGCACTGTAATGCTCGCTGCGCGTGCGCACCACTGGAATTCCGAGAAACGGAGGGGGGGGAGGAGCTATCACAGTACCCGTACCTGGTAACGATTGCTGTGCGTCACTCAGTTTTGCCTCAGCGTCGCTGCGTGTTTCTGCTTGTCTGGCTTGTAAAAGAATATATCTCGCCTATAAAGAAGCGCTGCTCTTGCTGAAAACTTTTCTTGTCGGTTTCGTTTAGAATCCCGTAGCTTGAATTGGATAACGGTTTCATCGATCAAAATTTAGCTTCTTTTATCATAATTATGACGCTCACTCGAAGCGTTCATACTCGCTGTCCATTTTTTGGTGCACCAAAACGACTGCCATCGGCAATTCTTCCCACCAATGCTGACGTTGTCAAATGTTGGCATGAAGTGCAACACGCCATGTTATTGCAGTCTGGTGACTTTAAACCTGGAAGGAAGTTGAGCTTTTTAGAAGTGGCAAACACTGTAGCTCAACAGATTGAGTCACTGTATTTGAAGGCTTCGATTCCTAAAGTTTGTCATACAAGAGTCGTTCAAAAGATGAAACAACTACACGATCGATATTATTCTCTTCATAAATCATATCCAAGAGACAAAGACACGGCTGGAAAACAGAAGAAGTACAATGATTTCATCCACCAGTCATCCACACATTATTTGACATATCAGATGCAAATGCGAAATGACACTAGAATGCACTTGATGGAAAAACTTTTACAAGTGTATTTGTCCTAATCCTATAGCTGTCAGCTGCGATTGCCCTAAGAACAGGAAAACACCTACATTGGAACTGATGTTTCTTTACGCACAAAGACACAGGATGGTTTAGATTTTCAGCGCACACGATCTTTGTCTGCTCTGTCAAGGAGTCCAGACTCTTCACAAATCCGCATGTCGCTTCCAGCTACTGCTTTGACAAGTAATCGCTTTGATCTGTCAGACAGAACAACAGCTGCCATTACCTCTAGCGTGCTAAAAGACGTAGGTCTTATTACTGATAGTAATACATCACTGATCGTTGATAGAAGCAAAATTAGAAGAAAAAAAAATTGCAGGGCAATTCTTACCAATTCAAACATAGATTACCTGTCCTCCTCTATTGGTAAACATTTCTTCAGCTGACATTGCAGACTTGATTTCAAAGGGGGAAAAGCCAACTCTTCCTTTGAATCTGGCAGACATACCATGTCATACGCAAGCCGTAGAGCGCAGTGTTAAGCTGGTAACACAGGCCTCCTCAAAAGTGTCTGGGCATGAGCGACGTGATGGTTTTATAAGAGCCACCCTCGCTTCTCGTGCTATCATGATAAAATTTGACACTAAATCAGAATTCGCAGTACCTGAATCTGCATCTGCATAATTCTCCACGCCCACATTTTGGTTGGTTGGTTGAGTAGGGTGTGGGTGGGACTCGCAGTGCAGCCACCTTCCCGTGGTGAGTCCTGAGTCATCCTTAGAAGGACGGGCCAAGAGCTGCACAATTTTGATCTCTCGAGGCGGGAGGGGGATTGTTTCCTACTTTTAGCCTCAAGGTTGCCTTATGAAAAAAAAATGAGACCGATTCGTCAATATTTACATCTCCTGTAATTTCTGTATTTTCCACGAAAATTGGCCATTTTCACCCCCTTGAGGGGGGTTTGAAGGGGATAAAGGAGGAGTGTGTGGTATTTTTCCTCCACTCTACATCTCAAGGTCATGGTATATACAAAATCATGTGTTCAATCGGAAAAAGTCTACACCTTTTTACGATTTTTCGTATATTTGTACAATTTTTGTTCAAATTCGAAAACTTTGAACGAGATGCGCGAACGGAAGATATTCTTCGATTTCAAAAATTTTTTTTTCACTGTGCTTGTATTGACGAGTAGCAACTTTTCCGCACTATTACGATTCCATTTGCAAAACTTTTTGTTTTTCACTCCGGTCTAATGTTTATATATTTTGTATGGCCTTTGACATATTTTAGACTCAATTATATATATAGGTGTACGTTAATTGTTCATAAATGTATTTCCTTATTCTTCTAGCCGCTTGCCTTTGTAAAAATGATTTTTTATTTATATTGGCTAGTTACATGGGTTTTTGTAGTTTAATTCACATTAGCCAAGACCTGCTAAGCTTGTTGGCCACCGATATTTTCAAAATGTTATTGGCCTTATTCAAGTATACAAAATCTCCCATAAAATAAGCCACATTTTTCCGTGCTAAAATACTACTAACCAATAATCGGAGCATGTGACTAACACTACTAGTATTTATGGAAATAGCCTATAATTAATTCTAAAAAGAATTCCGTTTAAAACTTACCGATATAAATATAACAAAACATTCGTTATTGTTATCATTGTATCCTCAATGATGTATGTAATAACCTTCTCAAAACACTGTTATATTAAAAGATTAATAACGAGGAATCGTAGAATTTAATGATGAACGGAGGAAATAAAACAGTCATTAAAGTATTTATTCTCCAGAACACTGACATTTAGCCATTTTTCAAGATAAAAAATATATACTTTCTTCTGCGACAGCTGTGCAATTAATAAAAATAATTCTCGGTTATTTGATATAACAAGTAAAGTACAACAATAAAATGTTGATTTGGAGTAAAAGGGATCATAAAATATGACATATTTTTAAAGTAAATACAGTTTTGATATCTAATTAAAGTAAAGTCTTCTAGAGAAACTTATATATATATATATATATATATATATATATGAATTTGTGATTATTTAAAAATTACGGTTAAAATATTTAAATTAAAATGTGTAATGTTTTTAAAAAAGAGTTGTAATTATGAAATAGGTGTAATATTTTCAAATTATTCCTTCTTTTAAAATTTTTCTGTTTGTGTTATAGTCTTATTGAAAAACAGAAGTAACGAAACGAAGAGCAATGATTTTATTAAAAGACATGCAAACAAGTGTAATATGGTTAAAAAAATAAAAATTAGATTTTTTATTATGAGTATTTTTAATATGAATATCTATATAATTGTTTATATTAAAATGGTTGGAATGTATGTGAGAGTATGGTGCATTAAATAAATTGATAACATGTTTAACGGTTTTAAATAACATATATGTTTCTACATTCGGTACATTATATGTACAATCTTCTGTTTCTTTTTTTTTTATTTTGTCATTTTTCTGTTAGTGCTATAGTCTTTTTGGTCTACTGAAATAAATAAACAAATAAGTGGTGATTGTATTAAAAATATATATATGCACAAAAATGCAATATTGTTCAAAGAATTTCTATAGATTTTACGAAATTTTACTTTTTGCACAAAGTATTTTAATTTAAATAATCATATTTATTTTTACGTTAAAGCATCACATGACTTGTACCACTCCACATCATTCCGAACAGGAAATTTACAAAATAATATAATATTCATAGGTATACCTACCAAAATATAGTAATACTGCCATTGTAATACTCGTAGAATCTTAAACTCAGCTTAATGTTATTACGGATCTATAATCAAAAGTGGTTGTTTTATCTAAAGTTAGTTTAAAATAGAAAAAATACGCAATAATACAAAAAGAAAACACTGCGGTACAATCTTATAGCACATTCTTATCTCTACAAACAAGAAATATAAAATATTCATTAATTTAAGTTACTATTCTGATGTTACATATTCATTAGTTTTCATACATTTCAATAGCATAACAATTGATAAAAGTATTTCCACCCAAAGGCATCCTAATAAAATTTATTTCAACAATCTTTCCTTTTTTAGAAATTTAAACTTCAGTTTAGAGTTTTTATGGATCAGTACTTTTAAATAGCTCTTTTGCGAAAAGTTTTCTGAAAAGAGAAATTTATTTTTTCTTTCAGGCATTATCGGGAAAATAAAAAGATGTTAAAATAAATTACAGTTTTTCAATCAGTTTGCCTGCATCCACTATAATAAGAAAGAAAACATTACAACTTTCTTTTGTATTATTAAAAAATATATAATATATTAAAATTATAGTAAGGAAAAACACGACGTTTGTGGTGATGATATTTGAAAGCAATAAATACCATATACCACTTTAAACACAAGATAATTAAAATGTTTTGTTACTATTAGAAATGAGAGACACTTCGCTACATATTTTGCTTTTGTGTGTTTCCATAAACGAACTATACAATCCACATTATTGATTAATTAACCCCGTTGAATTTGCTTGGAAGATCACTGGAGTGTCTCAATAGATTCGTATTTGTTCAGTTATACGGACATAATGGTTTTGACACGTTTGTCACGGTTTTTTGATTGGCTAGATCCGTACTCTGTCCGCAGTATGTTCGAATTGGTTCAGTGTTTTCAAAGTTATCTTACTTTTGTGTCTTTCTGAATGAATTATAAGATTAAAGAAACTATAAACACTATCAATACTTAAAACAATTTTTATCTGTACATAAACAAAATTTCTATTAATTTGGATGATAAATTTTTTTAATTATAAATTTTCAAAATGTAGAGCTTTTAATGTTAAATGACATTTTGATATTTTTATTAATATCTCCTGAAATTATAATTCTGATGTGATAATTTTGTATGCGGTTGTAATACTAAAAAGCCCAAACACTAATACATTGAATTTTTAATTAAAAAAAAATTATAATATGAATTATGAAAAATGAAATTAATATTCGAAAAAAAATATGAATTGCAACTCTACAATTTTTTGATAAATTTATATTTATTATGTCTTGCTTTAAGCGAATTCTCAATTTCAAAAATTTTTCACAAGTAGTTTTCGAATTATCATTAAAAAAGTCAAAATGATGGTACAGAAAATGATGATGATGGTATGATGTGAAGAAAAGCATAATTTAAACAAATATATTTTACTCATATTACTGAAATATTTGGAATGGCAATTGTCGAAACATGTTAAGCAAGTGAAACTGTCATATTGGCCAGAAATAATACATTAATTGAAGTGACACATTTATTCTGTAGCATTTCAACACTCGAGTACCGAACTTCAATTTGGATACCTCCCGTAAGCTAGGCTCATTTTTAAATAATAAATGTCTCGGTAACTAATAGTACGAATTTCATGAAGATTTGGATTTACACTAGTAGGAGGGTGTAAAATTTATCTATAGTGTCTTCGAAATTGCTATTGAAAAAAGCAAAGGTTGGGTTCGTTTTGAGTAGATGGCCCCCTAAGAAACCTTTATATGCATCATTTAAAAGTAGACTTTATTTCCAATCATTTGGTACCTGCAACTTTCTTCTGCAGCAATTTTTTGCAGAGTTAGTAGAGTGTTTTTACATTTTGTATACTACACAAAGTTATCGCTTTTATGCTCTTTGGGTTGGGAATTTTGGTTGCAAACATCTAAGAGGGTGGTTGTCGAAACTGAATGATTTGTTTGAAAGATGAAACGCTTATATCTCCATGTTAAAAGCACAAAAGAAAAAGTGGGCCATCAGCCGGAAGAAAAGATGGCATCCAGCACTGACATCAGCGTTAAAGTGAAATGACATTACTTAAACCAGTACAAATGTATACTTGCGGAATGCAGCTCGCAAATCAGTGATTGTCAACAGCAAGCCAGTAATGGTATGCCATCACATTACTTAAATCCGGCAGTTTTCCTCGTGCACTTCCATGGTGTGGTGGGCCCATGACATAAAACAGAGGCCGATAAGAATTTTATCTAATGATTTCAGACAGCAAAGTTGACAGAAGCTGTCCAGCAGTGATCATGGAGTGGTAGACCATTATCCAGCACTTCTCCATCATTTCCAGCACCTATGTTGCTGCTGGCCAGCAATTTCCTCTTTGCTTTGGAGTCGGATGGGGAAATCCTAAAACTTTCTTCTATACCATACATGTTAATACTTTCTGAAAAATGAATCATAGCAGCGCCACCGGTTAGGTGATTTACGTCAAAATCTGCTCAGCAACATTTTATGTCAAGTTCTAACTGAATCTGAAGTTTGATGAAAATCCGTGCGTTAGTTTTTAAAATAGAACTAGTGCGGAAATCGCAAAAAATTCTGCATACAGCGCCACCTGTTGGGTGATTTCCTCCAAAAACTAATCAGGACCAATTTATATCAGACACCAGAGTTGGGCAAATTACAACGAAAAACCATTTTCGATACAAAATACAAAATACATTGGTTTCATAACTTAAAATACAAAATACAAAATACTTTTCAAATTTGAAAAATTCAAAATACAAAATACATGTATTTTGAAAAAAACATTTAAAATACAAAATACATTTAAAAAATTAAAAACTATTGTGCATTAAATTGCACTACTGAAATGCAAAGCTGGTTTGCGAAACCAATTAAATTTTTAGAAATTATAAATTTCCAAATAAAGAAGCAAAATCAATTAAAACTCAACGAAAGATAACAAAAACAAACTGAAAGATTGCAGCAACAATGTGCTTAAAGGTGTATGAAAGTTACAAGAATAATTAATAGCGAATGAACTACCCTTTTGAGGTAGCTATTCACTAGGAATAACTGCATCAATTGATTGTGGATCCAATGATTAATCTCTTTCAGGAGGCATCATCTGTAGGACGATATACACCAAAATTTCATTCATACTAACTGAATATGATGAAGTTTGATGAAATTTCGTGCTTTAGATCTTGAGATATAGCTCTCACTGCACACCTACCAACTTCAGACATTTTTAAAAAATCAAAGAAAAAAAAAAAAAAAATACAGCTCAAACCAGAAAATTTATTTTAAAAAGGTACTTTTTATCTACGTGGTACTTATTTCATTTCAATTTGAATTACAAATATGAGCATTTTGACTAAAAAAACGAGAGTTTGACATACATGTTACACGTTACGGTAATAATAAAAGCACAGCATAACAACGCCACCTCTTGAGCGATGCACCCCAAATTTTATCAGCATTAATTTATTTTAAGATCTAAAATAATATGAAATTGGATTAAATTTTGCCCATTAGTTTTGTAGATATAGTTATCGCGGAAATAATGAAAAAAAAACAGCATATCAGCGCCACCTGTTGAGCAATATACACTAAAAGCTAATCGGCAAGTATTTCTGTTCCAGTCTATATGTAGTTTGATGAAATTCTCTATATTGGTTCATACAATATAGTTATCATGGATAAAATAATTAAGCATAGCAGTGCCATCTGCTGAGCGATATAAATCCAAAGCTAAGTTATCCCTAGGTCATCTTAATCTGAAGTTTGATTATTATTAAACTTCATGCATTACTTCTTGAGATAGAAGAGCAACAAAAATTGTATATCACACAGACTAACAGACAGACACACATTTCCCCAAAATGGTTAAATCGCATTCAAGACATCCCGAAACGTGTAAATCAAGCAAAAAAAAAGTTAGTCGGAAATTTTCATTATTCCAATACATTCTTCTTATGTATTAGAAGAATGTAAAAACAAATCATTCTAGAATCAGTCTTTTTTACTATATGTCTACAAAAGAACAGATTTTATAATAATCTGACACGTAAAATGGCACCGAATAAAGTTGTTTAAATGTAATTTTTTTCCTTTTAGATAATGCGCGTGTGTTTAATAACAGATCCCAAATACGCAAGATTTTTTAAACCTTCCACTAATAAAATATACGGGGCACATTTTATGGTGCTTTTAGAAATAATGTATACGAAATTTAAAATATGTATTACTGAATGCAAAAATATAAATGAAAAACATAGGTAATTTTTCACACAAGTTGAATTATTATTATTAACAAAGGTACGAATTCTTCGTATAAAGTAGTTTTAAAATTAAAACACTTAGGTAAAATATCAAACCATATATAAACGCAACGAAATAAGAAATCATTTGGATTTACTATGAAACTCTTGAAGCTTTTAGTATACAGCGGAAAAAATATGAAAGCTCTTGCATTCGTAAAAAGAAAGCACTTATAAAATATTAAAAAAAAGTAGGAATAATTCTAATGAAAAATTTTCAAAATCATAAATTTCATTTTTTCATAGTCAAATCGTTCCTTTAAAAGTTTATTGCAGCAATTTTCTTATGGCTACTGTCTAATGTATTTTTTACAATATTCATCGAATTAATGAAACAGACGAATTTTTAAGAAATCTTATTTGGATATTTTTAAATAAATCTACTAGACTAGAAAAAAAAAGAGCCTCTTATATTTGTGGTCAATGGACAACTGTGGGTAATAGAGCGCTCACCTATGCAAGTCTGAAAGCTCTCTCTTTCTTCTTCCGGTCTATCACAATACATGTTTGTTTGGTTTTTCCCTTGTGATTTCTACAGCAACATTAAGATATATAAAAGTTATTTTTGTAACTAATCAGCAAGAATACGTTTGCTGTAGCTAAAGAACATATTCCTCAACTTCCTTAAATTAACAATTGTCCAAGACTCTGTTTATATTAACTTCCAGAACAGAATTTGAAAGCTAATCAAAACAGACAGTCATGCATTTCCTTTTAGTGAACCGCAGTTTTACTCTGGTGCGGTTTAAACATCGTAGTTTGAAAATTGGAAAAAATGTATTTTAAGTATTTTCAAAATACAAAATACATTGTAAAACCGCCAGAAAATACATTACAAAGATACATTGATCTTACCGGTTTAAAATACAAAATACAAAATACGAATGTATTTTGAAAATGTATTTCAAATACATGTATTTTCGATACTGCCCAATACTGTCAGACACTAACTGAATCTGATGATTTATGAAAATCCATGCGTTAGTTCTTGAGTTACAGTTATTGAGGAAATCGTGAAAATGCAGCCTAGCAGCTGCACCTATTGGGATATTTACACCAAAAACAAAACAGTTTTTAAACAAAGAAGTTTAGTGAAAATTCGTACATTAGGTCTATTGCGATAATCGTGAATAATGACGTATATCAGCCCCATCTGTTGAACGATTTACACCAGAACGTCATCAGGACCAATTTAGATCAAAGTCTAACAGAATTTATTTTTTTTAAATTCCGTTCATTAGTTCTTGAGATAGAGCACCCACAAAATTTTTGTCACATACATACGTAGTACAGACACACAGGCAGACATTTTGTAAAAACATGTTTTTGGGTTCAGATCCTTAAGACGTGTAAATCCGTCGAAAACCGGAATTTGAAAATTTTCACGAATCCAATACTTTCTTCTTGTAAAGATAGAAGAAAGTAAAAATAATATATATTGGTTGAAGTTGTCTTTTATTTTTTATAAATTACTCAATCGTTATTTTGCACGTTGTACAGTGTTAAATACAATGTAAATCTTCTGAAATTAGTTCCATTCAGGGACATATTATCTCATAGCAGTCCTGTCTTCTTTTGTTTTCATGGAATCTTGAACTCCCATTTGGAAGTTTTACGGATCGATAGTTTTAAATAGCTCTTTTAGGGAAAGTTAGTTGAAAATAGATTTTTTTTTAACAATGATAATCGAGAAAATGTAGTGAAAAAGAAGAAGAATGTTTTTCCGGATTTCTAGATAACTTTTCATGTATTTAAAAAGAAGCAATATTTCCGACATCGTTTTTTATTATGAAAGTCATATGCGTCACTTTTATTTAGTAAAAAAACACAAATATTAAAAATTCAAGCATAAAATCGGAATCCCGATATCACATTTTTAACAAATGCATCTACATACATTAATCTGCAAATGCACTTGTAAATATTTTTGTTTAGATAATTTGTTTCAAGTTATTGTAACATTAATTTTTAATTTTGTTTTCGGAAATAATATTTAGCTTCAAAAAAGTTATAAAAATTGTAAAAGAAATATATTATAATTGTGCTTTATATTTTATTATCTTTCTTTTCTGTAACATTCATTTATTTTCCTAAAATTTGTTTGAGATGTGACTATTGTAAAACAACTCCATTGAACATGAAATCGTCATTTGAACATTCTTTCATTTCACTTTTTTAACACTTTCCAACATAGTGGAAAAATATTTATGAATTGGGTTTCTCGGTCTGAGCTCTAACTCGCGTAAATATACTCGGATTGTCATGTAACTTATATACGTTATTGAGATTTACTCTGGCATGTTCAGTATTGTAAATGAAATGTGTAGCATTTATACTTCATTTACATGTGCAATCCAAAGTATTCCGTTACATTATGGTCTATGGAGGGGGGGGGGGAATCATTTGCGGTGTATTTGAATCATTTTACATCATTTTAAACATAAATTTGAAAAAATTTTTCAGTATGTATGCAGGAAACTCAAAAGTTATCCTTTATATCATTGTATATGAAGAGAAATTGTTTACGGCGTTATCTTAATGAAAAATACAATGAAATTTATATGAATTGTTAAGGTACACTTAAACGTGCTTGCTGTAGAATATGGGGTGTAAAGCATTTATGATTTATTTATAGGGTCACAAAAAAGAATTTTTTATGTACAGTTCTTCGGGGAAACTATTTGCAGTTAATTATGTTGACCTATTTCAAATATGGTAAAATTGATATAAATTTCTGTGTCTACTACAAGATGCGTGCAGTAGAATATGCAATGAGTTATGTGTATGGAATTAATCGTTCAATTGCAGGGGCACATAAAAAAATTTCGAATACAATTCTATATCCGCAGTTAGAAGAAAAAAAGATTGCTGAAGATATACTTCTGATATTAAAGATGATTGCTGGAACTGTATTTTCCTTTATGGATGTGTAACTGATTTTTGTCATGCTGTAACTCTTGTTCTTATAAAATAAAATTTAGATGAGATTAAATTTGTCCATAGTACATAACAGTGTCTCAACCGAGGTCGTTGGCCAGCTTCAACCGCCATCTTATTTCAAAATGGCGGCCATTAAAAAATTGCATTTAAAAATTTAAAAAGCTGTCCAAAACATTAAAAATTGAAAAATATTTTTTCCTTAAGCGTTCAACCTTAATACAAGGATTCCATAGCATTTTTTGTTTTGACTTTATCTTAAAAAATGGCTGAGATACACCAATTTGAATTTCTAAGGTGGCTGACATTGTGAAAAATGTGATTTTTGTCATGCTGTAACTCTTGTATTTATATACTAATTTAGATAAGATTAATATGTGCATTGCGAATATCAATGTCTCGACCGTATTCGCTTCATCCGCCATCTTATTTCAAAATGGCGGCCATTTTTTATTACTTTTTAACTGAAAAAGCGATGCAAACGAATTAAAAGCTGATATTTTTTTCTTAAGCGTTTGGCCTTAATACAAGGATTCCGGAGCATTTTTCGTTTCGTCTGTATCTTAAAAAAGGGCTGAAATATAGCAGTATGAATATCTAGGGTGACTGACATTTTCATACAATCTAATTTTTGTCATGGTGTAACTCTCGTATTTATGAATGGGATGGGTTGATTTTTTACGGCCAATTATCTACTTGAGGGATATAGGCCAAGGGAGGGGGAGGGGAGTGCCCATCGTGGGGGTATTTCTAAGGGAACCTAACCCGTATTTACGCATGGAAATCCATGGTTCGAAGAAAACCAAGAAAGATTAGGCCGACGGGTAGGATTGAGTTCGAACGCAACACCTCTCGTCTACCAGTTTTGAAAACAGAACCTTTCGGCCACTGGTGGGGCCATTTATGAATGGATTTGGATGTAATTTAGTATGTGCATAGCAAATACCAATGTCTTGATCGAATTATTTTGCGACCTTCATCCGCCATATTGTATCAAAATGGAGATCATTTAAAAATGTTTAAAAATTTTAAAAGCGCAGCAAAAAATTAGAAATTAAATTTTTTATTTTCTTTAGGTGTTTGAACTCTAAACAAGGATTCCGGTGCATTTCAGTTTCATCTTTACCTTTAAAAATGGCTCAGATATAGCAGTTGGAATTTCTAAATTGTCTGACATTTTAAAACAATCTGATTTATGTTATGCTATAACAGGCGTATTTATTAACCCCTTGAGAGGCAAGCAGTTACGTTTGTGAAATGCTGAATTCCCACCGGAATCTTTGAAAAATTCTATTTCAAAATAAGTAAAGGCAATTTTACGGCGTTTTTTCCACCAAAGTTAGAAAAGTAAATTTTAATAAAAAATTTCTGGTGTGAAACTTCATTAATCGTAGGTGGTATATAATATATACCGGTGCCCCTCAAGGGGTTAACAGATTTGGATGGACTAAGCATGTGTACAGAACATACAAAGTTCTCGACCGTGTTCGTTGCCCAGCTTTATACACCATCTTGCTTCAAATTCTTGCAATTTAAAAATTTTAGAAAAATTAAAAAGACGTACAGGAAGAGTAGAAATTTTAAAGGCGTTTTCTTTTAAGTATTTGACACTAATACAAGTATTCTACAGCATTTTTTATCATATTTATTTTAAAATATGGCTGATGTACAGCAGTTTAAAATTCTAAGGTGTCTGGCAATTTGAAACATTTCTTTTCTTTTCTTTCTTTTTTTTTTCTTTTTTTCTTTTTGTGTGCCCTATGATATCACTGGATTGTAATAACCGATTTCGCAATCACTAGCCATGTGGACAGAAATTATCAAGGTCGTGACCAAGTTCATCGGTTAGTGTCATCCACAATATTGTTTCAAACAGACGGGCACATCAAGATGTCATCAAATTTGGCGAGCTCTATATGAAGCCAACTTGGATTTAGCTGACTAATTTGCGAAACCTTATTCATATTCAGTATATAATAAAATTGTATTGAATCGTCTATAATCGAGTTCCACTAATTTTAGTTTCCTGTGCTTGTGTAAAATAAACTAGGGGAAAAACCCCCAAGGAATATGGGAATTACATTTAACTTAGATGATAGCGCACTGGAGCGCGCTATTCCAGGGGCCCAGGTTCGATTCCCGGCGTGCACATTTTTCACTCTGTTGGTTTACGCTTATCTAAAAATTTGATAATTCACTTCTTAAATATTCAACATTTTCAAGCATAAATTCACTGCTGGAAAGTAGATGAAAAATTATTTAAAACTGCATACGTATTAACCGATGATGTTCTTTATTTGTGTTACGCCGAATTATTGTTTGCCTATGAAGACTGTTCCATCTCATATATGCAGATGCAGCCTTATCAACATATACGTGTGAAAAATGCCAGGCTGGCTAAAGTCCTCGAAGCTTAGAAGATAGAGAACTGGAGCGCTAGCCTGGGGACTCGTGTTCGATTCCCGGCGTGGACATTTTTCACTCTGTTGGTTTACGCTTAGCTAACAATGTGATAATTCACTTCTTAATTATTTAAAAGTGGATATTTGTGATTAATTTTTACAATTGTTTCATATTCGGCAAATCATCCCTTTCTAAATTTTAGAAAACTCAATAAAGACTGAATTATTGCAGATATTCTTACTCCGTATAAATATATTCATTAATTCCCGGTTAATGGATGGTAAATAAAATCTTGATGGATAAATAAATCTATCTTTAAATGTTTTTTGCTGCATAATCTGGCCAAAACGTTAGTTTTTTTTTTATTGCATTTGATTTCTGCTATGCATTCTTGGATTCTAGATTAAGTTTGTTTGCTATTTGTTATACCTTTATAAAATTTCATTTTTCCATCATCTTTGGTGAAATGTATTTAATTTTCTCCTGATAATTCATTTGGTTCTATTGGATCTATTTTATTACAGAATATATATATATATATATATATATATATATATATATATATGTGTGTGTGGGATCCCATTTCCCGAAACACCACAGAGCTGGCTTAGATCCCATTTCCCAAAACCCGACAATGCTAGGTTACAGAAGCATCGCCAGGAGTCGATATCACAACTCCGCAATCAAGTACTCTATTGATGCTGACGCATGCGCGTGACAAGTGACTGTCGGCGGCAGACGTGCTGCGAGAAAGACAAATTGAAGTGAGGAGAAAAACTTTAAAATTCAAGTGTTGGTGCTGGGAGGAGGTAGACGGAACAATGTAGTAAAAAAGACGTAGATGTTCGAATCAAATTAAGGTGCATTAAATGTTTGTGTGAGTGCTGTCGTCATGTATCTGTCCTGTAAATATAGTTTTCTCAATATAATTATTTTTTAAGAGAGAGTCGTAATTTTTTCTGGTGTCAAGTCTGCATTTTATTGTGATCAAAAGGATAATTCCACATATATATACATATATGAGTATATATTCATTTTATGGAAGATTTTGCAATAAGGAAGTTATTGAATTTATTGAGTTTGTACTTCAATCTTTCGACGAACCCTGTAAAATATTGTGAAGAGGATAATTTGGAGTTTTGCAAATTGATTTTTTTTTTCTTCTTATTCTTCAAGCTTATAATGGTCGTATACCTATAAACTCAATAAATTCAATTTATCCCTTATTGCACAACCTTCCATAAAAATTAAAAATATAATCTGTAAAAAAATATATGCAATAGAACAAAATCATTTATCAGGAGTATACGAAATGAGAAAAGAAAACATAAAACTAGAATCAAAGCACATATAGTAGACATGAGAACTACAGCATGAGAACTACAGCTGGGGACGGATATGCAGCAAATAACCTTTACAGATTGATTTTTAAAATAGTAAAATAAATTTTCCCTCAAGATTTGGTTTATCATCCATCCGGGAATCAATAGAGATCATTTTGCGCAGCAAAAATATTTTCAATGATTCAGCCTCTATTGAGTTACCTAAAATTTAGATGCTCTTCAGAATAAGAAAAAATAGTACAATTTAATTCACTTTCACAAATATCTTCTTTTATTTCATTTTATTTTATGTGTTCACCTGTTTTTCATTATACATGTAGTCTTGTGATTTTATTTAACAATTTCTTGTTTTAAAAAAAAAAAAAAAAAAAAAAAAAAAAGAGAGAGAGAGAGAGAGAGAAAATATTTGTATATGCAAAGATCTTGAACATATCGCTTTTGGGCGATGAAACATATGCCAATCTGAATAAAACTATGTATATGCCTTTTAAGTGTAATTAGTATCAATTTTATCAATTATTAGCTTAGTTTGGATAATTTTAAGTGATATTAACACATAATTTTATAAGATATATAATGTAATATTTCTTGAAATAACATACAGTCATTAACCCTTTATCTACTAAAGGTACTTATAAGTACCATTAAAATAACATGTTATAAAATTCATTTAATACATCCATTAGTTGTAATACAGTTTAGAATGAGTTATAGATACATTATTTATCTTGTGCGAAAAGCATTATTGGTTACACATATCAAAAATATTTTTAAAAGGAAGATTTCTTTTTTTTTTTGCCTTTGCTTTTTTCAACGTTGTTGGCATTATGGGGGGGGGGGGCGGTGAATTTTTCAATTCGGAAATATTTCTATTTTTCTATTGTGAGAACATTATATTTGTATATTTCCTAATTCTACAAAATACTAAGAAAAATATTAAGAAAAAAAGATTTGAGTGGGGTGATAAATATTGCACAAAATCCCTATAAATACAAGTTTAATTAATGCTTCCAAATTCTTTAATCTTTCTAAAATATTTCTAAAATTTATTAAATAATTACGTAAATCTTCTAATGCAGTTTAAACAATTCACAAAAATGCATTAGAAGATAAATTTTCATAAATTCATAATTCAGTACATAAAGGGTTAAAATGCTCTACATAAAATTACGATTCGTAGATAGTAGTCTAACTAAAACATGCTATGTAGACGTAATGGATAAATATAAATGCTATAGAGTCATTCCATGGTAACTTACGTTACATTTAGAGCAATGTACTTCAGTAATTTTAGTAATATAAACCAACAAAAAAATATATTCAAAATGTAAATTTGACGAGCTTTGTTCATTAAGCCTATTCAAAGTTCAATCTGGATGAAAATTACCTACCTAACTTTGTGTTATTTCTTGAACTCTGGCATTTATATTTATTATGGTAAGTGACATTACTGAAAGCAATTTATTCCTTTTAACATTATATCCTTTGAAATCTTATTAAAACAGGTTAAGGTGTGTTTAAGGAAATTTAACATTTAAACTATGAATTGAAAATTAACATACTACAATGTCATTATGCAACATTGCATTCAAATGCAAATAGCAAGTATGCTCTTTAACTAATCAGAAACATTTTTCGAAAAATTAAATTAAAAAAGAGCAATTTTTAACCAATTAAGAAAAATAAAAGTATTCTAATCCTTAACTGTGGCATCCAGGCATGTAATTATGTAACATAAAAAGAAAAAAAAAATGTTTGATTTAGTATTTCTACACAAACAATTTTCCTTTGCCCTATTCAAAAGTTTTTAATAAAAATAGTACTTGATGAAAATTTTAAACAGAACTATCTATGCAGTGTTCTTTTCGTTAATGATCTAATGATCTTAACAATGTTTAAAATAAGAATTATAAGTAATAAAATATTATTAATTCTCAAAACATTTTCTCATTAAATACATCATTTAGCCTTGTTCATTCTTTAAGATAAAAAAAAAAAAAAGCCCACCTTACGAGGCAGTAGAAATTCGCCACCTTTTTTGTAATTTCTTTAATTCTTTCATATTATTTTTATTTTTCCCTTATAATAATTGCTATTTAAAGCATTGGACCTTTTAAAATCTCTATTACGTAATTGCCAAACATACATTTTTTGTTTAAAAAAACTGCAATATGCAATTAAATTTTCAAAAAATATTTTTAACCTATTAATAACTGTATTGGCAGTCTGAATACCCCACATTGTAGAGAAAAAAAATCTTTATTTATTTTTATGCATTTATTCCAGAGCAAAATGCTTTTTTCATCATGGTATGGAATACAAAAGAAATAAATGAAATTATAAGTAATAAAATATTATTAATTCTCAAAACATTTTCTCAATAAATACATCCGCCAGCCTTGTTCATTCTTTGTAAATCTTTCTTTTTTAGCGAAATGAAAACTGACAAAAAATGAAATTAAAGCTTTAAGGATTTAATATAAAGTAATTCACTGTCACATTCGAGTACTAAAAAAACATGACATGGAGAATGGAGCAGAAAATTATCACATTATTATTTAAAAAAATGACAATAACTCTCTTTTTTTATAAAGCAGATTGAAAAAATATTAAATTTAAGTGTTAGATTAATAAAAACATACTGTCATTTATGAACTTTGACACCATTTTAAATAAAGTCTTAGGAATATACTATTAAATATTACAAATTTAAAACGTTAGGGATAAAACATTAGGATAGGATTAACTATTAAAATGAAAAAATATATATATCAAGTTAAGTTTTTGCTCATGAAATATGAATGTTAAATAATTGTAAAAAATGTGTATATATATTTTAATATATAACTCCGTGAAGAGCAATGAGATATTTTTTTAGACTGTTTAATTTTAATCACTATTTGCACAAGTGTTTCTTAAAACAAAATTATATATATATACAGGGGGATTCATAAATGTCGAAACAATAGGCTATTTCCTTAAATATTGCCCCTAGACCCATACTTCCAATTGCAAAGTTTCATAAAAAAAGGTGCAAAATTTAATGACATAAGTTGCAACTCCATGGGGGGTCTATTTGAAAAAATACGAAAATTAATTTTTTATACGACCCCCGTAGTGTAAAAATTCCAATCAGGAAGACTTTCCTTGTCCATTCCTGAATTAAACACAAAAAAATTGCATCTTCATATCTGAAAAACTCGCAGAGTTATGGCCGTTTAAATAATTCATCAGGTTTTAAGGGATTAGACACAAGTTGAAATGCGTGCAATCCAAGAATGTTACTTTATGAGTTCTAGGAAACATGAACAAAATATATTTCTCGAGTTAGAATTTTGACTTTTTTTTCTTTTTTTGTGATGATTAACCATATAATTTGCAAACAAAATCACATCCCAATATTTCTCATAAAGTTTTTAAAAAATTTAAATGATTAGTGTTTTTTAAAGCGGATTTAATTTAAAATCTTTATAACTCGAAACATTATTCACCGGATTTCAATTTTTTTTCATTTACTTAAAGAGGGAAATATGATTTTAGTTTTGTTTCAGGATTTTTTTAAATATTAATTTTAAAAATATTAAAAATATTTATTTAAAAAAATTATGTAACTTATTTTTTTAAAAATCATATTTTCAAAAGTAAAATTTTTTTCAGATTTGCCGAAACAAAATTAACGTAAAATAATAAAAAAAAGATATGTTCCAAGTTTGCACCTTTTTTTATTTACGATTCTTGACTTATAATAATTTAAAGACGAGAAATGGTAAAAAGAAAAAAAATGCATCATGCAGAAAAACTCATTTAAAGTTTTAAACATTGATTGGCTCCTAATAAAATGTCTAAATGCTTTTTTTAAAAAATTGCACGTGAAAAAGAAACTTCTTTCTGTAGCTTAAACTTCCGATTCAGTTTAAATTTTGCCGTTTCCACCTCCTTTTTGTACTATTTAAATGTCCATAAATAAATGTTAAATGTGTAATTTGAAACAAAGCTTTTTATAACATGCCGATTAGGAGTTTTTCATATTTTAGCCCTCACAAATTCAGGCTTTTTATCGTCCCGGCGAGACCGTTAAAAAAGTCTGTATTGTGGAGCCGGGCCGGGCCAGACACGTGATTGGCGACTTTTTTCTGAAGACTCGGCCAGGCCGGGCCTAACGTGTCTTTCATACCGACCCGGGTGTTGGTGTGATTTATGACGCCCAGTTATCTACAGGAGGGATATGGGCCGAAGGGAGAAGTGCCTTCCGTGGAGGTCTTTTTAAGGGAAAATAACCCGTATTTACGCAAGGATATCCAAGGTTACAAGTAAACCACTGAAAACTCCGAACGATGGGCCGAAGGGCGCGATTGGGTTCAAACCCAGCATCTCCCGTCTACCAGCCTTGAGAGCGGAATCTCTCGGCCACTGGTGATACCGAACCGGGACTGGCTTCCTTATTCCTTGATCTCCCCTGGGTGAAATTTTCAGTCCCGGTCTTAAAATTATTACCTCTGACTGACCTAATCCGTGCAAAAATAACTAAAATTTTGCACAGCCCAAAAAACTATTACAACAAATGCATATATTTTTAAATGGCCATTATTTTACAATAAAACTTTAAAATTCGTATTTTTAAAGGATAGTAGATTTTAAGGCAAAAAAATTAAAATACAGCAAAATTAGTGAAAAAAATCTGCCTATGACGGAATCCTTTCTTAAACGGAAAAAATTGTTGATGCACGGAAAATGAATACAATAATACCTGAGAAAAAATAAACTACATTTACAAGGGAACTTGTGTATAACGCTTTTTTTTTTTTCTTTCCTATGTGATTCCATCTTAAAATATTAGCATTTTTATAGCATTTATAGCATTTTTTATTGTCTCCAACGCATGGAATATGGATTAACGATATTAAAAGAGAAGGGAATAATTTACATATAAATAGAGATTCATTAATAAAACAAATAATCACAGCTTTTGGCGCTTCTTTAAAAATAATAATTATAAACATGAAAAAAGAAAAGATATAATGAGTATTTTTTGGTCAGAACTCCTTCATACGAAACAACTTTTAACCATATCGATGTAAAAAAACTATGTAGAAATTCTGTCAGGCCGGGACAGGCTACGATTTGAACATTTTTCCAGGCCAGGCAGGGCCAAACTTTCTTACCTATGGGTCGGATCGGGACCGGATAGATATTTCGAACCCTGCAGACCTCTAGTACAGATCACCAGCATACTTTGAAAACAGGTTTAACGTAAAATCTATACGCTGCCTATTTTATGTCCAAAGGAGAGGCACTGTGTTATATCGACTTTTAAGAATGTACAATTTGTGGATGATCCCTATCTTGCATTCAAAATGAGTCAAAAACTTGTCGCTCAGAGGCATGGATAAATGGTGTAAGTCACGAATTTTAGATTTTGATATCTCTGCGAATTTTGAAGATATCGAGATGAATTTTTCTGTGTTTAATTCAGGAATGGATAAGGAAAATTTTCCTAATTGGGAATTTTACTCTACGGGGGCCGTATAAAAATTTAATTTTTGTATTTTCTCATATAGACACCCCATGGAGTTGAAACTTATCTCATCAAATTTTGCACCTTTTTTTATGAAACTTTGCAATTGAAAGTACGTACCTAGGGGCAATATTTAAGGATATAGCCTATTGTTTCGATATTTATGAATCACTCTGTATATATTTTAATTAAAATAAATAAATAAATAAATAAATAAATAAAAATAAAATATAAAAAAAGTATGTATAGTTGTTATTCTTGCATTTTGATTTCTTTTTTGAAACTTCTGGTGTGAAGTTAACATTATAGTTATACAAGTACTTGCACCTGAAAGAGGTAAATGATATAAAAGTTGTTAGAAAATACTGATTTAATGTTAGTTTCTGTTAAATTCGGTCATTTACAGATTATATATACTAATATTCTTGTTTTACTAATGTCTTTGTTACTTTCAATTCATAATCTTATAATAAATTTATCTGTAATGTTTCCATTCGTCTTAAATCTATATAATATAGATAAGTTTATGTACATTAAGTTGCAGTTTCAGGAATATTAGAGTCTTAAAACTAAAACAAGTCTTAAAATTAACTAACTAACTAACTAAATATATATATATATATATATATATGTTGCAGAAATGATTTGAAAATTTAAATTCATTATTTACTAGAATACTTATATATATAAAGTGTTGCGAGTTGTACTGTAAAATATGGCTACTAGAAAAACAAAAATAATGTACGCATGTATTAAAACCTACATAATATAATTGGATAGAATAAAGTACCCTGTTAGACATGTTACCACTTTAACCGGATCTCCCTGTCTTGTAAGTTGCCTTGGAGTTTTCTATTTAAGTCACTATTTCGTTATATACAGATTATCGTAAAATTATACGTAAATTTACAATTTAATGACTGTAGACATTGTTATAGGTTTTACTTTTATCCCGTTTTTAGGTGCGTTCGTAATTATATAAATACGTAGCACCTATAGTCGTCGTTCAGTCCGTCTGTCTGTCCGTCCGTCCGCATATAATAGAGCAAAAACTACCCAACCGAATGGTCTGAAATTTTAAATATATGATTGCTGTAAAATTTTGTCGAGCCATTTCAAATTTTATGAAAATCGGATGTATAGTTAAATTACAGGGAGAGTCAAAAGTTTTTCTTTACATTACGGCCAATGGGAAAAATTATTGCACGTGCATTTTAATGATGTTAAAGCTTTCCGAATGGTCTCAAATTTTAAACATATAATTATTGCGACATTTTGTCGAGCCATTTCATATTTTATGAAAATCGGATGTATAGTTTAATTACAGGGACAGTCAAAAGTTTTTCTTTACATTAAAGCCAATGGGAAAAATTATTGCAAGTGCATTTTAATGATGTTACATATTTCCGAATGGGCTGAAATTTTAAATATATAATTGCAGCAAAATTTTGTCGAGCCATTTCAAATTTCATGAAAATCGGATGTATAGCTTAATTACAGGGGCAGTCAAAAGTTTTCCGTTACATTAAGGGGAATGGGAAAAAATTATTGCAAGTGCATTTTAATGATGTTACAGACTATGCACTTACGAATTGCAAATAAATACACATTCAGTACAATATGGGGTGCAAAAAATAATTATAAAACTAGTTATAGTACGAACGCACCTCATTTGCCACGTTTGACGAGCAATTTCCAACTTGTTTTTGTTGTTGTTGCTGTTTTAGTATAGTATATTTCAGCTTGGCATAATATTAAAAGTTAAATTGCGTTTTTGTGAGAAGTCATTAAGTTTCAGTATGATATTCAACTATAACTCCATTACTGATGTAACACTTCTTGTATTCCGTGCGGGATTTTTTATCCCAAAAATTATTTAAGAATTTGGGATTCGTGGTATATAAGTATCTGTGATTTGAATAACCACTCTTTGTATGACCACTGGTCAAAAATAAATTGGTTGGAATATTTCATTTATAAAAACGTAAAACAATACATTGTAAGTATCGTGTTAGTTCACTTCTAAGATATATATTTTTGTACTATAAAATCCGCTTGAAAGGTTTTCTTCTACTTTTTATCAGAACTAGGGGGCTCTGTCCCCTACGAGCTACGCTCGTCAGCCCCCGTTCAGACACCGCAGACTCTAACAGCACGCTAATTTGACCGCCTTTAAAAAGATTTCGGAAGATTGAATTATAATTTGAATCTGACAATTATAATCTGACGTAATTTTCACCAAACTTTTCTTTTTCTTTTTAATATTCACGTCAAAATACTTTTGTTAGAAATGGAATATTATGATCATCTTAAAATGTCAAGTAAATGTCTCGCGCAATTTTTAAATTAAAACTGTTTTGCAATATTATTTTTTGTTCATTTTACGTAATAAGTGTAATATGACTTCTCCTATTTAGGACTTCTAACGCATGTTACTGAATTTATTATTTTACAATATTCTTTCTCATTTAAAATTCACGTGTAACTATAGTTTTTATGACGTAATTTTCAATGAGTTCCTGCTTTTTATATTTTTTGTTTATAATAGTCACGTGTAAAATAAATTTTTAATTTGAAGCAAACATCATTGCTTGCGCTGTTTATACAGCTGGCAACAGTTTAAATTAATACAATTTTCTAAAATTTGTAAAAAATATCTCTCGAAATGCTGAAAATTTGAATTTAAAATAGAAATAAAACGTCGAAAAATTATTCAAATTAAAAAACTAACCGCAATCTGCACACCGGGAAATTCTGACGCATAAAATGATCTAAAAATGATTAAATTCCTATGTACAGTTTTTGCTCCTATAAAACTTTTTTAATGGAACGATTTTGTCCAACTTTGGCATTAAATATCTCTTAAAATAATTCTTCGATTTGAAAACTGTCTGCATCAGCGTGTTTATCAAACATTTTTTCTATAATACTACCGATTTTCACATTTTTGTGTGCAACAGTTTTTTTAATATTAACGAAGAAAGACCTCCGGTCACAAAAAAATCAAAACCGGCGGCGGCGGCGGTGACAGCGGTAGTTACTTTTTTTTAGAATAGAGAGATATTTCCCCCCAAATCCAGGTTTCCCCAAAGTTTAAAATGAAAGTTCGGATGGTCAACACGAGAACGCGATATAAACGAAAAAGTTATGCATTGTAAGCATAAATGTCGAATTTGTAATTTTGAATGAAAGTCACATAAACATAATTTAACAATACTTTTATTGTATATATCAGGTAAGTACCGATGGGGGGAAAAATGCTTCATATGAATGCTTCAAAAGAAAAAAAACTTGTCGTTCAAAACATGTTTGTTCGGTTTGGAAAAAGAAGACTTAAATTGCGTTTTAATATTATGAACAAAGCCACTTATTGTTGCAGTGCTTGATATACATATTATAGTTCGATAGTGGTTTCAAATGTAGGTACGTTAAGTTCAAATTTGATGCATCAAGATTTCTAATAGTATATTTTGTTTTTTAAAATGCGCATTTTTTTCAGTTATGTTTTATTTCTAAATTACTTTTTTTTAATTTAAACATTAACTAAATTTTTTATTCGAAATCGCAATAGGATATTTTTATTTATTTAAATTATGTTACTTTATGACCTATTTGTTAGAAATTGAATAATGATTTACCGAAATTGCAAGACATGGTGAAATAATTACAGCTGTGTTTCAAGATTGCATTTGATAGATGAAATCTTATTTTATCTGAGTGAAGAGCAACTACCCATTTCCCTCTTTTCCCGTGCAGAGAGAGAAAAAAAAAAAAAAAAAAAAAAAAAAAAAAAAAAAAAAAAAAAGGAATTTCCAACATCTGGTATACATAAAAGTGTTGCACAACGAGATGCAATAAGAAAGACTAATGAACTGAAAACTTTTCTTCCTTTTTTAGTCAGTCTGTAAATATATGCCCTAAGCAAAACACGCAGTGTGTCTGCGCTCTGAAAAACCTTAAAGATATATGTTAATTAAATATATAACTTTGAATGTAAATTTAATTTTAACTTTATCTATGTGCTTTTAATTAAATAGTGTAGTCCTGTGATCCTGTGCCCTCTTTTGTTACTGAGTGGAATATTTTCATGCTGATTCACTTTGGATTTTATAGCAGGTTGGATTACCTTACGCGGATTCAATCAACGCTGAAAATAAAGGTAGGAGCATGCCAATTTTATCTTTCTCCTTTTTTTGGTGAAGATGTTAAAAGGGAAAACATTATTTTCTAAATATAATTCATGAAGAGAAGCTCAGTTATTTAACTGCCGTGATTTCACAATAAAAATTCAATAGATTATGAGACAGACTGAAGGCTGTGAACACGGCAAGTTACCGCTCTCTTCTATTTAAACTATTGTGACAATAAATGAAAATAAACGAAAACTCTTGAAAGTTAAGAAACTAAAATAAAAGAAACCTTTTAAAGATAAAACAATGGCCTCCTCCCTAAAAGAAACTTTTAATATCGAAAAATTAAATCCGCATAACTATGCCCAATGGAGTTTTAAAACCCAGATGCTCCTAATGAGGGAAGATTTATTTAATTATACACAGGATGACCCCCCAACACCACTAACTACTGAGTGGACTAAGCGAGATAATCGTGCTAGGGCTACAATTATATTAACTTTAGAAGACTCACAACTTATTTATGTGAAAAATGAAACGACAGCCAAGACAACTTGGAATGTTTTAAAAACTATACACGAGCGCGCAAACCTTTCGAGCAAATTATATTTACTCAGAAAGTTATACAGTATAAAACTCGGGGAAAACGGAGATATGATAAGTCATATCGTAAAAATACTAGAAACAGCCGACAGATTAAAGGCGATAGGGGAAGAAATTAAGGACACGCATTTATCCGCGTTACTTTTATGCTCCCTCCCACCGAGTTATGATACTTTGATTATCGCACTTGAAGCGAGAAATGAAGAGGAGTTAAACTCTGAATTTATAAAAGGAAAATTGACCGATGAGTATCAAAGGAGACAAGATAGCTCGAATAATACGTCGCGCGAAAATGCGTACAAAGCAGAAAAAATTAATACTAAACCACAATATCGCAAACAAGAACAAAATATGTTTTGTACATATTGTAAAAGACGAAATCACATAAAATTAAATTGTTGGTTCCTTAAGAATAAAAATTCAAATTCTAAAAACCAAACAATGAATAAAGGGAGACAGAATGCTGCATTATGTTCTGAAACGAACAAAATCACTCCGGAAGTAGAAGTACAAACAAACACACAGACTCTGGGGAATAGTAGCAAAGAAAACAAAACCACTTTAGATACAAAGGTGTCTCAAAACAATTGTTCCTTTTACGCGAACATTGAAAATAAATCTACCTGGATAATTGATTCAGGGAGCTCTTCACACCTTTGTAACGACATAAACCTATTCAGTGACATTGATACAAATAATAAGAACACAGTCACGATTGCAAACGGAAAAATTCTTGCTTCACACGGGACAGGCACAATAAAATTACAAACACAATCAAACGACATTACTTTAAATGAAGTTTTGTACGTGCCAGAAATACAGTCAAATTTAATGTCTGTTAATAAAGCAGTGAAGCATGGGTGTAAACTCATTTTTGAAAACGAAACCTGTAAATTAATCCAAAACGGCATAACCTTTATAGAAGGGAAAATTAAAGGTAATTTATATGAAGTAGACCTTTACAAACATAAACAAGTAAACTATGCGAATTTAGCTCATCAATGCAAGAATAAAAACTGTATTGAACTCATGCATAGGAGATTCGGACACAGAGATATAAATGCTTTAAAGCAACTGCAAACTAAAAGTTTAGCAACAGGTTTTAATATGGAAAATTGTAAACATGAAGTAATATGCGAAAGTTGCATAAAATGTAAATTAACAAATGCTCCGTATCCTAAACAAGCTACAAACAAAGCTAGTAAAATTCTCGATTTGATTCATTCTGATGTATGTGGCCCGATGCCAACAGAAAGTATGGGAGGAAAGAAATTCTTTCTCACATTTACTGATGATTTCAGTAGATTTACAATGGTATTTCTTTTATCAAAGAAAAGTGAAGTCATCACTAAACTAAAAGAGTACGTAGCCATAACGAAAAATAAATTCGGTCGCAATATAAAGGAATTAAGAACTGACAACGGCGGGGAATATACCAGTGATGAGATAGAAAATTACTTAAAAGAAGCAGGTATACACCATCAGCTAACCGTGCCAAATTCTCCAGCTCAAAACGGTGTTTCGGAGAGGAAGAATCGTACACTAGTTGAAATGACGCGATGCCTGTTATCGGAAGCGAAACTACCTCAGAAGTTTTGGGGTGAAGCTCTAAATACAGCGGTATAATTAACTAATCGACTCCCCACGAAAGCTCACAATTCTACTCCATACCAATTATGGACAAATAAAATACCGGATTTAAGCAACATTAGAATGTTTGGCTGCAAAGCTTACGCTTATCTCGACAAATCCCAAAGAGGAAAACTTGATGATAAAGCGATTGAAGGAATTTTTGTCGGTTACGACAATAGATCTAAAAGTTATAGGATCTATACTGGTAATAATAAAATTATACGAGCAAGAACCGTCAGATTTCTAGAAAACTTTAATTCAAACACAACACCAAATTTAAATCTGAAAAATGATAGCGAAGTTCAGAAACAACCCGAAAAAGCAGGGGAAAATTCCTCAGAAATTATAATAAGTATGCAGGAAGAAAAACAAACAGACAGTGAGGAAAATACAACAAATGAACCTAGAAGATCACAAAGATCGAATAGAGGTGTTCCACCAGACAGACTCGCATACATTACTAAAGAAAATAAAATTATAGAGCCGAAAAATTTCGAAGATATTAAAAATCTAAACAATCCACATGAGAAAAACCACTTGTACGAAGCAACTAGTGAAGAAATTGCTTCATTAATAAAAAATAACACCTGGGATCTAGTTGATCCTCCACCAGGCGTAAAAGTAATTGGAAATAAGTGGGTTTTTACGGTTAAATATAATTCAAATGGAGAAATTAATAAATACAAAGCGCGTTTGGTAGCGAAAGGCTATTCTCAAAAATTTGGTAGTGACTATTATGAAACCTTTGCACCAGTAGTAGCCTATACAACGCTAAGAGCATTTCTAGCGTGTGCAGCTCACAAAAACTTAAATGTAAACCATTTAGATATTAAAACCGCGTTTCTCCATGGAAATTTAGAAGAAGTTGTTTATATGTCGCAACCAGAAGGACATATTAAACCGGGTGAAGAAAATAAAGTATGTAAGCTAAGAAAGGCTATATATGGCCTAAAACAAGCAGCAAGAGCATGGAATATTAAAATAAATTTGGTAGTGACTATTATGAAACCTTTGCACCAGTAGTAGCCTATACAACGCTAAGAGCATTTCTAGCGTGTGCAGCTCACAAAAACTTAAATGTAAACCATTTAGATATTAAAACCGCGTTTCTCCATGGAAATTTAGAAGAAGTTGTTTATATGTCGCAACCAGAAGGACATATTAAACCGGGTGAAGAAAATAAAGTATGTAAGCTAAGAAAGGCTATATATGGCCTAAAACAAGCAGCAAGAGCATGGAATATTAAAATAGCTGAAAGTTTAAACAAACTAGGTTTTGTGCAAAGCACCGCTGATCCATGTCTCTTCACACGAGAAACTAACGGAAATAAAACTTATATCATCATTTATGTCGACGATCTGTTAATTTCAGGAGATACTAAGGAAATAAATGAAATAATGAAACAACTTAGTAAAGAATACGAAGTGAAAAATTTAGGTATGGTAAATTACTACTTAGGCATAAACATAAAAAGAATTAAAAAAGGAACTTATGCACTCGATCAGGAAAATAAAATAAAAGAACTGATTGAAAAATTTAATTTAAAGGACTCTAAACCTTGTGATACTCCGATGGAGGCAGGTTACTTAAACTTAGATGACGATGAAAATTTACTACCTAATAATCATAAGTATAGACAAGCCATAGGGGCATGGCTATACATAGCTACGATAACTCGTCCAGATATTTCAGCGGCTATTAACATCCTTAGTCGCAGAAATGAGAAACCAAGAGAAAAAGACTGGAGGGCAGTCAAGAGGGTTATAAGATATTTAAAAACAACACAAGAATTAAAATTAGTTATAAGCAACGAATATGATCCGATTCTGACGACATTTGCAGATTCAGATTGGGCAGGAGATAAAAGTGATCGAAAATCAACCACAGGAAATTTAAGTAAATTAGGAAATGCAGCGATTTCCTGGTCAACAAAAAAGCAAAACTCAGTTGCATTATCATCTGCTGAGGCTGAGTATATTTCCGCAGCCACATCAGCACAAGAAACCATATGGTTGATAAAGCTATTAAAGGATCTAGATTTAAACCAAAACCTACCAATTATTCTGTATGAGGATAATGTGTCATGCATCAAGATGACTCAAAATTATAAACATCATTCAAAAACAAAGCACGTGGATATCAAATTTAATTCAATTAAAGATTTACGAGAGAAGGGAATCATAGAATTAGAATATTGTCCCAGTAAGGAAATGACTGCAGACATCTTTACGAAGCCCCTTCCCAAACCTGACTTTATCAAACACAGAGACAACTTGAACTTAAGAACTATTGCAACTTCAGAAATCAAGCAGGGGTGTTAGAAATTGAATAATGATTTACCGAAATTGCAAGACATGGTGAAATAATTACAGCTGTGTTTCAAGATTGCATTTGATAGATGAAATCTTATTTTATCTGAGTGAAGAGCAACTACCCATTTCCCTCTTTTCCCGTGCAGAGAGAGAGAAAAAAAAAAAAAAAAAAAAAAAAAAAAGGAATTTCCAACATCTGGTATACATAAAAGTGTTGCACAACGAGATGCAATAAGAAAGACTAATGAACTGAAAACTTTTCTTCCTTTTTTAGTCAGTCTGTAAATATATGCCCTAAGCAAAACACGCAGTGTGTCTGCGCTCTGAAAAACCTTAAAGATATATGTTAATTAAATATATAACTTTGAATGTAAATTTAATTTTAACTTTATCTATGTGCTTTTAATTAAATAGTGTAGTCCTGTGATCCTGTGCCCTCTTTTGTTACTGAGTGGAATATTTTCATGCTGATTCACTTTGGATTTTATAGCAGGTTGGATTACCTTACGCGGATTCAATCAACGCTGAAAATAAAGGTAGGAGCATGCCAATTTTATCTTTCTCCTTTTTTTGGTGAAGATGTTAAAAGGGAAAACATTATTTTCTAAATATAATTCATGAAGAGAAGCTCAGTTATTTAACTGCCGTGATTTCACAATAAAAATTCAATACTATTTTCATTGTTACTTCTTCTATGTCTATTAATATTTCCTCGACATATACTAAACTGAAACATTTCTTTACGATGAATATTGTGAGTTTTAGCACTGTTATAGTGTCTGTCTGCTGTGAAATTATTTAATTCCCAGTACTGAAACTGTCACTTTTAACGCATTTCTTCCTAAAACTGAATTATTTTATTATGATTGTGTTCATTACATCAATAGAGAGGTATTTTCTATTCGCATTTTATGTAACTATTTTTTCTAATCTTTCATTTCCCAATTGGTAAATGTACCTACACAAACAGGATTGAGAATTAAAATTCGTTAGATGTAGTATGCACTCACAACTTTCTTTTTGGCACTTAAATTCTTATCCTACAAGACCAATTTTAGCCCCTAGAGTTGTTTATCATTTTGATATTGAGATAATTCTTATATTGATGCTCTAAGTATTTTTAACACTTCCCAACAAAAAGAAATTATAATTAAAACATACAAATTAAGACAATAGATAAAAAAATGTCAGATAATGACTTGTTTTAATAAAATAACATAAGTTAGATATCTGATATATTCGTCTATCGCAATTTATTATCTTGAAATACCGGGTGTTTCAAAAGTTCGGGACGAAAGTAAAACCCGATAAGAAAAGATCTATGGGTCAGGGAGACATAGGGTTTGCAGATAAATATTCACGTGGTATGGGATTTTGTATGATACCAAAAAAATAGTTCAAAATCTCGAGAGTAGAGGGCGGTACTGCAAATAATTCCATGGAATAATTCTATATTGCTCACACAATACAAGATTTGGATACAAAAACATTAGAGAATACTCGTGTACCATTTTTTGTATCCAAATCATGCGTTGTTTGAGCAATATGGAATTATTCAATGGAATTATATGTAGTAGTTCCCTCTGTTGTCCTGATTTATGACTAATTTTTTTGTTGGTGTCATACAGAATCCAATACCACGCGGACTATTTATCTGAAAAACGTATGTCTGTCCGAGCCATAGATCATTTATTTTCTCGTTTTATTTTCACACCGAACTTTTGAAACACTCGGTACATCTCCCGTTTGACATATACTCGTTTGACGTATAAATTAAGTTTAATTAAAAAACAAATTAGAAAAGAATTAGTAAAGACATTATTAATAAATATTTAAAATGTATTTAATTGTTATAATCATATAAGAGCAATAAATTCTATCAATTAAAACACCAAATAAAATAATTTATATTGTTTACATATTGTATTTTTAATTGTTTTTTATTGTCTTTATAAATTTTATTTTTTAACTGTGCTCAAGTCTGTCTTAGTTTATTTTATTTGGTGATTTAATGGTTTTTAAATTCAGACGTTAAATGTATATGTACTGTAAATTCTATCAACTTTTAAAGCAGTATATTTTGTTCATGAATGCATTATTTTTACAATTTACTAATATGGCGTTTCAGTAAAGTAATTTCATATAGCTTCCAATTGTTAATTGGCCTACATATTTATTCTGATTCACTATGTTGTAAAAATAGATACATTATGTACATATTTTTTTCCTTTTCCTGTTATGCCATTCGAGAAAACAATTTCACTTGTAATTTAATTTAAGAATGCATTTATTATTTAGTACCTAATAAGCTTTATGTGTATTCTTCAAAGAAAAATTCTCTGAAATTCCCATTCTTTTATTTTTTAAACATCCTTGGCATGTTTAAAGAAGTACTATATATATGTCGATTTCTATACGAGGGAGAAAAATCGTCTACTTCAAAAAACTTCTAGAAAACAATGTTAAGGTTTTCCTATGTCATATTGTTTTTATTTTTAGAATTCCCTTTTCCACTAATTTAATGGGTATGTGTAAACTCCTTTTAGTTTTTCTGCAATTTGTTTTCGAATTCGGAAATCTGTTGAACTAAAAAACTTTTTTTAGTATGTTTGTTTATTTATTTTTCTATCAATTACTGTTCTTTTTTATCAACATAAACAACAATTAACTCTTGACTATTAACTCTATAACATAAATAGCTGTAGTAAAAATTAGGGCTGTATAATATTGAAAAGTTCTATCATCCTTTAATCCAAGCAAAATAGACGTAATGAAAATATATCAGATCTAGAAAAATTTTAATATTATAAATATATCTTGAAAGCTGCACGAGGACTGTCCCATAACTATTTGACCTTGATTTTCCCGCACGCATTAGTGATTCTACAGCGGCGCCACTGTGTACATTTAAGGAGACAGCTTGTTGAGCATGCTTGATTTTTTTTCATATTTCCAGTTAGTCAGTCGTTACTTCTAGACACCGAGTGAGGTGCTGCAATGCGTGTTCGTCGGATTTTGATTTCTTTCAAAATGACTGAAAGAGTTGAGCATAGGTACTGCATCAAATTTTGTTAAATCATGGTGATTCTCAAAGCGAAACAATTCGTGAGATCCATTAATGTTCCAGATCATTAATCGCACCTGATACGGACTTTCTTAGCAAAACATGGAATACCAGTCATTTGCCAACCCCCTACTCGCCAAACATGACTCCTTGCGACTTCTGGTTGTTTCTGAAATTGATAGCGCAATTGAAAGTATCCAGAAATTATTGAGAGTAGAGCTGCGATATACAGACGAGATGGTGGAGTTGAACACCATTCCAACAAAGTTTTCCCGAAGTTTGTTCAGCAGTCGAAAGAACGGATGTCTAATTGTGTGGGGGCACAGGGACTTACTTTGAAAGAGATTAGTTTCCCATTTTCGTCAGGTAACATACGGGGTGTCCATAATTAAACGGTCCTACTTTGAAGTTGTCAACCTACGAAATTATTGGTCAGAAAGTTGTGAAATTTTGTGACGGTCATAATAAAGAAATGGGAATTTGTTTGAGCGAAAAAAAATTAGTTCAAAATGTCGCCACCAGGGGTCGTTTTTGAAGAAAATTGCACATTTAGGAACAGCTCACTGAATACTAGGCCTGAGCTCTGAGAAAAAAATATAGCGGCTGTCATAGGTGGATTTTTTTGCCATAGTTTGTACGGACCTTTCAGTTCGAACACCAATAATTTTTTAAGTTTTCATGCTTTATTTTTTTCAAGGTCGGTCTGTATATTTGTCTTATTTAATCTGAAAAAAAGCATAAAAACTTTTTAAAAAAGTGTAATTCATTAAAAAACGCCATCTGGTGGCGAAATATTGATATTTTTTTTCCCTCAAACAAATTCCCATTTTTTCATTATGACTGTCACAAAATTTCACAACTTTCTGACCAATAGTTTCGTAGGTAGACAACTTTAAAGTAGGGTCGTTTAATTATGGACACCCTGTATAATTTTTTTCGGCCAAAGGTCCGATACTTTTCAGGCATTACGTATTTTATTAACTAATTATAATCTTTCAATAAATGTAAAAATCTGCATAAAATAACATATTGTTCGGCATCAAGTCAGAATTTGTGATAAATAATAAACGTACTTCAAAAATATTAAAAATAAGAAATTTAACAATCTAAAAATTTAAAACCAGTCTCTATAGTACTTTAAGAAAGGTAACATAATTAAAAACAGAACAAATATTTGAGCTTACGCAATATGTCCATTTGGATGCCACACATTGCAATAAAATCAATTGAAGTAAGTGATTGACAGGCACAACAAATAAAAAAATAATATACCAAGTGATGTTCTTGATAACGTCTATGTAAATATATATTTTTGTAAGTAGGAAAAGAAAATTATGCCACAGTAAAAGTTTTCATAACATGTTTCATGTTATATTAGAGGGGAAAATCTAAGATGTTGCATTTGACACAACAGTTTTCCTTTTTCTTGAATGTTTTAAGAAAAATCTCTAGCAAAGTTGATACAATATTTTATGAAATATATGATGCTTTTAGGTTTCCCAATAAATTCAACAAGAATAAATTGTGAAATGATGAGAAAAATATTATACAAGACTTTGAACTATAAAAAGATAAGATTTGAAAAGATTTAAGTGTCAGGATCTTGTATAATATTGGTATATAAGATACGACCTTATAAGGAACATAATCCATCAAAATATGTGTTATGATACATATAGAAACTCTCTAAAGATTTTTAAACACAATTCTATAATGCAGTTAGCTTCCTATTTAAATATACTTTTATTAATATTTTATCAATAGTCGTAAAGAAATAGTTTGTATTTTAAATATTTTTAAGAAGTAAACATGTGACAAGTTAAATTTTGCTTAAAAGTAGTAAGAACACATAGCATTGCTTTTTTCAAAAAAAAAAAAAAAAAATCGTCTATGATCGTGCTTTAAGAGGCTTGTTTAATTTGCAAACCTATTTTCGTAATTAATTAAATAATAAATAAATGCTAAAAAAGAACAGTGTATCTCGCGACTATTTTAAACGTTACTTACACGCACA
Source organism: Maratus speciosus (assembly GCA_963932465.1). NCBI lineage: Eukaryota > Metazoa > Arthropoda > Arachnida > Araneae > Salticidae > Maratus > Maratus speciosus. The sequence goes on from OZ010791.1 coordinate 550,035,308, forward strand.
TACATACATATCTATATTATAAAGGGTAAACGTGTCCGTACGTAATGATGATGTCATTTTTCGAATAACGACCCTTGACTATGAAATTTGTTTTTGCAATTGTTGATACTGCATTTTGTTTTCTAAGCATCGCGCATTTTCAAATTTTATACCTTCACATAGGAAAAAAACCGAAGATGTCCAAAATTGCTTTAGAATTTAACAATTTGAATTAGCTTTCGAGATATTAATTTTTTCGTAATTTTTAATTTTTGTAATAATGGAGACTAGATTGCTCCATTTTTGTGGATAAAATGGAGAAAAGGAAAATTAGTAGGGGTTATTAGATTTCTCTGTTTGCCATCATTTTCAAAGTGAACTTAATAGAGAGGGCGGCGGCGATACAAATGCCTACGTGATCGAGTTGCGAGATTAAATCATGATGTAGTGCAAGATTATTAGATGAAGGATTTATACGTCTGCCTCGACATTTCTTGGTAAGTTATGAGCTGCAAAGGGCGCCAACTCGTCACTTTAGCGTCACTATCACACCATGAATTTACGAGATCAAATTGGCTCCAAATTAAAGGTAAAATAAAGTATTTTAAGAATACTTTGGTCTGCCTGCGCATATCCTGGTAGAAACCCACAGAAGAAAAAATATGTAACAAAAAGACTTCATAGTATACATGTCAAACCCAGTAAACGTTATATGTTACATTATATTGCCACATCTATTACTCCGCCATCGACTTTCAAGATGGATTATTGGTTTAGTAAAAGCTTATTAAAAGGTTAGGTAAGTGAAAGAATGACTGATTCAGCGTAAATGGTACAAAGCGAAAAGAACGCGGTGCCAATTTCCCAATTTGTGGATACTGTCACGTCATCGAGTTATCGCTTGAAATTTTGGCACATTAAAGATACCGATAAGTACAATAAGAATATTTCAGTCTGCCTCCTCATATATTGGTACGGGACGAGCAGAGTGGAGAGTCAATTCTTTATTTTGGCGATCTTATCACGTCATCGAGTTACGACTTGACATTTTGTCACATTAAAGCTACCGATCAGATCAATTAGAACATTCCTGTCTGAGTGGTAATATCTTGGTACGAGATGAGCAGAGGGGTGAGCGAATTCTTAATTTTGGCGATATTATAATGTCATCGTGTTACAGCCTGAAATTTTAACACGTTAAAGATACAGATTAGTACAATAAGTATATTTCAGTCGGCATCGTCACATCTTGGTTGGAGACGAGCAGAGCTAGGGGTCAATTATCCGTTTTAGTATCATGTCATCGAGTTACGGCTGGAAAATTCAACACAGTAAACATAGCGATTATTAAATTAAGAACATTTTTGTCTGCCTTGTCATATCGAGGTACGAGATGAGTAGGGCGGGGCGCCAATTTTTAATTTTAGCGTCACTATCACGTCATCGACTTACGAGATGAAATTGGTCCCAAATTAAATGTATCGAGTTACGGCCTGAAAATTCAACACACTAAAGATACAGATTATTAAATTAAAAATATTTCAGTCTGCCTTGTCATATCTAGGTACGAGATTAGCAGAGCGAGAACCCTATTCCTAATTTTGGCGTATTATCACATCATCGAGTTACTGCTCGAAAGTTTCGCACAATAAAGATACAGTTTAGTACAATAAGAGTATTTCAGTCTGCCTGGTCATATCTTCGTACGAGACAGCAGCGCGGGGTGCCAAATCTATATTATGGCTTATTATCCAGTTACCAAATTACGGCTTGAAAGTTCTACACATTAAAGATATAAATTAAGAAAGCACAAACACTTATGGATAAATCGATGGCGTGATAACATCGCCAAAATTAAAAATTGGCGCCTCACTCTGCTCATTTTATGTCAAGATATGACGAGGCAGTCTGAAATATTCGTATTATACTAATCTCTGTTCTGAATGTGTTAAAATTTCTGGCTGTATCTCGTTGAAGTGATAGTACCCCAAAAATGGGGAATGTGCGCCCGTTTTCTCAATTTGAACCAAGCTATGCCGAATCAGTCATTCTTTCACTTACTGTTAATAAGCTTTTCCTAAACCATTAATTCATCATGAAAGTCAATGGCGAAGTAATATATATGCAATGTAATGTGAAATATTACGTTTATTGTGTTTGAATTGTACATTATAACGTATTTTTTGTTGTCAATTTTAATCAGCTGGGGGATTTGCGCAAGCAGATACAAATATTCTTAAAATAATTTACTTTACCTTTAATTTGAAGCCAATTTCATCTCGTAACTCGATAACATGATAGGGACGCCAAATTACCGAGTGGATTACAGCTGTTGCTCATATCCCACCAAGCAATGTCGAGGCAGACCGGTAATTCCTTAATCTACACCTAACGATCTTGTCCTACATCACGATTTCATCTCGTAATTCGAAGACGTAGCCATTTGTGTCGCCACCGCCCGCTCTATCACCTTTATTTGTATAGATGGGGGAAAATAACGTTGTGAGTGAAGTGTATTTTTCTAGAAAATTTCACGAAATACAAATTGATTTTCACATGTTCAAGCTGTCGACTGGCACATAGAGATAAATTACATTGACATAAAAAGAAAAATATATAAATCCATTGTAGCTTTTGTCATTTAATTTAAAATAGAAAATAGTTTATTATGATGGCGAATAAAACTTTTCACAAGGACGATAAGCACAAATGTTTTAGCGAGAATGATTAAATTTTTCTAAGTATTTATTTTAATTCATAAATATAAAATCCTTTTGAATAAATTTGGAAGAACAAAGTTATTCTTGTATAAGTTCACTCAAATGACGTTATTTCTACCACCTTTGAAATTCGAAGACAAGTATTGGAAGACCGAAAATCTTTTCACAAATAAAGTAATGGAAACTTATTGGGAATGATTTTGTCTTAAATGGTAAATATATTTCATTGTTTAAATATTTTATTTAATAAAATTAATACTATAATTGCTTTTTAAATTTAGAATAAATGTAGATTTATTTTCCCCAAAAGTATCGAGCGATCTCATTCAACTCAAAAGATAAATAACGGGTTGGTAACTAGTCTCAATTAAATTTGCAAAAACCTTCTCTTTTTATGCATTCACTAAATAAAAATGAAATGATATCTCGTTGAAAAAATAAATAAAACATACACACATTATTTCAAGTGATTTATTTATTTATTTATTTTTTAATGCATTTTAAGGAAGTCTTTTAATTTTGCTAAATGATGCTTTACCTAAACAAAGTATAGAAGGAAATTTTGACAGTTTAAAAATGATTTACAAGAAATATACTGAAAACTTTAATGAATTGTATTTTTTCCAACTGTGCGACAAAATGCCCAATCCCGGACTTGATCCCAGATCCTTGGCTTACATTGCCAACGCTCTACCGTTTAGGCAACCTAGGCTGAAAGCCAAAGAGCATATTTCGCTCAGAAAACCTAATGGGTCAATAAGATCTGGTCTGCAATGTAGACAGCTCAACAGAACAAACCACAGGTATAGAAACTCATAAATTATGGAAACATAGATATACTATAGTATACTTTAATGACTTCAAGTGTATAGTATTATATAAATTTCAAGCAAACTATATACAATTCTACAGATCAAATGAGGGGCTCACAATCGTACTAGACCAAGTCTATTTTGAAAACAAAAAATGAGACAGCCAATTTAGAAGGTTCATAAAATCAGGTTTATCCACTCCCACGGTGAACCAAATCAGTTTTTACATCCTGTATCATATATGTCATTATTTACAGACTAAATTTACTGTGGGAGAGGTTAAACTGATTTTATGCACCTCTAAAATGGACTATCTCACATTTTTTTTTCAAAATGGTCTACAATGGTTGTGAGCCCCTCATATGCAGATCTGCATAAAAGAATCCACGTACCTTTTTTGCTACGGACGGTAAATACTGAAATCTAGTTTCAAAATGTATTATGTGTTTTCTTAATTGCTTACTTGGGTATCATTTTTACCTTGTAAAACGTTGAATGTTTGTAAAGTATAATTCTGAAAGTATAAGGAATTACTACATAATCAGTGCTTAGCGAAGGATTTTTTGATCTTGTTCTTTATCCAAGGAAGTCTCGGCCATTTTGAGTTTTAAATAAGCTATCCTGGTCATACAAAATATGAAATTTGAAACGATAGTTGTTTCTTGAGAACAAAAATCCAATTAGTACACGCAGTAAGTTCATCTCAGTAATCTATCTCAGTTTCAAACTACAATTAAACTCATTCGATATACAAGTAAAGATTACTTTAAAATATTTAAATGTATTGTGGTATAGGCAAATATTTCTTTATTCCATACTTATTTTTTCTTTACTTACCACTACAACTCAGGGAACAAACTGCGATCGCTCTAAACGCTAAGGACACACTCCAATTATGACAGAAGGCGTCTTCCACCAAGACTTTCATTCTAATATAAATCTAAAACACTGGAAGTAAATAATAATAAAGAAATGGAGAATCCATCTTAATTTTATAATGAAAACCAAATAAAGTACTCATACATGTAAAAAAAAAAAAAAAAAAAAAAAAAAAACGAAAATCAATTATTAGCGAGTTAGTGATATTTAAATTTTATAACTCCTTTTTTCATGGATGCTTTTGAAAAATTATCCTCCATTTTCATAAGAGTAAATCCTCAAAAAAATTATCTATAAATCCTGTCCAACGAATTTCTGTAGTATATATAAAATATAATACACTTTGAAGATTGTATTATACAATTTGATATATAAGTATTTCATTCTTTCTTGGCACACAGCGTGCAGTAAAACTTTGATTGAGGTAAAACATTTTGAATTCATCTCGTATTTCGTTAGAAAATATATATATATATATATATATATATATATATATATATATATTTAACTTGAATCATAAAAAAAATATTATGTGGAATATTTTCCAGTTGTTTTAAATAATAATTCAAAATCTGTTCCGTTCGTGACACTTTTTTTTCTGGGGGGGGGGGGTGTAGGCATCACTTAATTTCATTTAATATTTATGTTTAATTAACCGAATTTTTTTTTTTAATAATCTCACACATTTGTCTATGTAGATTACTGAAATGTAAAATGTAATTTTTTGCTGCTGATTTAGCACAGCTAAAGTAAAATGAAGGGTGTGGGATGCTTTCCAAAAAATGTTGGTATAAGAAATATTACTTAACAAAGTCATGTTATGCAGCATGTAGTACAAAATATTTTTATTTCATTTGTAATATAAAAGGTGCACGTATTTATATATATTTAACTTCATTTTCGAGGATATAAAAAAATACTTTTTATAAATTAATATGAATTGAAGGCAACTAGATTAAATGTGCTATTTTAGGAAGTACACAAAGTGTGTATATATATATATATATATATATTAATTCATGCGTATTTTTTTTCGTTTATTTATAAAGATACTAAATAGGTATAATTCTGAAGCAACTGAGTCATTCGTGGGCATTCTTTTCTAGCATAATGGTGTTTTCATATTAACGTATTTCAGCTAAATGTCATATTGACGTTGAACTTAAAAAGCATTTTGATGATGATCGTTTCAAACTGCTAGAATTATTTCCGAATAGACAAAACACCATTTACAGTTTTATACGTCCCATAAACAATCTTTGTAGTTGACACAATTCAGCGATAAAAATAAATTAATAGAGAAATATTTGAAAATCAATGTCATATTATAACAAATACCATCCAAAAAAGATTAGTTCTCTTCATGGAAAGGTGCAATAAGGCTTAAGGCTCCGAATCGTAAATTCAAATGCTTACATTATTTTTTCTCTATGATCTTCTACAAGAAGCTGTCTTTCTTATTTATATTACAAAATATTTTTACAATACATATTTAATATTATATGTCAAGTTTAAAATTTAAGTGAAGCAGAAGAGTTGTAAATAGCATTTTAACACTTAAAATATATCTAATTAAGTAAATAGTTAATAAAAAAAGTTTAATGATATATTTTAACCCTTACAAATTATATTTAAAATAAATACTTTTAAAATGCTAAAATTTAGGTCAATATATTTTTTTTTTCGTCGAATTTTATTTCTTTTTCTACTTTTCTTTCTAATCAAAGTTTATACTGAAAACATACCACTTAAAATTTTAATGTTTGAAAAAAGGGCGGTAATTTAATGATATACTATGTGAGTAAAAACACGACAAGGTGAAGAACACTAAAAATAACTTTTTTTTTGCCACAAAAAAATTCATATAACTTTTTTCCAGCGTATTTTAAATGGAGCTTTTGAAAGAGTTTTAATTAATAAAAACACATTGTCATTTACGAACTTTGATAATGTTTTTAATAAAAGCATCAGAACAATAGCAAGATGAAGTGGTTCTTTATTCATAAAAGTTAAAAGAGCTCACCATGAATTTTTATTGAAAAAAAATAATAATTAGAAAAGTTTTTTTTTTTTTTTTTTTTTTTTAAGAAATAAAGGAAACTAATAAAATATGGAAATACTATCCTATTACAAAAAAGTATATTTCGTTTCAATAAATCAATACTTTTGTTTGTTGAAAGTATTTAAAAAATATTTTTTTAATTATCTATAATACAGGTTAATTAACTTAATTTTTTTTTCTACATTTGATTATTTTTATTGCCAATTCAGTATTAATGTACGAAATAGCTGTCCATATAATTCTGTAATTTATTATATTTTTATTATTAATTAAATTGTTTTCTTGTGCGAAGACTTGATGTTCTTTTAATTTATACTATGACTGTAGATCACATTAATGAAGAATATAATGAAAATTTGATATTTAGGCTTTGAAAGACATGACTTTTTTTTGCTACTTGAAAACTGCCGTGCTATAAAAACTCTAATTAAATTAGTTTTTTTTTTTTTTTAAATTTGTTGCTTATTACTTTTTTATGTTTTCGTAAAAATTGACTAAAATATGATTTTCAATTAAAACTGATATAGGAATTTAAATCGCCCGTGTATTTATATTACTACAAAAATGTCATACTCTTATACATAAATATTTCATATTTTATTATTAAATTTTTTATCATAAAAATTCTTTATATTTAGCTTGTTGAATCTGACAGAAAATTTTCAATCCTTAAAAAACACAAATATTTCGCTATTCGGAATTGGCAAAAAACATGAAACATACTTGTTACTCCTAAATCACTAAGGGAAATATAGCAAAATCATCTTGACATCTGATCCTGGCTATATCCGTTTGGGCTGATTTATAGCTGCTTTATAGTGGGTATTGAAATACTTAGATTTAGTGATGAAGAATAAGCCGCCTTTATGGTATCTCCATACGGTCGTTTACGGAATTTCCGTGTGGCAAAGTTCCATGTTGTAAAGTTTTTAGAAAATGAATGAAACTGTTGCTAGAATTCATTTGAAGCAACTCTACAGTTTTCTTTCAGACCCCGTTTTTTAAACGGGTGTTAACACGGGTGTGAACACGAGTGTTATACACACATGGATGTATTACACATGATAAAATTGGATGTTGGAAATGGAGTAAACAACGTTAAAAAAGTAGCAACCAAAACTACTGCATGAACGATTATGATTTCTTTCATGCTGATCAAGCGTTAAACTTCTTTTTTTACATATTCACAAATTGTAGTGAATGCAATTATATTTTTGTCTTTAAATATTAAAGACAAAGGAAAAGATTATGACACTCAAACAAACTGATTTCTAGACCTCAAGAATATGCAGTAATACGTTGTCGGTAAATTACTCAAGGCAATTTTTAAGAATCCTCAAATATACAAAAATACAAAAATTGTCGTTTGAACCTTTATGCCGCGACAGTACTTTTAAGTACCATTGAAATAACTTGTTATAAAATTCATTTAATAGTAGTAATACAGTTCTTTCTAATTAGTAGTAATACAGATTAGAAGTTCAGTTTAGTTATAGATACTTTACTTTCTCTTGTTTCAAAAGCATTATTGGAAACAAAAATATTTAAAAAAAAAATACATAAAATATTTGAGTGGAGTTCTAAACATTGCACAAAATTCGTATAAATTAAAATTTATATAATTAATTTCAATTGGCAAATTCCTTCAAAAATTTATTAAACGTTTGTATCAATCTTCAAATGTAGTTTCAAAAATTCACGAAAAATGGTTCAGAAGATGAAATTTTCATGAATTTAAAATTTGGTACATAAAGGGTTAATAGCGAAGCTAACGAAAAAGAAAGGCGGTTCTTTACACCTACCTTTTTTACAGACCGCTGGAGTCACGTTATGCTTGAATGCACAATTCCAAGTGTACGAAAAAAACTTGACGTCACTCTAGCGGTTTTTAAAAAAATATATGAGGAATGTACCGCGATAGCCTGTCTTTTTCGTTAACCTCGCGGTTAATAGTTAATGATGCAAGAGGAATCTCAGCTGCATATCCTATCCCATATTGTACACAGTGTCTGCCAGCTTGTTCACGATTGACATTGATGACAGAATTTTAATTTTGGTACGCTGGTAATTTTGGTACCTTAATAATTGGTACGCTGCACAGTGGTCCCAAATCGCGATTATGTGGCCAAAAATCGGAAAATCGAAGTTTCGTATTTTGAAATGAAATAAATTCCACAGTATTTGGAAATATCTGAAGATTTATATTCTTTAATATTTTGGTTTTATAATCTCACATGAATTCGCATTGCTTATGTGAAGTTAGGAGTTTTGAGCGTTTTCTGCTGTTGTGTGAATTTTAGGCAAATTCGCCGCATTCACACCCTAAATAAGACCTTATCAGACGGTTTGTCGTTTTTTTCTTTGCACTTCTCTGAAACAACAGTAAATTACATATTTAATTTCATTTTTCGATTGCAAAAATCTCAAAAATTAAAAAAAAGAGGATTTTTTTTTTTTTAACACTTAGTTTTAAAGAATTTTTGTACATAAAAAGTGATATATAAAAAAAGTCCTTCCGCGTTCCTCGGACTTTTATAGTACAAGATGTAGAATGAGCTTTCTAACGTCATATCCCTAGAGATTTATTGCGACTTTTTGCGACATTGTGAGAACCAGTAGTTTCAAGTTGGACATTGGATATTGCCAGTATTAGTCCAAAATCAGTAATCGGGTTTAAAATCTAATTTTCGCACTGACCTAAAATTGTCAGTGTTTATATAATGCAACATTCTAATTAACACAACACTGTCAATTTAATTTTTTTTTAAACGCGGGGAGGAGGGGGGTGGCTTAAGAGTTGGGGATATTTTTTTATTTATATATATTGTTTTACTTATTTTTATTTTTTTTACAATTTTTCCCTCGCATTCTTCGTTTATATCAAAAATAATTATTAAAACTTGACCTTATTCTAAAAAGTACACAATTAAAGTTCAGTTTATATATATATATATATATATATATATATATATAAATTTCAATGTAAACACTTATTTACATGGATTTCATACTTATTTACATTTATTCTCATTAAGCAAAGAATCAATCTCGTAATATTTTTTAAAGAAAATGTACAGTCCACCCTTTGCGCTTTTAATATTCTAGAGAAATGTGTTAACGTGAAACTCGGTATGGGTGTAGAAGTATAACCTCACATTGAAGTCAATGGGCTCTCCTCATTTCACACCTCCGCTATCCCTATCTGTGATGTTCATTCAGCCCCCACCCCCTCTCCCTGAGGAAGGGAAGAGCTTCCTACACATTCTCTGAAGAAAACCAAAGAAGGTTTGTAATTTCTTTGAGAAAACATTATTTTGTTTTATCAGTTTAGTTGGTTGTGCTGGCCTGTTAAGCATGTTATTCTGTATACGTTATTCGTTGACTACATGCTGTGTTTTGATTAAAATTTTTGCTTTGTGGATTTCAAAATGTTATCTAGGAGGTAACTAGGTAATGTTGCACTTCTTTCTAGTAATTCTAAAGATTTTTATGCTCGTATCTTGGCGGAATATTCATTGCATGAACAAAAAGAATTATTAAAAATATCCTTTAAAAAATTCTATTGGAAATTCTTGCTGCTTTGGAGGAAAGCTAATAGAAATAAAGGTCATCTCGAATGGAAACATTGTAAGTGGCTTGACGGAATCGTAGATTTTTCTAAGGATTTGTTGGCAGTTCTCTGTCCAAGTACATCAAATTTAACACTAAGAAAACGTGGACGCCACAAAAAATCTTATGTTGAGGGTAGCGATCGTACCAAAAGAACAAAAGTAAACCGTGAGTCCAATTCATGTACAACTCCAGAAGCAGTTAGAGTTTTATGTAGTCACTAGAGGAATAAAGAAAATTTAGCAGCAGCATCTTTGCTGAGAGTCGTAGCAAATAGTACACCCACATCTTCAAGGAGAAGTCTTGGAAAAATAAGAAATGTAGAGAGATCATGCACACCATACTCGCCTGAAGAAGCTCTATTTCTTCTCATTGAAACAAAATTAACAAAGCGTTCTTATAATATATTAAGAAAATCGTCAAAAGAGCAAAATGCAGAATGTTAGAAACTTTATACCGGAGAGGAGAAGGGGAGGGGAGAAGCGGAAATTTCAAATATACTAGAAAATTAGATAATTATTTATTTAATATTACCAAAATAAATAACAAAGGCAGATGCTTCATTTTTTATTGGAATTTCAAAAGGCATTATTCTCTGTGTAATAGAGAAAGGCAAAAGAAGGGGGAGGGGGTGAACCGAAATTTTTGAAAGTAATCTAATTAATAAATTGAATGATTTTATTATTAAATCATAGTAAATAGATGTCGAAACTTAAAAAAATAGTAATAATATTTTTAGATTCTCCTTGCTATAGGGGCAAATAGAAAAAGGGGAGATTTCCCGTGTGTGTGTGCGGGGGGGAGGTGGCAAAATTTAGCTGATTGATTATTTATGTATTTTATTGATTGCTTATACTCTTTAGTGTTATTTTGAAAAAAACATTAAAACGAGAAAAAAAATAAGATTTTAACCTGTACATTTTCAGAGAGGGAGGAAGAGTATGGGGTAAAATTTCAGGGGAGACTGAATTAGATAAGACTTTAAAAAGTGAAAATATTCACTATTATCAAAAGTGGAAAATTCTCATTTTTGTAAAAAAAAAAATCCTGTAAAAAAAGAAAATTAAAATTTAATAAAAACTTGTCTCCCAATCTCCTCCCCCGGAACCCCAATTACATTTAGTTTAAATTCAAAATGTAATATCATTTAAAATGTAATAAAATTAAAAATGAATCATATACAACCACTAGGAGAGCCAAAAATGATTTTTGGCCACTTGATGGCGATTTGGGACCACTGTGTGCTGTACAGTTCCTTGTGCAAAATACTGACTCTATTGAAGAGTTAATCGCTTATGGCTAATGTAACTAGTCTGGCTTTAAAATGTCTTTATGGTAAGGAGTTTTATTGTTGCAATTTATTTTTACTTTTTCAACCCCCGATGCATGAGTTGAAAAAATACATCATATTTTATTATTGAAAAAATATAAATACACGTATGAACAACAACAACAACAAAAAAATACGGAGATATATATAAAAGAAAATGAAAGTAGCGACATATATGGTACGAAAAAAACAGAGTAAATGATCCAGGAAGCAGAAACATTTGTCTTAAACATTGTGTAAAAATGCAAGAATAAAAATTCCTGCTGAATAATAAAATAAAATATTATTTTCTAGAAATTTATATATATTTGTATGATTGTAACTTTGTATATATTGTGATGACGCATAATACATTTTTTATATAATTATAGGATGTAAACTTTATTTTTGCAGGCTAAAATTACGTATATGTGGCTATAACCCGTTATTCTATTATTATTCAGCATACATTAAATTGATATTTTAGAAAAATACGTAAATTTGAAATAATTTGCGCAGTATTTGTAAGATAATTTCCATTAAGAAAAAATAAATAAAAATATATACATAAAACGAAACATTTTCTCTGACATTCTCATTATATTCCTTCTGCTAGGAACAAATCCTTTTAAATTAAGAGCTTTGTTATATCTTTATAATACGACGATGAAAAGTGTACACAATACTTACATCAGTAATTGCAGAAATTTAACACTCGATTACAATCCTTGTATCTGTAAGATACAAAGACTTAATATTACGATAAGTTTATTTTAAGTTTCGCTAATTATAATATATATATATATATATATATATACACAGGGTGTCCGGTCTCAACGGTGTCCAATGGCTAATTCCTAAACCGTTAGTCATAGACATATAGTTCCAATTACAAAAATGTTTTAAATCAGGTAAAGAAATATTTTAAAAGCGATTTGGGTCAATAAAAACATTTTTAAAAAAATTACGAAATTTAAATTTTTATACGGTCCCCCGGTCCTATAAGTTATATTTAGTGAAATTTTCCTTTTACACTGACAAGTAATACAAAAAAAGTCCCGTTATTCTACGATTAAAATTGACCGAGTAATAGCCGTTTAAAGTTGGAGCATATTTTTTGCTGCAAATTGGGGGTCATTCACAAATTTAGTCGAAATATAATTTCGTCAGATATAAAAAATGTTTCGGAGTAAAATTAACATTGCAATATAAATTTGAAATATTTAATCATTCTGGTATATTAATGGAAAATGTACAATTTGTAATAAACATTTAAGCAGAAAGAAAAAACAGAATTTTTGTTAAATAAAATGATTCTAAATTAACAGCCTCAATTCTTTACAAAATGATACGTATTTTAAAATATTATTAGATTGCACAAGCCTGTAAAAGTTGGGTTATGCCATGTTTTTTAGCTTTTGATAATTGATTCTTATATATTCTGTACCGCTGAATCCGAAATTGACCTTCATTTTTAACTATCATATCAGGATTTTTCGCAAACTGCAAATTTCAAAGTTAACAAGTTCAATGTTAAAATTGAATTTCCTTCCCCATCTCATCGGACCACTCAGCTGTTTAGCTGTAAGAATCCCAGGATAAACAAAAATATCGAATAATTTTTTTAATAAAATAAAATAAAATAAAATAAAAAATATTTTACATATGTTTTATAGTATGAGATTTTTGCTGTATTTTAACATATACATTTGCGATTTGCAAAAAAAAAATTCTAATGTAATGGTTAAAAATGAAGGTCATTTTCAGATTCAGTGCTAAAAAGTGCGTAAAAATCAATTATCAAAAGTTAAAAAACACAACCATCTCCTCTACTTTATAGTATTCGATTTTTGTTATTCTTTAAATTTGAAAATTTATGATTTGCGAAATATCCTGACATGATGGTTAAAAATTAAGGTAATTCTCGGATTCAGTGCTAAAAAAAACTTAAAAGTTAAAAAAACCAACAATCGCAGTCTTGTATTATCTAATCTAAAACTTTTTCTTAAACTCCTTGGCAGAAATCTATCCGACATTTTTGTGTTATCCTGTAAAATAAGTATAAATGGTAACCACCGAAAATCTTAATAATATTAGATTGTTATCGGATTTGCGCCAGTACGTAAAAGGCAATCTCGATCGGATATTTAAAAGTGGGTTAAAGTTCGAGTGCAAATTTTGAACTGGAAAAACATACATACGATTGGTTGAAGTAACATAAAAACTTTTAAAAAAACATAATTCTTGTTAAAAGAAATCATAAGAGAAACAAACAGTCTCAAATCCTGGCAAAATAAAACATATGTTATTTTAGCCAATTTGAGACTTAATCATAATATTTGTAGGATTTATTTTCAAAGCGCAGATACACATGAAGTAAGATCTTCGAATACTTTAAACACTTGGTATATGATCCCTCAAAGCCACGCCGAACTCATTTTTTTGTAGAGTAGAAAAGTGGCATAAGTCATGCATTTTTAAAGTTTCATAACTTGCTCAATTTTAGCGTTATATGAATGGGACTTTTTTTTGTGTTACTTGTCAGTGTAATAGGAAAAAATTACCAACTATAACTTATAGGACCGGGGGACCGTATAAAAATTTAAATTTTGTAATTTTTTAAGAAATGTTTTTATTGACCCAAATCGCTTTTAAAATGTTTCTTTACCTGATTTTAAACATTTTTGTAATTGGAACTATATGTCTATGACTAACGGTTTAGGAATTAGCCATTGGTCACCGTTGAGACCGGACACCCTGTATATATTTCTCTTACGTAGCACGAAAAAAAGGCTGTAATTGTAGCTTGCTATTTGGCAACAACGACAGCGACGATTATCAGTGGTTAATTTACGGTCACATGACCCGGCCCATTCGGCAAATCAAAATACAGACAGAATCTCTCTTTTACATAACCGTTTGAGCGATGTATGAATAAGAATTGCTATTGTTCCGTTTTACGGTGACGTAATGAATTCAGCGAATCAGCTTTTTGATTAAGATTGCATTTAGACACAGCCGAAAACGTTTTGTTTACATTTTATTAGAGTGAGACTAGTATCTTTTATAGTGCCTTATTATAGTTTTAAATGATTTTAAGCCGTGCTATACGTGTTTCAATACTATAGGCAAAATGAAAGGAGAAGGACCTCATCAGACTATAATAAGCTATTTAAATTTAAAAGGCGTCAATTTCCAGTCCACTCAGCTTTCTGTAAGACGATCAACACGTCACAGGGCCGAACTTTTGATGTAATATGTTCAGAATTGCCAAAGCCAGTATTGGCAGCACCACCTAAATGCATTTTTATTTACATTTTGAACAAAGTATTCTTTTTTTTTTTTTTTTTTTTTTTTTTTTTTTTTGCATTAAGAATATTTGTGAATTTCATATGTTATAATGATGTATGATAAGCACTCATTCTAGTTAGAGTTGATGCAAATAGTGGCGAGCGAGCAAAGAGGGATGAGATCGCATATCGTTCCAGCTAAAAATATTTTTAATTGTGTTTTCACAGAGGTTTTTAATTAATTCTATTCCCAAGGTACTTTTTTCAGTTTATTTTTTTGCATTTCAATTTTTTTTAAATTAACGTTAATATAACGTTACGTTAAAGTGATTTCTTACCATTATTCTTACCATTAGCATCAACATCTAAATACATTTTTATATACATTTTCAACAAAGTTTTCCATTAAAATTTTATACATAAAAAATATTTGTTAATTTAATAAGTTAAAATGATTTATGATAGCACTCATTCTGGCTAGAGTGGACACAAATAGTGGCGAGCGAGCGAAACGAGCTGGGATCGTGTAGCGGTCCCAATGTGAGTTGCGCAGCAATTCACGGGATTTGGCCAGCGTCAGCACGCAAAGGAGCTGACGCCCCTAGTTATTAATAATTATGTTCATGAAGGTTTAATTTCTGAGATTATAGGGAAAAGGAGCTAACAACCCCCCCCCCCCCCCCCCCGAAATATCACATTATAAATTGAAAAAAAAATGTGGAAAGGATTTGATCCTTGTCACACATACAGCCAAAGCAATATGTTCTTTTAGGACAGTAATTGGTTGTTCTAAAGAATGTAATGAATTAGCTTTTAAAAACACAGTATTGCGTTCGATAATGTATTTAAGACACAAAAATCGACGAGAACGACATTGTATTTTCAATACTTAGAGCTTCAAAAATTCAATTTGGTGACAAAAACCTATCATGCAAATGAACAGCCTCCTAATTGTTTATAACTAAACTTAAAATACGTATATTATGAAATTACATATTTTACTTAAGAAAACTGTTATAATTATCTAATTATTATTTGTATATTAATCTAAAATAATAAAGATGTGATATATTCTTTCTCTTTGTGTCTGCTGTGTTTAGAAGTGAAAGGTGCACATAGAGATTCAAGATTTGGAAAAAATAATAAATTTGAAGTTAAGCATATAAAAAACAGTACTATTTAGATTTTTTTAATAATTAGTGGAGATAAAAGTTAAAGCCATGATATTAATCAGAAAATGACAAGTTTATTTAGTCCCACCAATTGTGGATGCCTATCTCCGATCGTTACGCTGTTCTTCAATCAGGCACCTCTAGGTTCGTTTGGATTTAATTTCGTTTGGATTTGAATTTCATTGTAAAATATAAAATATATATACGTTGTCGAAAACATTTAATCCCTCAAGATTATTTTGGTTCAGAAAGTTTCACTTCAAACATTCATTTAGAAATGTATTCATTCAACACCAATTTTTGACTTATTTACGGTTATTATTATCCGCCGGAGCGACTCCGGGCAAGTTAGATCGTTTATTAGTATTAATAAAATATTATTTAATATTAATATAATGTTTAAAAAACCGAACTGTTTGTTAAAGATTGCCGAAACTGTAATGTAATATCAATGAGAACGTTAAACACTTTGTTTTTAGAATTTGTTGTACAATGCGTCTTATATACTGAAATGATGATGCTTTCTACATTTACAACTAACTGTTTTCCCGTATCTGGTGTAATATTATTATTCAAATAGCTCCACTAACGCATAATCTTACCACTAGATGTCGTTGTGAACAAACAATTTATTGAGGCATAGAGATTGTATTATGCCTATTAACTATTTTTATCACTGAATCTGCCGGCGGTTAACAGTTACGGACGTGAGAATTCAAGAAGAATGTATAACTTCATAATATATTTATAGTTTTGTTAAAAACAATTTGATTTTCATTCAAGAAGTGCATTCATTATGTAGCTTTTTAGTATTCGTTATTTGGAGCTAATTGCCCTTGTTTTGCAACAAGAGCGTAAGGTACAAATGATTAATTGTTCAGGAGAGCCAAAACAAAGAATTCATCACATTGTAATTGCTTATTGTGTAAGCACCCTGCGAGTAAAGTTTTAATATTTAGGTATATTTCACATCCAGTTGTTTCTCTTTATGATTGGTAATTAGGGCTCGAGTGGCTCCTAAGCCCTTAATTTTTTACATATATGGATAGAACCTGTGTATTAAGTCCTATTCAACTCTCTTATTAACAGAGATACACGTACGCCCTTATTAGATATTATAAAATATTGCTTTCTGACACTATATAGGCACTTAAGACAATTTTGAAAAATATGTGCCTTACGCCCTAATTGCAAAACTGGGGCAATATGTCACATAAGATCGTTTGAATTCTTTGAACAAAATTTCTGACCGCAAAATTCCGAATTTACATGTTATTGCACCCGACAGAAATTTCCAAACAAAAGTTATCAATATTCTTCTAATATGATTTACAAGAAAGCATAAAAAGTATAATTTGATATAATTAATTGTATAATTTTTCCGTGCTTAGACAGAGATACGTAAATGGTACAGAATGAGAGACATAAAGGATGCGAGGAAATAAATCACCAACATTAGATGTAGCATAAAAATAGCAGATAAGAAAAGTCCTTTGATAAAGGAAATAAATGATTGTTATCTCAAATGTTGTCGAGTTTTGATATTTTAACCACTTCTAAACCGCGTTTTCTGCATCATAACATCGGTGGAGTTAAATATACTACACAAGGAACATATTTTAACAAATAAAATAACATAATATTTACTGCTGATATCTAAGTTTTAAAGTTGTCAACAAGCTTTAAATAGATGCTTTAAAGAACTTATGTAAAAAATTTGAAATATTCTTAAGCCCTACTCAACTCTCTTATTAATAGATATACATGTACGCCCTTATTTGATATAATAAATTATTGCTTCCTTACACTGTATGTGAACTAAACACAATTTAGAAAAATATGTACGTTACGCCTTTATTACAAAACAGGAGCGATATATCACATAAGATCGTTCGAATTGTTTGACCAAAATTTCTGTCCGCGAATTTTCGAAATTCACTTGTTATTGCACCCGACAAAAATTTCCAAGCAAAGGTTATTGATATTCTTCTAATATGATTCACAAGAAAACATAAAAAGTATAATTTGACATAATTAATTGTATAATTTTTCTTTACCTAAACAAAGATCCGTAAATGGTACAGAATGAGAGAGATAAATGATTCGAGGAAATGAATCATCAACATTAGATGTAGCATAAAAATAGCAGATAAGAAAATTACTTTTATAAGTGAAACAAATTCATTCTTAAAAGTTGTCGAGTATTAATATTTTAACCACGTCTAAACCGCGTTCTCGGCATCTTAAATTCGGCGGAGTTTTAAGTATGCTACAAAGGAATATATTTTAACAAATAAAATAGCATAATATTTATTGTTGTTATGTATGTTTTGACGTTGCGAACACGCTTTAAATAGATGTTTTAAATAACTTATGTAAAATATCTGAAATGTTCTGGACCAAGGAATTGTACAAAATATTTATATGTACGAAATAGTTATCGCAAAACATATTATATTCACACATTTAATCGTAATTGGATATTTATTTGCATAGTAGTACATTTTTTTATTAAATGGATTTTTGAAATTGATTAATGTTTCAACTATTTTTTATATAAAAGAATGTGTTTAGAGCTGTTAAACTAACAATCGAATAATCAGTAGTGCTGGGATTATTATTTTTTAAATTATTGCGGCTTTTTACTCTACTGGACAGAAACTTTAATACCGAAACAACCTCATATTTTTAGGAATTTATTCCATTCAATTTTAAATAACACAATGCAGCATTTCAGTGCAAAGATATTTACACTAATAGTATACATATTAGTGTTTGAGTATTATCGGAAACATCTTTCATGCAAATCAAAATTTCAAAATTTGATATTTGAAACGAACTTAATGGAGCTTAAGATCTTTCACCATAGATCATGTTACATTGCAGTTCAAATATTTTTAATGTTTGAGTAAGAAATCCTTGAAGTGAAGAACAGCATTTCAAGTTAAAATGCGTTAAATTTCTTTTAAAGATTGTTTCGTGTAAAAAACAAAAATGCAAGTTAATGATCTTGCATTTTAGTTCTTATATTTGCGTTCTTATATCATTTAATGTGCTGCGAGCATATGTTATATTATAATTATGCAAAGGAAATTAGTAATTAATATTAGTTATATGACATAGGAAGGCAAAACTCGTTAAAAAGCTATCTTAAAAGTATATTTAACTAACTTGATTTAAGATCGCTCTTTTTCAATCATATCACAGTTAAAGTTTGGTTAAATTAGTTATTTTCAATGATGAGTTTGTAAAATGACTTTGTACTTTGTGTTATTTCATTTAACCTGAACGTGTATAGTTAGATAGCAGTACGTAAAACAATACGGAAGATATGTTTGAAATTTAAAAGAAATAGATCGGAATTTAAACACATCAGTTATGAAGGCAAAACTGTCTAAATTTGGAATGTTTTTAGTTGAGCGTAAGTTTTAAAATGATTTTGATGATTTTTATTATTATTTTATTTTATTCATTTTAAAACAAGAAAAGGAATTTCCTTACAAGAAAAGGAATTAGTGGTATTTTCAGGATTTGACATCTTCCCTACAATTGTTCACATAAACTGCGAATTTTAATACAGGAAATTCTGGAATTTAACGGGGCACATGACCTTTAAACATTCCAAAAATCAGTTTTCGGTTTTGGCTTTATTCTGAATGTTTTAAAATTTTTCTACAATATGCAAAAACCGCATTAAAAAATCTGCATTATTTCTTGAGTTATAATCATTTATAGACAGTGAGTATAATGGAAGGTCCGCAGACATTGAAACTTTAAAAAACGTTTTCTCAGATTAGTAAATTTGGAGTTTGCGTGCATTGTTACTTTTAAACTATGTAAGCAACAGCTTAAACAAAATTAACCAATATGCGTTTCTTTATAGTCTACCATCTAAAACCAAAAAAAAAAAATCTCATATTTTGGTTATTTATTTTTTTGCATTTGAAAAACTTGAAAAAAAAATTGAGACTTTTGAACTTTTTTTATTTTGTGATGAAATTAAATTTTAAACAAAACTTGTTTCGTATATTTTGGTTTCAAGTTAGAAGTAGGGGATTTATGATTGTATTTTGTTCAAAAATCGTTTTCTATATGCGTAATTTAGAGTTCTATCATGCGCGCAGCACTTAATCACGCATTAGTGAAATGAATTTTTAAATTTAAAATTTAAATATTAATTTTGTACATACAGCATTTATTTTTCTGAATAATATAGATAAGGATATATATTTTAGGCAGGAAGGGGAAAAAGATCTTAATTGGATATTGTTTGTGTTTTTGGTACTTTGAAGAAGGCGATGTTTTTGATTGCTTTGAGAAACTCAAAGGTCCTGTGCCCCCTTAATATTTTATTCATAAATCAGTGTACCAAAGATAAGGTACAAATTCATGAATTTATTAACGTTTTGCAACAAATGAACAATACATATTGTGACATAAATAATTATGAATGAATGCACTGTTGACAAATAGTAATAAAAATAATATTATTTGAAATACATTTATAACTTAATGGGGAAATAAAATAGGATTGATCTGGAAAAAATCTAACATAATTTTTATGCAGTGTAACATCTTATTATCCCTTATATACAAAGTAAAACGTCTTTGTAATGTTATTTAATCAGTTTACGTAATTTGTATTTCATATTTTAAAGAAACGATGTGAATTTTTCCGATATTTGATAACTGTAAGGAATTAAACAGCATACTTTAAGATAATAAGAATAATATACTCTTTTTTTATAATAATTATAATAATTAATATTATAATATATTAAATGCGTGAACAAAGTACTATTATAGTTTTAACGCTTAAACTAATACTTCTCTTAATTAATATTTAAAATAGATTTATGAAATACTTATGAATCTAAAACAAATAATCTATGTTGAATATATATAGAAAACTATATGTAAGAGAAACGACACATTCACCTTAATACTTTAAGTTAAAACATGAATACATTAAAATGATTCTCAGTTTTTATTACTAAAATAGGTGCTAAAAATACAATTAACAGGTTTTAAAACATTAAAACCAATAATCAGATGGTAAAAAAAAAAAACTTCCCGAGCGCTTTCGACCAAGCCCTGGTCATCATCAATGGGGTGAAAACGGTCATTACAGGACGACAATATTAAAACCACACTTGTATCAGCTTTGAATTTAATTATCAATAACAACAACTTTGTTTTCAACGGAAATTATTATAAGCAAACGGATGGGGCCCCCTATGGGATCTCCCATCTCCGGTTTATTAGCTGAACTGAAACTAAGGCCATTAGAGAAGCAGATTTTATCCACCGCCGAGTTAAAACCTGAATTATGGGTTCGTTATGTCGACGACATTCTTATAGTGTGGAATCATGGCATTTCGAACCTGGAAATTTTCTTAAAGCATGCTAATAGTATCGACAACAGAATACAGTTTACCTTAGAAATAGAAAAAAAATGAATCTTTGCCTTTCCTAGATGTTGAACTCATCAAGAATAAATTAACAGACAACATAGATAGGAGGGTTTATAGGAAACCATGTAGATCCAACAATACAATATCTAATAATAGTACAGTTCCAGCTAATTACAAAAAAGCAGCCTACAGATTTTACGTAAAGAGAGCATTCGAAGTATGTACTGATGCCTATATACAGGAGGAATTAACTAAGATCAAAACAATCGCAGCTGAAAACGGTTACCCGAGAAAATTTATCATTAAAATAATTAATGAGTTTAAAAGCAGGAATTCTCTAAAAAAGAGTACGCATTTTTTAAAATTTTGTAGTGTTGATTACGTCCACAACTTTATGAGAGAATTAGGTATGCATTAAAAAAATATGATATAGCAATAATAGCTGAACCTCCAGCTAAACTGCAAAATCTAGTTCACAGAAAAGTTGAACCAGTTAATTCATATGACAAAGCAGGAATTTATATGATCCCATTCAGATATAAAAATAATAATAGAACTCATACATACACTGGAATGACAACCAGAAGGCTACAGGAAAGGCTGAAAGAACATATGGCTGATATAGGAAAGGGGAAACCATCTACAGCTTTAGCTCGGTTAAATTTAGAAGCTGATATTGACATCCTTTTTAGTAAAGCAAAGATCATCACACATACAAATCAATTTAGCACATGTATTTTGAGATAGTCTATTGAAATTTTAACTAGAGGTAGAAACACTTGTAATGATACATTGTCCTGTCATATACCGAGCATTTGGTTTGGTCTACTTGGTGTCAATGGAATCTTTGTATTGGAATGATCAATGTAGCTGTATGAACTCATCCGATGCCCCCCCTCACACCCCTCACACCCCCACACTTTTTACAGTTTTTGGAATCGCCCAGCGTTATTTATACCGGTATGCATTCGGAAGGTCTTATTCTCCTTTTTCACCCCATTGATGATGACCAGGGCTTGGTCGATAGCGCTCGGGAAGTTTTTTTACCATCTGATTATTGGTTTTAATGTTTTAAAACCTGTTAATTGTATTTTTAGCACCTATTTTAGTAATAAAAACTGAGAATCATTTTAATGTATTCATGTTTTAACTTAATCTATGTTGTTCGATAAAAAATTAATTTTCTATAAATAATCATACATATTGATAGGTATAATTCTCCACATTATACATTTTCTTCTGGAGGGTTTGAAGATTACATATATGTATAGACCCTAGATTAACTTCATTTCCTATCAATTTTAAAGAGATATAAAGCTTATAGTATCAGATATATCTTAGAAAACTAGAGGTATTTTATAGATAACAAGTCACATTTATATAAAGTAATGACTCTTTTCTTATTCCAGAAAATTTATGTTATTTTGTTATACATGATATCAAATTCAGAAACTTTGAAACCGTTCTAGATGCGACATATTTCATTTCATTTTTTTACAAGTATTATATGTGTTACAGAAATATTTCGGAGATTTAAAGAATGTTTCCTTTCCAGCTAGGAATCAGATAAAATGTTTCATTACTTTGTAGGGAATTTTTGCCGAAAACTTTATCTAACATGAAAACAGAAACTGCATTTTATTCCATTCCTGCTGTAGCTAATTTATTACCCTTTTATTTATGTAAAAGTACGATGCTGATTATGTGACTAATATATGAAAATTGGTATACATTGTAAGTTTTCATATGTAGAACAAATCAAAATTCTACAGGTTTCATTTTTTGGAATATCGGATAACTCGAAGCTTGTAGCCGCTAACTTTGAAACTTTCTATTAATAACTAATTCTCAATAAGGAATTTCATTTCAATGCAGAATTCAAAAGGCGTAGAATACTCTTTGGAAATGCTGGTGATTAAAAATGTAGAAATTTACTTTTATGTGTCATGACTTTTTCAATGACCCAATACATTTTAAACAGCTTTAAAAGAAAACTTATTTTAGAAAAGCGTATATTATAAACAGACATTACTCATCTTGCAATTATGTATATCGTACTTAAATCTGTTTTACCTGGTTTTATTTTATTTCTTCGAAAAAGCTTCACAGTGATCCACAGCAAAATCTTCTATGTATGTCTAACAGTTAAATAGAAAGAACATATTAACACTTAGAAAATTTGGTTGATAAACCAATTTGAGTAATTATTCCAAATTTGATTGCCTAAATTTAAGCATAAATATATTTCAAAATAAAGGTATGAATTATATATTTGACAACATATTTTCTTTTTCCAGTTAGGAAGGAAAATATTTATTTAATACTGCTCAATCAACATCCACGTAATATTTTATATAAATATAATTCCATAATAGCTAATAAATAGATTTTTATTTTATTATTCCATTTTCCTACTAGTGAAAAAATATTATTTTTAAAAATCATTATTTGCATGACAATATATGCAATTTTACCTTTATTTTTATAACGCACATGGATCAAAGTGCGCGTCCGCCCAGTGTCACGCATAGTTCGAATGGAAATATTGGGGGGGGGGGGGGGGAGAGAAATTAGTGTATTTTTACATTCAATTCAAAGAAATAAATTGCTACATGTTTTTATTTTTAATCAGTGATGTGATCTCTCTCGTTATCGACAAGCTTTTGCCGTACAGTTGGCATATTTTTAATGCCGAATCACTAAAAATCAGTAGGTTGCTGAGCAAAATATCTGGAGATGGCATTTTCGATGTCATCCATTTTTTTTCACGTAGAAAGTGTTTTACATGTCGGCCGAACTGTTGAGCGAGTATAGTGGGTGAGGCAGTACCACCCACTCCAGTTCATAAATTTTATCCCGTTTTAGTCTTGCACAGTGCGATCTGGCATTATCGTGTGCCAGAATAAAGCCTTTTCTGTTGACAGACGCTGACGATCTTTCAATTAAATATTGATTTTTTCGATCCAGTTGTTCACAGTAAAGGCCTGAATTCAAAATTTGTCAAATTCCTGGACTTCAAAATGACTGATATCGCGAATATTAGACCAAACACACAGAAGAGCCTTTTTCAAAAGTTAGCCTTGCTAAGTGGGAATTCATTCGGAGACAGCCACTGCCTTTGCATTTTAAATTATCATTTAGCTTCCATATTTAATATCCAGCGGTCAAACAATCAAAAAATGCTTCTGTATTGTGCCTTTGAAGCAATAAGTTCCAACCCGTGTATCGGTTAGCTTTATTGCCTTTGGCAAAATTATGCGGGACTCAAAAAACTGCTCTGCTTACTTCACAAATCTGCTTCAAAAGTTCTTATATGGTCGACCAAGGTTGGCTAAAAGTCTCTGACACTCCCTAGTTTGTCTGACACGGATTTTCTCCCTCTTCCGCTCTTACGTCATTACCTAATGTTGTTGGTCTTTATGATCAATATGAGTCGGAAAGATAAAAATTTCCGGATCTGCACTTCGAAAACCACCTTTGACAATTACGAATGCCTAATGCACATGGATAAACATCGCAAATGTTTTTGGTAGCAACTGTTGAGTTACTTCCCTTATGAAACTCAGAAAGCATACGATGCCGTATATAAACTTTTGGTATTTGGCTCGCCATTTCACCTAAACCTGAAAAAAAAAAAAAAAATAAGATTTAGTTATTTACAAGTAAACAAATCACTTTAACCTAAAAATGTCTTTGACACGGCTTTGAACTCCGGTAAATTCACTTGAACAGAAACGTTTTCTGTAAAAGTTTAAAATAAAAAAAGAGGTTTCCTGCAAAATTTCCTTTGAGTGCACAGCTTTTATGTAATTAGATGAGAAGCCTATGGAATACTTAGTTTCAACAAAAGATAACAAATTTATATGTATAGATTAGTCAAAAAAGTTGGAAATTGCTCGTCAAACGTGGCAAATGAGGTGCGTTCGTACTATAACAAGTTTTATAATTATTTTTTGCACCCCATATTGTACTGAATGTATAATTTTTTGCACTTCATAAAGTGCATAGTCTTTAACATCATTAAAATGCACTCCCAATATTTTTTTTTCCCATTCCCCGAACACTTTTGACTGTCCCTGTAATTAAACTATACATCCGATTTTCCTAAAATTTGAAATGGCTCGACAAAATTTTGTAACAATTATATATTTAAAATTTCAGACCATTTGGAAGGCTGTAACATCATTAAATTGCACTTGCAATAATTTTTCCCATTGGCCGTAATGTAAAGAAAAACTTTTGACTGTCCCTGTAATTAAACTGTACATCCGATTTTCATAAAATTTGAAATGGCTCGACAAAATTTTGGAACAATCTTATATTTCAAATTTCAGACCATTCGGTTGGGTAGTTTTTGCTCTGTTATATGCGGACAGACGGACGGACAGACGGACGGACTGAACGACGACTATAGGTGCTACGTATTTATATAATTACGAACGCACCTAAAAAGTGTAACATAAAACAGATTTCGGATTGACTAGTGTTCGTTCTTCATATCAAAAATAAATAAATAAATATAAAATTAAAATGTCGCATAGTAATTTTTTAATATTTCCTTTCTTTTTTACATTGTAAATTTCTTTATTATGGTTCACAAGAAAGAAAAAAAAGTCATGCACCTCACAGACATGTAAATCAAATGAAAATTATTTCCATTTCTCAATTCACTAAAGAAGTGTTATAATTTCGTTTCAAAATCCCATTAATTTTTAATTAGTTTACGTTAAATATGATATATTAAATACAGTTTAATGTAACCAAGCAAAATACAGCATACGAAGACCAATTATGTAAACATTAAAACAACCTTTAATCTGTAAAAGACAAAAAAATTTAAATATTTTATGCAAAATGTTTCTTTCCGAATTATTGAAATGCGTAGATATAATAGAAATAACAACACGTATTTTCAATTATATAATTATTTTTAAGGAATATATGTGCAATTATCTGCATGTATCAAATTCTACATCTATGCATTTGTTGTGTTTACTGCAATTAAGTTTCCGAATTTAGTAATACTCTTAAAATAATAGTTTGCTTCAAAGTTTATTTTTACAGTTGGAGATTCTTTTATTTCCTTAGCTTATTGTCATGTTAAAAGTATGCAAAATTACTATATTTTTTAGATTTCAGTAAATGACATATTTGTTTTAATTTCAGTAAATCTTAAAATCCGTTATTTTGAATTATTACTTTTAAGTTTATTAAGGTAAATTTATATAATTCTCAATATTGAAAAGAAATTGATCCTGAAAAGGTTAAACATAAAAGGAGTTTTCTGCAACGTTTCCTTTAGATATTTCTGTAATACACTATTTAACTAGAAATTGATGAGAACGGTGGAGATTAATGTAAAATCACACAAAACAAAATGATCTATTCATCCTCTCCAACTAAAATTGTTAGATTTCAGTAAATGACATATCTGTCTTAATTTCAGTACAGTCAATTAGGGTAACTTTGACCCATAAGGGTAACTTTGGCCCACAGGAGAAAAAAGATTAAATCTGCCACATCACTTGCATTATCGGCAAACTTTTTATCTCAAAATATAGTTAGCAGCACTAGCATGAGGTTGGCAGCTCAATGTAAGTAATTCGCCAAGGTTCCACCGTGGCAGCATGGACCAAAGTTTTCTGAATGCGGATCAAAGTTACCCGAATTTGGGCCAAAGTTACCCGAATTGACTGTATATCTTTCTAAATATTCAAGATATTAGACTGTTCTTTTTATATTAGTTGCTCTATAGAGTATTAAATCATGAAAACAAAAAAAAAATCGTTGATATAACTCGCTCATGCACTGCTTAAAATTAATTTTATACAGTTGCTCACATTTCGTAAAATATCTAATATATTTATATTATAACATAATTTTGTTGTTTTCATTGTGTTTTACCGAATTTTTTAAAAGTGGTGTTATGCTTTGTTGAAATTCGTGCATGCTATAAACAGAAAATTTCCAAAATTTCTTGAATTTTTTAATGCGTCACAGCTGGATATCATTTCGAGTAATTTATTTTGTAGGGTGATCCCAAATATTATTTTTCATTCAGTTTGTTGTTGGTCGTATAACTGCACACATGATCAAAACTTGTTTTAAAATATAGGGAAAATGTTATATATATAATGCAGATCTTATGGATCTTGAACGCGTCACTAATTAGTTTGCTAACCAGATGTGCAGCTATTAACCAATAACATTTTTCTTTTAGGTAGCTTTCACTACAAAAAGTAAAAAGCTACCTATTGCAGCCATCCGGAGGAAAGCACTTCCCGTAAAATTTGATATATTTTCATCGATCATGACCCCCAGACACCAAACCCACCCTCAGTTCAAATGTGACTTATATATATATATATATATATATATATATCTGATTTTTGTCAAGCGATAACTCACGTATTTACTTACCGATTTGGATGAAATTAATTGTACGCATAGTAGATACCAATGTCTCGACCGAGTTTGTTGGCCAGCTTCATCCGCCATCTTGTTTCAAAATGGCGGCCATTTAAATTCTTTTTAAATTTGAAAAATTTAAAAAGCTGTGCGAATAAATTAAAAGCTGAAAAATATTTTTCTTCAAGTGTTTCACCTTAATACAAGGATTCCAGAGAATAATTTGTTTCGTCTTTATCTTAAAAAATGGCTGAGATATAGCAGTTTGAATTTCTAGGGTGGCTGACATTTTGAAACAATCTGATTTTCGTCTTGCCGTAACTGTCGTATTTATAAACTGATTTGGATAAGATTGATTGAATACATCGTACATACCAATGTCTCGACCGAGTTCGCTGGCCAGCTTCATCCGTCATCTCGTTTCAAAATGGCGGCCATTAAAAAATAAATAAATAAAAATTTAAAAAGCGGTGCGAATAAATAAAAAACTGAAAAATATTTTTTTCTTAAGAGTTTGACATTAATACAAGGATTCCGAATCATATTTTGTTTCGTCTTTATCTTAAAAAAGGGCTGAGATTAAGCAGTTTGAATTTCTAGGGTGGCTGACATTCTGAAACAATCTGATTTTAATCATGCTGTAACTCTCGTATTTATAAACTGATTTGGATACGATTGATTGTATGGATAGCACAACCAATGTCTCGACCGAGTTCTTTGGCCAGCTTCATCCTCCAACTTGTTTCATATGGCGGCCATTTGTACCGTGCACGGCCCCGAAAATAAGTAGCCATAAATGATGCCAACTTGGCTATAGCTTACTAATTTGGGGCAATTCTCATTCAAATTCAGTATTGACGAATATTTTCATATCGGGTTCGTTGCATTTTAGCTTCTTGAAATTTGAAAAAAGTAACTTCGAGTAAAACTTGCCAAATTTTAAAACCATGAAATATGAAAGCTACCTCTTCCTCCCTGCACTGGCTGAAAGTTTTTTTTTTTTTTTTTTTTTTTTTTTTTTTTTTTTTTTTTTTTCTTTACAGCGACAACAAAAGACAAAAATAGGAGAAATATGCAATTTTTATATCGTCCAAATGTCTGAATCAATTTAAATAAAATACATGTATCTTTAAAATATTTGTTTTTCAAGTATGTAATCATTAAAGAACGATTGCTTTGACACATAAAACCAAAAGAATGATAAAATTGTAAACACATTAAGATCAGAAATACTGAGCCAATTCGAATGAAATTGGAGTAGTGTATTGAAATTGATGCTACATTTCATTAGTTATTTAACATAGTATGTAACTTTTTCATTTCGTTTAAAGATAAAAAAGTAAAATTCGCAAAATTTCTTTCATTGGTGAACCAATTTAAACGTAATTGGGACATTGTAGTGATATTCCAAATATTTATATTGAGTTCTTTAATCGTTATGTATCTCTTATAATCCGATTCTGAGGACATATAAAAGTTCCCACAGACATTCCTGGAATGGTAACGTTACAGCATACAGGCGATTTTCAAAATATGATTTCAGGCATTTTTCAATATTTGTCATTTAAAAGTCTCATATCCACTCAGTGACATTTGATAAGCCTAACCTAAAATTTCCTTGCAAATTACGTTCCTGGCCAAAATTTCAAATGTAGAAATAATTCATTGTTTTGTAATTTGTATTTCAGTTCATTAGCGTATTTTTACATAAAAAAAATATAAATCAACTTATTCTTCCTATTGAGCTGGACAAACCTGTTGTCTTATTTCCTCACTTTTAGAATTTTCATTCTGTTTTAACAGATAACCTGAAAAATTGCCTTATCTTTCTGCATCTATTTCAATGCATTTTATGTCCCTTTCGCCTAAAGCTATTGATAAGTTTATTAAAAATATGACATCTAAGCAACAATTTATGCTGGATAATATCCTTTAATACAAAATAAATACATTCACTGATACACACACAAAATAATAATAATATTATTATGTTTGATGCATAACGGATAAATAATGCATCCTTAAGAAAATATTTATTTCAGGTGTGCATGACTGTATTTCATAATCAAAGAATATGTATTATAAAAATGTGAAAATTTTCGTGAAATAATAAAGGTTTTATATCATATTTTACTTTTTATGAAACGAAATAAAATAAAAATACTACATTCAATAATTTTAAATTGAATTTTTATAAGCGAAGAATATATCCTTTAAAAAATATAACTTCATAGTTAGAAGTAGGGGATTTTCAAGGAACTTTTTCTTTTTATTATAATAAAAAAGATGCGGAAACTTCGCTCAACACTTTTATACTAAACTTTCATATTTTCTTGTAAACTTATAGAAAATATTTTAAAGAAAACAAAAAATAAACTTTTTCAAACATTTTGAACATTGGCATGTTTTTATTAAACTGAAGATGCAAGGAATGCGAAATGAAGCGAGTTTTTTTTTTTTTTTCTAAAGAATACCAACTAGAGACAGAAAACTTTCGGAATATGTTAAAGTCGAAATATATAAGATGCTAGCATAATTACATTTTCAGATACGAAGCTATATAGCATATAAACTGTCGAAATTTGCATTTATTTAAGTTAATATAGTTTTTCCTCTTTTAAACTCAATCATAAATGATATAAATTTTTAAAATGACTATTTTAAAATATTTAGCATTCTGTAGATAGAGACGTAATGTCAAATATTCAGTAAATTGTTGTTACCGAACCTTAGGGTATATTTTTTGTCACATAACAGTTTTAATCAGTGTTGAATCTGGTTTGTTGAGAGTTTAACATGATTCACCAATACTCTCGGGAAAAGTGGGGCAAACCTGATAACCCGGCATCTTAGATTGTGGTTTGAGATCTGGTGTTGGCCTCCTGCACAGCCCTCCAGTTTCTTCATTCAATTTGCTTCGGTTACGGTAGCGATCGGCAACTTTCTGCCTGAGACCGTTGTTAAAGTATGTTTCTATAAAAGTCTATATATTTTAGACTTTTAACTCTGATTGTCTCTTACGGCTAAGGTATGAATTTCGGTAAGTATTAAAATATTTACAGTAACTAATAAAGGTTATTTTTCCAACTTGACCAAGTCGTTTGTTCACACAGTTGTCAATAGCAACTATTTTTTGTTTTCACATTCCGTATGAGGAAAATCCCGATCGTCTCGGCCTACAGGCGGAGGTAGATTTCGAAGTGAAGTACTAATTACCCCAACAAAAATTAAATCATGATTATTGATAAACCCACTTTAACAACTTTATCTGGCCGCTTTTGACGAGTTTTTGTTTTCATTTTTATATATATATATATATTTATGTATAAAATTTATATATAATATATGGTTTTATCAGAATCCATGTTAAGGCGGTATTAAAAAAAAATAATTTTCCATGCTCAATAACTCGAAATTTGCTGAAGTGATTTTTGAAGAGAATTATAAACGACCTGCTTTTTTTTCGTTCAATTAATTAGAACTTGATTTATAAACAATTATTTTCTGAGTAGGTCAATATTTTTCGTTTCCAACACAATCGCTTCGTGAAAACATATTCCGCCTCTATAAAAAAAATCGACCATTGCGGTACATTATATTGTTTCTGAATAAAAAAACCTACCAATTGGATGCGGTTGATAGCTAAAATGAATTTAAAAATGAGTCAGAAAATATGCAATTTAGATTTAAGTACACCCTTAATATGATGATTTTTTCTTCAACCGCTATGAATTTTTAATTTTGCTGTAAAAATAAATCCTATCAATAACTTGTCAGCATAAAAGTTGTAGATAATATTAAGAAGATATATAATAAATTCATGTGGATTTTATACATTGTGAATTTACGAAGTTATGGATTTTTTCTTCATCTACAACCCCCTCCCCCTTTTGTTTTCGGTACGAATATGACCTACCAAAAAACTTGTCAGTGTAAATTTGTGGATAATATTAAGAAGATTTATAATAAATTTAATTGGATTTGACATCTTGAGAAGTGACGAAGTTATGAATTTACATGATCGATTACACGGTACCATACAATATCGGTACTTTTTCAGTTTTCACAAAACCCCACCCTGTTCCCACTTCCTTGGTCCGATTTTGCCCATTAACGAACTCGACCGATATTTTATGCCCCTTGATTATATGTATCAGTTTGGAAGAGATTTGTTTTGTTCAGTATTATGGAAGTTATCGTATCCATAAAATACTGATATATATATATAATATGTATATATATATATAGGGTGTCTGTAAATGAACATAGAGGTTTTAACGTTTGGTAGTATTTATTACATAAAACTTAAAATTATAATTAATACATGAAATGAAAGAGCAACTCAAACAGTTTTACCTATAGGCTTACAAGTGTTCACTATGAGCACCTTCGTCACACGGCACACTTAAATTCGATAGCTTAATTCTTCCCAAATGTTGATTAGCAAAGAATTTCTGTTCAGACGCCCACCCTTTGTGACGCCATGCGATTTCTAACTGGGGGAGGGGGGGGGGTCATAAAGGATCGTGTGTATGGCCCTCCACTGCCAGCTGATCATTGAAGATGTTGCAATAATTACCCCGCAAACACTAATCAACGTTTGGGAAGAACTGAACTATCGACTTGATGTGTGCTGTGTGACGAAAAATGGTCACATAGAACACTCGTAAGCTTGTAGGTAAAACTGTTTGAGTTGATCTGTCATTTTATATATTAATTAAAATTTTAAGTTTTGTGTAATAAATATTACCAAGCGTTAAAGCACCGATATTCATTTAGAAACACAGTGTATATAGATAGATAGATATATAAAGTTTTTACTGAGGGCTGTTTGGGTTCTAGTGGTCATGGTCGGTGTAGATCTGCAAAAGTTTTTCAGAAATTCCAACATAAGGGAGATCGCAATTGGTAGCATTTCATACGAAATTTACCTAAAAATCCGGGTACCAGCTGGTAAACGTGGTAGGGAGTTAAGAATACCCTGTTCAACAAAGGACTGTTTTATTACAATCTAGGAGAATTATTCTTTATTTTGATATTTAGTGTCTGTTATAGAACTAATTAAATGCTATAACATTACATTCAAAATAGGACTGCATCATATTTAAAAAAGCTTCGTCGAAACATAAACAAGAGCCATAACGACAATTCCAATAAACAAATCCATAACGACAATTCCTGCAAATTCTGGCGAACGGAAAAAGACTTAAAGTATGGAGGATAAGAAAATTATGAGCCACAGTATGATGTATCTAGCTTTGTATTACTGACAAGAGCAATGCTCGCGTGATAATAAATGCGCTACTTTATTTTTGGTTAGATTACCCAGATAGTACGAAATGAAAAATCCCTGCCGGCCCGGCTTACAGGCAGAGGTAGATTTCGAAGTCAAATATACTAATTTCACAAACAAAAACTAAATCATGATTAGAGATAAAGCCACTTTAACAATTTTATCTGGCCGCTTTTGACGAGCTTTTATTTAATTTTTATATAATAGCTGGTTTTATCAGAATCATGTTAGGGCGGTATTCAAAAAAATACTTTTCCATGCTCAACAACTCGAAATTTTTTGGCATAATTCCAGAGTCATTTTTAATTTTAAAAAAATATGAAACTTTCTGACGTGATTTTTGAAGAGATTTATAAGCGAGGTGTGTTTTTTATTTTTTGTTCAATTAATTAAAACTTGATATATAAACAATTATTTTCTCAGAAGGACAATATTTTTCGTTTCTAAACCAATCGCTTCGGGAAATTCCGTTCAAAATGTCCACTTTGACATCATTTTTTGAAATATATTCTGCCTCTATCGAAAATTCGATCATTACGGTACATTATATAGTAGTTTCTGAATAAGCGAATATACCAATTAAATTCGTTTGAGAGCAAAAGGGAATTTAAAAATGAATCAGAAAATAAGCAGTTTGGATTTTAGTGCATCCTTGATACAATTTTTCCAACACAATCCGCTTTGGTAAATTCGGTTCAAAATGCCCTTTTTAACAGCATTTTTAAAAATACATTCTGCCTCTATCAAAAAATCGACCATTACGGTACATTATATAGTTTCTGAGTAAGAAAACGTACCAATTGGAAGCCTTTGAGAGCAAAAATGAATTGTAAAATGAGCCAGAAAATAAGCAATTTGGATTTGAATACACTCTTACTAAGATGATTTTATTCTTCAACCGCTATGTATTTTTAATTTGTTTTTACTGTAAGAATTGGTCCTATCCAAAACTTGTCTATATAGATGTTGTAGACAATATTAAGAAGATATATGATAAATTCATGGGGATTTTATATCTTTTGAATTGACGGAGTTATGGATTTTTTTCTTCTTCAAACCCCCTTTTTGTTTTCGTGATTAATTTTTATTGCGGTACGAATTGGTCCTATCAAAAACTTGTGAATATAAAAGTTGTAGATAATGTTAAGGACATTTATAATAGAATTAATTGGATTTGATATCTTGAGAATTGACGAAGTTGTGAACTTTTTTCTCCCAAAAACCTATTTTTGCGCCCCTTGAGCTCATTTTTAACTTTATCAAAAACCTGCATCAATTTTTGGCCCTACTTTTAGAAGTAATAGAAACTTTAAACTGATTTGATATGTACAAATATTAAGAAGTTATGGGGTTTTTCTGTTTGCACAAAACCCCTCCCTATTTCCGTCCCCTTGGTCCGATTTTGCCCATTAATAAACTTGACCGAGATTTTATGCCCATTGATTTTATGTATCAGTTTGGAAGAGATTGGTGCAGAATTACGAAAGTTATCATGTCCAGGTGGTTTTGGGTTCTAGGGGTCATGATCGGTGTAGATCTTTAAAAATATTTCAGAAATTCCAACATAGGAACGATCCCAACAGGTAGTATTTCATACGAAATCTACCTAAAAAGACAAACAGAGAAAGCCAGGATGAAGTGAATATTGAAAAGGCGACAAAAGGGGTAAAAACTCAAATAATGAGGTAAAAAGAAACGTCTGATACTTATAATGTCCCTCAGACTATTATGCAACGTGGACTGTAGATTTACACCTCTTTTTGTACGGTTTACAGATAACATTTTAGCAAGCATAGAGATTTCTGCAAATTTACATCTGTTTAATTACTGATTTTTTTTTTTTTTTTCAGTGTACAATAAATCAAAAGTAAAAAAAAAAAGCAACTCTTCTAAATATACTACAGTCTTATGGCATCAATCGATTTCCCTGATTATGCAGCATGTTTATATTTTCCTGAGGATTTATTTTACTTTTTTTAATTGATTGTCTAAATATTACCTTAGTACCTTAGTACTTAGTAGTCTTCATACCAAAATACATTAAAATTATGTTATGCTGTAACTATCTTAAACACAGAATTATCGCACTTTTAAAATTAAAATACTGCATTTGATTGACTTTTAATATGTAATATTTGATGCAGCTATCTGTAACTTTATACATAATAACCACACCACGCAATTTGAAAATGAAGGAAATGTTTGGATGAAATTTTTAATACACAATTAACACAAATAAATATGTATATTTTAAAATTTGAATTATCATAAATTGAACTTGATAAAACATTAAAATAATGTATATATATATATATATATATATATATATATATATATACATATATATATATATATATCATATATGGGGCATTCTCACAATGTTTTGACTTTTGGAGAAAAAAATCTGGCGAAATTAAACTTGCTAAATTAACATTTTAATCTGATAGACGAATGCCTTAATGATTCAAAAAAAAAAAAAGAAAAAATGGTCAGCAGCGAAAAAAGTTTTATTTAAGTGAGGTTTAAGTTAAATTTGCGAGTTTAATTTTCCTTCTCATTTTACCACTATAACTTTTTATTTTCTTCTAAATTTTTACTTATAATGAATTTGCATAGTACCCACAGGACATTCAAATAAGAAATAATACAAATGTAGTACTTTTAATACAGAATTTTTGTATAGCATTGCCTTAAAGGGGTGTTAAAGAAGGACAGTAAGGTAAAAAAAGGGACGAAATGGTAAAAAAAGGGACGGTAAGGATGGAACGGTAAGGAAAATTACCACCTATTTTTAGGAAAATCATGTTAAGACTAAGTGATAGCTACAATGTTCATTGATTTTTCGAAACTGTTGTTAACATTGAATTAAATTATTATTTTTTTTATTATTTACCTCGAAAAGTGCAGGAATAAACCTTGGGGTGGGTAAGACTACCAATAAAGCCACGGTGCATGAAATTGATATTTAAATGCTGATTTATATTCTGCAGTAAACTTCCTGTCAAAGAATTTTAGATATTCTTTCTCTAGCATACCTCTGCATGAGAAAAAACTTGAAAAAATTATGTGGCTGCATCTGAAATGATTTTCTGTATAATTTTAGAAGAGGGATGGTAAGGAATCTAAAACCCAGGGACAGAGTTTAAAAAATAATAACAACCCTAAAAATGTGTGCAGGCTAATTTTTAGCTACATATTTATATAAAACAATATTTCTTGTTTCAGAAAAAAAAAATTACATTGAATTATTTTCATTGAAACGATTTTATCCAGACAGCTCCAAACTTAAACATCAGCTTCAGGGACACGGGTGTGTATAGGAGTTTTCCAGGTGTTTGAACCCCCAGCATCGTCCAAAACTAATTTATCTCGTTAATATTGTTGTGAGATCATGCAATTCGATGTTTCCCAGTATATGAAATAAAAAAAAACACAAAAAATGTATTAAAATAAAAATTATTATTCAGGGACATGAAAGTCAAACGATTGCGAGAATGCCCCATATACACTATATTGCCATTAATGACCGGCAATTTTCAATTTTAGACATTTTGTTGAATATTTAGGAATATACTTGTCAGATACTTTCAGGATTAAAAAGATCAGGTATGATCTCATATTTAGCAATGTCGATTTGATAAGAGAACATTTAGGGGACCAGCAAAAAATCAAAGAAAAAAATATATACTTGGGATCACCCTGTAAATTAAATGCACGAAATGATCTATCGCTACCGAATATAAATAAACAGACATTGTGCAATATGTGTATTCTTTTGTGTAAGAATAGCACTTATATTAATAGAGATATAGCGATTTATTTAAAAAAAATAAAAAATTCTTGCATGCTTTTTGCTTATAACATACAGGTTTTTCAACCAAATTTAACGCTGATTTCAGAAAAATTGGCAAAATATAGTAGAAACAAAATAATGCAATTGGAATATAAATATATTAAAAATTTTAGGAAATATGAACAGTTGTATGAAATAATTTTTATCTGCGCATGCGAAGAACGATAACAAGGATTATTTTACATGATTTAATAGTCAACTCTATGGAGCAACTTATAAAAAACATCTAGTCAAATATCGTAAAAATTCAGAAAGATATCGGCGTCAGAGTGAGCAAATTTTTAGTTGTTCTCTAAAAGCAGCTGAATTATAAGGGATTTTACACAAATTGTCATTTTTTATTAACTGACTTTCAGAAAAAAAGTTAGTATTTAGTTACTATCAACGAGTAGATTTGGAAAAAATACTTCGATTTCGATATTTCTTATGATCATGGTATAGGCTCGTTCTGGTGGTTATCAGAGAAGAGCTAAAGCATCAGTAAAAAATGAAAATTAAATAAAAAATTAAATTAAAAATGACAATTTGTGCAAAATCCCTTATCATTCAGCTGCTTTTAGAGAAATACAAAAAATTTGTTCACTCTAACGCCGATATCTTTCTGAATTTTTACGATATTTGACTAGATTTTTTTAAATAATTTGCTCCATAGCGTTGACTATTAAATTATGTAAAATGATCCTTGTTATCGTTCGCACATGCGCAGATAAAAATTATTAAAATATTTAATATATTTATATTCCAATTGCACTATATTGTTTCTACTATATTTTGTGAATTTTTCTGAAATCGGCGTTAAATTTGGTTGAAAACCCTGTATGTTATAAGCAAAAAACGTACAAGTTTTTTTCTTTTTTTTTTTTTTTAATAAATAAATCGCTATATGCCTATTAATATACGTGCTATTTTTACACAAAAGAATACACATATTACACAATGTCTGTTTATTCATATTCGGTAGCGATAGATCATTTCGTGCATTTTATTTTACAGGGTGATCCCAAGTATTAGTATTTTTATTTTTTTGTCGCCCCCAATTGTCCCCCTTATCAAATCGACATTGCTAAATATGAGGTCATACCTGTTCTTTTAAATCTTGAAATTCCAAAAGAATCTGACAAGTATATTTCTATATATTTGACAAAATGTCTAAAATTTAAAATTGCCGGTCATTAATGGCAATACAGCGTACTTATATATATATATATATACATATGTGTGTGTGTGTGTGTGTGAGTGAGTGTAATTAATGAAAAAGCAGCTCATATCAAATGCAATATAATGTATTTCATCAATAATTAAAAATGCAAAAAAAACAAACACCATAACCCTGGAAAAAGGTGCATATCAACAATATTTAAGTATAAGAATCCCCATAACTTTAAAAAATGCAGGTAAAAAACAAACACAGCCAATAAACAGTCTGTTCTTCATCAGTGGGAGGACAGACAGCCCTAAATACACCCCCCCCCCCCCTGTTAAAAGCTTGCAGGTTTCTGAACACACGTCAATCATGCACTAAATACAGAAAAAGCTATTGTCATTTTAGAAATAAAATTTAAAAAGTTATATAAACCATATATATAAAAAAAAAAGATGAATATAAGCAAAGCATAATTAAATTACAAAACAAAAAAGTTATAACAAAATGTTTTTTAGAAAATTACTTTAAAATTGCAACTTAAATATAAACAAATTAAATAATTTTAACATGTATGAATGCAGAACAACGTGCACCCTCCCAAACCTACAAGAAAAATACAAAAACATGAGACAGAAGTACGTGTATAATGTCCTTCACCTGTCAATAATAGGAAACTTAATTCCATAACCTTTTTTCTAGGGTTATGGTGTTAGTTTTTTTTGCATTTTTAATTATTGATGAAATATATACATATATACATACATACACACACACACACACACACACACACACACACATATATATATATATATATATATATATATATATATATATATATATATATATA
Source organism: Maratus speciosus (assembly GCA_963932465.1). NCBI lineage: Eukaryota > Metazoa > Arthropoda > Arachnida > Araneae > Salticidae > Maratus > Maratus speciosus. The sequence goes on from OZ010791.1 coordinate 550,074,099, forward strand.
TATATTACACCTTTAAAATTTTTTTAAATTAAAATAACATTATTTTACATTAAAATTACGTTATTTTATTAAAATTTTTTATTAAAAAATGTTTTTGTTTCTTTTTTTAACATTACTGTTTTTTATTATGTCTATCTGTCTATATTCTACTTTTGAGTAGAACTCAAACAAGGTAACTAGAACTCCTGATAAAATCGATCTATTACATGTATCATATAATAAAATTTAGAACATTTCCAGATTCCAAACATAAAAATACTATTGTATTTATCAGTCTTCTTTCAGTTAATGCTTTATTAAGTTACAGGTATATGACAAAGATTTCGAAATCTATGTAATGATATATTATATCAAACTCTTTTCAAACTTTGTTTTCCATTAATGTTGTGGTTTGGAAAATCTATTACAGAACAAGTAAAGAATATTCATTCAAGGAAAATATTAGAATATAATAGATTCGATATGCCGTACTGTGAAAAAAAAAAAAGACTTCATTGATATTAATTTGGAAGCCATTGTAAAAGCCTAATATTGTAAAAGATAACATGAGTACACAAAGTGTTGAAATTTAACGCTTTTTCAGAAAATTAATTTAAAAAACGCGACATGTTTAAAAAATTACATTTGCATTTAAATAATATACAGATATTAATTTAAAAATCTGTATTTTTATTTGAATGATAGACTAAAAAATAGCAGTTTAATAGGTCGTAGGTGAGAGCGATTCGAAACAAAAAGAGCTAGTGGTGAACCTTAAAACTCCCCGTAGATCACTGCAACAATATAAGAAAACAAAATTGTTTTCGTAGTTCAAAAGATTGTAGAATAGGGCTTTTTTGGGGAATAAAACACAATGTATATATAAAATTAGTGAAATACACTGGCCTCCAAAAGTTAAGGTACGGAGACTGGATGCTTTCGATTGCTTACGTTTTGTCGAATATCTACAAAAATTATTGGAAAATTTGAACTTCTGGGATGACAAGAACATGTTTGATTTCGTAGTTCTTGGTAAAGATTTAGTCGGGAGGGGAATTAGGGTGCTAATAATAAATGTAATAATAAAATAATATTTGCGATCACCTGTGTAATAGAAAATGGTTTGTCACTGTGTTAAATGGTTATTTGGGTCTTGTTCAACATTTGTGTGCACTTATGTAAGCATAGCACTCATATTTGTGAAGATGTTATTGTGTTTGTGAAAAAATCAAAAGTTTTTTGCTTATAGCATACAGAGTTTTCAACCAAATTTAACACAACTTTCCGAAAACTTGCCAAAGAATAGTAGCAACAGTATACTGCAATGAAAACACGAATATATTGAATATTTGATGAGATGTGGGCATTTTTATGAGATAATTTTTAACATGCGCGGAAGAATTCAAAATTTTTATTTCATAACTTGGTAGTCAGTATTTTGGGGCAACTTCTATAAAAATTCCAGTCAAATGTTGTCAAAATTTAGAAAGATATAGTGAGCTGATTGAAAAGTTGTAGAAAAACCAATATAATAAAGCTATTTTTAGGAGGCAACTCACTATATCGACCCTATCATTGTGAATTTTCGCGATATTTGACTGGACTTTTTATATAATTTGCCCTAAATAGCTGACTACCAAATTAAATAATAAAAATTTTAGGATCTTCCACGCATGCGCAGTTAAAAATTATTTTATACAAATGCCCATATCTCAAATATTCAATATATTCATGTTTTAATTGCAGTATACTGTTGCTACACTTCTTTGTCAGGTTTTTGGAAAGTTGAGTTAATTTTGGTTAAAACCTATGTATGCTATATACAAAAAACTTTTGAATTTTTCACAAAAACATTAACATCTTCACGAATATGAATGCTAAGCTTACACAAATGCATACAAACGTTGAACAGGACCCGCATTGTCATTTACCACAGTCACAAACCATTCCCAGCATTTTCCGTTACATAGGTGATCGCAAATATTATTTTATTATTAAATTTATTATTAGCCCCCTAAATGCCCTCCCGATTAAATCTTCTCCGAGAAATATGAAATCAAACATGTTCTTTACATCCCAGAAGTTCAAGAACAATTCGCCAATAATTTTGGTAGATATTAGACAAAACGTGTGCAATCGAAAGCATCCAGTCCCTGTAACTTAACTTTTGGAGGTCAGTCTAACATAAATTGAATCTAATAAAAAACGAAATTTTTTATTTACAGTTACTGAAAAAAGTCATATGATCGAAAACTGCTGTGTATAAAGTGTCCCGCTATTTTAAAAAAGCCGTTAGAAAAAAAAATCGCGTTTAACCTTTTAGTTACTTTTTACTTTTCCAATCGCGTTCAACTTCAATAGCTTCAAATTTGCTTTTCCGCTTTCGATATCGATTTCTAACTAATAAAATATGATTTTCGTGTGCATAAATTGCATTCCTGAAATAAATTACTTTTAAAAGTAAACATTGAAATTTACAACCGTTTAAATGGGGAGAATATTATACGAAATATGTTTTTGTATTATATTAATAATACAATGATTTCCATTGCTCCATTGTTTTCTTAAGCAATTGTTTACAAACTGTAACAGATACTATGCACCAGATGGTGATAAATTCAGAAGAAATTCAGTTGATAAGTTAATTTCTAGGCAGACCAGTTTATATCCTAGTATTTCTCTTGACTGTGCGGTCTGTTATTATCATAAAGGTGCCTTGATTGAGCATCAGTTGTTTTATGTATTAATCCCCTAAGCCCTTCGGAATTTTTTGAATGATGTTTTGGGTAATGCCTCTTTTTTTTTTTTTTTTTTTTTTTTTTTTTTTTTCTAAATAAAGTTACATTAATGGCAGATGGTGCCGATAAGATTTATTTTTAAGCTGTCAGGTATGTAAGGTAAGTTTTAATTTCTTTAAAATTATAGCTACAATTAAAATCTTTAAATTTAACTCTGCATTATAGATGTCGCAACATAGATGTAACTTTCCGAAACATATGTACTCCTGACTTTCAACAAGCATTTTTAATGATTGTATATTTTATTACGCGGCGTGTGTTCTTTCGCCGCTTCTGTTTAGTCAGTCTCAAAAATGTATCTGCTCCGATAAGACGGAGTTTACTAGTACTCCAAAATAAGTGTGTAAAATATAATCTTTTAAAAATCCAAAATGAATCTTTTCCTAACCCCACAGATACATGTATTAATCAAATTTATTTTTTAGTATCCCATGGATTGCACGAATTATTCTTTTAGCATCCATTAAATATATATATATATATATATAGCTTACACAAAAGGATAAACCAAAGGATTTTTTTCCACGCAGATGGTGACAAATTCACCTTATCGGCATATGATGTATAAAGGTAAGCAATTTTACTTACCTTTAGTTTACATATGCAGTATAAAAGCCACAAGAACATATTTTAAATTCCATTATATTATTCCCTAGAGAGCGCGATTTCGCTACGAAGTACTTTTGGCTTAACAGGCCATAAGTTCCAACACTCTGTTCTATAATTAAATTTCTCTGTTATTCAAGAGTACTGTAGAGTCTCCTTGATCTGTTATGATACGTGTAGCAAAAATGAGATAGATTATAATTTTCCTTAAAAAAAGATTTGATCTAATTTCCTTTTGCACACTACTTCATTCACCCAAACGACATAATCATTACAGTTTACGATTATAATTTTAAGTAGTGCGACTCATGTTATGAAAATATTCCAAGTGAAATATTCATAATGTACTGGTGCTTAAATTTTGTAGAAAATTCAATGCATTTCGTTTAAGGACAATAATTTTTTTCCTCTACCAGTATTTGGAACAGATGCTGTATATTCCCTCGGCCGCCATCTTAGGTTTTTTCTTGGCGTGAAAACCCCTTTCCGCCAAGTAGTGAATTTCACCAAGCAGAGATTTATGCACATGTTAGGTTTAATGGGGTTGCCAGAACCGGGGTTGCCTTATCGATAAACAACGCCAACAAAAAATCGCTAAGAAATCCAATATGGCGGCTGAGAGAATATACAGCATCTTAGCGCAGTATGTTTACGATTAAAAAAACAAGGAAAAACTTACAGGAATCCCTCGATTAGTGAGGCAAATTAATTCGCGATATTATCGCACTAATAGAAACATATTACATTGAATGCAAACAACTGCAATACAGCCACAGTCAAATTTCTATGAAACACAATATATGTAAATAGATAATGTAATAATGTACTACGATAGTTTTTTGATTTATTATTGTTAGAAAGTGCACATAAAAACTTGATTTGAATCCTTATGAAATGTTTAAGTAATTTGCATGGACTACCATGAGCAGTAACGTTGAAATTCGTTTAAGAAGTAACATCCTAGAAATATTCAAAAGTCAATCTTAATTTTTATTCTGCATTGGTAAAATTCATTAAGTTCTTTATGTTAAATTACTTACTATTAGTTTAATTACAAAAAAAAGTATGAATTCATTCAAAATTTATCGTAAGACAATTTTATTATTTCAAACTTACATACATTGTAATTCAAGTAAAAATATCAAAAAGAGTCAGATTCACCTTGAATATGTCAGAATTACCTTGCGTTAATATAACTAAAATAATTTCCAATTTTCTAAAAAAGTGCTTCAAACTTTATACCATTACCTATAATCTGGTATTAAAAATTTAAAACCATAGATATTAAACACATATGTAAAGAAAGATGTTACATTAACACCGATATCTTTCAAATAGATTTAAATAGATTTCGAAAATACAAATGTTATAATACCTACATTAGAGTATTACACTTAAAAAATTAGAGGATCATTAGAGATTTTAAATAAAGGAAATAGTGTATATAATGATGTTTTATCCTATGAAATACCTGAGATTTGGTTCAATACTTTAAAAATATCAAACACTTTAGGATCGGAATGTACGAATTACATATACACCACCAACGAATAATAGACTGTCCCTTTTTTTAAACTGGTATATAAATGGCACAGTGAAAGTGACATTCTAATAAAGATATCCCCTTGAAAAGGATCACGTTTCTGTTTGAAAGACCCCAGGGTTAATGTACATTTTCTTTACATATGTTTTTAATAACAGTCGGTTTAACTATTTAAGACCAGTTTATATGTAATGGAATAAACTTCTAAGCACTTTTTTTAGTAAATTGATATTTATTTTAGTTGTATTTTAATTCACGTAAGCGAAAACCAATTAATTTCCAACTGCACAGCTTTTTATTTCTTGTGAAACTGCATCATGCGTTAACGCAGAATTTGAATTTCATACTTATACTAATGTCTCAAGCTATATCTATGTAAAAATTGGTAAATTACAGCTTTGAAAGGCTTCATAAAATTTTGTTAATTTTAGTTCTTTTTTCGACATTTTCTGCTAATTTAATCTTAAAACATGTGGCGACATCTTACTGAGACAAAAAGTATCAATTATTTCCATCTTTCCGCACTAATAGAAATTTTGCCATCACTAACTAAGGGAGAATCTAAAAAACTTTTACTGCACTAACTGAAATTCGCAATGAGCTACCGATTACGTGTATATATATTTTCTATATTTTCTTTCCTTTTTTATACAGGAAATTTCTTCCCCAAGGTGAAGACGATAATCCTTAAAGAATTACAATATATTTTTGCATAATTCCAAAGATGGGAAAATAAGTATGTATTTCGCGAATATTTTATTTTTAAATTTCTCCCAATTTTCTGCCTTCTATATTATATATTTTCTTCCGATCTTTTTTAGTTAGTTTAAAATAATTATGATAAATTGAGTTCTATGAAAAATAGAGAGAAGGAAAAACTTTTCTTTATATTTTATGAGAAATACAAATGATGAAAATATGCGATAAAAAATATTTTTCTGTAACCGTTTTTAACACAACTATCATATTTTTCTTGAAATATTCCTTCAAAAGTTACTTAAAGATCTATATAAAATAGGAACAAATGAGACAAATAAAAAAGTTCTTTATTTAAAAAGAATGACAAAATAATTATATTAATTGCAATCTCAAAACTCCACAAGGTTTATTTTTCTTTAAATACGCTATTAAAATAAGTAGAGTAGTCGGTATTATTTATAAATGATTAAGGTGAAAAAGAAATGTTTCAATGTTAGTTTAACTAGGAGCAACGTTTTCTTAGTTTATCATTATTTTTACTTAAACAATACTTTTATTCGCGTTTATCGCAAAATAAAATATGTGAAATTTTTTATTAGTTATTTATTATATTGGTTTAAGCACACTTTTTTAATCAGTATTAACTTCTGCGTTTCTCTAAAACAAAATCAATAAAATTGTTTTTCTAGCGGAAGCTTTGTAAATTTGAAACGAAATTTATTTTTTTAATAAAGGATATTTCTTAAATCATTATCATTTGTGTTTCACTAGAACAAAATAAATAAAATCATTTTTTTTCGAAATTTTGTGAATTCAAAAGAAATTTTATTTTTATAATTTTTGAAATTTTCAAAATATTGAATTTATAACTATTCTTTATCTAGATACAATGATAATAAAGAATTGAACTCATTTCAATGTGGATTCGATTATTTTCATTTTCACAAAATAATAATAACAAGTAATATTAAAACACATTCTAGAGGATTATAAACACAGTTGTTCAGATTAGGCACTTGGAAAATCCATAATTATCTAATTATTAAAAAGTATTAAAGACATTTTTGATAAGTTATCGTATGAATCGTTCAAATCATCATCATCACCAAAGCTTATGTATTTTTTTCAGGAATAAAAGATAAATATTATCTATAAAATTATTAAGTTATAATATTAACTTATACTTTGATAATAACGTTACATAGCGGTTGCGACTAGCCCTGCAAAAGAGAATGAATAGAGAAGCTACAACTAGTGCGTCCGGGGTACTGTATAGAAGTACCTTTAGATAGCGTAGACACGTTGCCCCTGAGGCTACGTCCTAGAAGCCCTGTACTGACCCGAAAAACACGAAATCATCTCTTAGCTGCTGGTCAACTCCCGGATTATGAAGAAATTACCTTCCTAGCGCACAGACACGGCCTCATTCAATATACTAATAACTAGGTTCTATGTTTCTGGAGTTATGCATATGAGTTGTCACTTTCAAGATAAGTATCTCTTGAGAAATTTTGTTTTCCCAAAGTAAATAATAGGTTTAAAAAAGTATAATTATAATCACTTGCATTAAATAATAAATTAAATTTCAAAAATACTTCATAAATATTTAAATTGATATTGTAATACGCCTATTTTTATTAAAATTCTGCTATTTAAATATTCACAAAAGTCTAATAATATAAAACATACACCAAACTTTTCGATTGGCAGCAATATGTCGAAAGCATTAATATTTTCATGTACATATTTTTTGTATGTTTATTAAATATTCAAATGTTATAATATGTTATATTATTTATGTTATAATATGTTTATTAAATAGAATTTCTTTTTATGCATCAAATGAATGCAATAACAACAACAACAAAAACAAAAACAAAAACCCGCTGCATTTTGCTTAACCTTATCCGAACGAATAGGGATGTTGTGGATGTTATTTATTGCATATCAGGCATGACATGAGCTGCAGCATCTAATCAAAACTTTTGAAAAAATAAGGACCCCAGAAGCCAAGCGATATAAGCGACAAAATTTAGATTTGGAGCAAATTGAGTTTGAATTTAGAACATCAATATTAATTGACTGAATAAAAATATGAAAGTATTGCTTATTTCACAGCAGTCTTTGCATTCATATTTCAATATTTGTGAAAGAAAATATTTTTTTTTATTTAAGTTGGGATTAAAGCGTTAAGTAGTTAAGTAGTTTAAAGAGCTTAAGTAATTGAGCTCTAGAGCGCAGCACATAATTATAAAATCGCTTATATTTCTGTACCTCCAAACAAACAGGCCTTATTCCCAGATAGTCTGTGCACTTTCAATTTTATCACTCATCAATTTTATAACTCTTATCCCTCGGCTTATGGGGTCCTCAAATATGAAAGTAGTCGACAGATCACATTAGCTTCGAAGGAAACCGAACGTTATCTGCAGTTACATCACTTCTATACACAGTAGAATAAAGTTATTGGGATAATATAACTTCTGTTTACCAAGAAAGATTATCCTCATACATTTTACCACATGCTTGTAAATTTGTAAGAAAATTATAATTTATTAAATAAGTGATTTATACTAATGTTATAGCAAATAAAAAGGCTCCCTCTATATATAATGCATTTATTAAATGATTTTTTCAGTATAAAATAAGACATTACTCATTATTTATAAATGTATTCAAAAAAGATGTTCTAGTTCTGGCATGTTTCTATGTTACACATGTTTATCTACATTTTCGAAAAAAAAAAGCATTCCTTGAGTAAATTATTGTAAATAAAAAAGTTAAACAATATCAAAACGAATAGTTTAATAATTAAATTATACTATAATTATTCTCAGTATTAAAACTGATAAGGTAAATTTTGAAAATACTCCACAAGTCAAGCCAGAATCTAGAATATATCTGTTTAAAAAATATAGTTATATTTTAAGTATTCACAAAAAGTGTAGAAAAGGAAACACGTAAACATTTTAGATTGACAGCAACATGTTAAAAAATATAAAACATGTATTAAACGGAATTCCATTTTATGCAGAGAACTATGAAGAAAAATAAGAAACAGGAAAAGCTGCTTTATTTTTTCTTATCCATTTCCGAAGAAATCAGAATATTGTGACAACAGGTTGCTTATTGCATATCATCCATGACATAAACTGAAATATCGGAACGAAAGTCCGTAATAAGAAAAAGTAGTTGACAGATGACATTAGCTTCGAAGTAGACTAAAGCATTTCTGCAGATTCAGTACTGAATTCGACAGTAGAATTCAATTATGTCTGGAGAGAAAGGTATTTCTTTTATGTTTTATTTTCCATTTGCAAAGAAAAGTAAAAAAAAAAAAAAAAAAGAGTCAAGATAGCAGCTATATTAAGAATTTTCTTAAACTGTCATGTATCTTTAAATGGAATAAACTATATTTTATTCTGAAAAAAATGATTTCATTTAATAAATGTTTAATGTCAAAGAAAGAAATTTTCTATTTACTGTTCCAAGAAACACACTCTAATTCTTTTCTATCATATGTTCTTACTTTGATGCATATCTATATTATAAAGGACAAACATATCTGTGCGTAACGCATACATCATTTTGCGAATGGCAACACTTTGAAATTTGAAATTAAATTTTGGTTTCGCAATTTTCTCTACTGCAAATTTTTATACTTCTAAACATCGCACATTTTAAATTTTTACCCTGCCGTATAACGAAAAAAATGCTCTTTTAAATGCAATTTGTTTGAAAGCTGTATCTCATTTTAATTTTAAGATATTAATTTTTTTTGTAGTTTTTATTACTTTTTTTGTAATTGTGGCAGCTTAAGTACTCCATTTCTGATGAAACTAAAGGGGGAAAAATGAAAATAGTAGATTGCTGTATCTTTTTGATGCCATTTTCTCATAAAAACCGAAAAAATATTGAAATTAAAATACGTGTTATGTCAAGAATATCGTCTGTTATAAAACCCCGTGAGTTTTGGCTTTATTTCGTTGTTATTTATCAATTAAATGATTTTGCCGTGCCGGCTCCATTGCGAAATATTAATAAACAATTTGCACATAAAAAAAAGTTCAGAATTTCTCTCCCGCTAATTTTCTACAACGAAATTAAAGCTTCATCAATAAATAAATGAAAGAATAATATATAAAAAAGCACGAATTTAACATATATGTAATCGAACAATTTAAATTTTTAGAGCCGAATTGGGAAAAATATGTGCTTTTAAATGTAATTTGTATGAAATAGAGTTGCTAGGCAACTGTTAAAGTAAAAGAGAAAAAATAATCTATGTATTGAAAACACAAGATAGCTTTTTTAAACATCTTCCTTGAACTTTTGACTGACCAATTTTGCTAATAATTCTTTTTTAAATGAACGCTGTTCATTTGTAGATGTCCTCGCACTAGCTATTTTTCTAAATATTTTCACTTTTATATTTTTAATTTAATTTGAAAAGATTTTTTGAAATTTCATCAAAATGGTAGCAATCGTATTATTTCCACTGTTGCACAAAAAAAGAAATAGTGGGGTTTATTTATCCTTATTGATACCATTTACTCATTACAATTAAAAATAACTTTATTTTAAGTCTGAACAGAAAATGACGTCACTATTTAAAAAACATTTTCGCTCATAAAGCTAATGTTACAATATATTTTCATTCGGCTGATACCGAATTTGAGACACTTGGCGTAATGCTAAAGTAAGTGCCATATTCAAAAGAACACAATCCTTTTCTTTGATAAAACTATATATTTTTACACGAATACATCTAAAAGACATCAGTTTCTGGAATTTGTACTTCGCGGTACCGAAATTAGACCCTCAAGCCAAAAGAATACATTTTCACATGCAAAGTTTTAGCTGACAAGCGGAAATTCACGTTTGAAAATCTTTCTATATTATAAAGGAAAAATATGTCCGTGCGTACGGTTGACGTCAATTTGAGAATTGCAATGCTTGACGATTAAATGTCGGATTTGCAATCTTTGCTACTGCAATTTTTTGAATTTCTAAACATCGCGCATCTTCAATTTTTACACCCGTTATATAGGGGAAAAAATCTAATTTCAAATGCAATTTTCTTGAAAACTTTATCTTAATTGATTTATTTATCATGTCTTTTTAAATAATTTTCAAGAATAATGTTTTTAAATCTAAATCCATTGCGTACAGGCTCCATTACGGAATAAGCCATTTGCACTTAAAATAATATAAATAATTCAGCATTTGTCCCAGACTATTTTTTTACAGCGAAATTAAAACTTCATCAATCTATTATATTAAAAAGTGACTGTCCATTTGTATTTCACAGCTGTTCCTCCTAGAATATGGAATGTTGGGTGATCAAATTAACGCCAGTTATCCGCATGGGCCCGAGGATGTTAAACGTGGTCGCAGAATTTTAAAATTTGTTTAGTTTTCGAGATATAGATTTATACGTTATTTTTGATGACATTTATGTAATGATGGAAATTAAAATTGCTCCATTTTTGTGGATAAAAGAGAGAAAGGGGAAAATGACAAGGATTATTAGGTCAGTGTTTGAAATCATTTTTAAATTGAAATTAACGTATATTTGAATAAATAGTGAAAAAATGATTGTAGTTTTCAAGAAAATTTCACGAAATACGAACTCACACATATTCAAGCTTTAGGAATCCGTTTATTTAAGAAACACAAATTCGACTCTCGACTGGAACATTGAGATAAATTCTGTTGACGTAAAAGAAAAAAAAAAAAAAAAAAAAAAAAAAAAAAAAAAAAAAAAAAAAAAACATCGTATGTTATTTTCATTTAATTTAAAGTCGCAAAGTAGATTTTCAACCATTGCCTTAAGATGGCTAATAAAACATTTCAGAAGCGGACATTAAAAATGCGAAAAAGCGAGAAAAAAAGAGAAAAGTTTTAGCGAGAAAAAAAAAATAAGCCTTTAAATATTTATTTTAATTCATAAATATAAAATTCTTCTGAATAAATTCGTCCAAACAAATTCATTTTTGTATAAGTTGACCCAAATGACATCATTTCTACGAACTCCGAAATTCGAAGCAAAATCTTGGAAGAGCGAAAAGCTCCAGGCAAATAAAGTTATAGAATATGTGCATTTTTATTGGGAAAGTTTTGACTTAAATTGTAAATATAACTTATTATTTGAAATATTGTATTTAATAAAATTAATATTGCAATGGCTTTCTAAATTTACAATAAAGTTAAGATTTCATTTTTCGCAAAAAGATCGATTGTCTCATGCAATTCAAAAGCAACACAACGGGTTGCTACGCAACTAGTATAAATAAAAGAAATGTGCCCAGCCAAACTGATGGCATTGAGCTCACAGGCTATTCACACTAATTGTATATTATACTCTTATTTCAAGGAATATTGCCCCTCAAAAAATAAATGAAGGGGATTAGCCCCCGTTTCTCCCTTTTATACTTAAACAATAAACCTCCAAATCTAATCAGGGAAGCTCCATAACATAATAAACCATTATACCAAATTTGAAGCAAATCAGATAATTCTGCATGAAAAAACCATATTGCTAAATTAAGAGGGGGGTTTAACCCCCTTTCCCACCTTTTATACCTAATTAATGAACCTCCAAATCTAATCAGGAAAGCTCCTTATCAGAATGAATATAGAAAAAAAAAATAAAGTAAATTGGATAATTCTGCATTTAATTGGATATAAATTAAGTTTAGGGGACATGCACCTCTTTATATTTAACCAATTAACCTCCAAATCTAATGAAGGAAGCGCCATATCGGAACAAAACGGTAAATCAAATATGAAGCAAATCGAATAATTCTGCATGAAAAACCCATTTATCTAATTTAAGGGGGGTTAGTCCCCCCAACTTTTAAACTTAATCAATAAACCTCTAAATTTAATCAAGGCAGCTCCTTAACATAATAAACCGGTATACCAAATTTGGAGCAAATCAAATAATTCTGCATGGAAAACCCATTTATCTAAATTAGGGGGGGGGGGGATAGACCCATTTCCCCTCATTATTCTTAACTAATGAACCTTCAAATTTAATCAGGGAAGCTCCTTAACATAATAAACCGGTATACCAAATTTGGAACAAATCGAATAATTCTGCATGAAAAACACATTTATCTAAATTGAGGGGTGGGGGGGATAGCCACCTTTCTCCCCTTTATACTTAACAAATGAACCCCCAAAACTAATCTGGGAAGCGCCTTGTCAGAATGAACTTCAGAATGAACTCGGATGTTTTTATCAAGAGTTATCGCGTTATGTACGTACATACATACGTACGTACAGACATACATACAGAACGGGCGGGCACATTGGCTATCAGACTTTGATAGCCTGTGAGCTAAAAAGGAGTCTTTGCCTGCGATTAAAAAACATCTATTTTCGTGTTCTTTTGAATGTTTTTTCGATGTACATTGTATAATAAGATTTTTAAAAATCTCACAAACGCAGATGTTTTGTCTTCAATGATGTTGTCTGCTCTTCCTGAGAAAATAGAAACCGATATTTCGAAACAATTCTTGCTGGGTTTGATATATGGCTGTCTGCCGTATTGGCAGATAGCCACTTCCCATTCTGACAGTATCGGCATGATAAAAGTTGCCCGGAGCTCTTCCGCAAGTTTTCGACATTCTGGGAGTCGCCAGATAGATACTAGTAGTATATAGTAGATATGCAGATGCCCCGGTAACGGCAATGCAGGTTAAATTGACCGTAAAATACTTTGCTGAATGTATACCGAGAGTTATCCGTAGTACTGCTGAAGACGTGTGTGGCAACGCCGATGGTGGCGATATATCGTTCGAACCGTATACCGGAAACATTCCATACTGTTTTCGTACTGATATCGCAATCCTTAAAATGTCGAAAACAGACCCAATTTTCTAAGCAGCTTATAAATGCTTATATAAATGCTGCATCTTTTTATTAGTTAATATAATGTGAAAGAGTGGAGCAATTTTTATGAAAAACGTTTTACCAGATAAATATGTTTTGCCAGGTAAAATGGTATATATAAAAAGGATAAATTTGCTCACATAGGATTTTTTTTCTTAACACTATATTGTCTTTAATGAACAGAATTTTCATTATTTTTTCTACCACTATTTGAAACAACAGCATAGTAGTTTCCCACTATATATTAAGATAATTTTTGTTGAGAAATACAAGATTATAAAATAATAATAAAAAAATGAATTCATAGTGACAGTCCTGTTAATTTTAAAAAAAGAGGGAAATTATTCTCCCATGCACATTAAATAGCCATTTTCCAAAAGAACATGTATTAAAAAATGTAACTCTAAAACAATAAATTAATTTTTAAAAATTGTCATCAGATTTATTTAATAGATTAATATGTAAAAAGGAAAAGGAAAAAGCAAAAATGTTACTTGAAAATGGAATCGTTAATATTAATAAAAAAACCATACAAACATGCACTATCATATGCAATAAAAATCATTTAATATGTATTTATTTATGTATTTTGAAAATGAATGTATATACATATACGAGAGGGAAAGAAAGAGAAAAAAGAGAGAGAAAAACACAAAAGAAATAGAGAGAGGACAAGGATTGCTACCGAATTATAATACATACAAATATGATATTTAAACGTTGTCTAGTAAAAAAATACTCGTTAAACATTACTTGAAAACATCATGATGATCTGGAATTATCCTCATTAACTGCTTCTAAAAAACGATAACACTTCACATTCCTCGTAATTGATTTTATATTTTATGAAGCTAGTAATAATTTAAAAATAATTAACGCTAACTACACCCACGTATACTAACAATATAGGCAAGCTACACATTGCATTTATTGAAACTTTCAAACAGGGATGAATAGGATTAATTACAGGCTAGCAAGAGACGCGATGACACTTCACATTCACCTTAATTACTTTATATATTAATAAGCTAGTGATAATTTTAAAATCATTAACGCTTATTAGACCCATGTAAACTCACAGTATATGCAAGCTAGAGCTTGCATTTATTTGAACGTTCAAGTAAGGGTTAAATGTATTGCAAAAGAGGTTAACAAGAGAAAGGGACATAGGTACTATATTTCCCATTTTCATCCCATCATCGGGTTCACCTTGAAGAACGTTTTAAAAAAGCTGGTTTTTGTAATGAAGAGGTGGTGGGATAACTGCGTCTCATATTGTTCACTAGAAATGTGCCTAATCTAGAATCCCTATTTAGCAAATTCAAACTGGATATGTTCATAAGTTACTGTGCAAAGAAATAGTTCATTTATTATATACTAGCAGGTTACATCCGCTACGGTGGTCCTATTTATCCATCTTGAATCAAAGAAAATATATCTGTGGTAATGTATTTTCTGATTTAGGGTAAACGATGTAAATGATGTATCATTGCAGTATTATACTTACTAATGTGTTGGGACAAAATTTGAGTTATTAAGCACCAACTACTATTTTAGTTGATCAATTACAATTTGATTTTTCAAGAAAATGAAGCCGTTATGGCAATAGGAATCAAAATGTCCTTTAATAGCTACACTACTGAAATGAAGTGCATTACAATGATTGCAGAGATTGTCCGTCGCATCGAAATAATGTTCAGGTGATTCATTCTCATTTGTTATCTTTTAAATTCCGAGCTTCTAGGTTTTGCGCCATGTGTGATTCTGGTAGTTTAAATGCTATATAGCTCTATGTTCTGTTATATTTCGTAAAACGCAATTTTGCCACAGTTTTTTATGTTTCCATTTTAGCAGAAACTAGTTGGATGTGCCAATCCCAAAACTTTCTTCTATCTTATACATCTTAATATTTCAAAAAATAGTTACACACGTTAATACTTCAATATTATTAGGTCAATACTATACCAACTTTGATTTTCATCTTAAATTTCTCATTCAGTCAATTAAACGAACTAATAAAAAAGAAAAATGCCCAGCTAAACTGATGGCATTGAGCTCACAGGCTATTCACACTAATTGTATATCATACTCTTATTTTAAAGAATAATGCCCCTCAAAAAAATAAGTGAAGGAGAATTAGCCCCCGTTTCACCCTTTATACTTAACCAGTGAACCTCCAAATCTAATCAGGGAAGCTCCTTATCATAATAAACCGGTATACCAAATTTGGAGCAAATCGAATAATCCTGCAAAAAAAACCATTTATCTAAATTAAGAGGGTGAACTAGCCCCCCCCCCCCCTTTATCCTTAACCAATGAATCCCCAAAACGAATCAGGGAAGCTCCTTAACATAATAAACAGGTTAATTTGGAGCAAAGCGAATAATTCTGCATGCAAAAACTGTTTATATAAATTAAGGGGGGGGGGGACTAGCCACCCTTCCCCCTTTATCCTTAACCAATGAACCCACAAAACTAATCAGGGAAGTTCCTTAACATAATAAACCGGTATACCAACTTCGGAGCAAATCGAATCATTCTGCATGATAAACCCATTTATTTGAATAAAAAGGGGTGGACTAACCCCCCTTTTCCCCCTTTTATCCTTAACCAATGAACCCCCAAAACTAATCAGGGAAGTTCCTTAACATAATAAACCGGTATACCAAATTCGGAGGAAATCGAATCATTCTGCATGAAAAACCCATTTATCTGAATTAAGGGGTTGGACTTCCCCCTTTATCCTTAACCAATGAACTCCCAAAACTAATCAGGGAAGCGCCTTATCACAATGAACCTAGGAAAAAATTTTGAAGCAAATCGGATGTTTCTATCAACAGTTATCGCGTTACGTACATACGTACGTACATATATACATACATACATGCATACATACATACAGAGCGGGCGGGCACATTAGCTCTCAGGCTTTGATAGCCTGTGAGTTAAAAACGAGTTAATCTATATCATGATATTTGTTAAAATTAATAGTTTTTCCTTATTCTGTTGTTATAATTGTTGTTATATGTTTGCGAATACCCGGCTTAGCAGGACGCGAGTTCCCGCCTTTGCACGAGCCGCCGATGGACAATAGAACTACGAAAAATCAAGAAAAGTATACAAAAATCGCTATCTCAGAGCCCCTTTACCGTGCAATATTTCCAAATTCAAGAGGACCTGTTGGCCAAAGCCAAAAACATGCACAAAAATTTGGTTCAATTGTATGCATAATTTATACACTTTTCGATTGTACACTAAAGAAAATGGCACAAACATCGTTATTACAGCGCCCCCTTCAGGCAGATTATTTTTTCAAATTCAGGGAATACTTGTTTGCCATAGCCAGAAACATACTCAAACAATTAGGTTCAATTCTATGCATAAATTCATACACTTTTCGATGGTAAAATATTCAAAATGGCACAGAGATCCAATTATAGCGCCCCCTTCTGGTGGAATTTTTTCAAGTTCAGGGAAGACTTGCTTGCCATAGCCAGAAACATACACAAAATATTTGATTCAATTATATACATAACTTCATACACTTTTCGGTGGTACAATAATGAAAATGGTACAGACATCGCAATTATAGCGCCCCCTTCCGGTGGAATTTTTCCAAATTCAGGGAGGATCTTCGTGCCATGACCAAAAACAAACACAAAAAAATTGTCTCAATTCTATGCATAACTTCATACACTTTTCGATGGTACAGTATTCAAAATGGCACAAAAATCGCTATTTCAGAGCCCCCTACCGGCGAATGTTTTCCAAATTAAGGAAGGACCTGCTTGCCATAGCCAAGAACTTAAAATAAAAATTTGCTCAATTCTATGCATAACTTCATACACTTTTCGATGGTACAATTTTCAAAATCGCACAAAAATCGCTATTACAGCGCCCCCTACCGGCGAATGTTTTCCAAATTCAGGAATGATCTGCTTGCCGAAAAACTTAAAATAAAAATTTGGTTCAATTCTACGCATAATTTCATACACGTTTTGATGGTACAATGGCGACAGACACACGGACACACGGACAGACAGATATTTTCTATAAACATGTTTTTTGGGATCTCTGACCCCTAAGATGTGTAAATCAATCGAAAACCGGAAGTCGAAAAAAATTTCGAATACAATACTTTCTTCTATTGAAGATAGAAGAAAGTAAAAAAAATGTTCCGGTGATTCCTTCTCAGTTATTATCTTTTAAATTCCGAGTTTCTCGGTTTTGCGCGATGTGTGAATATCAGCTGTTAAAACTGTAATAGTAGTAAATAATACTGTAGCTTCCATCATCAGTTAAAATACAGCAGTCTTTTTAATACTTCACGAAAAGCTCTTTCAAAAAGAAAAAAAAAAAACCTTCTTTTAATTCATGAAATTCTTAAAAAAGGTACTCTTTAATAATCAGGTTCACAGAATTAAGAAATTTTTCCGCAATTCTACAACTAAGTGTTGTAGAACAATGTATTGTATACCTAAACCAAAAAACTAACATTGTAATTTATATCAACCTAATATAAACCGTTCAGTTGAAATGCAAATGGATATGGTAAAAGATTATGTACTTTTCTGTAATGGAATACATCATGAATGTTTTGCTATGAACGGTACTACTTGATTATCCCGTCGATCAAAATCTGTCGACAAACTGTAAGATTAAATGCCAATAATGGATGATCGTAAATGCCACATTTATTAAATACACATTAAACACGATACACGTGTTTGTTACGTCATCAAATCTTTTTAATTCGACGTTTTATTTTCATTTTTATTAATGTTTTACCAATTCATTTGTTCTTTCGTTATTTAAAATTACTGCAAATTTTTATTCTTTTTTTCTCAATTGTATATCTAATGTTTACATGCATTTTTTAGCTATATCCGTCTACATTTTTTAATAAATAAAGAGGATTAGGTTAGTTACAATTTTCCGATATCATTGATATTTATTGTGGTTTTTAATAAACCCGATTATACATTTAAGTTATGTAAATTTATTCACAAATACAATATGTTAAAGTTATCGCTTTGTTTATGGTTTAATTCAATAATTATGCATTTAAATACGTAAACTATTAGTATTCTTTTGTCGGAAATCATCTAAAAAATCTAATTTTATATTTGATATGTTGCTTTGCTATGCCATAAGCAGGGCTTAATTTCTAACAAAATAAAAGTACCGGAGCCCTAATATTCTGCGATACCAATACAGCAACCGTACCGTTCTCCCCTCCACCCCCTGTCACTACAACCTGCATATTTATATTTCGTACAATATTTGCAAAATTTAAAGCATTTTTTCTTTTCTTTAGCAAAATAAAAATTTTAAATATATCAATCAGCATATACTTAGCTGTCAACTATTCCACTTTTTAGTTATCACTCCTTCTGAATAGTAATCATTGCCTAATTTTAATGTTAATTAATTACCGAATTCTGCTATTAAATATGGTAAGGATTATGATTAATAAATATCGTTAACACGAAAAAAGGATAGTTCGCAGCTATGAATTTTTAAGAAAAAATGAATGAAATTTACGGAAAGTAATATTTATATGCTGAAGAATGGAACGGTGTTTTACAATATCCTATAAAAGGTGCATATCTTAAACTATAATCGATTCCTTCCACGTAACAATCTTTTGTAGTAAGTCCCTGAAATTTAGATTAAATTAAAAACCGACTAATATTTAAATTCCGACTAATATTTAAATATTTACTAAAAACAGAGAACTACCCGAGCCCAGCTCTGGTGGGCTCCGGCGTAAATTTAGCCCTGGCCATAAGTGAACGTCATTATTAAAGTAACACTATTCTTTAGTAATTTTTTTAATTTAATTAATTTTCCTGTCTTAAAATTTTAGAATCGCAGCATTCTTCCATTTGTATAATTTGGCTAAATAGTTTGGCAATTTGTATAATTTGGCCAAATTGGTCGGTGGGATAATCAAGTAGTACCTAATAAACAAATGATCTAACCTTTGTTTTAGGAAGCAGATTTTTTTTTCCAAAATAACAATATTTATGCTAATGATATTAATACGTAATTGCATAAATATCCGTAAGAATAATCTTGAATTCTGAATTCCTGATATGTTAATACTAACATAAAACGAAAAAAAAATTTAAAGAAAAGAAAAATTCAAACTAAAGGGCAGGGAAGATTGTATATTTTGTAAAGAGTTCCGTATCTTGTCCCGGTTGGCGCGATTGGCGAGGGAATCCAAAATGGCATCAATAGGGCGATTTGGCATTTTAATAAAATTTTCAAGATGGCGGAAAAACATGTTTTTTAAATATTTATAAATATTTATGGTACTACTTAGTTATTCCGTCGACCAAAAATCTATCGTCAAACTATAAGATTAAATGTCAATAATGGTTGATTATAATTGTCACATTCACTTGATTATAAGCAAGTTACTCGTGTTTACGTCATCAAGTGTTTTTTATTTCGACGTTTTATTTGTATTTTTATAAATGTTATACTAATTTATTTGTTCTTTCGTTATTTAAACTAAAAATTATGTCAATTTGTATAATTTGGCGAGGGTTTTGGCGATTTGTATAATTTAGCAAGCGGTTTGGCAATTTATATAATTTGGCCAAATTCGTCGACGAGATAACTAAGTAGTACCATATTTATTTTTAAATTGGAAATAATATATATATATATATATATATATATATATATATATATATGTATTAGTTTTATGCATATTTACTTAATATTGCAAATACCGAAAAATATCCTTTAAAATATTCCCGGAAAATTATAAATCAATATATGTATATATATATATATATATATATACATATTAAAAGAATAATTATAAAAAGTATTCAAAATTGTTACTTACTCCAGTAGCTCAACAACCACATTGAAAAATTCATCGCCAAAAAAAGCTCGCCATAAAAACGGGAACAGGATATGGAACTATTACCTATATTTGTCTAACTGGTTTACAAGTTTTAAATTTTTAACCAAGGATATTGAGATATGTTGTCGCCAAAATGAAAGAAATTCATTTTTGGAAACATTTTCACCAGCATGAAAAAAAAAAGAAAATTTTATTACCTAAAATCATAATTATGTATATTCGAACGCGCGAATAACGGCGCGAGCTTCTCAATTTTTCACTCACAGCCAGATTGTTCATTACTGCATTGAGTGTGAATATGTGGAAACTGATTAGTAAAAAACCACGAATTTCTAAATAATCACTAATTGTATTATCGGTTCAACTTTTGTAATAGGATTCATCCTGAAGATATCTCTGCAAATGTGAAAAATGATTCAAATAACATAATTATACGCCAATTGAGTGGGGTACTCAATTACGGAAGATTTTAAAAAAATCCTGTAATCATCTATCAGAAAAATGGGGGTGTATACGCAGTTATGCTTAAACATAAAAAATTATTTCACCATGAAAAATTTTTTAATAATGCGTAATTACACAAATCTCCATAAGAATTATTCTAAGTTCCCTTATTTTCGTTTTTTTTTAATTATATTTTAAATAAAATTACAAACAGTTTTCCCATGCTGTTCGTATTTTTTGCTAAATAATATAGCCGTTCCAATACCTCAGTAAAGGCATAATATATCGTCGCCAAGATGTGAAACAAAGACAAACAGCAACCTTTGCACCCGTAAAAAAAGTGAAACACCAAATTTTAATTAAATAATAATAATAGTTGTATAGGTAAAACATGCATACAAACTATTCCGATATCTTATACAATGGTGTAAATGATAAAGAAAAAGCATCGTGTAATTTTGAAATCAACCCTGACAAACTTAAAAAAAAAGAAGAAAAAAATCCTATTTTATTTAAATAAATTTCAATAAATATTTTCTAATAACCGCTAAGTATTGTTTTAATATGATCGACTTTGAAAATGAATCTCCTTTTAAGTCGTACAAACACATTTCTTTCATATTTTAATTAAATATTTTCTTTTTAAAGTATTATTTCTCATTAAAACTGTATTTCTTTGTATTTTAATTAAAATCAGTAATTGTTTTTTTGGGCTATTTGTATATTTTAATTTCTAATGATATAGACGTTTCAATTCTTTAACAAAAAGATAGCTTAATATGCCAAGATGAAAATCATATGAAAATAGCAAACTTTTCGTCCAAAATAACAGAACTTTCCATTATAATTCTATAAATAATCTACGTAGAAAGATGTATTATAGCTTAAAACCTTCCCTGAAACAATATCTATCTAACAGTGTAAGTGTCGTCAAAATCCATCCCGAAATATAGAGGTTCGGAACGAAATTTCCGTTTGTATTTTTTATATATATAAATAGATTACTTCATATTTTTATATAAGTACGCTATATGTGTATTTATATAATCTTATATTTTCAATGTAATTATTAAATCAAATTATGTAATTGATATAAAGTTGGAAATTTTCGAAATATTTTTATAATCAAATAAATCAAATTTCCGTAATATTTTAAAAATATAATAAAAAAATGGTTTATTTATAAAAAAATAAACTTTAGAAAATAATTAATTTGTTTCAGGTGGAAACCCCCCCCCCCCAAAAAAAAAATAAAAAATCTACCCCCCAACACACACAAACACACACAGACGCACACGTCTTTCACACACAAAAAGTTTAAAATTGTGAAAATCATTTGTATTTTTCCCCTCTATCTGTTATGCCAAGCTTTCTCCGAAGACAATTTCGAGAGGGGATTTTGCAACATATGGGACAGTAGTGTGCTGCCAGTACCATGTAATTTTATTCTTTTTAATGGCTAATATAGATATGAAATAAACATTTTTTTTTCCAGAAACCTACGTGCAATTTTTATACTAATCAACATGAAATACATTGTAAAATGTATAGAAACGGACACACAGAAAATCTAAAAAACAAAAGTATCTGTCTTCATTTTTCAAAATGAGAAATTGAACCATTTATTAGCGTCAGTCGAGAGAGTAGAGTTCTCTTCCTCCACGAAGTCTTCATTTCAAAAATTATTTGAACAGATGAAAGTAAAAGGAAGATCGTATTAAAACTGTCTTCCACGTGATATTCAGGGAATCAGAGTATCTCTAACACAAATATGTAGGTTTATTTCATTTTGTGTTTAATTACTTTAATATTTTTCTAAATAATATATTTATAATGATATTTTTAAATTAATCAAACTTGAAAACCTAGAAAGATGGAATGGCTTTCTTTGCATCCCTTTCTTCTTGCTAGCGCACCACGTTTGTTACATTGAGATCACAATAAAATATAACTAGTAAATCTGCTGATCAGGAGCCTCAACGTCAGATCTTAAAGTGATTGCATTTTAATCTCACATAGTCCAAGAGCGGACAGCACAAAAACCCTATGTTATTAAACACAAGAAAAAGAACCTTTAATTTATGGAAGAGTAGAAGTAGGGGAATCTAATGATCCATGTCTGCCGGAAACAAACTGGTGCATAAGCAAAAAATTAATACCACTAGTAAATCTGCAGATCAGAAGCCTCAACGTCATCTTTCTAAGTCATTGTTTTTTAACACTCTTTGTGTAATATTATACTTCCAGGAAATCGCTTTTTAAAGTTTGCAAATTACATAAAAATTTTAAGAATAAAAAATACTTCGGAAAGTTTGAGAAATTAAAAGTGTTAAAAAAGTGGTTATACAATGATATTCTGAAATTATGATGAGCTGCTTATTCTGATAACTTTTTAATTGAAAAATTGCATTCCTTCAAGGGGGCCCTGACCCCCCTGAATCCCCAGTAGTCTATTTAAATTTACATTCGTACTTTTTTATTGATTGTGCGGATGGTAATATTATATCTTAGATTTTTTTTTTTTTTTTTTTTTTTTTTTTTTTTTTTTTTTTACGTTGTAATTTATAAGGATAAGCAAAAGTTTTTAAAAAATTAATTAATAAAAAATAAAAAATCATATCTTCATGTTAACCGTACGCAGACGATAAAACTTGATGTGACGCCAAAAATGTAATCCTAAAATCCACTATATTCGGCCCAAACACAACGATATGCTTTTGAATAAAAAAAAAGAATACTTTTAGTAACACCGTTTTTAATTCATAATACAATGAAATGCTACTTTAGAATGCTTAAATATAAGCATCATATTTTCATCAAGAGAAAAAATGCACGGATGAAGTCAAAGAATTCGGTCATTGTTCCACGTGCTTGTTTTGTTTAGGTTGAATGAGGGCATTTAAATCTGAGCGATAACGCCCATCACATTGCAAATGCTTCTACGGCATACTGCTCTCCATCTATCTCTTTCCTCCGTGAATAATAGTTAATTTTAATTTACCCAAGATCATTTAATTCCAACATCTTTGTTTTCGATGAATGGCGTCTAATTCACCTGCTATTCGTACTTCATCAAAACGTTTTTTTTTAATTTTCAGTATGAATCCATATTTTTTTAAAAAATATTATTCTTAATTTTCTTATTTTATTTTCCTTTTTCACATGAAAATCTTTCAATTGAAATTTTTTTAAGAGAAAATATTATTCCGTGTTTTTATTTTCTTGGCAACGATTAAAGAAATGTTGTTAAATTTTATGGGAAAATGTCAATCTATGCTCTATGAAAATAATGAACTTTTGTATTTTTAAGCACAATATTTGAATAAAATAAATAAAACATTGGTTATTTTTATTTCTCAGCTAAAATCCATTGTAAAGATACAAATGCATTAATTCATCTGTTTTGACGCTGGCATTGCTCAAACGTTATACGCAAATTTATAATAATATTATTAGGATGAAATATATTCCTAGGCAACTGATTAAAGAAAAGGAAAAAAAATGAAATATGTATTATGTCAAATAAAGAAGCTGATAAAACAAAATGTTTTATATTATTGGAAAACATGCATAACGTTCCACCAAAAATTATACACCAAATTAAATTCTGACAAATATATTGACATTTTTCTAACTAATTGGAATAATTTAAAACCCATATTTGTAAATTTTAACATTCATAATTTACCTTTTGAATACACTAATCAAATGAGCCATTTTCTTTCAACATGGAAATTTGAAAATCGTCTGAATTGCCATAGAAAAGCATTATACCACAAAAGATAATGTTCCATATTTCACAAACGAATGATCGAAATTTAACCAAAAACTACACAGCTAATTCCGGATACCTCATCAATGTGCTTACTTAATTTCAATCTGATCGGATGTTTTTTGCGGCAGTTATCGCGGAACAGACAAACAAGCAAACAAACAAACAAACAAGCAAACGGAAACCAAAAACTTTTCGGGTCTCCACAGTAAGACTTCCCTGACGTTTCGGCAATTAATCATATTAATTAACGTGGATTATTGAATTAATATAACATATGTAGAATTTATAAGAAATTTAATTATTTGAAATAATGCGCATTTTTTTTAAATCTCAATTTCAAAAATTTAAATATTTATTTTCCCGACATAACTTTTTCTTTAAAAAGTTTTTAAAATATGACAGAGACAGAGAGAGAAAGTTATATAACAGAAATATGTAATATTAATTTTATTTCATATTGTCATATTAAAGCTCTGAAGAAAAATTAGAAAAGTACCATATAGGTTAATTTTTAATACATATATTTCAAATTCCCGACAATAGTTACGCAATGAAAAAAAGTGTCAACTAAGATTAAATATTCTAAATTCAGACCGATATTGGTAATTGTAATCGGACCACTAATAGAAAACATATATACAGTGCGTGTACAAACTTTAAGGACAGCAAAAAATTTGATAAATTCAAAATGCGACAAGTGAAATGGTAATTTAATGTTGATCATAAAGTGGAGATACTAATATAAAAGTCAACAGAATGTATTTGTGTTCTTTTTATTGAGAAAAAATCAAAATTATGCAAAAAAAAAAACGCTATTTTTGACTGCGTAAAAACTTAAGGGACACCAGTATTTTTTTTTATAGAAATGTTATATATAATTATTCTTAAGGATCGACCTAAACAGGTTTTTAATGCCGAAACCAAAACCGAACCCGAATTTCGGAGATCTTCCTATTTTCGGCCGAAAACGAAAACGAATATGAACAAAAACTTTTGTAAAGTACTTAAATTGTATGTATTACAGTAATTAATACATACATAAATATATTATTAATTAATTATACGTATTTATTAAATATGCATAATAATTAATTAATTATGCGTATTTATGAAATATACATAATGAACAATTAATTATACGTGTGGCCCAAATTGTCTCTCTGTGCCTTAGATCCAAAACTTTTTTGTTCATATAAAATAAAACGTAATTAATTCATCAACGACACAGAAAGATTTTCTACTTATACGAATTTCATTTAATAAAAAATTAGTTTGGTTTTATGTATGCAAACCTCGATTTATCTTTTTATAATGATTTCTGTAATTGATCAACTGTTATACTAGAACTTTCTCAAAGACTATTCGAAACTCTTCTGCAGTTTCAAACTGAAAATTTTCTATTACTGAAGCTTTTAATGAGCACGTGAAAAAGTTTAGTTATATATGCATTGCTGGCTTTATAATTTACATTCACGTCTTGAGTCAGTCATGACTGATAATTTACAAACAACGAAATTCATAGCAATAAATAGTATCATTTAAGCCTGCCGATAAAGCTCAAATCGATGAGAAATGTTTAAAATTTCCGAAGGAAGAAACGAGATATTTGGAATACTGACAATTTCGGTTGAGTTTCGGTCCGAAATCTGAATTTCGTCGAAAGCGAATTTTCGGCGAAACCCAGATTTTGGACCGAAAATATGAGTATCCCAAAAATCTCATTTTATAAATCTCGTTTTAAAAGGCAATTTGGGCCACACGTATAATTAATTAATATGTATATTTAATAAATACGCATAATTAATTAATTATTATGGATATTTAATAAATACGTATAATTAATTAATAATATAATTATGTATGTATTAATTACTTTAATACATACAATTTAATTACTTTACAAAAGTTTTTGGACACATTCGTTTTCGTTTTCGGCCAAAAATAGGAAGATGTCCGAAATTCGGTTTTGGTTTCGGTTTCGGCATTAAAAACCTGTTTAGGTCGATCCTTAAGAATAATTATATATAACATTTCTATAAAAAAAATACTGGTGTCCCTTAAGTTTTTACGCAGTCAAAAATAGCGTTTTTTTTTTTTTGCATAATTTTGATTTTTTCGCAATAAAAAGGACACAGATAAATTCTGTTGACTTTCATATTAGTATTTCCACTTTATGATCAACATTAAATTACCATTTCACTTGTCGCATTTTCAATTTATCAAAATTTTTACAATTTTTTGCTGTTCTTAAAGTTTTGTCTTTAAAGTTACACGCACTGTACATATATCATCATTTGCTGATATATTGCCTATATATCATGCCGATGCATATAAATAGCATGCCAATATTTATCAATAAAGGAACCGATATCAGTAACCTGCATTCAAAACGCACTGTTTGACAGTATCAGTTTTCGAGGTGCTACTGATACTTCAATGGGATAAGAATTCTGCATATAATTTGTATGCTTAAATAAAATTTATTTTAAACAATAGCAAATATGGACTATAACTAAATAGGAATTCGTGAATGTAAATTCATTTTCGCGTCTAATTATAAACTGGTGAATACAATTATTGATTATAATAGGAAATGATATGTTATGAGGTTTTACTAGTTCGCACAATACGAAAAATTCCAGTAAGAGAATGTTATGAATGCATTTAATAAATTGAAAAGGTGATAAACAGTATCTTCAGGCTTTTCAAATTCTAAAACAAGGATATTTTTTGCTATGTATGTTCTATATGATTTACGTTTCTGAATGCACCTACGTAATCAGATCATAATTTATATACATATTACTTTTTAGCGTTACTTTACACATAACATATGCACAGTATCATTCTTAACATTCTCACCCCCCGTGAACTGATATATCTGTTCTCTAAGATGAAAGTTTCACTGTAATAAAAGAATTTTTTAAAGTAATACAATTCTACAGATGCAATTAATTTTTCAAAGATTAAGTTACGATTAATAACTTAATCTCAAGGATTGTATTCTTATACATAATTATTATTATTTTTTATCCCGTTGAAAAAATTAACTTCTTTCAGTATTTTTTAAACTTTCAGAAAAAACAACATTGCAATTTTACCCTTTTGCTCGGCTGCCAGGAGGTTAATATAAAATGATAAAGTATCTTCCGTGGTTACGAAAACATATACCCAAATATGGAAATATATTCTCAAAACTGTTTATCTTCAGAAATAAATATTCATTAACAATCTATATTAAGCTCTTCAAAATAAGCAATAAATATACGTTGAGAAACATTTAATCACTTTCAAACAGAGGTGAAGAGAAAAAAAAAATTGCCTCGCTCTGAATATTTTGCGTCTTAAATCAATTTAACTTTGTTAAGAAAACACAAAATTCATTCAAATGATTTTGTAAGAAATACTATACAATGTCGGATTAAAGAATTAAAATCTTTGTTTTGAAAAATGCTTTATGAGATTCTTTGAATAACCGCTTTTTATATAAAAATATATGTATAAATATAGGTTTATTTGGTAGAGCTATTTGCTCTTTACTTATGTAAACAAAGCGTCAAATTATTCAAATCACTGAACACAAGAACAAATCTATGAAGAATTCTTCTTTTTCTAAATAGAAGATCATTTGCCATTCAATTTTCACGGGTAACAGCCTTATTTGATGAAAAACGGTCTCATCTATTAAATAAGTGACCTTATTCCTTAAATACTTAGAAAATTAAGGGCAATCCACACATTCTTACAGTTTTAGCCCATTTTGTTAGCAAAAATACGGTACGACACCATACGTTTTCCTCTTCTAGGTTTCCTCCTCTTAATTTTCGTCGTGTTTCGAAAAATAATGTCACTTAACCGCGACCGTAACATACTTTTTAACCCGCCAAAAAAAAAAAAAAAAAAACTGTGATGATTATCTAACGTGCTACGTTCTACCGAACAGTAAGTAAAGTGTTATTGTGTTTTAAAGTGCCTTATATCCCTAAAATTACGGACTGCACAAAATGATGTGTCTGTTTTTTTTTTTTTTTTTTTTTTTTTTTTTATGGTGTATGACTGGAATCTCTGCTTCCGACCTCTTCCTGTAATTATTGAGGGATATTTTTAACAGTGATGATAATTTCTATTCAATAAAACTTTTACTCTCTTTGACTTTAATATTCTCCCAAAATACCACAGATGTTTGACAAATATTTATAATCCAGATGATTATAAATGTTCCATTAAAGTGAGAAAAATTAATGAAAAGCGTAAAGTGTCGAAGATATTTTTATATTTCATTAGTCTTTGAAAAAAACTTCCTTGAAATACTGTATTTACATTAAATATGTGTGATATTTATAAAAATCAGTTTAAGGATCAGCTAAAAGTTAAAGAATTACGTATGTTTCGTTTGTGTGGATACATATAAAACACAAGTCATAAAAAACTTTTAGTTTCGGTTTTGAAAATGTAAGTAAAAGAATACAACTCTAATATATTTTCTTTAAAAAAATTAACAAACATCATTATTCTGTGAATTAATACGCATGGTTGCTATTATAACTGCAGTTGTAATGTTTGAAATAAAACAACCATTCCATTTGTATCTCAGATCATCTAAATTCGCTTAATGTGTTCTATTACACATGTCTTTTTATTATACACATTTTAATAATGAAAACCGAATGTTAAGATTACAAAGAGTTTGCAAATAATCTTAATATTAACGGCGAGTTTGCGCAAATATATATATGCCCAGGGCTTAATTTGCGGCGGAGCCCATCGGAGCCCAGCTCCGGTACTTCTCTGTTTTTAGTAAATATTTAAATATTGGACGAAATTCACCGGAGCTCATAAATACAGGGCTCCGGAGTCCTGCATTCTCTTTTGTATCATGAACGCTGCCAATTTTAAGGCTCTGTTCTGCACATTTACGAAGCCACTTTCATTTACAATTAGATATAATTACAATGTATTGTTATTCTGATAGAAAGCAATCGAGCAGCGTTTCCTCTTTTTGTATAAAAGCATCGAATCTTTCCGATAACGAGTCAGTCTTTTTATTTAATCTGATTTTCAGGGACTCGCCACAGAAGGTTGTTAAGCCGAAAATCGATTATGGTTTAAGATATGCACCTTTTATAGGAAATTGTAAAACGCTGTTCCATTCTTCAGCATATAAATATTAATTTTTGTAAATTTCAGCCATTTTTCATAAAAATGCATAGCTGCGAACTGTTTCTTTTTTGTGTTATAGCTATTTCCGAATCATAATCCTTGTCATATTTAATCCCAGAATTCTGCAATTAATTAACAATAAAATTTGGCAAAGATTTCTATTCGGAAGTAGTGATAACTAAAAAGTGAAATAATTGACAACTAAGTATATGCTGATAGATATATTTTAAATTTTTATTTTGCTAAAGAAAAAAGGCTTTAAATTTTCGAAATAATGTATGAAATATAAATATGCAGATTGGAGTCACTGGGGAGGTGGGGGGGTGGGGGGGTGGGAGGGCAGGCTACGGTTGTTAGTACTCCAGAATATTAGGGCTCCGGTACTTTTTTTGTTAGAAATTAAGCCCTGTATATGTCATACATGCATGTCATACATACATTATTATCATAATACATTTTAAATAGCTAGACTTTTTTAGATTATTTTATCGGCTAAAGAAAGATGTAAATTTAGAAATTCCATTTTAATCAAAATTCAGTTACCACTTGATTATCGAAGATGTTACGCCGGTGAGCAACCATGAAAAATCTCTTATAACTACTGATTGAAGTTGGTACATTCAAGTGATCAGATTTTTACAGATGCTGGAGAAGATTTTTATATTCAGATTGTTTATATGAAAAACACCAGATACCGTCATTAAAATAATCGGTCAATCAAAAAGCTGCGCAGTTATTTCTATCATAGTGCTGATTAAGAGATAATCAAAGCTGGCGTCGAAAATTCATGGTGTTTCCACGAGAAAAGCATGACATAGTTGCACCTTAATTTCTTTATTACATACTCATTACTCAAAATATTGGAGCGCTCTCAATTTACATTGTAGAATTTTTTTTAAAGATGCTAATAGTAATTAGCATAAACATCAAACGACATACTTCTTCTGATGTCACAGTTAGTTTTATAGCAGACGATTTCTCTGAAAAAAAAGATCTTCTGAGATAGACCAGAAAAGTTTATAGTTATCTCGCTAGGATACAAATATCCGCATTATGAAAAAGCTAAATAACCAATTAGAAAACTTAATTCGAAGATTAAATTAATGGTTGTGATACGGTTGTTATTTTGGCACGAAAGCATTATTCTGGAACAACAGAGATAAAAATTCGAAAGGGAAAATTATAAGTTAAGATTTTTAAAAGGAATTTTGAAGAGAGAAAAACATTTACTATGGCAATATCAAAATGAAATAAAGACGAGAAATTTCGAATATATTATTGATTGGAAGGCTAAAAAAATACAAAATAATAATATTTTAAGGAGAAAATAGTAAAATAAAGTGGAAAATGTCGAATATTTTATAGTTATATTAATAAATAAATTTCCTTACACACAGAGACATATATATATACATGTATGTGTTTAACTACATTATTATAATATAACTTTAAAATCTATAATTTTTATCGTTCTTTTATATAAAGATTATGAACAACAGGGTTATTAAAAAATGTATGTACTGTGATAACGAAATTATATTCACGCAGCGGCTAATCTTGTGAAATAAACTTTTGATAGTAATGTACTCCTTCAAAACCCGCAATAGATTAGGTATAAATCAACAATCAATTCGAAATGCGCAAAACACAAAAGAATCGCTTACTTTTAATGTTCTATAACTAAAAAAATAAAATAAAATAATCTTAAAGAATAATGCAAAATTTATTCCCAGTGTATTTATCAGAATTTATGCTTGCACAGTTAAAATCTTTATGTTATTCAAAAAATAATACATCTGTAGTGCAAACTGTACTATGAGATTCTTCGATATTGCTATTTTCATATAAAAATATAATACTATAATATGTACTATATTCGTACTATGTTATACATTTATTTAAACAAAAAAAAATGATTTCTGGAAACTTTAATCATACGAATCTAAAATTTCTGCATATTGCGAATATTAATGTTTGAGTTACGTTTGAAAAGATAACTGTATTGAAATCTTTTTTGCAACGATTAATTTTTTTAGCATTATGAGTTCCAAAATTTTAATTTATATAAATACCCAACTACTTTCCCGAATATCTGCTGGTTTGGTAAAATTAATTTGCTAATTTAAAATTTACCGAAGAATCTGTGTATGATATGAAAATTAGTTGTTACTATTGAAAATTGTAAATTTTAGTTGAATTGTAATATGTAGACTGCCTCTAAATAAATTTAAATATAAGACTAACTTCGCATTTGTATTCAATGATTGCGTTCGTAAGTATATAAATGCGTATCATCTATAATTGTCGTCTTCTCCGTCTGTTTCTCTGTCTGTTCGACTGTCAGCATAACAGACCAAAAACTTCTAACCAACTGTTTTGAAATTTAATATATATAATCTTTGCAGAACTTTGTCGAGTCATTTCAAATTTTACGAAAATCGAAACACAACTTAAAAAGTTATCAATAAAATTTTCTTCATTCTATAAAATCCTATCATACGAAATTAATTTAACGATATCCCATGATAGGTAATGATTCCTGGTTGTTATATTGATTACGTACTAATTAAGATGGAGTCATATTATTTCCGTATTACTGAATTTAATATATATGTAATCATAAAAATTTTAGCCTTTTTACCTTAGTTAATTTATTACAAATTCTTTTAATATCTACCTTTTTACCTGTCTTTTAATAATATCTTAATTACCCTTTATATTTATCATATGACGTTAATTTAGCGTATTCTTTTATTTTTCTTATTCTAAAAACTTAATTTCCTATTAACTATACTTCTTTGTAAAATCCTCTAATTCATTTTATTCTGAGATATTAAATACTTTTATTTTTTCTTTCGAAGGTTATCAATAATATTTATTTATTTATTTATTCCATTCCCATAGTACTTCCGAAAACTTCGTCGGCTAGGCTGCTTTCTTAATAAAACTTCCGCCGCCGTTAAGTAATAAGTTCTGTCAGCTACGTAACGCGCCCTTGCCTGCTCCCCGGACTTTAAGCCTATCACTGGTTCGTTCTCCCTTCAACTTCTCCTTTCGCTTCTCTTGATTGGCCTTGCGTTGAGATCTTTCGATTGTACCTCAGCCTCTTTTTCTAGTATTTACTGTCTTACATTCGCTTGGAGAACAGAACTTTGTACAGTCGTAAAAAATGCACTCATTTGGAGAGTAGTTCGTCAATTAGTCGTAATGATGTTTCTGATCATTTTTATCATTCTAAAGCTATGTGATCTTACTCGAAAATAAGTACTGGTAGACTAGTGGAGTTGACTGAATTTACCTATCGTCAATAAATTATTGTTTGGATTGAACTCTGCTTCTGTCGTTATTCCTTGCCTTAACCCCGACCATGACAACTCGACTGCACATCAATAAATTTTACTTGGTGATATTCTCGAATGCTTTTTATGCTGTCTATTTCCGACATGCTATAATATCCGGTTGTATTGAGTCATAATTAGCATATAGCCATAATTTCCCACTTATTTCCAATCGTAAACAGACGCATTCGGGATCTCTCATATAAGCGCACTCTTATAAAAAATATATTACTATTTCGTAAAATTCCCTCCTGATGGTTTAAAAAAATAATTTTGTTTTTGTTGTACATCTTTTAAATTTTACTTTTATTCTAATGTAATATTTTGAAAGATGAAAATCAATTTCTAATTATTAAACTAGAGAAGCTTTATAAAAGAATGTAGAAAAATCTGATAAGAAATAACTCTGTTACAACTTTTTTTGACTGAATAAAAAAATATTAAATATCTTGAAAAGCTTTATTTTTATCAACTGCAAACGCATGTAATGTATTTCAAAAGAGAACATTAATTCTGATCAAAGTAGGATTTGATACATTGACATCCTTATTAAATTTCAGAATGTTGTCAAGTAGACATATTTTATTAAGAAGACTCCTTATTTGAACATCTGCGAATTTAATTTCGCTGTTTAGTTTCTCTTTAAACTTCAAAATTTTCTACACTTTGAGTGATTTAGATAGTTCTTTTTGCAATTTCAAATAAATGAAAGTAACTTGATAATAAATTCAAAATTATATTTGTAACAATACAATCTAACAATATAAATTATGAAATTTTGTTTCACAAAAAACGATCAGAATGATATATGAAATAGTTTTATAAATTTATAATTAAAAATGATTTTACATATTATCTGGACTAAT
Organism: Maratus speciosus; assembly: GCA_963932465.1. NCBI lineage: Eukaryota > Metazoa > Arthropoda > Arachnida > Araneae > Salticidae > Maratus > Maratus speciosus. The sequence goes on from OZ010791.1 coordinate 550,108,092, forward strand.
CTATAATATACAGTACAAAGGTGTCCTTGCCTAATTCTGACGTCATTTTGAAGTTGGCAACAGCAGACGATTAAATTTTGCTTTTAACGCAATATTTTTTTTTTTTTTTTACTTCTGAACATTGTACATTTAAAATGCTTATACTTTTCGTCTGGTAAAGAAAAGAAAGTTTCAAATCATTTTTTTTTAATCTACAACGCAATTTCTTTGTAAACTGCGTCGCAAGTTTCTAATTTATTAAGCTTTTACAATAATTCCGAAGCATGAATTCTTTTTAAATGTATCTCTATGGTGCGCAGACGATTACGAAAGATGAATCCATATGCAGTTAAATTAATATAAAGTATTTGTTTCCGACTTATTTTGTACAATGAAATTTAAATTGTATTACTAAATAAGTAAATTAAATAAATAAGATATAAATAAAACACAAATTCAAGACCTGAAATCGAAGTACTCGCTTAAACCATTGAAATGATTAGAATTAAAATGCTGCTGAAGTAGAAGCCTATAGCGATTTTTTTACTGTTAACTCCTGTCGACAGTAGAATATGACATTATAATTTTTAATAAATTTCGAAAATTTAGTTGAACACATATTTGCTATTTTTCATACAAAAATGTTTTTTGGCATTGTTGATGCCCATCAGAGAAAATATATTACATGTAAAATGGATATTAGAATTATCTATAAAAAAAGTATTTTAATTTTTATTCTGTAACCTGGTCAGCGCCGGTTGGTTCTAATATTATTATTAAATCCCAAAAAATTAACAACAATAGAATTCAATGCATGTTTTTATAAAATTCATGAATTCTTAGATTAATTTTGCAAATGAATTTTGTTTCTATTCAGGTTCCTAAGCAATATCACAGCATTGTTAAATAATTGTTTAAAATTTCATTTTTAATAGAAAATCAAATTTAAATATTTAATTATATATCAATTAAATTCCTTTTCTAAAACCAATGTGTTATCCAATTTATTTGAGACTAACATATTAATAATAAACAGAGAGTTTTCATTAGACATACATTAGACTTTACATAGACTTTTCATAACAAAACTATAATTTGCTATTGAACATACATTTTTTCCGAGATTTTAAACAAAGATGTATAAGTTAAAATAACAAAAATAAAAATTATACTCAACGTTTCGGTTTATCTTTAAAACCATCCTAAGGTAGTAATTTTCTTAATTACAAAAGTAAAACAATTATTAGCATTTTATATTATCGAAGAGTATTCAAACTTAACTTATGTTACAAATCTTTATATTTTATTTCGTATTAATAAAAAAAATTGTAGTTGTCTTTCCAAAAACATTGAAGCATTTTAACTTAATGTATCAAACATACCATTAATAGCATTACCATTAGTACCATACCACATTTCCATTAGAATGTATGTAACAAAAATGTGATATATTTAATTTTGTATCATTATTAGTTGAAACTATAATTGTTTTTATGTGGTATTAGATATACATTCATCAAACATAGTTAAATAATATTCCAAAAATATTATATTATCCAAGCACTTCTAAGTAGTTTAAAAGTATATTAATAAAATGTTACTTTAAAAATATATAACATGCACTGAAAATTCGAACTTGTTAAAAAAAAAAAAAAGTATATAAACGTTGCAGATTTGTTTATCCGGTATTGAAAATATAACTATACGGTAATAATGATAAAAGTTGTTTTTTAATCTAAATTTAAAAGTAAGGTCTTCAGTGATTTTTGTTTGTCAACAATAAGACAATAAAATAATAAAGTATAGTGTTAACTAATAAAATACCTTTCTCTTTTAGTAAATATTATACGACATAATTTTTTACACCCTAATTTACGTTAAACATCGCGGCATCTCGAAAGAATTATCACAATAATGATTCGTGAAGAATAATAACCTCTGAAATAGGTTTTTTTTTTTTTTTTTTTTTTTTTTTTTTTTTTTTTTTTTACAATATTTTCGTAAGTTTAAAATATTTATTTTGTTATTTAATTTCATTAAACTGTTGGAGTTTTGTCCATGAAAACGTACAATAAAATATTTGACCTATGCCATGCATGTGAAATATTTTCAAGTGTTAAAAATTTTTCAAATTAAGTAGTCTATTAGCAAATATTTCAGTTAAAACAAAATTTCATATTAACTAAAGATTTTTTTCATTTGGTTGAGAAATTTGTAGCCGTCTGCTATTTCTCTCTCTCTCGCACGCGAGGAGCCAGCCAATAGCAATGAGGCGCATTTCCTCCCCCCGCGTTTTCTGCGGAGAGCTTTTGAAGTCACGTGACGCAGTAACATTCGAACTCTTCGGAGAGCGGCAGATTATTCTGTCAGTGACGATGGCGAATATTTGACTACGTGTTGTTATGTTAATAAAGTTTATTTTTCTACAAAACCTTCTGATTATTTGAGTCACCGAGATATTTTTATCATCTCCATTCAATGCATTCTCTAAAATGGTGACCGCGGATTTTTCAACCTTCAACTATTTCATAGAACGTCGAACTATTCAACTGTTTCATGGAACGTTTTGTTTAACTAGCAAAATGGCAACTGCTGAAACATCTGCCGTAGTCATTCCACCCTATATCCCTGTGGACCTTAATTATGGTTTCATATGCTGGATAGCACATTCGAATTAGCTACTCCTAAAGCTATCACTGAGTCGAAAACAAAATATAATTATGTTGTAGCGCATCTACCGCCTGCTACTGCTACTATGGTTCGAGATATAATTATGAGTCCTGATCCTACTGATCCTTATCAGATTTTGAAAGCAAAAGTTATCGAACGTTGCGGAGAAAGTCGTACTTTAGAAATACGGAAACTGCTAGCTGGAGAAAGCCTGGGTGACAGAAAACCAACTGAATTACTTCGATTAATGAAAAGACGGGCTGAAAGCCATAATATTAGTAACGATCTTCTTTTAGAACTGTTTACTCAACAAATGCCAACCACTGTGCAAACGATTCTAGCTTCCATTGAAAAAATTACTCCAGATAAAGCGGCGGATATTGCTGATAGAATAATTGAATTAATGCCTTCCAACATTAGTTCTGTTTCGATTCGAACACCAACAACTGAATCTCAGACACCACCAGCCATTGATATGCTCGTAAAAGAAATCCAAGCATTACGCCAAGAGGTCGCTCATCTTCGTCGTTCAAGAAGTGTATCTAGAAGTGATAACCATCAGCGTAATCGTTCTCAGTCCCGCCATAGGGATGCAACATTGTGTTGGTATCACCAAAAATATCAAGAAAAAGCAAAAAAGTGCCTAGCGCCTTGTTCTTATTTGGAAAACCAGAAGCGGGAAGAGTAGCGGCGACGGACTTCTCCCCAGCACCTTTTCGTCGCCTTTTCGTTAGAGACAGAAATACAGGTATGTGTTTTCTAGTCGATTCTGGATCTGATGCCTCACTTGTGGCCGCGAATAAAAATGACAAAACTAAGCCTGTTCTCCAAACCTTTCGTGCTGCTAATGGCACAAAAATTAATGTGTATGGTCGTAAATGTATTAATATCAACTTAGGCCTACGCCGAAATTTTACATATTCTTTTTATATTTGTGATGTTTCATGTGCTATTTTAGGAGCTGATTTTTTGCATAATTTTAATTTAAAACTTGATTTACGGAATCGTCGTCTTATTGATTCCACTACTAATTTAAAAGCTCCTGCTATATTAAGTACTTGTAATATATTTTCTCTGAAACCCAATGTTGTAAATGATATATATGGTAAATTATTATTTAAATTTCCTGAAATCACGAAATTACCGGATCCCAACAAACCTGTTAAGCATAATACTGTGCATTATATAAACACTAAGGGGCCTCCAGTAGCTGCTAAGCCTAGACGGCTAGCTCCAGATCGGTTAAAAATTGCCAAAGCTGAATTTCAGCACATGCTACAACTCGGTCATATGAGACCTTCTAAAAGTAATTAATCTTCGCCTTTGCACCTGGTGCCGCAGAAAGGATCTGTCGATTGGAGACCTGTTGGTGATTATCGTGCTCTAAATGCACAAACTGTTAAAGAAAAATATCCTATCCCTTGTATCGCAGATTTCACTGCTGAATTACATGGTAAACAAATCTTCAGTCACATTGATCTAGTAAAAGCCTACCATCAAATTCCCATAAATCCTGATGATGTACATAAAACTGCGATTTGCACTCCATTCGGACTTTTCGAAAGCACTCGTATGCAATTCGGCCTTTGTAACGCTTCCTCAACTTTTCAACGATTTATTGATGACGTAATTCGTGACTTAGGATTTGTTTACGCATTTCTTGATGATTTTCTAATTGCATCAAATAATGAAACTGAACATTTAGAACACCTTGAGTTGTTGTTTTCTAGACTTAAAGAGTATGGTCTGTGTATTAATGTTGATAAATGTAAATTTGGCCAATCCACTATCGATTTTTAGGATTCAAACTTTCAGCTGCAGGAATTGAACCCTTACCTGATCGTGTAAAATGCATCTTAGATTTCCCCCAGCCCTCTACCTTAACTCAACTAAGACGCTACTTAGGTCTTTTCAATTTTTATCGACGGTGCATTCCCAAAGCTGCCGATATTTTAGCTCCACTCGTTAAATTCTTAGAAGGACACAAAAATACGAAAAAACATCCCCGTTTCAATGCTAACGAAACTGAGCAATTGCAATGGAACGATGTAGCCATTCTTTCCTTCACTGCTTCAAAAGAAGCTATAGCTCGAGCTACATTATTACGACATCCAATTCCTGGCGCCCAGCTAAGCTTATGGGTCGATGCCAGCAATGTCGCAATTGGTGGATCTTTAATGCAACTCTCCGAAAACCAATGGGAACGAATAGCATTTTATTCCTGTAAATTAAATATATCTCAAAGAAATTGGTCTACTTATGATCGTGAATTATTTGCTATTTATTGTTCTATAAAAAAATTCAGACACATGCTAGAAGGTCGGAATTTCATTATTTATACAGACCAAAAACCCCTTACATTCGCATTTCAACAAAACCCTGATAAATGTAGCCCACGTCAATTAAGACATTTAGACTATATTTCACAGTTTTCTACTGATATTAGATATACTAAAGGCTCTGACAACATTGTGGCCGATGCATTATCTCGAATTGAGATAGATTCAATTTCTCCTAATGTGTTAGATTTTAAAGAGTTTGCCACTGCTCAGACAAATGATGAAGAGCTAAAACAACTTCTCGAATTTGACACCACTTCATTAAAATTAGAAAAACATTATTTTCCACTCGAAGATGTACATTTATATTGCGATATGTCACAAAAACATCCTCGACCATTTGTTCCTAAAAGTATGCGACAATCAGTTTTTTCAACCTTACATTATTTCTCGCATCCTGGTATCTCAGCTTCATTAGATTTAATTTCTAAACGATTTGTATGGCCTCGCATGCGTAAGGACATAAAATCTATGGTTCGCAGCTGTACGAAATGTCAAAAAGCTAAAATCTTTCAACACACCAAATCACCAATTGGTACATTCTCTGAACCTGATGCTCGTTTTGCCCATATTCATATTGATTTTATCGGACCTTTACCATCATCCGATGGCAATCAGTATTGCATGACCATCATTGATAGGTTCACGAGATGGCCCGAAGTTATACCCACATCTGATATGACTGCAGAAACAACTGCTCGTACATTGATACACAGTTGGATCTCCAGATTTGGAACCCCTGTTACCATCACTACTGATCAGGGTAGAAACTTTGAGTCCACTCTTTTCAAAGAGCTTACAGATAGATTAGGATGTAAACGCATCAGAACTACAGCATACCATCCACAGTCTAACGGTTTTATTGAAAGATTCCATCGCCATCTTAAGAGCTCTCTTAAAGCTCACAATCAAATTCAATGGACTGAAATCCTCCCCATTGTCTTACTTGGTTTACGCACTGCTCTTAAAAATGAAATCCAAGCAACTTGTGCTCAACTTGTTTATGGCACAAATATCAGACTACCCTCTGATCTCATAAACACTGAAACTATAAATCAACCACCTACTCTTACATACGTGACTGAGTTAACTGAAAAAATGAGAAAGTTAAATCCCATTGCCACTGCAATGCACGGCAATCCTAAAATTTATGTCAATCCCTCATTAAAAACCTGTTCACACGTGTTTCTTAGATCAGATAAAGTCAATCCTCCCTTATCACCCCCTTATACAGGACCTCATCGAGTGATTGACAGGTCTGAGAAAACGTTTGACTTGGAAATAAACGGGAAGCGCTGTACTGTATCTATTGATCGCATTAAACCTGCGTATCAATTAGCAGATTCTATTTCACCTTCCCAACCTCAAAAACAAAATGAGCCCATAAATATTCCAACTACTCCTGTCGAACACCCTACCACCAAATCTGGTCGTAAAGTTCGTTTTCCGAAACATCTCGTTACGGATTATATTGTTTAAAACATTTGATGTTTATAGTGTGCATATTATTTCCTTCTCAAAAGTATTGTTTTTCATGTAATGCATAATATATTTTCTATTTTTTTTTGCATCATATGTACTTTAATTTTACTCAAGACTTTTCTTATGTATCTTATTAATTGCTACCTTTTTGTAATCGCGACTTCGTCACTGGGGGCATACTCTGTAGCCGTCTGCTATTTCTCTCTCTCTCGCACGCGAGGAGCCAGCCAATAGCAATGAGGCGCATTTCCTCCCCCCGCGTTTTCTGCGGAGAGCTTTTGAAGTCACGTGACGCAGTAACATTCGAACTCTGCAGAGAGCGGCAGATTATTCTGTCAGTGACGATGGCGAATATTTGACTACGTGTTGTTATGTTAATAAAGTTTATTTTTCTACAAAACCTTCTGATTATTTGAGTCACCGAGATATTTTTATCATCTCCCTTCAATCCCTTCTCTAAAAATTCAATAAAAAACTGTTACTTAAAATAAATAATTAGAAAAAAATTAAAACTATCATTATTTTCAAACTATGAACATACTCTTTTATATTTAGTCGAAATAAAATTCTTAGAAATTTAGTCGAAATAAAAACTTAATTTATCTTAATAAAATTTTAATTTGCACTAAAATAAATATTTTCATTTCATTTTTTGTCTTAGTTTTAATAATACCTCTTTTAAAAGAATACTTTTTTTGTACAAAAACAGCTTGCTATTACATAAAAATCTTAAAATTAAAGATATTAATAAAAATTAGTTAAAATCTTTTGAGAAAATGTCGGTCAATGAAAACACTAAAAGATGTAATTTTATAAAATAGAAACTTAAGAACTTTATGCAATTTAACTAGAAATATTTAATTAAGAACAAACCTTAGCTTTTCTGAAAAAATAATAAAAAAAAAGTAGTTGAGTATGATAGAGGACCGCACAAAGCATTTCCTTTAATATTTATTTCGAAACATTCTATCGATAAATTAATAAATTCAAATCATTAAATTACAGTTGCTAAATACTTACATGAATGACAACACCATTAAATTTAATTTTTATATTATTACAAAAATAAACATTTTTTAAACAAATTAAAAATGTTCGAGTCAAATTATTTAAATAAAATTCAAAATTCCGAAATTTCAAAAATTTAGCTGAGAATAAAATGAAATTTAAAATTTCTGAAAAATTGTTTAAACAAAATTTAAACTGCTTAAATTTCTCAAAAAGTTAGTGGATGTTCAAGCAAAATTTAAAATTTCGAATTTTCTCAAAACAGAACAAAATGTTGAAACAAAACTTAAATTCCTTAATTTCATAAATTTAGAGAAAGTTTAAAGCAAATTGTTAATTGCGCGATTTAAAAAAATAATTTTTGAATTAAAAAAGTTTTAATTTGAATTTTTATCATATTTAAGTGTTATATAAAAATTATATAAAAATTTATAAAATGATTTTGATATGTCTTTAATTAATGATTGTGTTCAAATGAAAGAAAATATTTTTACTACTATCTCGTACTGTTACATTCATGCACAAGTATTTTACTCAAAATAATAACTGTAATAATAATCTTCTTCCTTTTCTTCTTCAGGAGTTTCCACTAAACAGCGGCTTCCCTTGACATTCTTTCCATCTCTTTCTGACGGTCTGAACTTATTATTCTTCTTCAGTGTTTTATTAGTGGAAATTTTTTTTTACGTTGAACGAGGAGCTAGCCCGTTGCAACAACACAAAACCTGGAGGACCAGCGTGTCTTTCTTCATCAGGACACTTACCTTGAACCCTTCTTGTCTTTCTTCATCAGGACACTTACCTTGAACCCTTCTGGCTTCGGTAGCCCTACCAGGAAATGAAAATAATAATATATTGTTTAAATATACATTAAAATTACAAAAATAAATTTCTGTTTTTAAAATTACTTCATCGATATGCATATCACTTTTTAAACGTTTATTTCAAAATCTCATTTAGTAGAAAAGTTGTCTTCTTTAAGTATTAAAATCCGAATTATCTACCTTGTACGATTATCATAAAAAAATAAATAAATATTCAGTATCCTTTCTGGATTATCAGTGTTAAATAATTTTATTTATAACCTTGTAGAACAACATTATTTTAAGATTTAGAAATTGAGTTAGTAATTTTTCTTTGAATCATTCAAATTTATTATTCAGCAAGAACATTAAATTATTTTTAAATGAAAATATAATTTTAAAAAGTGATAACAAAATAACGTGATATAACATTGTAATATGTCACTGTTGTGTAATTTCTGATATGTATTTCTTTTTCCCATTTAGTATTAACATTATGTACTCTACATTTTTACAACCTTTTAAGAACATCCTTTTCAATTACATAGAGCACAAACGATAATTAAAAAAAATGTAAAAGGTTATTTATTTTTTTCACATGCATTTTACATTCTCACACTGTAAAAACAGTGATTTATTTTTTCTTCAATATTTCTTTTTACGATGTTATAAAGAATCCATATACAATTTAACAGATCATTTTCATTAATATTTCGAGCATTAGTTTCAGATTTTTTATTTGAAAGAACACTGTATTTAATTTACATTTAGAAGTCACGTGTTCTAATCTCCATGTTTTACAATTAAAATATTACCGTCAGTTATTTTTCCTGCATTGATTTTGCATTCTCATCACAATAATATTTTCAATAATATTTTCTCCTAGATTTTCTACACAATAATATTTTCTACTAGATGAAAAACGCCCTCTATCGGTTGAAGTTTGAAGTAATATTTTTATTGCAGATTTCTATTCCCCATGGTCCACATAACTTATATTCAAAGTTTCATCGCTATCTGTCAACCAGAGCGGCCTCTACGTAGGTCTAAACAGAGTTATAACCACCCTGTATATTTGGCAAACATCACATTATTTCTTAAAAATCTTATAATAATAAAAATCAATGATTATATTTTTAGAAAACTTAGAACAAAATAGTTACAGGTACCGGGTGAGCAAAAAGTCCGTATAAACTTTAAAAAATCATAAAAACCGAAAACATAACCGAAATGATAACCAGTTTGCAGGGTTTGAATCTATAGGGCACGGGAATTTTTTTAAGACAGGAAAAATATAACTCAAAAAATAGCCAGTAGGTGGTACTGATGCACCCAAGTCAAAGAAAAGATGGGCAAATAACGACCAGAATGACTCCAAATCGTTTATTACAGCTTTATGTGTTACACATGATCACCACCACAGGGGATAACACCTTGCAGGGGAATCACAAATCCAGCAACGGCAGAGTGTAGCAGGTCTGGATGCACACATGACACCTCTCGGCGGAACTTTTAGTTCCGACATATTAGACGGACCGGATCGATACATTTGGGATTTCAAATACCCCCGTAACTAGAAATCTGCCGGTGGCAAATCTGGTGGCCGAGGAGGCCACGAGAACCTGAAAAACCTGTTAAGGATTTTGTCTTCGTCGGACGTCTGTAGAAGGAATTCCTTGATAGGAATAGCAATGTGACTAAGGGCTCCGTCTTACATAAACGTGACGGTTGAAAGCGCACCTCTTTCACGCAACACATGGCATGACCTTCTCATGCAGAAGCATTAACACTAGAAAGGCGGCGATTTTTGTATACCTAGAAAGACGGAGAGCGGTCATTTTGACCGCTCGATTTGAATGACCAAAAATAAAGCATTATTTATTTTTTATTTTTTTTGTTCAAACAAGTTTTTTAAAGTACATACATTTATTAATAGAATAATAGAATATTATTTTATTTATTTACCGTTTTATATATAGTATTAATTTTAGTTAAAGGAAATACAATATATATAATCAATTCTCAACAAAAATTACAAATATAGAAAAAAAGTACACAATTTAAAACAATTTTTTGGATTTACTCAAAGTATCCTAAATTTATGTAACATAATTGCTTTTTTAAGTGTATATATTTAAAAATATAAATTACGAAAATAACTTTCATTATTCCTTTTTACATTCTCTGCAAACACCCAGTTTTATAACTTTGTAACTGCAGGAGCTTCAACCTGACTTTTTGCAATCACTACAAATGTTCATAGTTTTATTCCGGCATCGATCGATTTGGCATTGTTTGCGTTTTGTACCCGAGATTGTGGCTGCACCTGTATTTGGAGGTAAGTCTGAGAGCGTAGATGTCTTAGAGGTGACATATTTTGTACGCAGTTCGTCAGCTAAATTCAAAATAAAATCACGACACTTTATATTTTCACCGGTAGTCTCTTTATAAATTACACAAGCATTTATAGCAGCTAAGTCCAGAATATTAAAAAAAAACTTGCACACGCCATCGTCGAGAAGTTGATTTTGTGGAATATTTTCTAGCCATCTGGTCAAGTACATCCGCACCGTATTTCGTTGAGTTGTAAAACTGAACAACCTCAGGCGTCTTTTTTTCATTGCCATTGACTTCAAGTGTAGGATGTAAAGTGCTTAACAACAAAACATTTTTGTTTTTCTTTCGTTTATACGAGGTCAGTGATATATTATCGTGCTTGAGAATTTTGCTTGAATACAGTTCCTCGTTTGTGAGCTTGAAGGATTCGGGCACTTCTTTCTTTCCACGTTTCACAGTTCCAACGATGCTAAGTCCTTTATTTCTTAGAGTTTTGGGTAATTTCAACGTTGTGAAAAAATTATCCGTTGTTATGTTCCTTCCTGTGTTATGAAATGGCTCGGCCTAGCGACAAACAGCATGTTCTCCAACAGTTTCATCTATAGGTCTATTTTCATTTTTACCTAAATATGGAAAGCCATTCAACAAATATTTTGATCGAACGTCAGCTGCTAGCCAAAATTTAATCGCGAATTTATCGGGTTTTTGCGGCATATACTGTGCAAATGGGCAACGTGCCTTACTTAGAAAGAATTGTTCGTCTACTGTTATATTTTCTCCCGGTTTATAGAAAAGTAAACAATTTTCAATAAACGAGTTCCAGATATCTGACACTAGTGCAAATTGATCAGATCGAAGTCTTACAGATCTTGTTGCCTTCAGATCAAACCGCAGATATCTCATTATTTCGTTGAACCTGTCCCGAGCCATTGTTTGGTGAAAAAAGTGTATTCCCCATGTCGTTGACCATAAGTTGTTTATTGAAATACCTTTAGAAATAAAAGCTCCACGAGCATACAGTAGGGAAATAAAAGAATCCAATTCATCTAAAGATATATTCCAATGCCGATCCTGCAACCATCGATGAGCTTCCGCTTCTGTGCACATTTTTTATGAATAGTCTCCGTGCACTTGTGAAATTCCCTAACATTACATTTCTAGTGGCAAATGAACTTGGTGCAGGAACTTCTCTCAACACATCGTGCTGCTGTCGTATTCCTGAAGAAATATTACTAGAAGAAACTGCCCATATTTTCCATCTTTGCTACTACTACATTTTGCTGATTTCCTTCATTTTGGGAACATACTCTTTGCTCTTCACTTTTACGTAGTAGTTTACTTTTCATTTGACGTTTTCTGTTTTGTTTTCGTTTTCTACCACGCGTGGTACTTGCATGACTTGAATCGACATTTATGTATAAAAAAAAATCTTCATTTTCAGATTCAGACGAAAAATCTGTTTGTGCAGTTTCAATTTAAAAAAAAACGGCATCCGTCCGCCGTAGAGGATTTACTTACATTTCCAGGGTTATATTCATCGTCAGATAAATTTGAATTTTCATCTGTACCAGAATCGGTTTCAGATACAGTCCGCAATATTTTTAGACTCTTCTTCTGACAGATTGCTTGTACCAACAATTCTTCGCGACATAGCGTGAAAAAAATGTACATCCGATAAGGTCAAGAATTCAAAAGAAATAAATATCTGTTACTAAAAAAGCAGATCATTTCGAACATAAAAGGATTTTCACGTGACAAGCAGGTGTTTTTCAATCCCACTTATTCTCCAAATGACAGCAGTCTATTACAGTCCCTACGAAAATAATCACGTGACAAGCAGATGTTTTTATCATCCTTCCCTACCTCACGTATGCTTCTTTCCATGAAATGTTATTAAAATTATCTCGAAAAGAAAGAATAATCGTTCGTAGACAGCAAAAATTGAAAAGTAAATGTAATGTTAGATTTTATTTCTTCAGCGGTCAAAATGACCGCAATCCGTCTTTCTAGGTATACATATTTATAGGGCTCATAAAATTGTGTAAAAAATTAAAATTTTAGCGCTACATAATCCTTATAAATAATTAGGAAAATTCAATAAACAATGTAGAAATCGAAGAATATTTAAGAAAAATACAAGCGTTTGAAATTCATTTTCGGTCAAAATGACTGCTCCCGTCTTTCTAGTGTTAAATAACGCTGAGCTTTCACCGTAGCCGTTTTCCACCCTTTTACTGGGCACTGATTTTTAAAGAAGAAAGGACCTATGATGAACGAACTTGTGAATCCACAACACCCAGTCGCTTTTGGGGAATGCAACGGTTTCTGGGTGTACACATGTGCATTAGACGTCGCCCAGATGCGACAGTTATGGTATTAACGTCGTCATGAAGCGAAAAATGAGCTTCCTATGTCCAGAAAATGTAAAAAACCCAGGTGGGATTCTTTTCGATTTTGGAGAAAGCCCACTTCGCAAATGCTTCCATCTGTACGTTATCCGCTGGTAAAAGTTCATGGCACGACTGTAATCTTTATGGGTACAGTAAAGTATTCCATGAAGAATATTGCGTACCCGGGATTGTGGTAAGCCCAATTGTGGCAGCCTCACGAGCACTGCTGGTTCCCGCAGCTGAATCAGACGCTAACGCTTCCATTTCGGCTGCAACACGCGGCGAACGTGCCTTCATTAAACATGGTCTTCCGGATCTTACACGATCCTCCAGCTTCCGGTTTCCCCAAATCGCCGAACAAGCTTTATGAGATCTGTCGCTGTTAAAGCCCCTTTTGCAGTACTCACATTCTTCTGAACTCGGAATTTATGCAAAGTAATGATCGCCGATTTTTGGTTAACATAAAATAAGTTCACCAACAAAGCTGCATCCTTCGCTGTCAGAACATCCTTAATCACTTACACGGCTCACAATGGGGAACTAGTTCTGGATTAGGAGCGCAAGTTCTTATAACCGTCTCATTTGCATATTTCTACCAAAATCTCACGAACCAACGTCATCTGTCGGCTGTTTTTTGAGTTATTTTTTATATCAGTATTAAAAAAATTCCCATGACCTATAGATGCCAATCCTGCAAACAGTTTTTCATTTCGGTTATTTTTTCGGTTTTTATGAATTTTTAAAGTTTATACGGACTTTTTACTCACCCGGTATATAAAAACCACATATTAAATACTATAAAGTAAAGTACCAGATATAAACTTCATTTGTTTTATCCCAAATATTTTAGTTAAAACAAATTTTCATAATACATAAAAACTTTTGTAAATTGTCTTAAAAACAGAATTAGATTTTTCATTTACAAAAAATACATTAGGTAAGAAAACATGAAGCAATCTACATTTTTCCTTTTATTATCACACTCTGACATATATATTGGATTTAAAAATCTACAAGAAATGTAATACACATTACCTTATAAAAATTTGTTTTGTAATGAAACAAATAATAATTATTATTATTTTAGATATAACAAAATTTCTTCTTTTTTTTTTTTTTTTTTTTTTTTTTTTTTTTTTTTTTTTTTTTTTTGTAAACAGCATATTATTTCTTTAAATTCTTAAAATTAAAGATATTAATAAAAATCAGTGTTTATATTTTGAGAAAAACTAGGACATAAAAACACCAACCGATATAATTTTAGTTAATTTTATCACGTAATGCAATTACACATTTTTTTTCATTAATATTAAACCTTATCTTATCCTTCAAAAGAAAAAAAATATTGAAATTAATATCAAAGTTTTATTTCATTTATTTATTTATTTATTTATTTATTTTGTGAGATAGAGACTAAGAAAATAGTTTTTCGGTAGTTTGTAAAAAGGTCTTTTTTTAAACATAAATTGTCATTCAAACTTTTTTATCGTTAAAAAGCACCTTAATACGTTAAAATACATATTTTTTTTATTTGTTTGTGACATCCTATTATATTATAACCAATCACAGTGCTATTCATATTTTGTGGAATTTTTTAATGCGTCGTTTAATATATATATATATATATATATATATATATAATTTCTTTTTCTTAGAATCATCTGCAATATTTTAGTTTCAATTTATAAAGAATATATTTTTTATCAAAGACTTTAAATCTTTTTTTTTTTTTTTTTTACGATTGTTTTTAAGAAAATGCATAAATATGGTGTATTTTTTAAATCTCAACAAAACTTTAAAGTTCATTTATTCATTAACAATCTGAAATATAAAGATATATCTACCAAAGTGATAGCTCACACGTTTTTAAAAAGTAATTTTTAAAATAGTTCAAATTTTGTCAAATAGATTGCGTTTTCCAGGGATTATGTGCCATAGGCGAAAGTGTAATAATGCTTAAACTAACATATAAAAATCTGCAAAAGTCCAACAAACACATTTCGCAAAATTTATGACAAACGTAATTTTTCGAAAACGTTGTTGTGACAAATAGTATTGAAACTAGTTAAATTTTAATATTGACATGTATAGCTGTTCTTTTAAAATTCCTTTTATTAATATAATGTTATGAAATATCTTGCATTTGTAGCGTAGCTATTATTGCTTCTGCAAAAACTTTAAGCCCGACCACTGAAAGATTAAAAATATATCATTGTTTACATTGCTTTATATTTAATAATGTAAGCGCGGAAATCTGTTTCTATTTTGAATTTCCAAAAGTAGTTCAAACATTTTTGCAGTTTGAGTTGACCATAGCTATCTATTAAAAAAAATAATAACAAAAATATTTCGGATTAAATCCGATGTTTTCTGCTCGAAAATCCCTTTTTTGAGAGTGAAACAGATTAAAAATTGTCTTTTATTAAGAGGTAAGGTATAAACAAGCTCTTACAAAATTTAGGCTTTTGTAAGAGAAAGTAAAACTTAAAATGTCTCAAAAAAAATAATGTTATTTTATGTTGTAAATTATAATAACATGTAAATTTATTTACACAGTTACATATAAATATAATAATTACTGCATAATATTAATACTCACTAAACAATATTTCATGAGGTTCAATATTGGGAAGTTTTAGATTCAGATATGTGTAATTAATATATATATATATATATATATATATATATATATATATATATATATACATGTTACCGCCCGATTTTAGGCCAAATTAGATTGGCCTAGGCCAAACTAGTTTATCCTAAAGCTCATAGGATATACAAGTTTTTCCTATGCCAAACTAGTTTATCCTAACGCCCATACGATAAACTAGTTTTTCCTAGGGCAAACTAGTTCAGCCTGCTACTCATTGGCCCGAACTAGTTTATCCTATGCCAATCTAGTTTATCCTAAGACAATTCAATTTCGGGTGATTTTATTGATCCCAAAGACCGCCCCAGCGCCAACCTTATGTAAGGTAGTATTGCCGTCACCCCTGTATAATATATTTTGTTCGATGGGGAGTGGGATACTGTCACCCTATCTTACCAATTTCACCGCAGCGCCACCGTTAGTTACAAAATATGTTCCATATGACAAATTGTGTGTTGGAGGACTAAAGAATGGGATGAGAGATTATCATTAGGAGAGGAAGAAATTAGAGATATTTATTTTTTTTTCTCAGATAAATATCACTTGGTTTGACTTATTTAGGATTAAATGCACTATTAAGAATATCATAAGTACATTTGATATTCTTTCAGAAATCAGGAACTTTTAAAAATACCGCGAAGTCCTTATTCCAGTTTGGCCTGAAATACACATATTTTTACGCTAATATTATCCCACAATAAAAATTCTCTTTTAGGAATAGTACATATACATTTATACGGATGTTGATACACTACTGTAAATCCTCTTAGAAGAAGCTCTTATATGATAAAATCCTGTTTTAAACAGATTTTCTTTTTATCGGTGCAAAATAGACATAATAATCCTTTTGAAAAAAACATAATACATTTGGTAGAGACGACAGACCTGCTAAAAAAGGAACTTAAGCATAACGAAGTTTTTCTCCGATATGTGATTCCGTCTTAGAATGTTTGTCTATATAATTTTTTTTTCAGATACTAGGGGGCTCGGCCCCCTACGAGCTACGCTCGCCAACCCCCTTCCAGACACCGCAGACTCTAAATGCACGCTAATTTGATCGGCTTTAAAAAGATTTCGAAAGATTGAATTATAATTTAAAAAACAGTGGCGATCTCCCTATAAACGAATTTCTATTCATTTCTCTTTGATTGGGGAATTTTAACGCCAAATCCGCTGCGGTACTACTTGATTATCCTGTCGACCAATTTCGCCAAATTATATAAATCGCCAAACCACTCGCCAAATTATACAAATTGATATAATTTTTATTTTAAATAACGAAAGAACAAATAAATTCGTACAACATTAATAAAAACACAAATAAAACGTCGAAATAAAAATAACTTGATGACGTATACACGTGTAACAACATTTCAAAATAAGCTAATATAAAAGGAATTAAGTAAAGAGAGTCTTTGTCTCCCGGTATTTTTTAACAAAGCGAAAAGAAAGTTCTTTTAAATGAGACATTTTAAATTAATTCTCAAAATATCAAATAAATGTCTAGCGCAATTTCTAAATTTAAACTTTTTTGCAATATTATTTTGTGTTCATTTTATGTAATAACTATAATGTGACGTAAAAATGACGTAATTTCTCCTAAGACTTCTAACGCATGTTAATGAACTTATTATTTTACAATATCCTTTCTCCTTTTAAAATTCACGTGTATACTTTTTATGACGTAATTTTTAATAAGTTCCTGCTTTTTATACGTAATTATTTAATTCTAATTTGAAAGTTTTTTTCCTGTTAATAATAGTCACGTGTAAATAAATTTTTAATTTGAAGCAAACATTATTGCTTGCGCTTTTTATATTGTTGGCAACAGTTTAAATTAGTACAATTTTCTGAAATCTGTAAAAAATATCTCTAGAAATGCTGAAAATTTGAATTTAAAATAGATATAAAACCTCGAAAAATGAGTCAAATTAAAAAAATAAATCAATTCTGCACACCGGGAAATTATAACGTATAAAATGAACTAAAAATTATTAAATTCCGATGTATAGTTTTTGCTACTATAAAACTTTTTTAGTGGAACGATTTCGTCTAACTTTAGCATTAAATATCTCTTAAAATAATTCTTCGATTTGAAAACTGTCTGCATCAGCGTGTTTATCAAACATTTCTGTATAATACTACCGATTTGCATTATTGTTGTATTTGCATTATTGTTGTATTGTTGTATTTGCATTATTGATGTATGCATTATTTTTCTTAATATTAACGAAGAAACACCTCCGGTCACAAAAAAATCAAAACCGGCGGCGGCGGTGACAGCGGTAGTTACTTTTTTTTAGAATAGAGAGATTCAAGTCTCCAAGCCGTGTAAAAAAAAAAAAAAAAAAAAAAAAAAAAAAAATAGTGGTATTAGTAATTATTCAGATGTTTATATACAAAGAGAGATTCATTAAAAAATCAGTATAGTTTACAATAGAATCATTAACATCGTTAATCCACATTCTACGGCTTGGAGATAAAAAAAAAAAAAAAAAAAAAAAATCTATACAATAAATTATTCTAAGGCGGATTTGCGTAAGAAAGAAAGAAAATCCGTTATTGAAAAGTTCCATTATTAGGAGGTTCATCGTTTGTTGTAAACGCGTTATATTCTTTTTACAAGTACTGACATCCTCATTTTACATTGATTAGCATATTTGTTTTGTTAAACATGGGATTCCGTCTTAGGCAGGTTTTTTTTTTCTCAGGTTTTACCGTACTTTAATTATATTACTTAAAAATACATCTAATCATCTAAAAGTAATCGGATGTACCAATCCCAAAACATTCTCATATCTCAAACATGTTAATACTTCAAAATTCTTTATCACAGTGAAAAATTAAATTGCAAAATCAAAGATCATCATGAGGATTCTAAAGATAAGAAATTACGTGCGTTAGTTCTTGAGGTGTGACTATCTCTGAAATTGTGTAAATCTAGCAAAATGCAGCAGAGCAGCACTGTCTGTTGAGTAATTTGCACCAAAACATAATCAGAAACAACTCATGACAACGTCTAATTGAATTTGAAGTTTGGTGAAAATCCATGCATTAGTTTTTGAGAAACAGCTACTGCTAAAATCGTGAAAAATAGAGCACGGCAGCGTCACCTGTTGAGCGATATACACCAAAACATAATCAGCTGCAATATTAATCAAGGTATACTTTAATCTGAAGTTTTATGAAACTTCATACATTAGTTATTGAGATAGAGCTATTAAGAAAATCGTCCAAAATGCAGCACAGCAGCACCACCCATTAGGCTATTTACGCCAAAACCAATTCAGCATCAAATAATATCAAGAACTAACTGAATCTGAAGTTTGTTGAATATCTATGCATTACTTTTTGAGATAGAGCTATTGCGGAAATCGTATAAATCCTGCAAAGTGCAGCATAGCAGCGCCACCTGTTGGCGATTTACACCAAAACATAAACAGCACCAATCTGAATCTGTAGTTTCATAAAAATCCGTGCATTAGTTCTTGAGATAGAGCTATAGCGGAAATCGTGAAAAATGCAGCATAGTAACGCCACCTGTTGGGCGATTTACAACTAAAGCTAATCACCACCAATTTATATTAGGGATTACCTGAATATAAAATTTTATTAAATTCCGTGCATTAGTTCTTGAGATAGAGCGCCCACAAAATTTGTGTCGCATACAAACAGACTCACAGACCGACATTTTGTAAAAACATGTTTTTCGGGATCTCTGACCCCTAAAACGTGTAAATCCATCGAAAACCAAAAGTAGGAAATTTTCACGAATCCAGCACTTTTTTCTTGTAAAGATAGAAGAAAGAAAAAATAATAAAAAAATTATAAATATATAAATTTTAATTGTGGAATAGAGATAGATTTCGAAGTTAAGTATAGTAATTGCTCCAACAAAAACTAAATCCTGATTAGAGATAAACCCATTTTAACAATTTTATATGTCCGCTTTTGGCGAGTTTTTATTTCATTAAATAGCTGGGTTTTATCAGAATAATGTTAAGGCGGTATTCAAAAAAATACTTTTCCATACTCAACAACTCGAAATTTTCTGGTACATTTTCAGATTTATTTTTAATAGAAAAAATACGAAACTTACTGACGTGAATTTTGAAAAGATTTATAAGCGGCACGTGTTCTTGTTTTCTTTCAATTAATTGAAACTTGATTAATAAACAATTATTCTCTCAGTAGGGCAATATTTTTCTTTCTAACACAATCGCATCGAGAATATCTGTTCAAAATGCCCACTTTGACATCATTTTTTGAAATATATTCTGCCTCTAAAAAAAAAAAAAAAAAATCGATCATTACGGTACATTATATAGTTTCTGAAGAAGAGAATCTATGAATTGGATGCGTTTGAGAGAAAAGTGAATTTTAAAATGAGTCAGAAAATAAGCAGTTTGGATTTAAATACACCCTTAATAAGATGATTTTTTTTCTTCAACCGCTATGTATTTTTAATTTGTTCTTGCTGTAAGAATTGGTCCTATCAAAAACATATCTATATAAATGTTGAAGGCAATATTAAGAAGATATATGTTAAATTCATGGGGATTTTATATCTTGTGAACTGACGGAGTTACGGACATTTACCTTCTTCACCCCCCTTTTTTTGTTTTTGGTTTTTAATTTTTTTTTGCGGTACGAATTGGTCCTATCAAAAACTTGTGAATATAAAAGTTGTAGATAATATTCAGGAGATGTATAATAAAATTGAATTTGATATCTTCAGAATTGACGAAGTTATGAATTTTTTTTTCCCCAAAACTCTATTTTTTGCGTTCCTTGAGCCCATTTTTAATTTTATCAAAAATCTGTGTGCATAAATTTTTGGCCCTATATTTAGGAGTAATAAAAACTTTAAACTGATTTGATATGTACAAAATTTAAGAAGTTATAGGGTTTCTTCTATTTTCACAAAAGCCCTCCCTATTTCCAGCCCCTTGGCCCGATTTTTGTCCATTAACGAACATGAACGATATTTTATGCCCCTTGATTTTATGTATCAGTTTGGAAGAGATTTGCGCAGAATTGTGGAAGTTATCGTGTCCAGAAGAAAGTGATATACATAGATAGATACATAGATAGATAGATAGATAGATAAAGTTTTCTAGTGAAGGTGGTTTTGGGTTCTAGGGGTCATGATCGGTGTAGAACTGCAAAACGTTTTGGAAATATCCAACATAGGAACGACGCCTATAGGTAGTATTTCATACGAAATCTACCTAAAAGAGAGATAATGCCGATCCAAAGGAGTTTCATACGAGCTGGGTTGGAAATTGGACTGAAAATGTCTGCCTGTGCAGACGTCAGGAAGAATGCAGTCCAGTCCCGTTTTAAACCGGGAAAAAAGTGAGTTCCGGTCCATCTCAGTCCGAACCTCTCGAAAAAAGTAATCCCAAATTATGCCCGGACGGAGTGTCGGGAGGAATAATTGGGCGGGCTCTTAAAGACTCTTACTTCGAATAACCAAAAAACTAGCGTAAATTTGGACGATAAACATCTATTATATTTAAAAAAATAAAAATAAAAAAACGATCCTTTAGTGAACTTACTCACTTCCATAGATGTGTTTGAGTTCAGCGGATTCGTTTGAAAAATATTGAATAAGCTTGAACTGGACTCATTTTTGAGAAATTGAATTTGAGTTTGAATTACTTTTGTGTGTGTGGGGGGGGGGGGCGTGCTCAACACTAGTTGGCATCAGTTAAAGCACGTCAAATTGAAATCCCCTATGGTAAACTAGAAGTTTGGAGCTGAAGCGGTCTTAGGGATCAATAAAAGCACACCAAATTGAAATAGCCTAGGATAAACTAGTTCAGACCAATGAATAGCAGGCTAAACTAGTTTATCCTATGAACGTCGGGATAAACTATTTTGGCCTAGGAAAAACTAGTTTATCCTATGGGCGTTATGATAAACTAGTTTGTCCTAGGCCAATCTATCTTGGCCTAAAATCGGGTTTGGCCGGTAACATATATATATAAATTATCATTTATTTAGAATTAGTTTAAGTTCTTCCTATTAATTTAATTCTCATTTTCATTTAATGCAATGTAAAAATGAAGCTTATTGAAATAGTAGAATGCTTAGTTATTTTTAATTATTCCCAACAATGTAATATTTCTAATAAAAATAGGCACAGAAATGTCACTAAACAGATTATATATATATACTATATATACTAATATACTATAAGTATATATATATACTATATATATATATACTTACTATATTGCCCCACAAATTTATCCATTATATCCGTTGAATATTTCGTTTCCTTATAAAACTGAATCATTTCGAGTTTATCATTTGGTCCTGTTATGGTTTTATCATGATGCATAGTAGACATTAGAATGACAGCTTTGTTCCTTTTTGGAACATACGAACAAATGCTTATGTCATCATGAAATCCGAATTCTGTGGATAAAACGTCCGCGACATACATGGCCTTATTTCTTGGGGAACATATTTTTTGTTTCTTTTCAAAGTGTCAACCATTGTAAGATTCCATTATAATAAATGCTTGGCCAAAAAAAAAAAAAAAAAAAAAAAAAAAAAGAAAGAAAGAAAAAAGGTTGACCAGTTATTTTGACCAGAATCCTTGAATAGTATGGCGAAGTCTTTCACAACTCTTTCATCTTGGTTTATTTCACGTTCTGTACCTGTTTTTCGGGTGAATAGTTGGCTTTTAAGAGGTTAATAATTATTTATATCACATACCCACCATATTTTGATCCCATACTTAGCCGGTTTAGACGGACTATATTGGATGAATCTTTTTCTTCCTCGAAGCCGAAATAACTGCTCATCAACCGTTTACTCTTCCGTCGGTATATATTTTTTCAATAGGTTAGGATTTAGTATAGTCCATAAATCACAAATTGCTGCAGCTTTAACATTTTGAAGACATTCCACTCGTGTATTCTGGGTGTCAAAACGAATAAATCTAAGAATATTCTAGAATCGATCTACACTCATACTTGCTCGATAAAACGCATATAGGTTTTCCACATTTGTTCAGTGCTAAATTGATTAGGAATCGAATTTAAGATTTTAGTTTTTCTGTTTGTTTTCAGATGGCAGCACTATGCAAACTGTGCTGTGTTGAAGTGATAATTATAACGTCATCAGTTAGTTGGCTTTGTTTTCTGAGAGTGTAGCATGGAGCATGGTGCTCCTGTTGAGTTATTGTCTTTTTTATTCTATTTAATTTATCTACTCCCAATATAGGCAGGGGATATATTTTATAATGTAATTTAAGGCTTTCATGTGATAAAAACATACTAAATAGAGTTATTTTTAACTAGTGGAATTTGATTCTGAAACCAGAACTGTATAATATTTCAATGTGTGTTAAGTGTTTGTGAATGTCAAGAGTTGTTTTTGTGTTGTGAATAAAAATAAGAAAAATTCAACGGTTTCATTCTTCAAATTCTCTACACAAAGATAAATTGGAGGCACTGGCGACATATGTGAGTACTTATTTTGTTTTGAAATTGTTCTTTGATGCTAAAGCTTAATTTCTCTACTGAAGTTGCATTTAGCAAGATATTATTTTAGAATATGAGAACAATCTAGTAGGATCTTCTTTATTGAATTGATAGGATAAGAAAAATGTTCTGGGATATATATACTAATATTATAAAGGGGTAAAAATTGTTTATTTGTAGAAGGTAAGCTCTGGAACTACCGAACCGATTCTAAAAGTTATGGTATCAAAATGATGGTGTTCGTCCAACTTAGAACATAGGCTATATCTTATGTCCGTGCCACTGGCCAAAAGGGGATGCAGGAGCAAAAAACGTTCTAAAAATGCGATTTTTGTGTTACTGAAGGGCCTAGAAACATGAACTTTGGAATGGTAGTTACTTATAAGATACTAATTTTCTCTAAGGACATTTCTTTAAAAAATCGAAATTAAAAAGGGGTGAAAATGCGCAAAAAGCGTTCTAAAAAACGTTCTAAATGGCGATTTTTACTCAATCTCAAGAAGTACCAAACCGATTTAAAAAATAATGGTGTCAAAATGATGGTGATAACCCTTTCTCCAACATAGGCTACATTTTATGTCGGTGCCACTAACGTTAAAGGGTGTGCAAGAGCTAAAATATGGTCGAAATTGCGATTTTTGTGTTACTGTAGGGCCCACATACATGGAATTTGTCATGATAGTTACTTATTAGATATAAATGATTTCCAAGAATATTTCTTAAAAAATTCGAAATTTAAAAGGGGTGAAAATGAGCAAAAAACGTTCTAAAATCGTTCTAAATGGCGATTTTTACGCAATCTCAAGAAGTACCAAACCGATTTTAAAAATAATGGTGTCAAAATGATGGTGACAAACCTTTCTCCAACATAGGCTACATTTTATATCGGTGCCACTACCGCTAAAGGGAGTGCAAGAACTAAAATATGTTCGAAATTGCGGTTTTTTTGTTACTGAAGGGCCCACATACATGGAATTTGGCATGGTAGTTACTTATTAGATATAAATGATTTCCAAGAATATTTCTTAAAAAATTCGAAATTTAAAAGGGGTGAAAATGAGCAAAAAGCGCTCTAAAAAACATTCTAACGGACGATTTTTACGCAATCTCAAGAAGTACCAAACCGATATAAAAATAATGGTGTCAAAAAGATGGTGACAACCCTTGTTCCAACACAGGCTACATTTTATGTCGGTGCCACTACCGCTAAAGGGGGTGCAAGAGCTAAAATATGTTCGAAATTGCGATTTTTGTGTTACTGAAGATCCCAGATACATGGAATTCGGCACGGTAGTTACCTATTAGCTATAAATTATTTCCAAGAACATTTCTTAAAAAAATTGAAATTTAAAAGGGGGCGGGGGAATGAGCCGAAAGCGTTCTAAAACATTTTCTAAATGGCCATTTTTACGCAATCTAGAAAAATACCAAACCGATTTAAAAAATAATGGTATCGAAATGATGGTGACAACCCTTTCTCCAACATAGGCTATGTTTCATGTCGGTGTCATTACCACCAAAGGGGGCGCAAGAGCAAAAATAAAGTTCGAGAATGAGATTTTTGTGTTACTGAAGAGCCTAGAAACATGAAATTTGGAATGTTATTTACTTATAATATTGAAATTATCTCTAAGAACATTTCTTAAAAAATTCGAAATTAAAAAGGGTGAAAATGCGCTAAAAGAGTTCTAAAAACGTTCTAAATGGCTATTTTTATGCAATCTCAGAAAGTACCAACATATTTCATGAGTAATGGTAGGAAATTTATGATGACAGCCTTGCTCCAACATAGGCTTTATTTCATGTCGTTGTCCCTACCCTAGCGGTTGTAGAAGCAAAAGCGTTTTAAATTGCCATTTTTGTGTTACTGAAGGGCTTAGAATCCTGAAATTAGACAGAACAGTTATTTATAAGATTGCAATTATCTCTAAGAACATTTCCTAAAAAATCGAAATTTTAAAGGGGTGGAAATGAGCGAAAAGCGTTATAAAAAAACTTTCTAAATTGCGATTTCTACTGAATATCAGGAAGTACCGAACCGATTTTAAAAATAATTGTGTGAAAACGAACGTGACAGCCTTCTCTCCAACATAGGCTCTACTTCATGTCTGTGCCACTACACCAAAGGGTGTGAAAGAGCAAAAAACGATCTAAATTGTGTTTTTTGTAGTACTGCAGGAGCTAGAAACTTGAAACTAGGCATGGTAGTTACTTATAAGATATAAATGATCTCTAAGAACATTTTCTAAATAATCCGAAATTTAAAATGGGTGAAAAGGGACGAAAAACGTTCTAAAAAACGTTCTAAATTGCAATTTCTATGCAGTCTGAGAAAGTACCCAACCGATTTCGAAAGTAATGGTTGGAAATTGATGATGACATATTGCTACAGCATATGATCTATTTCATGTCAGCGTCACTACCACCTTGCGGTTGCATTTTAAAAAGCGTTCTAATTTGTGATATTTGGGATACTGAAGGGGCTAGCAACTTGAAATTTGGCATGGTAATTACCTATGAGATGTAAATGCTCTCTGAGAAGAGTTCCTTAAAAGTTTGAAATTTAAAAGGGGTGATGATGAACGAAGAGCGTTCTAAAGACGTTCTAAATAGCGTTTTCTGCTCAGTCTCAGGAAATATATACCGATTTCAGAAGTAATGGTTTCAAATTGATGGTGACAGTCCCCGCTTCAACATAGTCTATATTTTACGTTGTTGTCACTACCACCTGGGGGTTACAAGAGCAAAAAATGTTCTAAATTGCGTTTTATGTGTTACTGAGGGGGTCTAACATTTAAAATTTGGAATGGTAATTACATCAAAGATGCAAATGCTTTCTAAGAATTGTCGAAAGAAAATTCCTAATTTAAAAGGATGAAGTGAGCGAAAAGTATTCTGAATTACGATTTTTATGCAATCGTATGAAATACGAAACCGATTTCAAACATAATTGTTGCAAATTGATGGTGATAGAACCTGCTCAAACATAAGCTATATTTTATGTTGAGAATTGCAGGAGCAAAAAACATTCTAAATTGCGATTTTTGAGGTACTGAAGAGGCTAGAAACTTTGAATATAGCACGGTAGTTACTTATAAAATATAAATGTCATCTAAGAACAGTCGAAAATAAATTCGAAATTAAAAAGGGATGAAGCGAATAGAAGGAGCGAAAAGCGTTCTAAAAGAGTCCTAAATTACGATTTCTATGGAATCTCTGGAAATAATAAACCGATTACAGAAGTTACTGGTTGCGAATCAAGAGTTATAGTCCCTGATCCTATACGGGCTATATTTTATGCCGGTGTTACTACCATCTGGTTAGCAGGAACAACAAGAAAGCCTTTAAAAACATCTAAGTTCCGTTTTCCATAGAATATTAGGAAATACCAACCGATTTTAAGGTTAATGTTGGCAAATTAATGGTGACCGTCTCTGTTTCAAAATTTTTCGAGACATTCTATTTCAACTCTATTTCGGTATTTTATGTTGGTGCCACTAACACCAGAGAGGTGGTAGACTGTTAGGCAAGAAGCTTGGAATTTGACATGATGGTTAATTTTAAGATGTAAATGTGTTAAGATGGTTTCTAAAAAATTCAGAACTTCAAATGAATACTGAAATGAGCAAGAAAGACTCAAAATATTTTCGATATTATCATTTATTTGGAATTAGTTTTATTTCTTCTTATTAATTAAAATCTCATTTCTGTCTATCGCACTTTTATAATAAATTTTGATCAAATTGTGGCTTAATTTGTAATTTTTGAAATATTCCAAAAAGTGTTTTTCTAATAAAAAATAGTCATGCAAATATCACTTGGCATTTTTCAAATATTACGCGAGCAAAGCCGCGGGGTTTGCTAGTTACTTATATTTTGATAATAATTTTGAAGAGGAAAAATTGTTCTCAAGAATATTATGATTTATTTGCTTGAAATATTTCAGTATTTAATTATTATAGTGAATTATTATTTTACATCGAAGAATTAAGATTTTTAATTTTGTGGAAATTTGAGAACAGAAAATTCTACTGTTTTATGAAAAAATAATTATGAACATTTTATAGTAGTTCTATTTTTGAATTTGGTTTGTTCTGTTTTGTATTTAATTCAATTAGTTCTGTTTTTGAATTTAATTCAGTTAGTTCAGTTTTTGAACTTAATTTGATTTGTTTTGTTTTGAAGCAAATCTGATTACTTTTGATTTTGAAGTAATTTTGATTAGTTTTGTTTTGAAGTTAATCTGGTTAATTTTATTTTGGAAATCATTCTGTTTATAACATTTTGTTTAAAATGGATGATTATGAGAAAAAGTCTGCTCAAATTAAAATTGATAGAGGTAGAGTGAAAGGCTCTGTAACTAGATTAGAGAATAGTTTTGATAATGTGAATA
The DNA here is from genome assembly GCA_963932465.1 of Maratus speciosus. NCBI lineage: Eukaryota > Metazoa > Arthropoda > Arachnida > Araneae > Salticidae > Maratus > Maratus speciosus. Next base: position 550,135,645 of record OZ010791.1, read on the forward strand.
CTAATGATGACATTCTGATTAGATTACAAAGGTTAAATGTTTACTTAAAGAGTTCTTAATGTTAGATTCTTGTTTAAATAATGATGATTCTGAATTAGCAGAATTTGAAGACAGGTATTTTCAGTTAAAAACTAAATATCAAAACAAACTAGATTCTTTGAATCCTTCAGAAGTTGCTAATGTTGCAACAAACAGTTCTGTGCAAGGTTCTTCTGTTACTATTTCTAATCAGTGTAGTATTAGTCTACCAAAATTGAATATTCCAGTATTTTCTGGAAATTTTTCAGAATGAACAAATTTTAAGGATATTTTTGTTTCTACTGTCTATTCACAAGTAGGTTTAAGTAAGATTAAGAAATTCAAGTATCTTAAAGGGTTACTTTCTGAATAACCAGCGAAACTGATTAAGCACATGCCCCTTTCTAATGAATCTTATCAAGAAGCTTACGAAAAGTTGTTAAACCGGTATGATAAAAATAAATAATTGTTAATTTTTTAATTAAATTGTTCTTAAAACAAAAAGCAGTTCGTCAGCCTAATAGCATAAATATAAGGAATTTGCTGAATACAAGTGATGAAGTTATTTGGGGTTTGAAAGCTGTTAGTGATGAAGCTACAAATTGAGACACATGGTTAATATATTTGTTATTACAAAAACTTCATCTGGAAGGTCGAAGACTTTGGTCCATTGAATGTACAAAAAGAAGAATTTTCCACTTTGAAAGAATTTTTTGATTTCATAAGTGTAAGAGTTTCTTCTTTAGAGCTCATCTCAAACAATGAAAGTGATATGAAACATTCCGAAAGTTCAAATTTTGTTGGTTCCAAGTACAGTTCAAATGATAAACAATCAAAGATTTGCTTAAAATGTCAAGGAATACATCCACTCTACAAATGTATTAAATTTAAATCCATGGATGTTGTTGCTCGAAAGAGCAACAACATCCAACATCCATTCAGCGCAATACCTGCTTCTTTTTTTTATGTTTAAACTCTCATAAAGTTAAGGAATGTCCAAATTCTCATTTGAATGTTTTAAATGTAAAAGTAAGCATAATACACACTTACATTAAAAGAATAAAGGTAATAACGCTTGCACTGTTAAGTTTGAAAATAAAGTTTTTCCAAACTCAAATGAGAATACTAACCACCAGTCAAATAAAGAATTTGTACAGTAGTCAATATCTCACGAATTACAAATTAATTCTGGTGCTTCTTTCAATAATTCAAAATGTGTTTCGCTCCTACCTACTGCTAAAGTTCTCTTATATAATAATGAAAATAAACCTCACTCTTTTAGAGCTGTACTCGATTCTAGTTCAGAATGTTCTTTTGTTAGTGAAAATATCGTAAAATCTTTAAGGTTAAAAAGAAAGAATGACAGAATTCGATTAAGTGGAATTACTGGAGTATTGGCTGGACAAACTCGTGGTTCAGTAATGCTTACAGTAGGTTCAAAGCTTCCTAAAGTGACATCTGAATTACCTGCGGAATTACTGGATACGAAAAATATTGAGTATCTTAAAAACATTACGTTAGCAGGTGAAGATTTCATGAAAACGAAAGAATGTTATGTTATTTTAGGATCTGACTGTTATTTTACTATTTTAAGATATGGTAGAATTGTTAGTACTCAGAATGAGCCAATTGCACAAAACACAATGTTTGGTTGGGTGGTAGCCGGAAACTTGAAACCTAAATGTAAATATTCTTCTAGTATTAAATCTACTTTTCTTAGTGTCGAAAATGATTCAAATATTGATTTGTTATTGCAAAAAGTTTGGCAGACAGAAGAAATAGATGTTAATATACCGCTTTTGTCTGAGAAAGAAGAATTTTGTGAACAATATTTTTGTTCAACTTACAAGGTTACTCCAGAAGGTAGATTTGAAGTTGGGTTGCCAGATTATGCAGATAAGATGTCATTAGGTGATTCTAAATCCATGGCAGTGTCACGTTTGTTTGCTAAGGAGAGAAAATATCAGTTTGATAAAAATTTTGAAAATGAGTATAGAAATATTAAGAAGCATTATGAAGTCCTTGGTCACATGACACCTATAGACAAAAATCAAATCCTACAAGCAACAAAGTATATTATCTTCCGCATCATTCTGTTATAAAAAAGGATTCTATTTCTACAAAGTTACTTGTTGTGTTTGATGGTTCATGGAAACCTCCTAATGCTAATTCTTTAAATTCTGTTTTATCAGTTGGGCGAAATCCACAACCAAATCTTTTCACCATTTTGATAAGATTTAGAACAAATCCTATTGCTTTTACCGCTGATATTCAGCAGATGTATAGACAAATTTTGATTGCTCCAGAAGATCAAGATTTACAACGTATTGTTTGGCGAGAATCAGCATACTCAGTTATAAAGGAATACTGGCTGCAAACTGTTACATATGGTGCATCATCAACTCCATTCTTAGCTACTCGTTGCCTATTTCAAATTGGAAAGAATATAGAAAAGGGTGATTCTGTAACAGCTTCAATAATTAAAAATAGTTTCTATGTTGATGATTGTATGTCCGGTTCAATCTCAAGTGACGAGGCTATTAGAATGATTGAAAAAATTTCACTGGATTTAGAAAATAGAGGTTTTCATTTACGGAAGTGGTGATCTAATTCTTCTGATGTAGTGAATCATTTATCTTCATATTCTCTTGAGGCAACATACTTAGAAATTCATCCTGATGACTGTTCAAAAGCCTTAGGACTTATCTGGGATTCTTCAAATGATGTTTTTATCTTTAACCCATTGAGCGTTTCACTAGATTATAAAAATGTACCTTAAAAAGGCCTTGAATAGGAAAAAAAAACTTGTTCGAAAAGGTAGAAGGGGTTATGTGATTTTGTAGTTGAAAAGTGCTAAGGGATTTAGTTCTTTACCCTTCTTTCTGACACTGAATGATTGAAACGTCTGTCCACTGTGTTTTATGAGGCGTGAATGGGCGTTTAAAACTAGTTGACTAATAGCTTTCGAAAACGATTGTCTAGTTAATCCCATACAACATCTGAAAGTATGTAACGAAATAGCAGTTTTCAGGAATACAGGTGTGTGTTCCGTGTTGCTTAGAATAATGTTTGCAAACTGTTAATGTAGTATAATTTGCTTTATATGCTATTAAATTTTATCTAAATTTGAAAAGAATTTATATCTTCGTAATAACAAGCATGTTTCATTTCCTCTAAATGCATTCTTTTTTTCTAAACAGTTTCTGTTACATAAACTTGTAAATTTTATTAATTTGTAATGATTTAATTACAAAATTAAACTGGAAGTAATCGATTTTTTAAATAAATTTACATTTTATAAAACGCACGCATAGCGATAGATCTCACTATACAACGAATCTCAATTAAACGTTTAGTACACTTTAGTTACACTTTTAGATAGGGTTATTCATCGTATCTCAATTTCAATTAATGCTAATATTATTTTTTTTCTTTTATAAATAATAATAATAATAATAATAATAATTTCTCATTATGCAAATTAGTGTAACATCTGCTTTCTTTGATTTTCTATGATATAAATCTGAGATAGCTGATATATTGTACATTATCCTGATGAATATACCAGTTGAAAATACATTAAAATATTCTAACACCCCCCCCCCCCCCAAAAAAAAAAAAAAAAAAAAAAAAGTGATTTATTATAAAGTATTTCAAATGCGCATTCAAAATAAATGGAAAAAACTTCTTCTAAATGATAATTCTTCTAACTTATTTTCTTTTTTGTGAGCAATAAAAGAATTAAAACAAATTTTAATAAGATTTTCAAAATGTGCAAATTCCTGTTTAAAAAAAGAAGAAAAAAATACAAACTGACAACCTTTTTTCCAGCCATACATTAAAAAAAAAAAAAAAAAAAAAAAAAAAAAAAAAAAACAGGCGGATTTTTGGATCTTATAATTTAGCTTCCAGATAACAAATATAGAATTTTTATTAATTCCTATTATTTTACTGATAAATGTAGAACATTAAAAGAAAAACATTTATTGATGTAATCAAAGTGGCAGTAATTATTTCAACCTTTCCTTTCGTCTCGGCAGGCAATTGTTTTAGTACAGTAAAACCAAACATGTTAAGGCGTTTCTTTTTTATAAAGTACACTATTTCTTATACTTAAATCGTGTTTAGAGATAGTAAAGATATATTATTTAAGTTTTACAGAATTAATTAATCAGTAACACTGCACAGTACCACTGTATATTACAATAAAACCGGTTAATACGAGATCACTAGGTACGAAAACAAATTCTGTTTTAGACAGGTTTTACTAGGTGTAATTGTATAATATTTTGTATTTGGGAATATAAAATTCTCCGTTTAAGGCAGGATTATGTTATACATGGATTTCATTTTTACAGGTTTTACTGTAATTAATTAGTGATCATAGTATTGCATCATTAACGAAGTATAGGTGTAATACTTGTGCATATGTATAATAGTCCTCCCCACTTAATCGGGTCACGGATAATCGAATACCCCGCTTATTCGAATAGAATTCTCCGGAACCGAATTTATTCCTATTGGTTCTATGTTATTTTCCCCCGCTTAAACCAAATAACTTTTACGAACCTCCCCGCTTAATCGAATAAGAACTGTGTGACCGATGTTTGAAAATAGGCGCAGAAAGCCCGTTTCAGCTAGAATTTCCTTCCACATTTTGTCATTTCCGGTTCCTTTACGCTGAAAACAAATTTTCAGTTCTTCCTGCAATGATTTTGTTCGGCAGGTATATAATGGACAGGTCAAATGATTTCCCCACCTTGATCTCACCACCATCGCTTCTTGCTGTTAATCAGGCTTTAATGGCAATGCGTCGTCACTTCGAGACTCGAGATGGTCGTTGTGATATATTGCACTCATTCGAAAAATAACTCTATATTTACTCCTTTAAAATTTCACTTAAACAAACAACTTTAAACGATTTTTTAAAGGCAGTATAAGTAACATAAATTAGAAGTAGCAAAGTTTTGACCAAACTCAAACGAGCTGCATTAAGTGTGATGTAAACCATATAAATGAATATACTGACGTTAAATTAATAAGTATTTACTTTATATTAGCATTCGTATTTATTTTAGTTTATGTTATTCTATTAACGATTTATTATTTTGTTAATTAAACATACCGTAGATGGGTATTTTCCCTTTTTATTACGCATATTACAGTTATGATTCCCCGTTTAATCAAAAACCCCGCTTAATCGAATATTGTTTCTGGAACCAAAAATAATCGTTTAAACGGGAACGACTGTATTACTGATTAAATGCAAGTTTTAATTTTAACAATGAAACCCTTTAAAACGAAATGATAAGGGGCAATATAATAATTTTGAATTAGAAATTTTCCAAAGAACTTTGGATTTTTTTAAGGCAAGATTCCGCTTAGTACAGGTATTACTATGTATAAAGAGGTCAATGGAGAGTCTGCATAGTAATATACAAAATAAATGTGCTTTTTGTAAGTTCCATTGTAATAAAAGTGCCCTTTTTTTTTTCGGGTGTCATTTTTCTCCTTCTCACCACCTAGGAAAAATAATTACATTTAAAATTTTCCAATAACAGGAATTATTTTAGGTACCTAATATATTCTCCTATTGAAAATGAGAAAAATACAATCCATTTCAAATATCTGTGAAGAGTAATACCTCCCTCCCCCCCCCCCCTCACTTTATCTCCCATAAAACTTCCAGCGTACATCGGCCATAAAGAGATAAAAAGGATTTAAACTTTACAACAATAAGTTCGCAACACCGCGGGACACAAGTTGAACATTCTTAGACCAGCTGGAAACTAAGCACTATTTTTAATAATTTCGAAATGCATTCATGTATTTTTTCTTATATTTAGTACAGTAAGACTCCGTATTTTTTCAAAAATTCTTTGGAGAAATTGAAAAAGAATATTTGTAAAAAGAAACATGAGCTAAAAATCATGTGTCTAGCATAAATTATGAAACATTTTCCAATACATTCAGAATATTGAAACAAAACTTTACAGCTTATTACGGAGAAAGGTGGTGTCTAAATAAATAAATTAGAAAACACATAACGCATTTGAAAACCCAATTTCTGCAATTGCTGTCAGTTAGTTGGAAAAATATCTATTTTTTGTGCAGCCCTGTATATGCTCTATAACTTTATATGTATGTATGCAAAAATTTAGTTCCGCAGGAAAATTCCCATTCAGCAATTTCTGTCAATAAACGGAATTGTACTTGCGATAGTGATTCCCAGTATATAACCTATTGAATTTATAAACACCACATAATATAAAAAAAATAATAATAACAACAGTCAAATTTAAAAACGTATACCGCAACTGATAACGAACTTATAGCAATTATTGGTCATAGGCCAAATTTTTTTGTGTGTCCCTGAAAATGAAATATAAATTCTATGCACATCATATTCTACAGTAATCGCCTTGTAGTGTACAACTCCTTAGTGAAATATAAAAATTCCAATATGTTTAAAATAGTGTAATATCATTAAACTACACCATACACGATTTTTCTAATTCACCGTAATGTGACGGCATTCTTTTGCGTGTCCCTGTAAACGAATCTTACATGCTACACATTTCATTTTCAATAATGAATATGCCAAATTAAACAAAAATAACATATATCAATTTTATGGCAATTGGGCTAAATTTATGTGAATTAGAGCACGGACAGAAGGAAAGACAGACAAACCGAATTTATAAACGCTTTTCAACTATATTGGAAAGAGTTAAAAAAAATCAAATGACACTTTTTATCACTTTTTAAGATTTATCCTTTTTTTAAGTTTTAGGATTTGGATGAAACCAGTTTTAATTTTCCTTCTCAAGATATTTTTATTTTTTTCATTTAATTTTTAAACAAATAATATTAATAAACAAATAGTAGTAATTATTATCTCTGCGTATTTGTATGTATGGAAACTTTGAAAACTTTCTCCAGCATAAAAAATAAAAGCTCATAAAAATAAGAACGAAGAATAGATTGTGAGAATAGATTTCAAGAATAGATTGTGAAATACTTTCCAACACATTTATCTATCTATAAAACTGTACTGGAATTTTACCGGTAAATAAGGCGCAAGATATGTGGCAGGAAGATATGTGAGTAAACAGTATTGTAAACATATAACACATTTAGAAATCCAGTTTTATCAATTACCTTCTATAATAATTAAAAAAAAATAATCAATTACGCACCCAAACGGCCATGTATCTTGTTGGTTTGCGTATCCCTGTATAAATTTTTTTATGTTCCACAAACTTCTATTGGCATACAAATATAGTTCAGCGAGAAAATGCATCACACAATTAAAACTATTCTCTAAGCAACTTCCATAGTCAGTAATGCTTATATTTTTTTTTCTGCGTTTCAAGTAAAGCAGGTGTATCTGTTCTTTCAACGCGCTACTTTGATAGCTTATGTATAAGAACAGCGAGTTTTATATATTTATGGAATTTTTGACCAAGGATAGTCTTTGGGGTGAGAAGGAAGAGAGTGGGGGAACATAAAAAAACTTTAGATACAGATATTTTAAAGGGGTTGAAATAAACATGTTGACTAACAAACGGAAATTTTATCATCTTGATCTTTATAATGTAGGAGAGGGCAGAGTTTAAAGGGGTCGGGGAGTAACAAAGTATGAGTAAAAAATTCAGTATTTAGCGCAAGGTAACACAATTTAGGCAATACATTGCATAAATAAAAATGTTTTACAAAGATCTTTGAAAATAAAGTTTAATATATAAAATTATTGGTTATGGTGGTCCATTAAATACATATATATATATATGTATATTACATATATATTGTCAGGGCCCGACTTATGTAGGTGCATGCGGGGAAGCTTCCCCGGGTCCCCCTTTTTAGGGGACTCCCATGAGAGTAGTCAGGATTTTTATTTAAATGGTGTCAAATGTTTAAAATTAAATAAAAGTGACCAAAATTCATACATTTTCGAACTTTTAAGAAGGAAGTGCGGTCCCCTTCCCCCCTCCGCTTTCAGTCACCTCTCCACCTACGCAAATATCATTAGAAAACTAATGATTAATATTTTATTATGACAATTTAGTATTCTATAGTTTTCAAAAGCAATTCTTTATTAACGTTTTTCTCTTAACGTGGCAAGTTAAAACCAATACTTATAACCAATTTGGGACGTTTTCTATTAGACATCTTATAACGTACGTAGATAAGCAAAGTAAATGTTTGCAAAGAAATACTCGTATCAAACAATCTATCATTTTTTTTCTACTATTTTCCTACAAGTATTTTTTTCTTAAAGTTTTGATTATCTTTTTGTGACACTCTGTATACAGATGTAAGCAGTACCGGATATAAAACTTATGCATATAATACAATAGTATGAAGTTTATTACTAGCTACTTCCACATTATTCACAAAAAAATCTATAGATAGATAGATAGATAGAGGGGGGGGGGCAGAATGATTCTTACCTTTCCCCCCATAGCCTAAGTCGGACCCTGCCCTGTATATGGTGGTTAATTAATGCTCTTCCGCCTGCCTTACCGCTAACTTTTGTAAATATTATTTAGATGAAAAAAAATTGCTCGTTTAACAATAAAAACTTTGACACATTAACGAATTAATATATAAGTGTAAAAGCTTGACAAATGCAGGTATGACTATGTAAATGATTTGAGAGCAAATGTTTTTTTTTTCTTTCACTTTTTCTTTTTTTCACTTTTCGACAAATAAATTACATGAGAAATACAAGCGTTTTCCCATTGTAACCTTTATCGGGCTGCCGTGTGCAGAATTTTTTTTTCAAAACGCCAACTTTAACAGCATTTTCTAAAAGACTTCCTTCCTATGTTTATCGAAAATTGAAAAAAATTGTTCGACTTTATAGTTTCTGAATAAGAGTACCTGCCAATTCCATGTGTTTATGAACAAAACTGAATTCAGGAATGTGTCACAAAAAAATCAATTTGGAAGATTATGCAGTTTTTGTACGGGGCATTCGCCCAGAGCAAAATTTAGTGTCATAGACCTTGAAGCAATTGCAATAAGTTGGATTTATATGATGTAACAATTATCAGTCAGCATGAGCAGGAAAGAAATCAACATTAATTGTAAAATATATTTGTGATCTCTAAGTAATCTATAATTAAAAATGGATATTTAAATACGTTAAAATAAATGTGCATTATACAGTATTAGTGTAGTTTAATGCATTAAAATAAATGTTTTCTTAGTTTAATTCTCATGGTAACGAAATGAAAAGTTCAATCATCAAAATCTAGTTTAACTTCTTTTTTTTTTCCAGTTTCAATACATTCATTTCATTATGATTGTTTTAATCATACTTATCATATAGTATTAGCATTAATTCTGATCATATAGTATTAGTCTATATGAGATATATTTATAAAAAAATAGATTGCCATGATTTAATTTGTCATTTAACAAACATGATTGTACAAAGTAAAGTAATAATAATAATAATAACAATAAATTTAAAAAGATAATGCTTTTATTTGCATTATTGTAAGAATCTTTTAGATAATGATTCTTCCCTGTTTTTAAAGACATATACTTACACTTAATCATATCTACTGCTTTAATTGTATCCATTCTATTGATATTTTTGAATAATTCTATACTTGTACTGTTCATTGGTATCTTTTTAAACAATATATAGTTACACTTGAATATTTTAGGCTAATTGTGAGCTTGGTGTGCCATCGCGGAAAAAGTCTAGTACTACTTTTCCATCTGACCTTTGTAAATATTACTTGCATTGCCATGAAATCGATATATGATATGGAGGCCTGTTCACTATTGGAAATAGTGAGTGTGGCCTTTATTGTTGGTTTACATGGTGTATAAAATAATTCGAATAAACTCGAATTACGGTCTAGATCGATATCTGCTTGTAGTACTTTTTTTTATAGTAGTATATTATTCCAACCGCAATAATTGATACACATTGCTAATGTGCACTGCAGTCTGTTTCCCATAAAAATTAATAGTAATAATAATGCGCGTAGTGTTTACTGATCATTAACAGAGGAATTCCAAGACAACCGAAGAACAGTGCACTAAAAAAGGACGGTTGAAAAAGGGCACTTTTGTGAATATTTAAAATATTTTTTAGTAAAGGGTGGATTGCTGAAATTAAAATAATTTTAATATCTATAAAGAAAACTGTCTTATTTTGAAATTTGGTTTTCACACTCGAGTTCAAAATTTAATAAAACATTACTTTCATTATATCTTTCTTAATTTTTCAAATGGTGAAGAAAAAAAAAGTTTTTACTTTCCAGTTCTTTTTTTTTTCTTTTTTTTTTTTTGCGTGCGCGTAAAAAATTAGAGGAAAATCAAATGATTAAGAGGAAGAACGATAATAGTCCAATTGTGGGAAATTTTGTATGACAGTTTTATTTAATGGCTTGAACGACGTAATATCGTTTGCTTATCTTAGATAGAGGAATAAGATGAAATAGTCCTTTGACAATGTAGTTAAAGATAGGTCGATACACAGCTGAAGATCGTATATTCACAAATGTAAATTGAAATATAGCTCTGAATAAACGGTCTATGACTATCATAAATTTTCCCTTCGACCTACAGATCCCATTTTTGTAATATGTCTGTTAAATTGTATTAAGACAAGCTTAATAAAACTAGTTTCTAAATTATTTAGATTTTACAATTTTCCTTGTGTATTCAATTTTTCCATTTCTTTAAAAACTGTTATTGTATGCAGATTTTTCAACAGAAAAAATATTTTAGAAATTCTTTGAAAAATCGGGTCAAGCCGAACCGGACCCGCAAGAGACAAAACCTAACCCGAAACAATGGATATCAACCCGATTTGCAGCAAAATTGTAGAAGTTAATCCAACCCCCGACAAAAAAAGAAAGGTTTCCCGACCCGATGCAGGACTCTACGCCATACTCAATAAATTTAGATCCTAAGTATTATTTAAATTATTTTCGAGAAAATATTTTCATTTCTGCTGTGCATTCCTTAAATTTTGTTTTCTTTGTTGAAACTTCAAATTTTGACTCCCACTTATTGTTACCCCCCTCCATACACACACACACACACACACACACACGTACACCCCGCTCTTAACTCTGCTCCCCTCTTACATTATAAAAATCAAGATAATGAAAAACCTTCACTTTTGAAAAAAGTACTTTTGTTTATGTTTTGACCCCTTTAAATGTATGTAAAAATTTTTTTCTTTTAATTCCATGTCCTTCCCCTTTCTCTTCACCAAAAGGCTGTCTTTGGTCAAAGTTTCCATAAATATATAAAAGTTAATAGCCTTATACATAAGCTATCCATGTACTAAATTGAGAGAATCTATAGATTGTATTTTCTGTTTACCACCCCGCCCTTTCTAGGGGCTTACTAATGAACAGCCGGCGTCTCCAGCAGAATATATTTTTTCAATACACAGAACCTATTTGTTAGTGTCCTTTAAGTGTAACGCTATGTATAATATACTTTTTTGATATCAATAATAGATATGCGGACTTACCACGGGCTTTAGTTGAAGCTTAGAATTAGTTTTCTATAACTGAAAATATATGTAACTTTAATAACTAATAGATCTGAATTTTAGGTTCATCTAAGTATATATAATAATTATTATTTTTACCACCGATTTTTTTTTTTCTAAGACCTTTTCACCGTTGACCTTTTTACCTAAATTCATTTGAAATAGAGTATCTACATTAAAATATACTGCAAACGATTTTCCCGCGTAGATCATTATGTAACGGAATTCTTTTGTGCGACTCTGGAAATGAATAATAAATTCTTTGCATTTCATATTCTACAGAAAGCATGTTTTAGTGCTGCACTTGAAACGATTTTTTCCCATTGGTCGTAATTTAACGGCATACTTTTGAATGCCCCTGTAAGGGAACTGTACATGCTACATATTTCATTTTCAATGGTGATCGTGCGATAGTAAATGTCAATAACACACAAAATTTCAGGGAAATCGAATTATATTTGCGCAAGATAGAGCACTGACAGGCAAACTGAAGTCATAAACCCTTTACAACTATGTTGGAAAATGTAAAATAAATAAATTCCTCATAATTTAGAATTACAAATTGTCATTAGTGTGTGACTTAATCGGAGAAAAATTTTCTTGATTTTACGATATCGGAGGTAACATGCGCATATCAAATATCACGAATTTGATTTTTTTTTAAAGTAGACCATTGAAAGTGATTATTTAAAAGTATTTAGGTAGAATAACTAAATTACTAAATTCTTCTATAAACACGCTTGCGGAATGGGGCAGAATTTGATAACATACAGAAAATGTGCAACAAAGTTTTTATTATTAAAAATAACCATAAGTTTAATAATAATTCTTAGGCTACAATAAAGATAACTCTTCGGCTATCAGTTTTTATTTTCCGTTAGGGAGGGGGGGGGGGGGGAGTTATTCTAAGATTTCTGCTGTGATGTCAGAAAAGATTTTTTTTTTTTTTAATGATGCCCTACTTTATTTTTATATCAACAATCTTTTATGTTACATTGTGCAATATTCATGATTTAATAATTATTGATTAATACTAATTTTAAAAGAACTAGTTTAAAACATAAACATTTCATAATCCTTTTATTAAATAAGCGACAATGAAAAAAATATGTAGCAAGCTACCACTTTTTGGAATTTTACTGTTCCTGTGAACTGTTTTCTTTAGAAATCATCTTTACAAGGGAAGGGGTGGGGCTGTCAATCATAGTTTTCTCAAAGCTCAAAGCGTCACTTACAGGTAGTATTTCGATGTCATTCATGGGTTGCAAGAGTTTGGATTAGATAACAATGGGAGATATTTACTCTCTTTCAAACCTTACTTCAAAGAAAACTCATAGAAACTTTTAAAGTATCATTGAAATTAATTACACTGGAATATTTGGTCAACTCTGTTGTATTTAGTAGAATGATTAGGTAAAAAATAATGATAATTGTAGATATCGTTCAGGGAAGTGTAGTCTCATAAGCATTTTTCTGGCTACACCTCTGGTTCTTCTCTGTGAAACACAACTGTGAGAATAAATAAGATTTAGGGCTTTTTAATATGGCAGTTTTAATGTAAGAGTCGCTATATTGGGACTCGTTATATAAAGAAAGCACAAATAATACACAATGTTTTTAATTTTCCAAGCGGACACAGCCAGTGATATAAACATAAGAATGGTTTTTGGATTCCCCCCCCCCTCAACTTTCAAAAGAAATCAAGTATCCAGTTATTCAAAAATATAAGTAGCTCGAATATAATGAAAACCACACATATAAATATGTGTAAAAATACACCTTTATTTATTTTTTAATGCAAGTAAAAACAAGGAAGAGTAACTTTTGTTAAGATTATCTGTCTTTAATGCATATGAATGCATTACCTATCTTAAAATGATTATTATTGTTTACTTTGCTTAATCATATTGGTGAGATGATAGGTTATATCTCCCAACCTGAGAAGTACTGTGTAAACATCATTTTATTGATTGAAATAATTCTTTCATGGCAAATCTCTTTGTATGTAAACTGCCATATAAACAAAAGGAAAATCGAGATAAGAACAGGAAAAAAAAAAATATGATACGTTTGTAGAGATTTTGAAATACAGCCTTCACGGTAGAATTATCATTAACTTTGTCTCATATGATAAAGGAAAAGTTTCAAATTGAAAAATAAAATTACTTTACTTTTGCTCTAAAATATTAAAAAAGCATTGCAGATTACTGCGAGCAATTGCACTTAATAAAGCCGTCTATGATGTTTAATTGCGTGGAGTTTTTGATCTACTTCCAACAATTAATAGGCTACTTCACTCACGCGAAAGCACCCGCTCGCTAATGTTTATTTGGTGGAAGAATTTTTTTAAGTACACTGTAAAAAAAAATTTGTAAGGTTACTAAGAATTTTGTAGGAAACTGGGATTCCTAGAACTTTTTATGTAACCACAACAAAAGATAATCATGTAAAATTACAAAAGTTTCTTCAGTAAGTGTTACTAAATATTGCTTAGTAAACGTACTAGTGATTTTTTAGGGAGTTTACCAAAAAAAACTCTTGTAAATTTACTAAATATTGTTTAGTGAAGTTACTAATGCTTGTTTAGGGAGTTTACTAAATAAGTTTTAGTAAATTTATCAGTGAATATGTTGTAAACGTACTATTCCTTTTTAGGGCGATTTCTAAAATTTTTTTTGTAAATTTACTAAATATTGTGCTGTAAATTTACTAACGGTTTTTCAAGGGAGTTTCTCTAATTAGCTTTTGTAAATTTACTAAATATTTCTTAGTAAACTTACTAGCGATTTTTTAGGGAGTTTACTAAAGAATTTGTGGTAATTTTTCGAAAGATACTTTAGTAAACGTACAAAGGATTGTTTAGAGAGTTTTCCAAAGAATTCCTTGTAAGTTTACTAAATATTGTTCAGTAAACTTACTAACGATTTTTTAGGGAGTTTACTAAAGAATTTTTCGTAAATTTACTTAGGATTATTTAGTCAAGGTACTAACGTTTTTTAGGCAGTTTCCTAAAGAATACTTTGTGAATTTTCTAATGATTTTTTAGTACACTTACAAAGGAATTTTTAGTACTTCGACTAAGAATTTTTTTTTTGTAAATTTGCGAAGGATTTCATAGTACATTTACTATGAATTTTTTTAGTATTGCACCCAAAACTTTACATATACATTAGCAAAAAATTGTTGGTAACTTTATTAAAGCACCGTCAGAAAAATTACCAATGATTTTTTAGTATTGTGTCTAAAACAGTTTTTGTATTCTCGCCAGAAAGTTTTTTGTAACCGTGCAAGAGATATTGCAGTAAAATCAAAATCCTTCGATCAAAATAAGTAATATGGCCTGACGTGTTTTTCAGTAATACCACAGCAATTGCCAGAAATATTTGTATGTTATGCATTAAAAAACTGACTGAAGCTTCACTGTAGATATTCAAATAGGTACAAAATCATTTCCATATTAAATGAGCATTATAACAACAGCAGTAAATAAGCAGATGAGCAGAAGCAAATCTTATGGTTTTTAGTTAAATTAAAAAAGCGAATAGAAACAATAATGAAAGTAAAGTATCATTACTGAGTTTATAAAATATGCCTAAATTTTTAAAAAATGTTATCGATACACTGTTAAAAATAAAGTGTGATGTTTCACCAAGAAAAAGGTGAAAAGTCGCTGAAATTTAGCTGCAACCAAGATATTGGCGATAAGTTTTACCAGTTTATTGGTGCTTTCTCAAATACCATTATATTAGTGAAATGTTAAACAATGATTCAGGCTTTTTATAAATCCAATTTTCTGGTGAAAGGTTGAACCATAGATCAAGATTTTTTTTAAATCCAATTTTCTGATAAAAGGTTTAACTATAAATCAGTTTTTTTTAAAATCCAATTTTCTGGTAACAGTTTGAACCATAATTTAGTTTTTTTTAATCAAATTTTCTGGTAAAAGGTAGGACCACGAATCAGGATTGTTTTTAAATCCAATTTTCTGGTGAAAGGTTAAATCATAATTCAAGGTTTTCTCTATTCCAATTTTTTGCTAAAAGTTTGAATCACGATTCAGGATTTTCTCTCATCTTTATGGGGAATGGTTACGCCGGATTGTAGCTCTCTTTTTTCCCCTCACTTTGGTTTTCAATTTATCATTTTATGGTGTAATAATAAACAAAATTTCAGATTATACGAGATTATCTTGCAGTAGGAAAGCTTTTTTTTATTTTCATTAAACCGAAAATTATTTAAGTTTTAATTATTGATTCTATTGTCTTTGAAATATATTTAAAAAACAAATGTAAACCATTTTGATCTAATTTATCAAAATAATTAAATTTTTTTCCCCACAAATATTACCATTCTGTCCTTTTACATTTTGGAATATTTCTTCGCACTCAGTTACACTTACAGTGCATTTAGTGTTTGCTTATTCACAAAGAAAAAAAAAATAATAATTTTCTTTAGATTTAAATACATACCCTGTTTTTATTATTGTTTTAATTAAAAAGGCAGCTATAAGTAGCAGAATCCATTTAACCTCTAATATCAGCTAATACAAAAGTATTACTTTAAACTTTAAAGCTTTTTTTAAAATACACAATGTATTTCTACAACATATTAAATACTTACTTTGAAGGGTTAATTTAATAACAGCAGTGTCGCCACCAAGCGACTAATTATTCTTACATATAAGTATTTTTTCACTATTCCTAAATGATAATCTATGACGACGATTTATTTTTTTTTAACTATACTCGTAAAAAAGAAAAATATTCATCAGCAGCCTTGCAATAGCTGAAAAAGAAATGGTTACAGACACTATTAAATAGCAACACATTTAAGTTGGTTTGCGGTATGCCGCTCCATTTATTGAAAATACAAATTATATAATCATTAAATTATATGTATAGTATGTCAGACTAATATTTACTGTAATATAATATCATTTTACATACAGTTTCTCTCATACAGTTTTAAGAGGGTGCTGCACCCTCTCTGACCATTCAGGTCATCAAATAAAAAGAATTCTTGAAGCTTAGTATGTTCTAAATCAGGATTTCAAGTCTGGTAAAATGGAATAGATCCAAGCATCAGGTTAAATTCTCCACCTGTTTTAAATGAAAGAGTAAATATTTTAAGACATAAAATATTTCTTGTGCAAACATAACAATAATCAAATTTCACACAGGGGAATTAATAAAAAAATTAAACAGTATATCAATTTAAATCTCTTTTACAAGGAAATCTTCAGCATTTAAAAAATCAATCAGTGTTCGAAATCATTGGTGGTCCGCTGGCCCAAGAACACCAAAAATTCATTTGAACCACTAATTTGAAAATTTAATGGTCAGCAGGAACAGTAACCACCCCCCCCCCCCTCTCTAAAAGGTCATAGGTAAACTTAAATTTTCCCGTCTCGGAGAAAACGGCAACCTAACACAAATCACACAATTTTATTTATTTTAAAAAATAAATAAAACTGCATTAAACCTTAGTCAATTGAAATATTGGAATTAAAATATCTAAATAATTTTATAGTTTTTCTTTATGTGCTGTTTATTTAATTTTTAGTTATAATTTTATATTTTATTAGGCTAAAAATTTTGGATAACTGCAAAGAAAGTTTGTAAGAAAAAGCTGCAAAATTCTCCATTTGTTAGGTAAAAGAAAAATATTGTGAAATTCTTAAATGTAAAAAAATATTGCAAAAAGCGTCAGTTGGTTGAGGGAAAAAATTCGTCAATCAATCGTGATTAACAAAAACTGATGCTTGCCATTTGGCTGCAATAGGGTGTTAACGATTTTAATCAACGATTAAATCATGATGAAATCAACTGATTTTTTTTGGAAAATTTGTTATTTTAATCAATGACTTTTTATGGTCTATTTCAATGGTATGTAGGGAAAAATCATTTGTAGTATATTGGAATGATATTACACTATTTCAAGCATATAGAAATTGATACACATCACTGAAATGTACAAAAAGATGCTTACTATAGAACATGATGAGCATAGCATTAATCGTTTATTTATGGGGGGAAACAAAAGTATTCGCTTATAGTACTGTATAAATAAACAATAATTGCTGGAAGTTCGTTATTTGTTGTGGTAAGAGTTTTTTTTTTTTTTTTATTTAACTAATTTATTTACTTCGTATGTATAAAATCTGTAAATCATATACAGGCTGCAAAAAAGATGTATAAATTTCCGTTTATTGACGAAATATGTTGAAGGGGAATTTTCAACTGTGAAAATGAGTTTCTTAAATGAACTAATGTTTAGCATACTATTTGGTATATATTCAAATGTATAGATCATATATAGCGTTGCACAAAGGAAATCGGATATTTTTTCGATGACTGATAATAATTGCTGAACTTTAATTTTCAAATGTGTTACGTGTTTTGTAATTTGCTTACTTAGCCATCATATGTAACTTTGTTAAAAGTTTTTTTTTTTTTTTTTTTTTTTTTTTTTTACATAATTCTGAATGTGTTGGAAAATTATAATCTGTCGTTGAAGCTTGATTATTTTACGTTCTTGTTTAAAAAAATATTTTTATTTTGTATGTGTGTATATATATACATATGGGCGAGTTGTAAAAAACAGGGTAGGTGGGTTAAACCGGGTAGCGCAGATCCCTCCTTCAGTTGTACTTCTGTCTATCAGCCAACACGAGAAATAACTTGTCGGTAACCATTATGGCATTTATAGCTGATTGAAACGTTACTGTGTGCGGTTTTATTTTAGTGTGAAGGAATTAGTTTCAATTACTCTTAAAAAATTGTTTTATTTTATTCTAGATTTTACGCGTATAACCACGTTTTTTCAGCATATTAAATGTTCCTGAGTACTATATCTAATTCTTTCCTTTCCTGATAATATTTTAAAATTTTTACTGATCTTTTGCTTATAGGATTAAGAGTAGTGACGCTATGTTTAAACTCTGTTATGTTGAAGTAATACCGGGTACTTAAGAGTGGGTCAGAACTGGTTATACCCGATTTTGTCCGACACTCATAGAATGTATTTTTAGTAAAGTTAATAAATTAGCATGGAATTTTAAATTGCATTCTTAATGCTGTTAAGTTATAATATAATTCTATCTAGTTATAATGAAAAAACTTTAATTTTGATTTTGTTTTATATTAAAAAGTGGGTCTAATTTTTAACTTACAGTTATGAAATTAAATGATTTGCAATTATTAATGAACAAAATAATGGTACTAATTAAGGTATAATTTTATATTATGCTTATTACATTTTAATAAATAACTTTCTAATCTGAGGTGTAATAACTTGCGTTATGGGTCCACTTAAAATGCAAATATATTTCGTGACTTGTTTCTCTAAATAAAATAATCTGCCCAAATTGACAAATAATCCAAATAATCCCAATCCTATATAACTAGGCTATATAATCTATAACAAAATTTTTTTTTATCAAATATTAAACAGGCAAAAAAAAAAAAAAAACCCTCTTGACGAATGAAACTTTCCCCAGACTCATTTGCTGTATATAATAGGAGTGGATGGATTACGAAAGAGGAAGATTTGGTTAAAAAATGTACAGATTTTTTCCAATCCTTGTCCTGAAAAGTCCGTTCTTTAAATCCTTAATAGGTGTTCAATTCATACAAAAGAATCCAGTTAATCTAGTAAGAGAAAGCAATGTATTTATATATGCTTCTTTCCTTACGCAACGCATCGATTTCAACCCCTTGATGTGTCTTTCAAGCATCTCTAAGCTCATACTAAGAACAAGAGGTGAAAAAGTGGTTATTTTCCAACTCTGCGCGATCTATAACAATTTACCAAATTGGAAAATTATTTAAAACTGCATTTTCGAGAGCAGCAATTGTAAATACTGCAATCAGAAGGTTCGAGAAAACAGGGATTTTCCCCTACAACAATGTTTCTCCAGACCATCTTTTTGCTCCTTCGGAAGTGACAGAGAAACCCATGAAAGTCATCACAGGATAATGGAGCTCAACCTTCCGAACATAAACGAGTTGACAACATCCAGCAGCTTTCACGTCGAGCTGCTTCCAGATGCAGCAGCTAACATCACAATCACAGGCGTCATCACTTATTCAAAATGTTACATCAACAGAATACATTATTAAAATTATCCATTCGACATCTTCAGACTATGTAGCCCAGCAATCTGTATTTCCAATTTCGCCTAAAATGTTATTATCCCCTTCTAAGGAAGGCTTTAGAATTGAGAAAAGAAAGGGAAAAACTTATTTTGATTTCTTCTCCCTATAAATTACAGATCGAAGCAGATATTAAGGAGAAATAAGCCAAACAAACTGCAAGACGAAAAAAGAAGTTTCTTTAAAAGAAAAAAAAGAAACCAAAAAAGATTGCGGACACATCTTCAAAAGAAGAGGATAATGAAACCTGTATGTTTTGCTATGAACTTTACTCAAATTCTAAATCCAAATACGATGTTTAAAATTCCACGATTAGGCACACGAAGCATGTAGTAATGCAGAAGAATATGATGACAAATTCATCTGTGATTTTTGAAGCTAAAAGAACTCGAAAACGTACAGTGTAAAGTAAGCAAGCCTATACAACGTAGAAAATTTGCCAACGAATTATTTTTTTACACATGGAAGAACACATGTGCAATTTCGTTTTGTTAAAAATAATTAAAATGCATTTTTTACTATATTAATCAAGATCTTTTTGACCAAAATGAGTTTCCAGTAGTTTTAAATGAATACCCAATTTTACCCAACCAGCGAGGTAAAACCAGATTTTTGCATACGTTTGAAAAAAGCTATTTTTTAATATAAATAATTATATATATATATATTGTTTGAAAAGAACGTTTTATTATAGCCAAGGATTCATTTTACATTAAAAACAGTGTTCAAAGTTTGTTTTCCCATTTCACAGCATTTGAGACTAACAACTTTTATGGTACCCGATTTTGCCCCACCTTCCCTACATATATTTAAAGGATGCTGTAGAAGAAAATAGCATGAAACATTTATTAGCTCCTTTCTACATCTGTTTCTACCAAAATTTTTGGTAACATGCCATTTATCTTTTAAAATAAGCAATTTTTCTATTCGCATACACTTTACGGTAGTTATCGCGATATATCACCAATATTAACACGTTGATATATTCCGATATTAAATTTACGATATTCTCCCCACCTAGCAGTTAAAGTTTTGAAAAAAAGATCAAAAAAGTTTTCCGAAAGCTTGTAGCAATTTATTCCAGGATGATATTTTAGAAGTATCGGCAAATATGTCTATATATATGCTCTAAAAGTTAAAATCTTCTAACTGATGATGCAATTGATTTTTAAAAACATGAGTTTTAACTCTTTCAAATACATTAATGAGCGTAGGTCACTTCGTGCCTCACAAAGACTATTTTTTCTACCATAAAACTAACTAAACGTCCGTATTTTAACACAATCTTTTTGGAGCAAATCAACAGGCGAGATTTACATTTACCTAAGAAAATTTCTTAACATTCGGACAAATATAAATATTTTTTACTAAATAAAATGTGCAAAAACTTCGACAAAATAAGCAAAAACCTGAGTTACATCGTGGTAAAAATCTTACCAGCCTTTTTCCCACAAAATATTAATATTTTTTCACTCGGGATACGAAAGCATTATGTTTTTACCATCTAAAAATTTCAAAGAGTCTAGATGATAACGACAAACTTTAAGAATTTAAAATACTGGAAGAACCTTGTCCCTCCCCCACATCCCTTTCCAGGCATATTTCAAAATTACACATAAGACTCCAAAAATCAAATTATGCAGAATATTAATACCAAATAATAATAACAATACCAAAAAGCATATACTTTCAATTCTCTTTGAAATACTGCAATACATTTAAAAAAATAGAAAATTAATCTTTAAAAAAAATTCATTGTCCGAAGTCACTTTTCTGTTTTTCTGCGCATTTTACTGTACGACTCACATTACGTAGGGGAGACCGGGGGAATGGCGACACCTTAAGGGAATTTAAATTTTTTCACCTCGAAAAAATGTTTATTTTTTAATAGTAAAAATTCTAAACCTGAATCATGATCTTTAGTATCTGTATAAATTTAACCGTAATCATAACTGTAATGTAAGAATACATAACAAAATATTTTTTAAACCTCTGCACAGTGGCGGGATTACCCAGGACACTGGGGTAATTCCGCCACTGTACCGGGGTAATGCCGCCACTCTTTAATGACCTAGTCCATGCATCAAATGGATACTAAGAAACACACAACATACTGAAAATAGTTAGAAAGCAAAGTAATTGAGCAGAATAATGGTTAACCTTACAATTTACTTCATATTGCAAAAGTCACTCTGCTGAATTGGCTCCACTATATTAAAATGAGGTCATTTCTCACCCGATTTGCATGGCGGCGGCATTACCCCGAGAGGACAATATGGCGGAAATCCCCAAGCAAAGCCGAAAGAAGAACCGAACTTGTTCAACACTTTGCATCAAAACGTCGGCGAATGCATGTAGATTACGGGTCATATTATTTTAAATACCTAATGTTACAATAAAAGGTGCTTATCTCTACTCATTTGAAGCTCCAAAATAATAAGCAACTAGAGGAAAACTACATTTTTCACTAGAACAAACGAACGACGTACAGCAAAGTCACTCTCACTTTAGGCACTGTTTATATTGTTGGCCGCCATAGTGCAGGCACATTCACTATCTCAAACTGCCCTTAGTTTTTAAACTAGGTGGGGTGGCGGCATAACCCGGGTTGGCGGCATTCCCCCGGTCTCCCCTATATATTATTTAAAAATACACACTTAATGTTATTCAGTAGCTTTGAAATGATCGAGTATTGATTTGGCTCAGATGTAAATGGATTTAAGGGTGAAAAAAATTAGTTTGAAAAGAAAAAAAAACACCAAGATTTTGATATGAAAATAAAATCTATATCTATCAATATTATAAAAAACAAATATATCTGCGCGTAACGCTGATGTCATTTTGCAAATGGCAGCACTTTGAAATCTGGAATGAAATTTAGGTTTTGCAATTTCCGTGTTCAGCTTGTCGTCAGCTTAAAATTCCGAGTAAAATGAGAACTCCATTTAATATTTTTGTTGAACATTGTCACATTTCTATTTCAAAGACCCGTGATCGGGGGATGTAACTCACAATTATGTGGGTGGGAAACTGGAAATTGTTTTAATCCCTTCCGTTTAGGTCTAAAATGAAAGTACCAAGTTTTATCCCACGTACTAGGTGAACATTAGAAAATATGTACATATTTATAGTCGAAAAACTTTTTTTAAATTATCTTAACAATATCTCAGAACAATTAATGCTTCCAAAAACATTGTCAATACAAATGTTGTAGAATTTGAAATTCTGAATAAAATGAGTACCCATATTAATATTTTTGCTGAACATTAAGGTCGCAATTCTATTTCTAAATTTTGCCTTAACCGCTAATCAGGAGAGACAGAGTTATCAATCCACCCTGCCTCCGCTTATTACATACATGTATTTTCTTTAAGTTGTTGAGGCCCCTGAGATGTTTCTGTAAATATGTTAATGCTTTATTTTGTATATTTTGAGGATTATAATTTAGTAGTTATCGAGAAAGAGGTACATAATTGACAGCCGTTTTACATGCCTTTTCTCAACTGATATCGTCAACCTTAAACCTTAGTTTAAAAAAACGTAAAGCTAACTTTAAGCTAACTAATAATACTTTTTTTCAATATTCCGAAGGTTTTAAAATTTTATGAATTTAACTTAAGATGCTTGTATACTAGTCGAATATAATTTTTATTAAAACCATCTTAGTCCTTTTCGTAAAATATCGAAGTTTAAAATTGTGCTATTGGTTGACCTATTCCTCTAGCGACAAGAATCCTGCACACTCATTTGTTCCCTCGCTCCTCCCCACTATTTTCGACCTCCTTAAATGTGATGCATACGCACTGTTATTCACTATATATGTCAAATTAAATACGACGCATAATTCAAATACAATATCAGAGATCATAAACAATATTTCCCATCATTTACAAATCATTTTTGAAATATGCTAAAAATCATGAAATAGTGCACTTTTTAAGTTATCTATTTGTTCGTAGCGGCAAAGCCGCACCTAGTAGGGCGGGAAAACTTAGTACGTTTATTTCTGACCTATGTTGAAGGGATTAAAACAATTTCCAGCTTTTCCGTATTTAATTCCGAATTCGGCCTTTTTTTTTTTCATTTCCTACCACTGGGCTATATTCCGTAATCAAGAGTTTAAGCCATAACTCTGAAAATATCCAAAATAAAGCCTAAAATAATTACAAAATCCTCAATAAATTAATATATATATATAAATTAGAAACAGGGTGAACTGATAACCTCGTCTGTTCTGGCTTCAATCACTTGATTAACGAATTAGGCAAAACTTTGCATTATAATTGTAAAAATTCAACAAAAATATTAAGTACACATTTCAATCAGAATTTTAACCTCTACAACATCTGTATTGACAATGTTTTTGATAGAGTTAGTTTTTTTTAGATATTGTTATGGTAATTAATAAAAATGTGTTTTTTGACTATAAATCTGTACATATCTTCAACCACTCACCTAGTAAGAGGGGGAAAACTTAGTACATTCATTCTAGACTTTAAGTAAAAGGATTAAAACAATTTCCAGTTTTCCCCTAATTAATTCCAAATGCGGCCCTTTTTTCCTCCCCTACCACTGGTCTATAAAGAGTTTTAAAGACTTTAAAATTCTATGTGCTCTAAGGGTTTTTTTTTTTTTTTTTTTTTAATTTAAGCAGTTTTAAAGAGTTTTGAAACTTTAAGTATTATTACTGTGAGATGTGAAGAAAACGGGGAAACGAAATTTTGAAGGTGAAATTCAGATAAAATTTTAATGAAATGGATATGATGGAATGAATAGTTAATGAAATTTAGGACCGATTATTTTTTCACTTAAAGTAACAAATACAGTAGAGCAATTTTTTTTTTTAACCTTTAACTGATGTCAAAGAAATTGTCACATAACTAGTGTGAAGCGGTCTGTGAGACCGCTCCAACGAAAGATAAATAAAAGCCGCGATAAATTCATAGGATGTTGTTTTTGTACTAAACTTTTTGCACAGGAGTGTTATAATTAAAATTCACCTATTCAAAAGTCTCTGGTGTTAGTACTAAAGTGAAACAAAATTTCAGTAGTGTTTGTAATAAACTGAAATTTGCAAGTTAAACTATGAAAATTGAAAAAAGCACTAGTCTGTGAGACCGGTAACATCAGTTAAAGAATAAAAAAAAAAGTTTTAAACAGTTTAAACTTTGGTATTGTGGAGAAGGGAGTAAAAAGGGGAGGTGAAATTTCAGAAGAAAGGTTAGCAATGGCGGTTTTATCTTTATTTTTTAAATCAGAAATGAAAAGAAATGCAGAAGAGTTCCACCCCCCGATTAAGAAATAATATGACAGTAAAGCACTTTAAAGGGCTTTTAAAAATTTTTGTATGAAAATAAGCACTTTCAAGCACAAAAAAAACCTTTTGAAAAATGCAAGTACTTTTAAGGACCGTACGAATCCTGATATATTAAAAATTTCCCGACTACAGATTAGTCCTGCACGGGTCAAGTTGCACCAGACACAAAACCGAATATTATACTTAAGTCAACCCGCAACTCGACCCGAACCCTCCAAAAATATTTCCTCGATCCGCAACCTGGCCAGAATCAGCCAAAATAATTTCCGGCAACCTGCAACTCAACCCAGGCCTATTTCAACACGAACCCGAAATAAAAGGAAAGGAAATCCTGTTTTATTGATATTATGAAATGTAATCTACAATTACATCTCTAATAACAATGTTTTATGTAGGCAAATGGACAAATGTATATACTTTAATATTCAAACATATGTGGGTATCATGCCCACAAGTACTTGAAGTGAGGACAGCTTGTTAAAAAGCGCCATCGATATTCACCATCATGGTTGATCTCAATGGCGCTTGCTGACAAGTTGTTTACAACATGGCTCACAATCACATGACACACCTAAGTGATGTAGGATAGGTGGGGGCTAAAGTTACGCACTTATTAATTTTGATTTTTAACGAGCACATTGATCTAAACTTATGTGACGACTGATTAAAATGTTGTATTAAAACCTTAGGCACGTTCCACTATCAAACGACCACTATCAAACGACATTCTGTCAAATTATAATTCCGTGAGAAATTGTAATTAAAAAAAAAAATTGCTCTGCGTATCTTTGCCCTATTCGTTGGGCTAAAAGTATGCAGTGATGAGGCAAAAGATTCGCAGTGCGCATTTTTTCCCCATTACGGCCGGATTTTGCCCCTATTTTCACTAAAATGAATGAGTAATGTAAAAGCATTAGTAAATTTTGATAATATTTAAACTGAAAATTCTAAACTAGACCATGAAAAGAACAGCGGTCTGCGAGATCACAAATAGCATTTAACCTCCAACTGTTGTGACAAAAATCGTTTCATAAATACTGTAAGTGGTCTCCGAGACCGCTTAATCGTTGATTGAATAAAATGGTTGACTGACTCATAAGAGGCGGTTTCTGCGCTAAACTTTATGCAAAGGGCTATTATAGTAAAATTTCCCGCATTCAGAAGTCTTCAGCTATACTTCTAATTTACCAAACGAATCAAAATTAAACTAACATAACTACTTAAATTGAAAATTACAAGTTAAACTGTGAAAACTGAATATTGCAGCAATCGGCGAGACCGTTAACAGGAGTTAAGGATTAAGGTTTAAAACAAAAGCGATTCATGAAACAATATTGATTTTTAAAAGTAGGTAGGTAGATACCAACGTTCTATATTAAAAAACTTAACTAGAAAAAGGAAAATGTAGTTTACTAACTTATATTAGTTAAGCAGCTATTATATTTTATATAATATAAATTTAGAAATTGTGAAAAGCTTTGCATCTAGCTAAAATGATAGGGCAAAGTCCCATATCTTAAACATGTTCGTATCTTTGTCCCAAGAAGGATGCGTACTTTTACCCTATTCTGCAGTATTTTGCTTAACCGGCTACCTATAAGTATAAACAAATGTGATCGAGGTAAACTACGGCATTTAGAAGCTAAAAATATTTCGATCTCCACTAAAATTTTGGATTTGTAAAAATTCCAGGTACTATCAGCTAAAAAATAAAGTGAAATTTAAAAAATATTAGATCAAAATTCGAAAATTTAAACTTACCTCATTTTCTTAGCACAAATTGCTACTTTTAATCAAAGGTTTAAACAAATGACTAGTACACTTGAAACAAAACTGCCTCCTATTGGTCATGAGAGCCGAAATGTTGCTTCATATGAAATCAGCCGGTGCGTATTTTTGCCCCGCTCATATCTTTACCCCTACCTACCCTATATCTCTCTTTGCATGAGAAAGTAAAAACTCGGCATTTTATCGCTCAAACTCACGTAAAATTAAAATGCAGTTGTTTATATTTAGGTTTTTTCCAAGTCTAAGATTTTCACAAAAAGTTTGAGCAGAACAATTTTTCAGATAAAATAAATACATATTTCAATATGAATGAGCTATTATTAAGTTTACTCCTTAACCTTTAACTGATGTCACAGAAATTGTAACAACTAGTGTGAAGTCAATTAGTGTGAAGTTGTCTGTGAGACCGCTTTATCGAAAGATGAATAAAAGGCACGATTAACTCATAGGATGGTGTTTTTGTACTGAACTTTTTGTACAGGACTGTTATAATTAAAATTTACCTATTCAAAAGTGTCTGGTGATAATACTAAAGTTCACAACGGAACAAAATTTCGGTAGTGTTTGTAGTTAAACTGAAAATTGCAAGTACATAAATAATTGCAAAACTATAAAAATTAAAAAAAAAGCTGTGGTCTGAGAGGCCGGTAACATGAGTTAAAAGTTAAGAAAAAAATACATATATAAGAAATGTGATAAATTCTTTTTATTTAAGGCACAGTTAAGAACCATTTATCCTTCTCTAGGAATAGAAAAATTTTACCAACATTTCATTTTTCATATACACGCAAACATATGTATAATATTTCTGATAGTTTTAAAACACATACCCATGATATGTGTGTATGGATAGAAAAGTGCCCAATATTCAGAGTTAGAAGCATAGGAGAGAGTATGGAGGAATGGGACACATTTTACAAAAATAAGAAAATGAACTTTGTTTGACACAAAAACAATATTTCAGTTTACAGAATACAAAATGAAACACTTTCTAATGTCCCTGAACAATATAGAAACATAATTTTCAGAAACAATTTTATAATTAAAGAAATTGAAAGTTTCAAAATTTGTCCCATGCTTAGTTTAATCCATGCTTAAAGGCTTAGTTTATATTATGGATAATATACAGTATAATGTTCCATAAATAGGGAAACTATTACATCTATGCATAAACAAGTCATTAATATTCAGAAAGCATAAAAAATATATGAAGCAAAATCACTTCTGATCTTGAAATGATCTTTTATTTTGTACAATTGAAATCTTATGCAACTTTTTTCAACTGGAGATTGGGCTACCATTGCTTCATCTACTGTGCGATTGATGAAATGTCTAGAATGATCATATTCAAAAATTTTTATTACTACCAAAACAAAAACAAATTTTGCAGGAAATTTTGCAGGAAAGTAAAAGAATATATAAAATTTATTAAGTTAAACCACCTCTTTGCATGTTCGCCAACATAAATGAAAAATAGTGGAACTTCGAAGGATCACTTTTTGCTTCCTAATTGGTTTGATTAAGAGTATCAACAATAACACAGATTATAAAACATGTAAGCGTGAGGGGGGGGGGGGGGTTGTTATGAAGACAATTTTTAAAGTAAAATTTTTATTGTATAAATTTTTTTTATAAACAAACTTTCAATTTTATCCATTGCTGGCACATCTGCCCAATACCTAGATTTTTAACCTGAAAAAAAATATTTTGGACATTCTTTTGAAAAATCAGTCAACCCGAACCCGATACACAAGATTCAAAACCCAAACCGACCCGATCCGAACCAAAAAAGTAAGGTAAACCCGACCCGATGCCGGAATCTAGTACAATAAATACCGATTACACGGCACGACTCTAATATTAAGAAAGATAATTTTGGTATACATTTTAAGTATTCTGCAGAAGAATAGTGGAATATTTAGCCTTCATTATCAGTCAAATGGGGGGGGGGAGGGGGTACTATTCATTGCATCACTAATTAGAAATAAAATATTTAATCTGCTAACCATATTGCAATAAAATATTATTTTTTACATAAAACATTGGAAATTGCACGCATGCAGTAAACACTGATGTAAAGAATAGTCATTTGACTGAACGATAAATATTTAACAATAAAATAATAGGATGATATCGCATTAATACCTGCTAAAATCATGTTACATTATAATTCGAAATCAAACGGTCTTACTGTGTAGTTCATTTTTACTTATTAGGAATCAAGGAGAATGGAAATATAACAAAATTTAACTCATAAAGACGAAATATTTACTTACATCCTAATTTGAAATCATAATCAAGATGGATACCTTGAACACCTCTGTGGTTGCGTGAATAGTCATTACGTCATCATTGAAGTCCTTTCTCATTGGCTGACATGGGAGACTAAGATATTTCATGTATTTCTACTATGCGAGTGGTAAATATTATACCCGGTTACAGATAAAATTCTAGTAAACATGCAGATTTCTGTAGTTTTACAAAAACTAGTTTTGTAGGATTACAGATTTTTTTTTACAGTGTACCTCGTTTTTATTTCCATTTTTTTAAACGAATCTTTTGCATTGGCTACCTAAGATCGATCTATAGAAAGACCGTTTTTTTCTTTTTCGATTTTGTTTAAAGTTTTTTTTTTAATTTATTTAGGATACATTTACTTTCGGAACCGGTTTCGAAAGTAAAAGTATCCCCATTAAAAAACCTTGCAAATAAAATAGAAGGAGTAAAAAAGTCCTTTGTACAGATCGACCTCAGCTACTCAAATCAAAGAAAATCGTTTAAAAATACTGAAATGCAAGCACGCTATCTTTAAAAAATTCTTCCTTAGGAATAATATTGAATCTAGGAAAAAAGGTGACCGGAAAAAACGTGACAGAAAAAACAAGAGCGGAAAAAACGGGATAAGGAAAAAACGAGACCGGAAAAAACGTGACGAGGAAAAAAAGGTGACCGGAAAAAACGTGACAAGGAAGTGTTAAATATTGAACTTGTCGATAAATAAGTGCTAAAAACTAAAGTAAAGTTTTTCCACTGTCAGTTTCTTACAGCTTAGGGGGGGGGGGGGGCAGAGTTAATGGGTGAGTTTGACAACTCTAAGATTTGGTCCAAGAAAATACAATTTTAACATTTCATTAAGAGAAGTTTATTATGACTTCTACAAAAGACAAGTTAGTGCTATCCACGGAGGGGGGGGGGGGGTATTAAGGAAATACAATTTATTGATTCTTTCAATTCGCTATTGATAGTTTATATATGAGTAAAGATGTTTTATAAGGCGGAGGGGGAGGGAAAAAATTGCATACACAGCCTGTAAAGGGAACAAAATAAAGACGAAGAGAGGAGGCATTTTCTTTAGAGGAATTTTTTCATTATCCTGATTTTTGCTCGCAGGCTATCAAAGCCCAAGGATTAATGTGCACGCAGGTTCTGTATGTATGTATGTATGCACTTACGTCTGTATGTACGTAACGCGATAACTCTTGACAGAAACATCCGATTTGCTTTAATTTTTTTTCCAGGTTCATTGTTTCCAAATTCAATATTTAACACTTCCTTGTCACGTTTTTCCCGGTCACCTTTTTTCCTTGTCACGTTTTTTCCGGTCCTGTTTTTTCCGGTCACCTTTTTTCCGTTTACCAATCTACCTATAATGAAATTTAAAACCTATCTACATCGATGCTTTTTCTGGCCCATTCAGCGTCATTATAGACAGGTTTCACGGTGCTAGTTTTAAATTATGCTAGAATTTGAATAAAATTTGCGCAACAATAATAAATAAAAATATTATTTTTGAAGTGTAATGTTAAATTGGATATTTGAGATTTTTATTATTATTACACAACAAAAGTGCTGTAAGTAAAGAAAAAAAAACAGTTTAGTTATTTAGTATTATAGTTAAATGAAAAAAAATGACATACATTTGGAAGTAAAAAGGAAAGAAAAGAACGTGTATATTCATTAAAAGAGCAAAATAAATAAATATTACATAATAAATAATGAACATGCAAAATAAATAAATATTATATGGCAAATGATATAAAGTAATAATCATTATAGTAATGAATTAGAATCTTATGGACAGAAATAATAAAGTAAAATAAGTAAACGATGATATTCTATAAAATTGCCTAGTATATGGTTCGAAATACAATGCCATTCTTAAGCATTAACAGAAAACAAAATCCCCTAAGGCATTCGACTTAAAATACGGTAATCCAGTTGACAAATAGTCTGCCTAACGCCTATTGTGTGCTTGGAAAGAGGGGGTGATTGATAAACGCCTTCTTTAACTCCCAGTCTCGAGAAGTGGGGGGAAGCACAAACGCGCAAACGCGTTCATAACCATCTAGAAGTAGAATATTTTGACCGCCTATACGCGCTTGTGACCATCTACAAGTACAAAAGTCTGACCGCCTATATGCGTTCACGACCACTTACAAGTACCAAAGTGCGACCGCGGATACGCGTGCGTGACCACGAAAGGGTTAAAGTTAATTTACAATTTGATGATAACATAACTAAAAGAAAATTTCTTTCATAATCAGCCAAATTATTTGATCCATTAGGATTTTTGGCTCCATGTAATGTGTCTATAAAAATGTTTTACAAGCAATTGTGGTTGATGATGTTGGAATGATGAAGCAAATTGGAAAAAATTCCAAAAGGAATTTGAAGAAATTGGCTCAGTTTTATATCCCCGATGGATCCAAGTTTCCAGTAAAGAGCTCATTTTACATAGATTTAGCGACTCTTCAGAATCAGCATATGCCGCAGTTATATATAAGGTACAACCCAGTGAAATGAAGTCAAAGGTGATCATTTTAGTTGCTAAAAGCAAGTTAGAACCTCTTAAATCCGTTTACATTCCAAGGCTTGAGCACGATGGTGCTTTACTACTTTCTAGACTATATTCTACAGTATTGACTATCTTCAATAACTTCATTATTAAGTTTTACGCATGGACAGACTCGCAAGTAGTTCTATCATGCCTGTCATCTCTCCTAGGTGTTGGAAAACTTATTTGGCCAATAGAACCTCAGAAATTCTAGACTCTGTTCCATCTGACTCTTGGATGTATGTTCCTGGCAAGGAAAATCCAGCTGACATTGCTTCTAGAGGTTTATCTCCTAAGGATCTTCCTGCTTGTTCCTTTTGGTGGCAGGGCCCAAAGTGGCTTTCTTTATATCAAGAATATTGGCCTGAACAACCTCAAATAAAGACTAATTTAGACACTGTAAATAAAGAGAAAAAGAACTCTAAGTTTTTTTTTCCAGTAACTGTAAATAATTCTTTGATTGATTTATTTTTTTGAAAAATATTCCTCTTTTACTAAAATTGTTGATGTTTTAGCTTTTTGTATTATGTTTGCTAGAAATTGCAAACGGAAAGTTGGGAAAATGAACACCAGTCCTTTGAGTAAACGCAAATTTCTTCCTTTATCAACAAACGAAAGAAGACATTCAGGTAATTGGATTATTTCTTATATTCAGCAGCTATATTTCGCAGATGAAATTAGTTGTATTACATCAAATAGACCAGTTTCTAAAAAAAGTTCTCTTATTTCACTTTGTCCTTCTATTGATAGTGATGGTTTACTTAGAGTGGGAGGTAGGCAGAGAAATTCACCCCTCCAGTACAATGCAAAACATCCTGTCATTTTGCCAACTCAACATAAATTAAGTGTGTTAATTGTTAAATATTTTCATGTTATGCATTTTCATGCTGGGTTAAATTTATTAATGAGTATCATTAGACAGAGTTATTGGATTGTACGTGCCAAGAAGATAATTAAAAATTGTATTGATAAATGTGTTACCTGCTGTAGATATTGAGGAGCTTCTTCCAAACAGTTAATGGGAGATATTCCTCTTAACAGAGTTACTCCTAACAAGCTTTTTTCTGCATGTGTATTCGATAATGCAGGGCCAATTAATATTTTGAAATATCGAGGTAGAGGAGCCAAAACTGCTAAATTCTATATTGTTTTATTTGTTTGTTTTGCAACTAAAGCTCTACATTTAGAGTTGGCGAGTGATTTAACCTCTGAAGCATTTATTGCTTCATTAAACAGATTTTGCTCTCGAAGAGGAGCTCCTCAGCATATGTATTGTGATAATCCCACAACATTTGTAGGTGCTAAAAGGCAACTCTTAGATTTATATAAATTCGACTGAAAGAAATGAAAAAAATTGCTATCTTTTGTCTCAAAGAAATATTGAGTGGCATATATTTCCTCCAGTGAGTCCACATTTTGGAGGACTGTGGGAAGCCGCAGTTTGCTCTGTAAAACTTCGTATCAAACGTGTAATTGGAAATACTAATTTAACTTTTGAAGAACTTTATACATTTTTAACTCAAATTGAAGCTATCTTTAATTCTATACCATTAGTGGCAATTGATAATGATAAAAATTCAGATGGTATAAATATATTGACTCCATCTCATTTTTTAACTGGTGATGTCATAACTTCCTCAGCTGAACCTTTAAATGAGGAAAATTTGCCTTTACAATCTTGTTGGGATATTGTACAAAAATTTAAATTATGTTTTTGGAAAAGGTGGAGTATTGATTATTTGAGTTCTTTGCAAAATAGAAAAAAAAATGTAAAGTAAATACTGAATTTTTTAAAGTAAATGATGTAGTAATTTTGAAAGAGGATAATGTTCTTCCTTCTGTTTGGCCACTGGGCAAAATTATTGAGATTCATCCAGGTAAGGATAATATAGTCCGTGTAGTGACTGTGAAAACTGCTAGGAGTATTTTTAAAAGACCTATTGTAAAACTTTGTTTACTTCCA
Organism: Maratus speciosus; assembly: GCA_963932465.1. Classification (NCBI taxonomy): domain Eukaryota; kingdom Metazoa; phylum Arthropoda; class Arachnida; order Araneae; family Salticidae; genus Maratus; species Maratus speciosus. The sequence goes on from OZ010791.1 coordinate 550,169,254, forward strand.
TTGCTTCAAGAATAAATTATTGATTGGTGGGAGTATGTTTAGTACTAAATTGATTAGAAATCAAATTTAAGATTTCGGTTATTCTGTTTGTTAACAGATGGCATCACTATGCATTCTGTGCTGCGTTGTAGTGATAATTATGACATCATCAGTTAGTTGGCTTTGTTTCCTAAGAGAGTAGCAAGGAGCATGGTGCTCCTGTTGCGTTGTCTTTTTTATTCTATTTAATTTATATGCTCCCAATATAGGCTGGGGATATTTTTTATAATGTAATTTAAGGCTTTCATGTGATGAAAGCATACTAAGAGTTATTTTAACTAGTAAAATTTGATTCTGAAACCAGAACTTTATATTTTAATGTGTGTGAAGTGTTTGTGAATGTCAAAAGTTTTTTTTTTTGTGTTGCGAATAAAAATAAGAAAAATTCATGAGTTTCTTTCTTCAAATTCTCTACAACATTTCTAATGTGTGATCTTCGTTTGAATTCTTGACGCCTGAAGTACAGTAGAATCCCGCTAATCCGAAATTCCGTTTAATCCGAACCGATTTTATTTAAACGATAAATATCGGTAAAATGGTTTATAAGTTAGGATTAAACAAAAAATGTCAGTAAAGCATGTTTTTTTTTCTTTAAGCAGCTTGAATAGAATTAACAAAATATTTAATAACGTAAAAGTACAACATATGTACACAAGTATAAAATGAAAACGTGCACTGTAGGCCTACTGGCAGAATCCCATCTTAAAAAAATCTCGAATATCAGCTTGTTTGACAGTACTATAAAATTATTTTCTAAAATGCAAAAAGTTTTTAATGCGGATGACAAAAATTTATTTTTCCTTTCAACTGTTTGATTTTGCAAATTATCTACAGAGTTTTTTACATACCCCTCATCGACGTGGTGACTGAGCTATTTGCAGATTCGCGATTTAGAGCCATTTGTAATGGGTTGTTACGTAATTCCTAATCCTGAAGTTTCATTGGGTTATTATAAACATCAGGAGTGATTAAACTAGGAATAATATTTTTTTTTCCGAAAGTCGCCCCGGATTATCCGGACATTAGGATGCCGGATTAGAGGATGTTTGCTATACTATTGAGTACTTATAACTCACATTTTTTTAGCACGCATGTTTTTCTTTTCTATTTTTATCGAAATTCCGGATAATCCGAATTTTTTGTAATCCGAACAGGCAGTGTTCGAATTAGTTCTGATTAGCGGGGTTCCACTGTAATTATTATTTATGAAAATACATCAAATTCCTCTTCTCTAAAAGAAAGTAGTTACACTGTATGAAATAGGGATGTTTTATGGCTCGCGTGCGTTAAAACTGCAGCAGGTACCCGGGTACCCCGGTCATTGGACATAAGGGCAAATTTTGGTCATTGACTTAGAAGGATTAAGGTGTCAATGAACTAGTTTCAGGTGAAATCATAATAAGAATACTATTAATGGAGTTCTTTTCGCCCCTCCCTTTGAGTTTATGAGCAAATTTCGCCGTTATTTCTTATACTCAAACTAAGCAAGTCAAGAAAAGAGAAAAAATATGCTGAGAAAAGGTTACAAATGATTCAATTTTTAATTCTTTGTCATTAACACACCACACAAGAAATAAAATTTATTTCTTACCGCTTAAAGTTTGATAAGTGGTCATTTTGTTCCGTACCAAATCAATATACTACTTCGACTCAAACCAGAATTTTTTTATTAAAAAATTAAATACGTATTGCAAAAAAAACTTAAATAAATATGTAAAATTGTTTTAAATGCAAATTTTTATTTAAAACTTTTTTTAAAACCTAAATAAAATTTCTCTGGTTTCTTGTATTAAAACCTTAAATAAAGCAAATGATTTCTGCTGATACGTTTCTCATTAGACTTTAATCATTTTATCAGCAAAAAAAAAAGGAGATTAAAAACGAAACCAGAAAAATCTTTCTTTAGAAGCCAAAATTTCTGATTTTCTGAAAATAAGGCAAATATTAATTAAAGTAAAACACACATAGGGTAATTCCGGGATTCATGCCACACATGTTTTTGAATTTGTGTATAAAGTCCCATGGTAGACATAAAATTAAAAAAAAACCATGCTGTGATATTTAATGTTAAATATACAACGCGTGTACTGCGACAAAAAATATCAAAACCAATTATTAAAATTTTTTAACAATTTTTTTTCTAAAACATTACACTGCGGCGCGTCACCCGTACATTCAGGCTGAGACGCCGCCCTTGTGCGGTAGTTATGCCGCTCTTGTAATAAGAACAGAATGAAATAATAAATAAAAATATTCAAAACAAATATTCATATCTGGACTATAATTAACTATGTAATAACAAAATGAAAATAAATGAGTACTATGAAACGTATTAGTAGATTCAAAATTAATAATTGTTGCCTACTTTCACTATTAAAATTATCGACTTTTTTTTACATTAAATTTTAATTGTTATTTCAGAAACAACATAACATCAATGTATTAGAAAGGGAAAAGAAAAAAGTAAAATTGTGTTTGCATAATTTATTTGTTAACCTTTTCGGGACCGGTGTCTTTTACACAAATTTTATTCGGTTGGTACCACTTTTTTAAAAGAAGTTAACTTTACTTAAGTAATCATGAAAATGCTCTAATTAAACTAAGCAAATATTACTTTTCTTTTTTATTGGTGCCAGAAACAAATTTTGTAAGCTCTTTATGAAGGTGCTTTTATGCACCTATGGTGCTGAATGAGTTAAGAGACCTGTTTTTTCGACTACAATCTACAAAAAAAGTGTCGAAAAAGTACAGTCTTTATGTAACTGCATTTTGACACATGATGCAACGAAGCCAATTACACTTACTCTTTTTTGGGGTAGTTTTCTAAACATTCCTTGCAAAGACCGTCTGCGTTACGCGCAATCCATTTTTCATTATTATCATCTTGACTTGCATCTTTCTTGACCTTCTTATTTTTCATTTTCCCCTTTTTCTCCTTTGGTTTTAGTAAACTTGATAACATGCCTAACATGGTTAGGCTGCGCAAAAAGAAAAGGAAAAGTTAATAACTCTTAATCATCCCGTACAAAAGAAACTGAGGCATGTATACCGGAATAGCATTGCGCATGTATCCGATTTTGCATGGTGCAGACGTCGGCCATAACAGTTACCTGCCGTCGCTAAGGGGAATGGCGTGACCATACACGCAGTACTCTATACAAACGTTACACTTAGTTTTGACTTCGAAATCATGCATGCATTTAGTAATTAGTGTATGAAAAGTATTTAATTATAACGTATTTAAATGTTTGGACAGTGAAATAATGCACTTACGTCAAAATAAGGATTTTACTTCTACAAGTAAACATCGAAATGGGATTCACGCTATACATTGGTTAAAATAGTCTCATTGCGCACCTATATTGTGCGTTTGACGACTTTCTATCGATAATTACAAGAAATACAATGGGTGCAGCATCTATCCCTTATGCGGTGACTCTCCCGGAGTTACCCTATAGTTTTTATCTTGCGAGTTGCATTTTACTGTAGCAACATTTATGCAGAACAACTTAATAAGTTTTTTTTTTTTACTAATTTGACCGTTCTTGAATATGTTAATGTGATCTTGGAGTACTATAATATAGTTCTATAGAGCCTTTGTTATATATAAGGACTCTCGATTTAGGGCGAGGTAATTATATTTGTTCATGTGACTTTCGCAAACAACAGCTCTTTTTAATATTTAAATAATTCCTAACGTTCACGCTACCTCATATTTTGCAACGGCATTTTAACCCTTTCCACCCTCTAATTTCTGCACGATGCCCACATTACTCTTTTACTACACTAAATATTTAAAAAAACTGTATTGAAAAATACTTAATTTATGATTTCTGTGTATATACTTAAATTAGAAAAGGAATTTCTTTAAATGATTAATTTTTCATCTTATTGAAATCAAATATCATCTCGTTTACATACTAGACATTCTGTTGAAATGCACACTATAATTTAATTAACTGTTAAAAATACAGAACCAACAACAAATATCTAGAAAGATGAAAAAAAAACATATATAACCTGTATTAACAAAACTGTGCGGGTTATAAGTTGTAACTATGCACATTTCTCTATTTCTTAATTAAAAATAGTATTTACGCAATATCTATATACATATTCCCCAGGAAGACCTATTTGAAATAATTTCAAAATTTGCTCCTTTTTTTTAGAAAATCTTATAGGGTAACTCCGGAAGAGTCGCCGCATACGGGATATATGTCGCACTCCTTGTATTTCTTCTAATTATCAATAGATGGTCGTCAAACGCACAGTAAAGTTGCGCAATAAGATTATTTTAACCAGTGTATAGCGTGAATCCCATTTCGATATTTACTTGTAGAAGTACAATCCTTAATTTGACGTAAGTGCATGATTTCACTGTCCAAACTTTTAAACACGTTATGTTTAAATACTTTTCATACACCAATTACTAAATGCATGCATGATTTCAAAGTCAAAACTAAATGTAGCGTTTGTATAGAATACTGTGTGTATGGTTACGCCATACGCTTTAGCGATAGCAGGTAACTGTGATGGCCGATGCCTGCACCATGAAAAATGGGATACATGCCGCACAGCTATTCCGGTATACATACCGCTGTTATACGCATATAAGTACCTTCATTAACAGCTTACAAAATTTGTTTCTGGCACCAGTAAAAAAGAAAAGTAATATTTGCTTTGTTTAATTAGAGCATTTTCGAGATTATTTAAGTAAAGGTAACTTCTTTTAAAAAAGTGGTACCAACCGAATAAAATTTGTGTAAAAGTCACCGGTCGCAAAAGACTTAACAAATAATTTATGGAAACACAATTTTACTTTTTCCCTTTTCCCTTTCTAATACATTGATGTTACATTGTTGCTGAAACAACAATTAAAATTTAATGTAAAAAAATAAGTCGATAATTTTAATAGTGAAAATAGGCAACACTTATTAATTTGAATCTACTAATACGTTTCATTGTACTCATTTAGTTCCATTTTGTTATTTAAGTATTGCGCGGCAGCGCAATACTTATTTATTTCCAGTGTCACTTCTCAATATTAATTTAACATAGAAAAGCCTATGGCGATCATAACTTTTTCATTTTTTCTGCCCACCTTTTTCTCCCTGATACCACTCATTTTTAATTCTTTGCTAATTCTAATAATATTATAAATTCAAAGTGTAAATACATTTGCCTGACGTCAGAGTCAAAACGGATCATAAAATGTCCTTGCATATAGTTGGATTATAATCAAGAGAGTAACATGGGCTAATTTTTATTTACATTATTCAAATATGTTTCTTAATAATTCCAAATTTCGCTTTTTTCATTGAGAATCAACGGACATTTTCTAATAAAATTTAACATTTTCCTTCATTGTTGTAAATAATTCAAAAGCCGTAATCATAATTTGCCTATTTTTAGTTGAATGATTTTCACGTGATTTTTTTTTTTTTTTTTTTTAAGAATTAAAAAGAAGATGAATATGGCGTCATAGTGGAAATAAAAATGACATTTTCAAGCAGATTTTTTAAGTTCAGATTGTAATTTTTGAAAAACTACAGCAACCTGCATTACTGCACTGGTGAAACATTTTGAATTATACATAGGTAAATTGCATCACAAATTGTGGTGCGATGTCGCACAAATCAAAGCCTGGTGATGATATCCTCGATTAATTTTGAAATGTGTTCGTCTGAATGCAGTAGTTATTAAAAAAACTTGACATATTAAACAAAAACGTAATTTGCAGAACAAATTAAAAAAACAAAATTTATTTCCTAAATTGTTTAAGCCCGAGAAGGGGCAGATATTATGATATTTCATTCAATTCGTTCTACATTTAATGTCAAATTTTTGTAACAAATATGATAAACCAAATGAACATTAAAAAATAAAAATGAAATACATACAATATAATACTTTAAACACCTATATACTTAGATTCCGTTCAAATAAAATCGAAATAAATCTTAGACTTTTTCCATTTTTAAGTTATAGATATCTGTACTGCAGATTTTGCATTATGTTTATGACGATTGTACATAATATGATAAGATACATGCAAAATACAAAACTTTAAAAAAAGTAAGATTTGTTTCGATTTCATTTGAACGGAATCTAAGTATATAGGTGATTAAAGTATTATATTGTATGAATTTCATTTTTAATTTTTAATGTTCAATTGGTTTAACTTATTTGTTACAAAAATTTAACATTAAATGTAGAACGAATTGAATGAAATATCTTAATATTTGCCCGTTCTCGGGTTTAAACAATTTAGGAAATAAATTTTGTTTTTTATAATTTGTTCTGCAAATTCGGTTTTTGTTTAATTACATCGTTAATTATAGTCCAGATATGAATATTTTTATTTATAATTTCATTCTATTCTTATTACAAGCGCGGCATAACTACCGCACAAGTGCGGCATCTCAGCCTGAATGTAAGGGTGACGCGCCGCTGTGTAATGTTTTAGAAAAAAAAAATTGTTAAAAAATATTAATTATTTGTTTTGAATTTTTTTTTTTTTTTTTTACAGTTCACGCGTTGTATATTTAACATTAAATAGAACAGCGTGATTTTTTTAATTTTATGTCCAACATGGGACTTTATACACAAATTCGAAAAGATGTGCGGCATAAATCCCGGAATTACCCTACTTAAATCTAAAAGATATTTCTATCCTAAAAGTTATTTCGCATTATTCTATGTTTAAAATTTTGAGAATAACTGCACTTTCCACAACACTTTTCGACAAAACAATGTAAATTGCTTTTTCTTTTCAGACTTTAAAATTTAAAAAAATCAAGTTTCAAGAGTCCAATATAAGCTTAGTTTTTCTTTACTTTTTTCGCTTCTAACTATTTTTATTAGATAGTTTTAACTTAATAAAGTGTAAATTCTAATCTAAGGATTAAAAAATATATATATTTGAATAGTTTGAATAAATTTTAATAGTTAGAATTCATTGTTTCGTGCAAAACTAATATAAATATATACTGCATGAAATTTAATTTTGAGATTTCGTCTTTTAAATCAGATATATTTAGCCCCTTTTTTAATTATAATTCAAGATATTTTTTATGTAATCTTCTATAGGCAAACATTTTTATATTTAACTTTAAAATAAGATTAAAGTAACGTATAAAAATTGGATTTAAAAATTTTAATCTAAATTTAGAAATAAGAACTTTTTACGCATTAAGATCTTATCAGAAATGTAATATAAATTGGAAAGAAACTTAGGATCGATATAGTGAGCTGCTTCCTAAAAATAGCTTTATTCTAAGGGATTTTCCACAACTTTTCAATCAGCTCACTATATCTTTCTAAGATTTCACAACATTTAACTGGACTTTTTATAGAAGTTGCCCCAGAATACTGACTACCAAATTATAAAATAAAAATTTTGAAATATTTCTCGCATGCGCAGTTAAAAATTATCTCATAAAAATGTCCATATCTCATCAAATATTCAATATATTCATGTTTTAATTGCAGCATTCTGTTGCTATTATTCTTTGGCAAGTTTTCGGAAAGTTGTTTTAAATTTGATTGAAAACTCTGTATGCTATAAACAAAAAAATTTTGAATTTTTCGCATAAACGTTAACATCTACACGAATATGAGTGCTAGGCTTACACAAATGCATACAAACATTGAACAGGACCCAAATAGTCATTTACCACAGTGACAAACCATTTCCAGCCTTTTCTGTTACATAGGTGATCGCAAACATTATTTTATTATTAAATTTATTAATATAAATTGTAGTTTAAAACTACTTAAGAAGTAAATGAATATATATTTAAAGTAAAATAAAAAATTTATAAATGCATAAAAAATATGGACGATTATGAATTAAGTATTAAATTTAAAACTTTAGCCAACAAATTTAGTAAGAATAGTAGTAAAATGAAAATTTTTAATTAAGTCAAAATACAGCTGCATTTACAAAACTACTATATAAAAAGAGTAAAATTAAAATAATAATAATAATTTGACACTCACAAAGGTAGGGCATTAAAAACTGACATTTCCGCGATCGAACAAATCAAGATTTCTATTTAAAACTAGTCGTTAGGGGTCACCGTAATACTTACACATCATGAATATGCATAATATAAAACATGAAAATAAAACATGTATAAACTATTTACAAATTGCGTTGAAATTCCAAAATAACATTTAAACGTATTTGTTGCCAATTTGGTCGGTAGATAAAGTGTGTAAAAGCGTAGCTTGATGACGTCATAAACTTTAAATTCTATATTACTGAATTGCGTAAAAGAAACATCCGTATAACTCTTAAAATGATAATCATATTACTTAACAGTTTACTGCGTCGTATTAAGAGACTCATTTCCAAATAAAATGTATCTTTGAATTGAAATTTGAATGAAATATAGTGTCATGAAAAATCGAAGAGTGTTGGAAAATACCATTACAAATATCTCGGTAACTAATTAACCGATAGACTTCATTCTTTATGCTAAATTTCCATTTTATTATTATCTTTTATATTAACTCCTTAAAAAAAAAATTTCGAAAAATTGTATATACCTTTTAACAGGACGATTATTTCGGGAGTCCAAAAAAAAAATAGGTCCGAATAGTCGAAGTTACTGAAATTCAAAAGGCA